>JARBWK010000002.1:75477244-76077244 GCA_030556195.1 Anolis apletophallus
TTTTCATGGTGTTGAAGAAAATTATTATTTTTTCATCTGCCCCTTGTCATAGGCAATGACTGCAGTTGATTTAATGTAGGTTAAGCCTACTTTAATTTCCATGGCTCAGGCCTCTTCTACACTGCTATATAATCCATATTATCAAAGTTTGTTTATCCCGCATATTAATCCTGCATTTTGGCACTGTCTGGAACCAACTTGAGTCTACACTGCAATATAATCCAGTTGAAATCAGATAATCTAGATTTTATATGGCAGTGTAGATGGGGCCTCAGTGCTATAGAATGGCAGGCGTAGTAGTTCAAAAGGGTCATTAGCATTCTCTGCCAAAGAGTGCCAGTGCCTCACCAAATTACACCTGCCAAGATTACATACATTGAGCCATGGCAGTTAAGGTAGTGTCAAACTGCAATAACTCTATAAAATAAATGCACCTTAGATTGCCAAAAGGCAATACAACAGCAGAGGGCAAAGTGGGACCCTTAAAAATCCTCAAAACCCCCAGATCTTCCCCCTATATATCGCACAAGCACCCAGCCAAATGGCTTGTAACAATTACATAATTTTATTTATTTATTTATTTATAATTCTAATTTAATAGACTGAATCTCCCGAAGCTCATAGCGGTTTACATAGGTAAAAACACACAATCACACAACATCCCAACATCATTAAAAACATCCTAGCAAGCATTAAAATATAATGTGGTGCTTTACCTTCTGTGCCTCAAAACAAAGAGGGAAATCCAAAAATCACTCAACATTAACATTGAAAATGATATTGAGCAGACTGTTGAATGACAACAGGGCAGAAAATTGGTTCCCTCCTCCTCCACAGTTGTCAATCCCTTTAATAGAAGCTTAAATGTTTATACAGGTTCTTAGGATTTGCTGCTTGGAGTGTAAAGGCACAAGTCCTTGATTGCAACTTGAATCAGGAACCTCAAAGCCAAAAACCTGCAGGAATAGGTTGGAAGTATAGGATGACATGCTGAAGCCATTCACATCTCAGCAATGATCATCCAAAACACAGATTATCATGTTATGGTCACAGCACTGCATTATATTGGTTGTTCTAACTAATATTCCAAGGTATGTCAAGTCAAAGATTTATCAAAATTAAGGGTGTTTAAAATATTTCTAAATAGTTTCCAAGTATCTAACTATATTCTTGCTTTTATGTGATAGCTTTTCCTACAATGATTAGAATACATAATCCTATAGTAAGTGCATTGTCAGGATCAGACGCCACTCAACAGCCAGTCACAAGTAGGTGTGAAAAAGAGTTTATTGTCCACAAATCAGCGTGCTTGACAAGCACTTAAAACTAACTGAGCTCAACTAAAGATAGCCTACTTCGGCATAAAATAAACAGTCTTTGAGCAGCAATCAACAGGGAAAACACAAAAGAATAAAGATCAAACGCAGCGTCGGTAAGCAGTCCTGAGTCGTCATGGAAAGGCAGTCCAGAGGGTTGAGCTTCAGTCATCGTCACACTCAAAACAGAGGGAGGAGGCAAGCCAAAGTTACAGAGCAGCAGATAATGCATGGGAAAAATTACACAACATAACCCCGCCAAACAGCCCCCATTCCACCCTCTTCCATACTATACCCCATTCCTGCAGGCAGTCAGCATCTGGCACTCACAGTAGATCTAAGCAGTTCAAACCACGCCAAACGTGGTACGGGCAGCAGCGAACTAAACACAAAAGTGCAACAATGAAATTCCCACAACCCCAGCTGAAACAACAGCATGTCAGCCCCCCAAAACAAAGCAGATTTCCCAATTCACATTACTCCGTACAGGATTCAGAATTCAAGATACAGGATGCAAGACAGAAGTCCCAAACGCAACACCTTGCCAGCTGCAAAGTGAAGCGTCCCATAGCCCACAATTTATTAGTCTTCCACCTCAGACCCACCTGAGCTTGACAACGCCTCGTCATTAACAGGCTCGGCTGCTATTGTCTCAACAGCTGCAGACCCTCTCCAAGTTTTCCATCTTCTGTCAATACTTTTTTTATATATAAAGGTTTTTATTGATTTAAAAAAAATACATATAACAAACATATAACATGTGGGCTTACATATTAGCCCTCACAGACTTCACAGGGAGGGAGGGGAGGGGGGGGGACAGACTGTGAGGGTAGTCAAAGGGATTTAACACACAACCTTGTCAGACAAGGTAACATTAAAAACGGGTTGACTTCACCCGGTGGTACGGACCTGTTTGTTTTAGGCTTCTGTGTTGACATCACACTCTTTACTCTCATAACCAATAACCCTTTAAATCTATTTTCTTATTATTTTTTATATATACAATAAAGGGGTTCCACACTTCCGTGAACTTAGAGCCGTCATTTCCTCTTAGCATAACAGTCAATGTGTCCAATTCAGCTATCTCAAGTAGTTTGGCCAGCAGCTCATCTTCTTCTGGTATCTCTTTCTTTTTCCAGTACCTGGCCCAAACTATCCTGGCCGCCGTGGTCACGTAGCATAACAGTTTTTCCAAGCTTTTATTCAAAAAGTTGTTTTCTATAATGTTCAGGAGAAAGAGTTCAGGTTTCAGTTCAATTTGGACTGTTAACATTGCCTGGAGGAGTTTGTGTACTTTACTCCAGTATGATTTAGCCCTCCCGCATGTCCACCATTGGTGATAAAAGGTCCCTTTTTCCTTTTCACACTTCCAGCAGAGGTTGTTTCCATTCTTGTAGATTTTGCTCAATTGTGACGGGGTAATATACCACCTGTACAACATCTTAAAATAATTTTCCCTTAGTGAGGAGGCATATGTATACTTGGAGGTACACTTCCATAATTTCTCCCAGTTTTCCAGTGTTATGGTGTGGCCTATGTTGTCATGCCATTTTGTCATGAAGTCTTTTATTGGTTTGTTTTGGTGTTGATTCATTAATATGTGTTTGTATAGTTTACTTACACCCTTCTTTTCAGAATGTAGTAAGATTTTTTCACCGGTCGTTGGATTTTCCTGCCAGCCTCTTTTTTTATCTAGCAAGTATTTTTCTCTCAATTGGTTGTATTGAAACCAGTTTAATTTAAGTTTTCCAATATCGTTTTGGGGTCTCAGCTGCCAGGTGCCTTGGTTCTTTATTAATAGATCCTTATATATTGGCCACGGATCTTTATTGGGTAGTACAATTTGAAATGCTTCTAGGGGGGGGAAGACCAGATTGGGTGTTTGTTTATAATATTTATTTTATGCTTTCCCCAGACTTTTAGCAGTGGTGCTCTTATTATATGATTTTTGAAGTTTTTATCTTGTTTTAGTTTTAGAGTAATAGAGTACTTAGACAAAAATATCGGTTCGAAAGCTGCTCTGGCATTCTTAGATGCAGAGAAAGCTTTCGACCGTGTAAGCTGGGATCTAATAGCTGGCCTACTAAGGGAATTAGATATGGGCTATGACTTTACCACTTCAATAATGGCAATCTATAAATCCCAGGAAGCCTGTATATCAGTAAATGGCCACAACTCAAAAAAATTCAAAATCGCAAAAGGGACGAGACAGGGCTGCCCTATCTCCCCCCTCCTATTCAATTTTGTTTTAGAACTCCTGATAAGGGATCTGGTAAAAGACGAGGAAATTAAGGGCATTAAAATTAAAAACTTAGAATATAAAGTACTCGCTTTTGCGGATGATCTAGCATGCCTTATAGACGACCCAAGAGCTAATATGGAAAACTGGATGAAGAAAGTCGAAGAATATGGTAATATCTCAGGACTAAAATTAAATAAAGCAAAATCCTAAATTCTACTAAAAAATATTGAAAAAAAAGAAACGCAAGAAATTGAAAGAAGGTTCGGTATTCCTATCTCGAAAAAAATAAAGTATTTAGGCATAACTTTAACGGCAAAAAATTGCCAGTTAGTCAAAAATAATTATGAAAGGGTGTGGAACGAAATCAAAAAAGATTTACTTAAATGGAAAAGCCTAAACCTATACCTACTGGGCATGATCTAGGTTGTAAAAATGAAAGTATTCCCCAGATTAAATTTCTTATTCCAAACCCTACCTATACTAAAAAACCAGACCATCCTAAAAAGATGGCAAACAGAACTATCTAAATTTATCTGGAGGGGAAAGAAAGCAAGAATTAGACAAAAGTACCTGCAGGAGCTGCCACAAAATGGTGGATTCGGTTTGCCAGATTTGGTAGCATATTATGATGCAAATTGCTTGTTCAATATAAAAGATTGGCTAGAGCTAAAGGACAAACAATTGCTCAATCTGGAAGGCTGGGAAAACAGATTCGGCTGGCACGGGTATCTTCTATACGATAAACATCTTCTGTCAATACTTAGGTCTCCCCAGCAGTCATCAGGATAGCCTGAGGACCATTCATTATCGTCAGAGAATCCCCAAAAGGTGTCACTGCTTGTGGGTTCCTCACAAACAGCCTGAACCTCCCGCAACCTGGCCCAGTCCATCTCTGACTCTTCATCCGAAGTACTCTTTTCACTCTGACTCCCATCCTCCCCAGGCAAGCCCTCAAAAGACTCCTCATCAGTAGGCTCTGTATTTGGCTTATTCTCTTGCACTGAGAGATCTCTTCTGCACTTCGTTCTTGAGTAAGCCTTTTGCTTCCCCTCTGAGGCATAGAATAGCTATCATCAGCCCCACCCAGTTTCATACTACTGCTAGATGCTGAAGAATCAGCCCCCACCCAATTCTCTACTACCAGGAGCAACAGGAGCCTCAGGTTCTACTACAACATGTATTTTCCTGCTGTAAAATAATGTATCACATTTTCAAAAATAACTGAGTACTTAGATGAAACAAAATAGAGAACACTATTTAACATTAATTTAACAGTACAACTAACTTATATTTTCATGTAATTAATGAGTGACACATTAATTAATCATATAAAGATAATGTTAATTAATCATGCATTAATTAATGTTAAGTATTGCTCTCTATATGCTTTGCTTATCTAGTTAGTCATTTCTCTCTCCTCAGAAAATTAGAATGAGTGCATTTTCTTTCACTGCAGAAAATCTAATTTTCCAGAGCAGTATCTGGCTTAAGTCTATAGTTGCCAAAATTCATAAAGAGCCCTGTAGTGCTTTATGACAAATGGTTTTTCAATCGTTCTGTTTCTGTGATGTGCAGATGCCAAGGGTTCAAATGTCTGCTTATCAGCATGGAAAGTTTCAGCTGATAGCTACTGAAGCAGTTCAGATAATAAATTGACTCCCAGAACATACTGTGAAGATAAAAAAACAGTATGTTGTACTAGGAAATATGAACTTTTCATCATATTGAATAAAGCTTCAAGGACAGTAAAATAATAAGTTGCTATTTCTGAATGAATACACTGTTGTGCATATTTGTTCAAAAAGCTGTGAAATGATCAACTATATGTGTTAAGATAAATACAGAACATTAAGTTGCTATCAGCTTCAGCTGATACGCCAGCTGCGCCCCTTCCTAGATTTGAAGGACCTGAAGATGGTAGTGTACATTGGCTACCTTTGTACAAAGTTCAGAAACTCCAATTGGTTCAAAATACAGCAGCTAGAATTGTTACAGGAACATTTAGGAGTGAGCATATTACACCTATCCTAAAATCACTCCACTGGCTGCCAATTAGTTTCTGGGCACAGTGCCTTTAAAGCCCTACATGTTGGATTCAGGTTACCTAACGGATCACCTTCTCTGGTACAATCCACCCCAAACACTTAGGTCCTTTGGGGGGTATCTGCTCCAGCTTGCCAGAACCTGACTGACCACCATCACCCAGAGGACCTTTTCATCAGCCACCCCAAAACTATGGAATGACCTCAAACAACTTATTATTATTATTGTTATCATCATCATCTGATTGCAACAGCAATTTTTTCATGTGCTTTTTACATCTCAGGGGATTTTATTTCCCTACAAGGTTGGATATCAGTTATCCAAAATGCTTGGGACTAGAAGTGTGTTGCATTTGGAGGTTTATCCCCAGATTTTGGCACATTTGTCTTTATGTACATAATGACATATGTTGGAGATTGGGTCATTTATGTTTCATAAATGGCCCAGAAAAAAATGAAATGCAAACATACAGAATGGGGGACACGTGGCCCGAGACAGTACTTGTGAAAAAGATCCAGGAGTCCTCGTGGACAACAAGTTCAACATGAGCCAACAATGTGATGCGGCAACAAAAAAAGCCAATGGGATTTTGGCCTCCATCAATAGAAGTATAGTGTCTAGATCCAAGGAAGTCATGCTACCCCTCTATTCTGCCTTGGTTAGATCACACTTGGAATACTGTGTCCAATTCTGAGCACCACAATTGAAGGGAGATGTTGACAAGCTGGAATGTGTCCAAAGGAGGGTGACTAAAAGGATCAAGGGTCTGGAGAACAAGCCTTATGAGGAGCGGCTTAAAGAGCTGGGCATGTTTAGCCTGAAGAAGAGACGACTGAGAGGAGACATGATGGCCATGTATAAATATGTGAGAGGAAGTCATAGGGAGGAGGGAGCAAGCTTGTTTTCTGCTGTCCTGGAGGCTAGGGCGCAGAACAATGGCTTCAAACCAGGCCCGGATTACCCATAAGGCCACTCTAGGCCATGGCCTATGGGCATAGGCCTAGGGGGGGCGCCAGATCAAGGACCCAATTTTTTTTTTAAAAAAAAAACAAAACCGCAATGTGCGGCATAACTCTCTCTTTCTCTCTCGGAGTCGGGCCTCAGGGAGGGCAGGGGGAGAGTGCTGTGAGGGGGCGGGGGAGGAGGGAATGGCGCCCCCCTTGCCATCGCCCCTGCCCCCAGGGCCACTGGTGCACACACACACACACACATACACATACCAGGAAATAGCATATTTGGACAGGTTTTCCAGATTGACCTTGCAGCCTATTAAAGACAGAGTAAATTTATTTCAGGAACGCCCTCCTGGGATGTTTTCAACAATGCCGGCTTTTTAAATCTTGATACTAGTGAGTAGATAACTTTCCAAAGAACCCAGCCACTCACATCTTCACCACTTAATCAATTGGTGAAATGCTTTCGCTCACACTTTCAAAACAGCCAGTGCCAATCCTGATTGTTTCATTGGACCATGGCACCATACCATTTAGAAATGTTGCTACATCACTACAGCATGGCTGGCTACAATATGGATAAGCATGTGGAACCAATCAAGCATTACTAAAAGGCTGGATATCCATGGAATAAGCTGATTCAACCCTAGGACATGATTCACACACAAAGCACTTAACTTCAGAGTTGTTAATCTTCCATGTAGACCCCCACAGAAGTTGAAGAGAGCTCTCCAGACTAGCCTGAATTTGACATGGTTGTCTGGTGGAATGCAGCCAAGGATCATGTCACAAAAGTAGTCTGAGAGCAGACTAAGACTGGAGCTTCGAAGCCTGTTTCTGTAAAAGCATTCAGGAGGCACAACTAAGTAAGAGGAGGACAGCTGGCTAAGATAAAGTGTGTAGCCTCTCTTATGAAATTTTCTTTCTGCCAGTTAGTCAGTCTCTACTTCATTTTTTTTTTTGAAATATATTTATTGGGTTTTCTCATAAACATTAAAAGAGGGGGAACAATTGTAGAGTCTCTACTTCATTTTGAGTTGAATAATTTCCTACATATTGCACAGAGGCCTGGTTTATAAATTGTTGCAAAGGTAACCATAACATTTATGAAAGCTTTCATCACATCTGTTGAAGTGGATCGTGCTCACAAAAACTTATACTAGAAATGTCTGCTTCCCAGTTAGTCTCAAAGGTGCTACAGGATTTCTTCATGTCCTTTTATGTTAAAGCAGACAAAATAGCTGTCTTTCTGAATGCTTCCAAACAGTGGTATCAGATGAGTCTTCTAAGAGACATCCTTAGAATATTATTTATTTATTTATTTATTTCCAGCGTTTATACCCTGCTTCTTCAAAGCAACGAGGAGAATAAAGTGGTAACGATATATGTATATTTATCCTCAAATTTCAAGTTTTAACAATGCAGTATATAAGCACAACATGAGATGCTACAGAAATGAGCAATAATGTGGTAAATACATAGGCAAATGCCGTGAATACAATGAGAGACGCCTTAATATTGATAGAACATTCAAAGAAATAATATCTCAAAGTAGAGAGTCCCAACGAGAGCAATTCTGTAAATAATATGGTGAATTTCAAAGTCTTTCCATTAAACAAAAATATAATCTTTCCAGTATATAAGCAGCAATTGCTCAATGCGGTCTGGAAAGATTATATTTTTGTTTAATGGAAAGACTTTGAAATTCACCCTATTATTTACGGAATTGCTCTCGTTGGGACTCTCTACTTTGAGATATTATTTCTTTGAATGTTCTATCAATATTAAGGCGTCTCTCATTGTATTCACGGCATTTGCCTATGTATTTACCACATTATTGCTCATTTCTGTAGCATCTCATGTTGTGCTTATATACTGCATTGTTAAAAATTGAAATTTGAGGATACATATACATATATCGTTACCACTTTATTCTCCTCGTTGCTTTGACTTACTCAAGCAACCTGTGCCACTGTTTTTCTATACCCTGCTTCTTCTCAACCCCCGAGGGGGGACGCAGAGCGGCCTAACAATGGCAACGATTCAATGCCACACAGTATACATAATAAACAACAGTTAAGATTAAAATACATTAAAATACAACTAGAATTAAATACATTAAAATACATTGAACATTAAAACATCATGTACATTCATCACAGTTAAAACAATATTCCATCTATAAGCCTTAGATCTTATCCACCAATTTGCCATCTGGCCAATCTAAAGTGCCATATCATGCTAAAGTGCAAACGCTTGGTCCCATAACCAGGATTTCACTCTTTTTCTGAATGCCAGGAGGGATGAAGCTGATCGAATATCAATAGGGAGTGTGTTCCACAGACGGGGGCCACCACCGAGAAGGCCCTATCCCTCATCCCCACCAACCGCATTTGAGAAGTAGGCGGGAGTGAGAGCAGGGCCTCCCCGGATGACCTTAAGGTACAAGATGGGACGTAGCGGTTGATGCGTTCGGACAAGTAGGCTGGGCCAGAACCGTATAGAGCTTTAAAGGTCAAAACAATAGCAAGATTGCCCCAAAAAAGAGGTCCAAAAAAGTTGAATAAAACTCTGCATGCTATTTATAAGCATAGATGCATGTTTAGAAATAATTTTGAGACCTTAACTAAAAATACATGGTCCATTTTGCTCGTATGTAGACTGTGACTAGGTAACCTGCCTGCCTGCACAATTTCCTCTCAGGGTATTAAGTCTTGGCAAGGAATTCTTGCAATACCTTAAGTTTCCATTCTTAGTGTAAACTTAGATAAGGACTATCCTTGCAAGAATGATGGAATGGATTTGGTCATCAGCTTGGAGAGAGACTTGAAACCTTAAATTCTTGGCTCTAACATTTTAAGAGCCAAGTCACCATGTATATTATTCATAAGGGTCACACAACATAAGGATATAACAAAAATCATGGCTCTAAGTGGAGTTTTTTTTCCAACTCCATGTTGTATATGCAAGGAACTGTGTTTTCCTGGCCAACAGATTATTAACACTTATTTATTTATTTACTATATTTGTATACCGCTTTTCTCAGCCCTCGGGCGACTCAAAGCGGTTAACAATAGCAAACTTAAATGCTCAAAACATCATAAAACAGTTAAAAACAATTAAAATGATGGCATAATAAACAATCATTTAAACATCAGTAAAACATCTCATTAGTGCCTCATAGTTAGAATCAAGATCCAGTCTCATCATCCAATTGTTCCATATTCCTATATTCATTGCACTGCCTATTCAAATGCCTGCTCGAACAACCAGGTCTTCACTTTCCTCCAAAATGCTAACAGGGAAGGAGCCAATCTAATTTCTGTAGGAAGGGCGTTCCACAGCCGAGGCGCCACCACTGAGAAGGCCCTGTCTCTCATCCCCATCAGACGTACTTGTGATGCAGGCGGGACTGAGAGCAAGGCCTCCCCAGATGATCTTAACATCCTAGCTGATTCATAGGAGGAGATGTGTTCGGACAAGTAAGTTGGGCCAGAACCGTTTAGGGCTTTATAGGCTAAAGCCAGCACTTTGAATTGTGCCTGGTAGCAGAGATGAGAAAGAACAGCTACATAATGCAGCTAAGGGCTTACTTACACCAAAGTCTGGAACAGAAATGTTCCAGATTGGCCCTGGATACCAGACAGAAAAACTAATGATGAGGGATAATAGGAATTTTAGTCCAACAACTTTTGGAACTCACAGGTCTCCACCCCTGTTTTGAAATACCTGTGTCTGGGGTCCCCGTGACTTCTCTGAATTATACCTGAATTCACTCATAATGTGAATATGAGGTCTCTTAACTGGGAAAAGTTACCTTAAATTCCTGAGTGAACTTTAGGTCCTTACAGATCATAAATATAATATTTGAACACAGTTCCTGAAACAGAAGGCCTTGTTCTGAAAAGAGTCTTTGTCCAACAATCATGACTCTTAACAGAGTGGAACAATGGCAGTCCTTTTTATCTTTGCAGCCAAGTCCCAGAGGGGGAACTATTTTAAATACGAGGAAGCATGAGGTCACTTTTCTTGGCAGAGTAGTGTGCACAGCTTCCGACAACTTCAGTAGCAACACTAGTGTCCTGGGAAAAACACTGGGCATTGACTTCAGTGGTTGCACGTGAGGGACAAACTAGCTGCAGCAGGAAAAATTGTTCTTGTCTGTTTTACTTTGTACATGACAAAAAAATCCTGGTCTTTTGATGATGTCATTGTGTGTACCCAACAGCTGTCCATTGGCGTTTTGCCTCTGGATCAACTATAGAACTTTCTGTTTACAAATAAGCAGTATTTTCACACACAAAATGCTCTTGGGCAATTTGAACATAAAGACATCAAGAACCCATATGCAGACATCTGTTGCAATTGGCATACGGCATTAAAGTCATCAGGATGTTTAAGTCAGCTTCAAGGGACAACACCAGATGCAGGCGTTATTTTGTCTTGGCATATAATAGCATCAATGTGCCTGTTTCTTTCTAATAAACTCCATCACGTGTTGTGCCTGTTGTTGGAGTGGGAAGATTTCTGGGAGTTGTAGAACACTCTCTTCCAGGCTGTGGAAACGTGGTACAAATTGCAGCCACAAAGCTAAACCCAGACAAAGCTATTACCTGCAAACTGGTGAATTGTACTCGGGAGTGAAAAGAGATGGACATTCTTTGCTCTGTAGAGACTATTGTCTCCATAAGGAAAATGAAGGATTCTAGAAAACAAAGCCAACTTCAAGTAATAGCATCACAACCACTTTTTGCCACTCCCTCCTTATTAAACTCTACTGTGCTTTTCCTTGATCTTTTGCTAATAGCCTGAAGAAATAGGTCTTTGTGTTATTTCATGGTTTCTATTTGTGCAGCTGCAGAGCTTCATGGGAGCTAGTAGTAGCAATAAGTTCCTATTTTTATCGCTGTGGGGATTAGAAACTTCAGCCAGGGCCCCACTGTCCTGGCGCAAAAAACACTTGGTACTCTCAGCCTTAAAAAGGTTCACAATGTAAAGTCAAAACAAGATACAACAGGTGGCTGTGACAGATGGGGAGAAGAAGGAAACTTTGAGACAGTGCTGTATAAACTTCAGCCTCTGCATGCAAGCTAGTATTTAATTTTTCTTGTTCTAAGAGCACTCTGCTTTGGTATTACTGGCTCTGGTAAGCAAGGATGCCTTAGCAGTTTCAGCACACTTTGAGTTTATATAAACTGTGAAGGTTATATAATCCCAGAAAAATAAGTCGTTCAAAATGGAAAATTGTGTCTTTCTTTCTCACACTCCACAACAATCCTCCCACCTAGTTTCCAAAGGGCCTTTTTAGAGACATATACAGTTTCTTTGAAAAGCAAAACTCAGTTTGAGAAACACCACTCTGGGTTTTCGGCAGATAGCCAAATGTTCTACACTTCTTTTCCTCATTAAAAGTGGTGATATACTTCAGATTTTAATGGTAAGTGGACCTGACATCCACATTTGGGTTGGCATAAGTGTACCAAAGACATACAGAACTTGACATTTTCCTTCTCATACTATCCTTTCTTCTTTCACATTTTTGTTTTTAAAACCACATGTTACAATCAAGGGTTACATGTGATAATTGTATTATTTTTTGCATATTCTTTTTCCTTGGTACATCTTTACAAATGAGGTTGCTTGGTACCAGGGTAAAAGCAAGCTCATTTTCTACAGCTGTGAAGATGGTATAATTTTATTGTCAAATACTTTCATGGCCAGAATCACTGGGTTGTTGTAGGTTTTTCGGTCTGTGTGGCCATGTTCTAGAAGCATTCTCTCCTGACGTTTCACTGCGTCTATGGGACGCATCCTCAGAGGTTGTGAGGTGCTTCTAGAACATGGCCATATAGCCCAAAACACCTACAACAACCGATGTTATCATTTGTGAGTTTAAAACATAAATGCTTATTTTAAAAAACAAGGCTGACATGTATGCCTCTTCTCTCTCTTTCTCTAACACACCACAAATGTAGAAACATGAATAAAGCAAGGGATGAAATCAGCCAGAAGGAAAAGGGACTTTGGTTGTGTACTTCATAATTGAAGTGATATCTAAAGGTCTCTGCCTAACATCATAAAGTTCAGGTTCTTCAGTTACCCAATTGTATCATGTCACACAGTAGGAGTCGTGCCACATAGAGATTCTGGTCTTAAATAGTCATTGTGGTCCCTCAATTTGAGTTTGATTCAAACAAAAAAACCCTTTTTCCTTCAAGTTATAGCCATTCTTTCAACAAGTATACATTCTTCTAGCTTGTATCTCACTGTCTCCTTTTAGTATAAGGTCTACTTATCAGAGAACATCCTGCTAGAATAGCATGGGATTCTGAAACATATTCACATGTATGTCTCTTTTATTTGCTGTGTTCATATTCAGTTGGCAAATTTGCCCATTCCTTTAGTTTGGATGCCAAACTGTATTTTGACTGAAGTTTTAAGTTACTGCAATGCTGGAGATACTGAAGTAAAATTTCATTGGCACGGTAGCATTCTTTTGGGAGGTAACACCCACATTCTCCTGTTCTATAGCTGCACCCCAGGCCAAAGGCCTATCAGTATATTTTTAAAGCTCTAACTGCTGGCAAAAATGTAACAGGGAGGGAACTTCAATTAAGGCTTAGTTTTTGCCTGGTTGTTTTTGTGCTGTTTTCTCCAGAATTTGCAATTTTTACTCACCCCCCTCCCCCAATTGAAGATAATCTAGACTCATGTTTCTCTAAAGTGTTGAGCTCCTGATGTGTTTGGAAGACAGTTTTCATCTTCTTTCTCAACCACTATGGCTGATTATCAAAACTGTTGCCCAGCATTTCTAGAAGACATCAAGTATGGGGTGGATCAGGGCTGTCCAACTTCTACCGGACCAGGGGCCTGATTTCCGGTCACTGATGACCTGGGGGGCCTAAGGGTCTGCCCCCGCCCCTGGCTCCGCCCCCGCCCCAGCTCCACCCCCTCCCCGGCTCCAATTTACTTACAATTCCTAGTTGCATTATTAATTATAAAATAACTAAATAAAGCAATGGAACAGAATGATTATGGATGCAAGCATGGAACACAGAATGAGACCCAAATACACCATTAATTATTATTTATATTCACAAAGGGGCAGGATGCAAGCATGGAACACAGAATGAGGCCCAAACACACCATTATTATTTATTTTATTTCATTGCATATTTATGCCCCACATGTCTGCCATCCTCCCCTCCCCCCTTATTTTTATTTAATATTTATATTAAATACATTCAGTCCCATCCTCCCCTCTCCTTATGTTAATGCAATATTAAATACATTCTCTCTCTCTCTCTCTCTCTCCTCTCTCTCTCTCTCTCTCTCTGCCTCTCTCTTTCTCTCTCTCTTTCTCTCTGTCTCTTCCTCCTCTTACCTTTCCGGGTGTGGCGGAGGGGCAAGGAGAGGCCCTTTGGAGGCTGGCCGGGAGGCCCTCGCTGCGTGCCTTCGTGGGCCGGGTGGGAGAGGCCGTTAACCGCCAGGCAAGTTGAAGCCTGGAAAAATGTAAACACTGGGATTTAAAGGGGAAGTTGCAAGGGTATCCCTCCCTTGCTACTTCCCCTTTAAATCCCAGTGTTTACATTTTTCCAGGCTTCAACTTGCCTGACGACCCAGCTCATCCCCGCTGCTTTTTTACCCTTCTGGGAGGCGCAGCGGGACCAACCTCCTCCGCCGCCGCCTCAGCAGCCCGAACTGCTGCCTCAGCAGCTGCCGCCACCGCGCCTGGCCTTGCTGAGCGGCAGGAGCGCCGCGAAGGGTAAGGCCGCAGCGGCCGGAGATGGCCGGCTGCGGCTGGGCCTGCGCGGGAAGCGGTGGAGGAGGGGAGGGAGGGAAGTAGGAGGCAGAGGAGGAGGAAGGGAGCCTGCTCCTCCTCCCTGCCCCGCCCCTCACCCCCCACCATAAAAAAAATAATAAAAAATAAAAAAATATTCAAAAAAATAATTTAAAAAATATTTTTTAATCTTAAAAAGCAGAGATATCTTGCAGGAGGGTAGGGGGCCACAGGGAAGGGGCTGGGGGCCGTATATGCCCCCCCAGGCCACCAGTTGGACAGCCCTGGGGTGGATGATCTAAACATTGCTATTAATCTGTTGGCATTTTCTTTCTGTGTTATTTTAAAAGACATCATTTATGACAATATTTTTCACTTTCAATGTGATTGCAACACCAGTCTTTCCAGTCCAAAAACCAGATGATGCATTATTGGTGATCCTGGAATGAGTGGTCCACAAGGCAGTTTGACATGGGTGGTTGGATGTGGATGGGTTGTCCTGTGTTTCCACCAAAGCACATTTTTTTTATTTTGGTACAAAGTCCCTGGTGGTGCAGTGGGTTAAGTTGCTGAGCTGCTGAACTTGCTGACTGAAAGGTCGCCAGTTCGAATCTGGGGAGCAGGATAAACTCCCGCTGTTTGCCCCAGCTTCTGCCAACTTCACTTCACTTAGGCGATTCCTCGTTGATCGAGTAAGATTGTCTTCCAGATTTGTTGTACTGGCGGTGGATATGTAGGTGACTATGGAACCTTATTCTTGACCTGCATGTTCTCCTGCAGTGAGGGCATCGGTTTCCAGGTGGAAGGTGGTTCCGGTTGGGGTTGGCTTGACATGCCTTCCAGTTGGCACATTTCTCTCTTTTGCCCTCCATTTGTCCCTCTTCAAATTCCACAGCACTGCTTGTCACAGCTGACCTCCAGCTAGAGTGCTCAACGGCCAGGGCCTCACAATTCTCTGAGTCTATGCCACCATTTTTAAGATTGGCTTTGAGCCCATTTTTAAATCTCTTTTTCTGCCCACCAACATTCCATTTTCTATTCTTGAGTTCAGAGTAGAGCAACTGCTTTGGGAGATGGTGGTCAGGACAACTGAGCTGATGGCAGAGGACCATCGCTTCAGTGCTGATGGTCTTTGTTTCTTCCAGCATGACATTTGTCCACCTGTCTTCCCAGGAGATTTGCAGGATTATTCGGAGGCAACGCTGATGGAATCATTCCAGGAGTTGCATGCAATGTCTGTAGATAGTCCTTGTTTTACAGGCATATAGCAGGGTTTGGACGACAATAGCTTTAAAAAAAAACACCTTGATATCCCTACAGATGTCCTGATCCTCAAACACTCTGTGCTTCAGTCGGAAAAATTCTGCACTTGCAGAGCTCAGGCGGTGTTGTATTTTGGTGTCAATGTTGACTTTTGTGGAGAGGTGGCTGCCAGGGTAGTGGAAATGGTCAACATTTTCTAATGTTACACCATTAAGCTGTATTTCTGGCATTGGAGAGGGATTAACTGGTGGCTGCTGGAAGAGTACTTTAGTTTTCTTGATGTTCAGTGACAGGCCAAGCTTCTCATATGCTTCTGTGAAGGTGTTTAGAGTGGCTTGTAAGTCTTCTTGTGAATGCGCACAGATGACATTGTCACCAGCATACTGGAGTTCTATAACAGACGTTGTTGTAACCTAGCATTTCAAAAACATGTAAGTATGAGTAGATGAATAGCTACCACTCAGGTGGGAAGGTAACGGCGCTCCATGCAGTCATACCGCCACATGACCCTGGAGGTGTCTACAGACAACACTGGGTCTTCAGCTTAGAAATGGAGATGAGCACCAACCCCCAAAGTCAGACATGACTGGATTTAATGTCTGGGGGAAATGCTTACCTTTTTACAAAGCACATGTGCCGATATGAGATAAAATAGATTAATGAGCCCAAAGAAAACAACTGAAGCAAAAATAAACTGTCAGCCTAATGGAAGGGAACATTCTAATTAAAGGGCTGCGATCAACTAAATTAGCCAAGACAAACATAATCTGTTTAAATCTGCCATCCTATGCACACTTCTTACAAGTAAATTAATCTAACTCGAAGTAGACACAGAAATTTACCTAGGAGAACATGCATAATGCTATTTTAATATGAAATATGGCAATTTTAAGCACTGCACTACAAATTGGGCGAAAAAAAACTCTGTCCTGTATTCCAGTCCAGTGTTGTTCTTATATACAGGCAAGATATGCAAGAACCTTTCTTCCTCAAGATGAGCAATGTGGGTCCCATCTTGTGATTCATGGCAACTAACAAGGGAAACTAGAGGCACTTCATAGGAGTTTGAATGCCTGCTCAGCCATGAAAATCTACTGGGTGACTATGGGCAAGCCATACTCTCTTAATCTCAGAAAAAGGAAAAGGTAACCCCTCTCTGAATAAATCTTGTCCAGAAACCTCAATAATTGGGTTGCCTTGGGGTCGCCATAAGTTGGAAATGACTTGGAGGCACACAAAACAAGGAGGAGGATTCAGAGGAGGAGAGTGGAGCCATCACGGCCAATGATCAGAAAGACTTCAAATTGTAGTCCAACAACATCTGAAAGACTTCATGATTCCTATCCCTATTATTTGTCACAACTGAAAACTAAAGTTAAGAGATAAGTCTTTGAATGAGACTAGTCCTAAATGATTGACAGATGTGATAGTCTCTTAATAGACTTAATTTTTTTAAAGTGTTTGAAGCAAAATTTAAGAATCACTTGCAGGAACAAGGAAGCCTGTGGTCAACCACACTCCCTATGCCCCATCCAAAGGAGTTGGTAAGACTGCTCTTCAATAGGTATATCAGGTGACTCAGGAACAGTGATAAAAGACTTAGTCATGTCAGGGACAAGAACACAGTCTGGGTCCATTTATATTCTCCAAAATATGACATACTTGGCCTGATTCTCATGTCCCCAAAATATGTCTTTAAAAAGGAATTGGGAAAACTCTGATCACCAGCAGTGGAATCCGTCGGCACTGCAGCACTTTCTTGTGATGGCTGTCTTCTAGTTTTGGGTCTGAATCTCCAAATCAGATAAAATGCTAGCCAGGTCTTTCATGCCTCCTTTGTATTGAAATTAAAAAAAGATCCTTAGCCATTCACATTTAACTGCAAAGGACCCATTTTATTTCAATGCAATGGGGACATTAACTTTTCAAATCATGGCAAGGGAGTTTTATGATCACAGGACCATTTTGCTCAGAGAAACAATGCACTGAGCCGCCCATATTGTAAACTCAAGAAAGATTCTCCGTGATTTCATGACAAACTACTACCATATGGACTTCTGATACCATTAGCATTTTTATTATAATATATAAAACATAAGCTAAAGTACTGAAAAACACACAACTGTTTTTTGAGTTCTGGTAACCAATTTATTACCATGAGTCCTTCTGAGAAAGGTCATTTTCCATTTTGTTTCTATCAAGGTTAATATAACATTGAAACTGTTTCCCATCCCTTTAGCTTATTGTTGGAAACAAAAACTGCAATCCACTTGCCTTCCAGTGCAAGCACGTACAATTTTGGGAGTCTATGTTGGAGAAAATGAGGTTAAGTCTAAAGCTAAAAAAGCAAATTAGCTGTATACAGATGGTTGTTTTCCTACTCTACCTCACTCCATCTATACAAAGCACACACACACACACAAAGCCTTGTGGAGTTCAACACAGCCTCTTTGGGGTTTTTTAAAAAAATTCTTATCAAATTTTCTAATGACACAATCTTCCAATGAAGGCTTGCGAGAGACCTCTGTAATTTCTTTTTCTCTCTCTTCCTTATATGACTTTTTCAAGGAGATTAAGTGGCATCTGTGGGCTTGTTCCATTCTCTTTTACTCCTCGCAATTCTGAGAAAGAAGGATTAGCCAAAGACCATCCAGGAAGCGTCATGGCTCCATGACAATATAGCATCCTGTTAGTGACATACACAGGCATTAAGTTCACTTTATGCCTGTGTATCTTTATTAGGTGTTGTCGAAGGCTTTCATGGCCTGAGTCACTGGGTTGATATGAGTTTTCTGGGCTGTATGGCCATGTTCCAGAAGCATTCTCTTATTATTGTTATTATTATTATTATTTTGCTTGAGTAGAGGTGATGATTACTGTTCTCTTCCAGATGCAGACCAATACCTACCATTGGGATCCACTGCAGCCACAGCAGATGATGCCATCCACCTAACCAAAGCTAATAAAATAAGATACAGAGAGGATACCTCTGTCCAGAGTCGGGTTGTGCTGGAAGTATACCATAGAATTGCACTGGAGGACCTAGAGAGGCCTACAATAGCTTCCCAGGGTGCAGGGGGATGTGTTTGTAAGAATGGATAAAAGAAACCATGAATATTGGCACCACAGATAAGGGGATTGTACTGTATGCTGCCCTCTAAGAAGAGCATCCTTTAAGACTTACACTGTACTTTGACTGCGATATTAGGTAAAGGTTTTCCCCTGAAATTAAGTCCAGTTGTGTCCAACTCTGGGGATTGGTGCTCATCTCCATTTCTATGCTGAAAAGCCAGTATTGTCCATAGACACCTCCAAGGTCATGTGGCCAGCAAGACTGCATGGAGCGCTGTTACCTTCCTGTCAGAGCAGTACCTATTGATCTACTGACATTTGCATGTTTTCAAACTGCTAGGTTGGCAGAAGCTGGGGCTAACAGCAGGAGCTCACACTGCTCCCAGGATTCGAACCTGCACCTTTTCGTTCAACCTGCGCCACCTGGGGCTGTGATGTTACCACCACCATTATAATGACATGGCTTGATGTATACATTCCTTCATGCTAGAAATCATCATCTAGTTGAACCTGAACTCTCTAACAAGGAGAGGGGGATTTGAGGAAGGATATCACTATGAATCCACTCCAAGTCTTAGTCTGAACTATAAAGAAGCTGTCCAAGGTGCTGAATATTACCCTAAAAGAGGTTCAGCACAATGATAGCTTCGCTGACCCACTGAGATGGAAGCTAATGTACATTTTTCAGCATGGCATTTTTCGTATTACATGGTATCTCCTCATTCAGAGGGTCTTCCCAGGTTGAAGTCAACTTAATGGCACTAAACAACAACCCAACTGAAGTTATCATCTAAAGTTGACTGCAACCTGGGGAGACCCTCTGAATGAGGGGATAACATGTAATAAGAGAAATGAAAGCTTATGCAAAACACATTTAAAGACTGGGTGGGAGTAGTTTCTGTTTCTAAATGCAGTACAAATAGGGGTTGAGCATGCCTTGTGTGAAATGCTTTGGACCAAAAAGGTGTTTTTGATTTCAGATTTTGGAATATATAAGGTTAAGGTTTTCCCCTGACATTAAGTCCAGTCGTGTCCTACTCTGTGGGTTGCTAATCTCCATTTCTAAGCTGAAGAGCCAGCATTGTCTGTAGACACCTCCGGCATTGCACTGCATGACATCCGCTGGGAAGTAGCAGGCAATAATGAAAGTACCAAGGCAGTGACATCTCCAGCCCATTCTCTATTCAGATATCAGCCAGCATGGCAATGACTTAAATCAAGAAATAGCTTCTTCAGATCTACAGAGATACTCGCAGGAACACCTCAGCAAGCAAGAGTCCAAAAGTGGCAGGTAAAAACCCGGAAAATCAATCAATGGCTGATACTGGATGGGAACTCCCCCAAGACACACAGACTTGGCAATGTGAAAGGCACTGAACAGATGGTGCTCTGGCACCACAATAGCCAATTTTCAGAAATGGGGCTACAAAGTGGAGTCCACCACATGTGAGTGTGGAGAAGAGCAGACCACAGACCACCTCCTACTACAATGCAGTCTGGGCCCTGGCACGTGCACAACAGATGCTCAACCTGTACACTAAATCCAGCTGCTTTGAACAGAAGTGTGCTAGCCGGACTTGGATTCTATGCTCGAAAGACTCCTGGGTTTTCCTTCCAACTAAAACAGGGTGTCATGAATTTTGTTCCGTTCGACAAAGCCTGCTGGGACTCGCATGCCAGGAATAACCCTTTTCTTTCCTTCAGCCTCCGTTTTAAACACTCCCCCCCCCCAAACTAGGGAGTGTGTGTGTGTGTGTGTGTGTGTGTGTGTGTGTGGGGGGGGGGGGGAGAGAAGAGACTATCGCTTTAATAACGACACCGAGGTCTTAGGGGCTTCCTTCCAAACTTGGTGTTTGGATGTTTGCAGGAGTGAAGGGACTGGTGGCGTAACTGGAGAGGGCGAGAGAAAAGGGGGGGGGGGAGAGAAGGGGAGAAGAGAGGGGGAGAAGGGGGGAGAGAGAAAGAGAGAGAGAGAAGAGAAAGAGACGGGGATAAGGGAGAAAAAAAGAGGGGGAGAAGGAGAAGGGAGAAAAGAGTGAGACGGGGACAAGGGAGAAAGGGGAGAGACGAGGATAAGGGAGAAGAGAGGGGGAGAGACGGGGAGAAGAGAGAGAAGAGAGAGAGAGACGGGAATAAGGAAGGAAAGAGAGAGAGACGGGGAGGAGAAAAGAGAGAGAGAGCGAGAGAGAGAGACTGGGAGAAGAGAAAAGAGAGGGGGACGGGAGAAGAGAGAGACGGGGAGAAGGGAGAGAAGAGAGAGAGACGGGGATAAGGAATGAGAGAGAGAGACGGGGAGGAGAAAAGAGAGAGCGCGAGAGAGTGGGAGAAGAGAAAATAGAGGGGGACGGGAGAAGAGAGACGAGGAGGAGAGAGAGAAGGAAGGAAGGGGAGAGCGCGAGAGAGAGAGAGAGAGAGAGAGAGCGCGAGAGAGAGTCCTAGGGCACAAAGCCAAACCCAGGCGCTAGCACCAATCCAGATGTAGACGAGGACAAGAGTAGCAGCCGCGCCAGGCAACCAGGTCTAGATCGATTGTAGCTCGACTCTTGGACGGAGGAGTCCTCTCTCTGTGTTTTGGCTGCCAAACAGAAGAGAGGTGGAAGGAGGGGGAGGAGGGGGAGGAAAACGTGGGGAAAGGTGGATGGGGTAACTGCGGGGGACGCTCCCGCCTCCTCCGCCTTAAGCTCGCCTGCTGCCTCTTTCCTTTCGGCGAACTCTTCCCTCGGGTGGGCTTCCCCGATGCCTCCCGCCGGGCG
Organism: Anolis apletophallus; assembly: GCA_030556195.1. Lineage (NCBI taxonomy): Eukaryota > Metazoa > Chordata > Lepidosauria > Squamata > Anolidae > Anolis > Anolis apletophallus. Next base: position 75,498,667 of record JARBWK010000002.1, read on the forward strand.
GGCTTGATCCTCGAGAGGCGCGCCTTCCTCCTCGCTCTCCTCCTCCTCGTGTGGTCCTCCTCGCCCTGGGCTCGGGATGCTTCTCCCGCTTCTCCTCGTCCGCGCGGCGTGGCTGCTGGGCTGCTGGTGCGGCTCGTGCCGGGGCTACTTCGACGGCCCGCTCTACCCGGAGATGTCCAACGGGACGCTGCACCACTACTTCGTGCCGGACGGCGACTACGAGGAGAACGACGACCCGGAGAAGTGCCAGCTGCTCTTCCGGGTGAGCGAGCGGCTGCGCTGCGCGGGGCTGGAGGAGGGGGCGCCGCGGGCCTCCCGCCGAGCCTCCTGCCGCCCCCTCCCGCGGCCCCGGCGGCGCTGACGCTGCGCGAGGAGTTCACGCTGCTGGGCCGGCAGGCGGAGGACGCGGCGCGCGTGCTGGAGGGCCTGCGCAAGAGCATCTCCTACGACCTGGACGGCGAGGAGAGCTACGGCAAGTACCTGCGCCGGGAGTCGGCCCAGATCGGCGAGGCCTACGCCAACTCGGACAAGTCCCTGGGCGAGCTGGAGCACAAGTTCCGGCAGGGCCAGGAGCAGGAGCGGGAGGGCGGCGGGGCGCGCCCGGGGGAGGACTTCCTGGGCAAGGTGGCCCACGCGCGGGCCCTGCTCGCCGAGACGCTGGCCCTCTCCGCCAGCCTCCGAGACAAGTACGAGCTGCTCGCCCTCGCCGTCCGCAGCCACGGCGCCCGCCTCAGCCGGCTCCGCGGACAGCACCTCCAAGGATGAGGCCCGCCCCCCCCCCCCCCAGGAGCCGCACGCCGGACGCGCTTCGAAGCCGGATTCAAACCGCCGCGGCCGGGCAACAGACTCCTGCTTGGTGCGCTTCAGTGCTCTGCCCTTTGTGTCGTCTGGGCCTCCAGGCGATTCCGTGTCATCATCTGCACAGCCAAACCCACCCTGGACATCATTCCACAGATATATAAACCCCATTTTCCTAATTTCCAACAGACCTCACAACCTCTGAGGATGCCTGCCATAGATGCAGGCGAAACGTCAGGAGAGGATGCTTCTAGAACATGGCCAGACAGTCCTGGAAAACTTACAGCAAACCCACAGTCTTCTGTACCGGTTTGAAACTGCGAAGTGGGTGGCCAAGGAAAGTGGCGATCTGCTAAGTGCACTCTGTCCTATCTATCCTCACCATCTGGTCCTCCAACTGATTCCATGTCATCATCTGCACAGCCAAACCCACTGCCTTCCCTACTGGTTTGAAACTGCTAAGTGGGTGGCCAAGGAAAGGGGCAATCTTCCTTCCATCTTCACCCCCAAGCAGACCCCGATTCACCCTAGGGGCAGCCAAGGAGATGCTCGCCTCTGCTTCCTACCCAGGTGGACCATCAGGCAGCCAGTTGAACACCCGCCACTTGTTCCTGCTCATTGTTTCTTTCTCATTTAGGCTGTATCCCAGGCGTGGCAAACTTGGGCCCTCCTTCCAGGTGTTTTGGGCTTCAACTCCCACCACTCCTAACAGCCTCAGGCCCCTTCCTTTTCCCCTCAGCGGCTTAAGTGTCTCCTTCTTCCTTCTTCTCTTGGCTTAAGCAGCTGAGGGGGGGGGGGAGGAAGGGGCCTGAGGCTGTTAGGAGTGGTGGAGAGTTCAAAAACACCTGAAAGCTTTGCCCATGCCTGCTGTATCCACACCACAGAACCACATGAAAACATCTGTGGTGTGGATACAGCAGGCATGGGCAAACTTGGGCTTTCCAGGTGTTTTGGACTTCAACTCCCACCACTCCTAACAGCCTCAGGCCCATTCCTTTCCCCCCTCAGCTGCTTTCATGATACCACATGAAAAGCCGTGGCTCAGTGCTAAGAGTTGCTGGGTTTTGTAGTTTTGCGAGGTGTGTCTCCATTTATGGTTGCATCTACACTTCAATCGGTTGGGTACCACTTTCACTGCCATTTCTATGCTAAGGAATCATGAGAGTTGTTGCCTTACACCAGGGGTGCTCATTAGGTAGATCGCGATCTACTGGTAGATCACGTAGGGTGTCCACGCAGGGCGGGAGGAAGGCTCAGTCCCGCCCGCAGGCTCCCGATGCCACCCAGGTGCTGCTGGCCAGTCAGCGTGGCGGCGGCGTGACCAGCGTTGCTATGGCTCCCATGCCATTTCCACCGTCATCATGTTCATCATCATCTTTGAAAATAAAATATATAGAGGGGGGAAATAAAGAATTACACCAAAAATAACACTGCAAGCCCTATACTGAGGGATGTGTGGCCCTCCAAATGTTGTGGGACTGCATTGCTTATGATTTCTAGACAGCCAATGGAGAAGGATGTTATAACCCAGGAATTGCTGGCAGTCTATATACTTGGTGCTTCCCTGAGAGTCCCATTGAACTCAATGGTTCTTACTGGGTAGATATGTACATGGTTTATATTGTATACTACTAAAAGCCTGTAACATTATGCCCATTTTCTAGATGTACATACATACAGAGGCTGAAGCAGTGGTGTCAGCAGCTTTTGAAAGCAGATACATCGGCAGTATATTTTTCCAAACATTTTATTACTAGTAAGCATATTTATATCATTAACTAGCCCTTGTCTTCCCAGTTTAGCAGAGCTGGGCACACTTAAGCCCATTGAATTAACTTGATGCTGGATTGTGGTCAGTCAGTCTAAGAAATGAGTCACTTCAGCCAAAAGAGAAAAAACGTGATCACAGCTTTTGAGAGTTACTGTCTTCTCTTTTCCCATTGCAACTATGTGGGATTTCTAAGACAATTCAGTTTTTTCAGAAATGTAACTATTAATAATTTATATGGGGTTAGTTTTGTTTGTTCACAATAAACTGTTACGCTTGGCCATTATTTGATCTAAATTTAATCTAAATTGCTGAGCTCATGTGACTCATTCTTTGCTTTCAATGAGTTCCAATAACTGACAAATTAAAAAATGGTAGTGTTATTTAATTGATGCAGGGCCTCAAGAGAACCAAAAGGGTAATGCTTTCCTTATGTTTCATGTGTGTTTATGAGGGAAGTGGGAATTCACACACTCCTAAAACATTGTCTGGAATAAGAAAATGGTAGCTATGAACTTGGCAATGTCCAAGAAATGCTCCATATAACCCTGTAACACTATTTTCCTTCTTTTCTTCCAGATTTCTCCCTAGGAGTGTATCTATACTGTAGAATTAACACTTAGACACCATTGGAGCTGCTGTGGCTCACTGATATTGAATAATGGGAGTTGTAGTCTTTACCCTTGTAGTTGTTGCCTCACCAAACTACAATCCCAAATATTACATGGCATTGTGACATAGCAGATTAAATGCAAAACTGCATTCCTTCTACATTGTGGACACACAGTGTGGACTTCAGTCTTCCGGGCAGGGCCATAACCGGGGGGGAAAGTTCAACCCTGCCCTGAAATGTGTCAGGTTAAAAAAGAAACCTGGTTTAATAAAAGAAATGGTTAGCCACTTAAAATTCATGAGTAAGCCAGGTTTTGGGGGGTGGGAGGGTTAGAACCCTTTTGGGGGATGGAACCCTTAACCCCCCCTCTCCCCTGGCTACAGTCCTGCCTCTGGGTATTTTGGACTCCAACTCCCAGAAATCCCAGCCAGATTACCAGCTGTTAGGAATTGTGGAAGTTGAAGTCCAAAACACCTGGAGGGCCAAAGCTTGCCCATGCCTGGTGTAGAATCTCAGCCACTGCGGGTGACTCCATGTTCTATTAATGACACACATTTGAAATGTATGTAATCAATAAACATGTAGTCACCTGCAGTCACCATCTTGTAAAACCACAAAAACTTTAGTTTGTATTTTGAAAAATACAGCTTTGAGTTTCTTGCATTCCCTGGCAGCATTGATCCAGACTTCAAAATGAAGTATGTCTGTTAGGATGGTGAATATTTTGATATGAAGGGGCCCGTTGCATGAGCCAGATGGATTTGTATCATGGGATTGTTAAAAAAATAAGAAACAGTTGTTATCAAGATGCAAATCCCGGAGGTCTCTATAGAAAACAGTGCCAGACTTGAAGCAAGAACTACCATCTTCCCTCCGCCTTCCCTCTGAAAAAATTGTTTTAAATACCATAGTTGGAAGCTACTGTTGAGTGTAGCTTGGCTCCCTCCAGGATATAAATTTCTTGCCCACTGGTAGAGCGCCCAGCTGTATTGCCAGAAACAATTGGAGACTGGATCTGTTTTTTTCCTTCTGATTAGGACTGCCAGATCTAAAAACTTAAAGCTACAGGACATTTCCCAGCTATGGTGCCCATTGACCCAAGTTCTGTTGGAATTGCAGAATTTTAACATTACATTTGTGAAAGTAATGATTAATGTACCCTCCCTAGCAATAAAAATAAGAGTTTCTGGTTATGGATGAGAACAATATCCAAGACCTTAAGGCAGGGCAGTAATCCAGATGTCATTGCAATTCCCAGAAACCTTAGAAAGCATGGCCAGTGGCAAACAATGATAGAAATAGTAGTCCTACATTTGGTCAACTCTAGTCCGCTCTGCTTTAGAAAGAGAGTAGAATTGTGGTAGACAGATTCCCAGCCCATGAAATATGTTGTTTGATTCCACTGCATTAGAAATCTCATGCCCAGATTTTCAAAAGTGTTCTGTCTTTCCAAAGATCTGATTGGACATGGAATTAAAAGGAGAAGAGCAGGTGAAACAAAAACAAAAAATGCATTCAGTACAGTGACGGAATTGGATCTGCCTTCCAGATGTTGTACTGTAACACTCTTCATCCCTGGCTACTATAATCAGTGGTGAAAAATGATGGGAATTGTCCAAGAATATAGGAAGGAAGGGGGAAGATTCCTACCCTGATCAAGGAAGAAACACTGGGCAGAAACCTCTCTATGTCCTAGTTTGCAGCTGTCTGACGCAAGAGAAACATAAGCTCCCAGCAGTCAATTCACTCCAAGGGGTAGTCAATTTTATTACATTCACATTGCTATAATACTGTTTTTCTTTTCAGCTTGTATCATTGCCACCCTTAGTTGCTTTTCTGCCATATTAATGCTTCGGTATTATTGGTTTCAGTGTCATGAAACCAACTCTAAACAATATGTGATTTCCGAAGCTTTGGTGGCTATGGTACAGTTCTGCAGAGCTGGAGTATTTGGACATGCTACATCCTTCAGAAAGGGTTCATCTACATTGCAGAATTAATACTATTCCATGCCACTTTCATTGCCATGGTTCAATGCTATGGAATCCTGGGAATTGTAGTTTGGTGAGGCACCAAGACTCTAGGACAGTCGTTCTCAAACTGTGGGTCCCAAGATGTTTTGGCCTTCAATGCCCCGAAATCCTAACAACAGGTAAACTGCCTGGGATTTCTGGGAGTTGTAGGCCAAATCACCTGGGGACCCACAGGTTGAGAACCACTGCAGTTTAGGAGAAAATACTAAAGACCTTGTAAAACTACAACTCCAAGGAGTGCATATGCATAGCATTGCGCCTGACTGTTAAAGTGTTGTCAGATTGCATTAATTCTATAGTCCAGATGCACCCTAAGAAAGTTAAGGCTACAAACCCCAAGCTTGATTTCTTTGGAGTAAATGTGAATCAATATCATGTGCTCCTTACTTCTGAATAACCACACATAGCTAAGTGCTTTAAAGCTTACAGTGTTCTCTTCTAAGTACATCACAATGCTTAGCTGCTCTTGCATCCTTTCCTTCTCATGGCAAATTTTGGCTGTTCAGATACAGTTGACTACACTTACAATATTCCCTTACCATTAACCATCTGGTTGGTGTTGGTGGGAGTTACAGATCAAACATCCAAAGGCTAAAGGTTCCCCAACTTTGAGCAAGTACCTAGCATTGTTGCCCTTGACTTGTTCAGTTTTTTTAATGGCTGGTGCATATAGTACAATATAACAAAATCTTTGAACATCTGGTGATCCACTGACATCATGATCTCATATATATATATATATATATATATATATATATATACACACACACACACACACACACACACACACATACACAAACTTAAATCTCAGTGAATTTTATTTTTGCATAGATGTGGGAATGTGTGCAGGACTGCAGGTTATGCATTGTTATGCATTGTTCAGTATATCAGCCTGTAAGAAATACGTAGAAGTATTCCAACATGGTTTCCCATATATCATCTGTATGTAAATTTGTAAATAAGTATATGCCATCCATTGAGCATCTTACTATCCTAGTTGTATTACGTTGCGGGAACTGTTTCCATTTATGAGAAGTGGTCTTTTTGTATCCCCAGCTGTCCATGCTGGAAATCAACAAGAGGTATTGAGATATCAGTGACCTTAAAAACAAATTTTGATAACAGTGGCTTAATTTAACTCTATTTTCTTTTAATCTGAGCTCAGTATATGTTACAATCCAACCAAAGTTAAATATGATGGAGTCATATTTGCTTCAATTGGATAATAGTATTTATTAATTTGACCTTTTGATTCAAATTGAAAGTAGATTGTATGCAACAAGTATGACATTGAAATCTAAAATAGTAATGTAAGCATTCTAATGTTGTACAACTATTTGGATACCATTGTGCATCTTTAATTGCAGGTGTTATATTCTTACCAATTGGAGCTTTCTATTGCTTTCTTTTCCATCTTACTAGGGCAAGGATCACACCTCAATATCAATTTAATAAATATACATGGATCTACCAAAGAACCTTGGATTCACATCCAAGTATATGCATATTGGACTATGTTGGTCCCCACCCTGCAATTCAGATATGGATTTTTGGTTTGATTCAATTTTGCTATGATCTGCTGCTGACTTCAACCAGCATTCTGAAACTGAAATGGGCTACGACTGTTGCTTTCAGTTAAATTCTATTTAAAAAAACAAAAACCTACTTAGTCAAGTATTTAAAGCTGTGATCATTTTATTTTAGAAAATAAAAATAGAGAATATATTCTTTGTAGCATGCCTGTCTCTGTGATGTAAGCTATCAATCAGAACACTCTGACAGAATACCAAAGAGTATAAACAGTGGTGTAGAACAGGGAATGTTAGCAGGACAACTTATACCTCTTGAAATGTTCCTTTCTGCACAACTATTAAAGATGCAATAGGCTTGTCATCTTTTTTCATTTGATTACCTTGGCAGTAATACCATGTTGCTTTGAAATACAGCCAAAACTGAGAGGTGCTTTGTTAACATACTAGTAATGTTGCTGTCTCCATACTTTTGCTAGCTTTTGTTTTGTACAACCATTTGTGTGTCTTCGACAATAGCAAAAGAGCAGAATGAAAAGTGGGGGTTTTTTCTCTATTCTAATTTTAACATTTCTTATTTAAATCTATTTTGAAGGTGATTTGAAATTCTTTGTTTCCGGAGGGCAAGTTATCTTTGTATTGTCTTAATAAATATTTAAAGAAAATAAGTTGCAGTGCTATGATTCATGAGTTCTTTTAACCACAGCATTTTGAAACTTTTTTGACAGTCCTTCAAGGATTTGCATGGCTATTTATAAAGGGATTGCTATCAATCACTGAAGAGTATGAGTTAAATCAGAGGTTTCCAAGCCAAGATTTGTTTTTCTAAAGTTTGGTTTTAAAATACAGGATTTGATACTAGTAAAGTTCATAAATGCTAATGATAGGAGTCAATAGAAATTTAGGGTGCATGAACACCCTAATTTGACACCACTTTAACTGTCTTGGCTCAATGCTATGGAATCCTGAGATTTGTAGCTTGATGAGGCAGCAGCTCTCTTTGGCAAGAAAGGCTAAACAACGTATAAAACTACAACTTCTGGGATTCCATATTGCTGAGCCAACATTTATTAAAATAACTCAGAAGCTCCATTACAATCAGGATGAATCTGACCTTTTGCATATGAAAAAAACTGTCATAGAATCATAGTGTTGGAAGGAGCTCCAGAGACCCACGACCACTATCCTGTTCAATGCAGGAAATCCAACCAAAGCATCCCCAGCAGGTACAGTACCTCTTTTTAAACATGTCCAAAGGAAGATACCCCATCACTTTTCTGAGTAACTGGTTCAATTGACAAACCCCTCTTATTATCAAGAAGTCCCTCCTAATGTTCAATCCAAATCCACCTTCCTGGAATTTACAATAATTATTTATTTATTTATTTATTTATTTATTCTTCGATTTTATATTCCGCTCCTCCCTACAGGCTCGGGGCGGGTGACACTAAAATACACCTGGGCAGGCCAAGTCTCGGCATGCTGCCCTACAATTAAAACAGAAGACAGTTAAAAACACAAGTTCCACGTATCGCGAGGTACAGGAGATATACAACAGTATACAAGGGTATACAACATGTCATCCAATCAGGCTTAAGTAAATGCTAGCTCAAAAAGAGCGGTCTTACATGCCTTTCTGAACGGGATTAATTCCGAGATGGTTCGGACTCTATCAGGCAGAGAGTTCCACAGCGCTGGAGCTGCCGCTGAGAAAGCTCTCTGTCGGGTTGCGGATAGGTGGCAGGAGCGGACTGATGGTATGGTCAACAAATTCTGTTCGTCTGACCGCAGTGATCTCGGGGGCAAGTACGGGGTAAGGCGGTCCCTCAGGTACGCAGGCCCTAGGCCGTGAAGTGCCTTGAAGGTCAATACCAATACCTTGAAGACAATTCGGTGCTTCGATAGGAAGCCAGTGCAGTTGCCGAAGAATAGGCGTGATGTGGTCCCTCACTGACGAACCCGTCAGCAGGCGTGCCAGCGGCATTCTGCACTAGCTTGAGTTTCCGGGTGTCGACAAGGGGAAGGCCAACGTAGAGGGCGTTACAGTAGTCCAGTCTCGAGATGACCGTCGCTTGGATTACCGTCGCCAGGTCGTTCCCGGACAGGTAGGGTGCCAGTCGCCTAGCCTGACGCAGGTGATAGAAGGACCCCCTGCAGACCGCGGAGACCTGGGCCTCCATGGTCAGCAGGGAGTCCAGCTGAACACCCAAGCTCTTAACCGATGATGACGGGCTAAGCTGCTCGCCATCCAGGGTAGGCAACCGGCACCCACCCAGCCCAGGGCGACCAGGCCACAGGATCTCCGTCTACGACGGGTTCACCTTCAGCCGGCTGGCACGCAGCCAACCAGTCACGGCTTCAAGGCATTGATGGAAACAATCGGGTACGGTATCCGGCCTGCCGTCCATTCTCAGCAGAAGCTGGGTGTCATCCGCGTACTGATAACACTCCAGACCAAAGTCGCGGGCCAGCTGGGCCAGGGGGCGCATATAGACGTTGAATAACAAGGGGGAGAGGATAGCCCCCTGGGGGACCCCACAGTTAAGTGGGGCCCTCCCGGAGACCCCCCCGCCCCCCTCCACACGTTGTCCCCGCAATTACTTTGCCCAAGAAGGGCAGGTTGGACACCGGCCTGTAATTGGAGGGAGCCGAAGGGTCTAAATCGGCTTCTTCAGCAGCGGTCTTACCAAAGCCTCTTTCAATCCCCCGGAAGACTCCTTGCTCAAGGGGAGCTATTTATGATCGTGCCCAGGGGCCACGTAGCCCTTCCCGGCAAGATCTAATAAGCCAGGAAGGGCACGGGTCGAGGGAGCAAGTAGTTGGCCTAGCCGCAGACAGTAACTTATCGACAGCTGCTGCGTCCAGCAGTTGGAAACGGGTGAAGGTGGGCCCGCCGAGTGGCGGCGGGGTCTCGAGCTCGCTCACTGTATCAACCGTGGCTGGAATGTCCCGGCGGAGACTCGAAATCTTGTCAGTAAAAAAGTTCTGGAAAGCCTCAGCTGTTGGAGCCAAACCCCTATCGTTTAGACCTCGTCCAACCCTCTGAGAAGAGAGCAAACCTGTAACTACCTGTCTTGTCACAGACCTTTAGATGTGTAAAGAGGAGGATCATGACACCACCTGGGAAGGTCAAGAGCTTGAACATTGTTTCCATCCTAAATATCCCAGTGTCACCTTAGATAGAACACTAGCATATAGGAAACATTACATGAACACCAAGCGCAAAGTACCTGCCTGCAATAACATCCTGCAGAAACTTACTGGCAGCACATGGGGTGCAGACCCAAAATTAATAAGAACATCAGCCCTGGCCTTGTCTTACTCAACTGCTGAGTATGTCTGCACTGTTCCACACAAGTCTGCACATGGAAAGCGGTGAACATAGCATTGAACGAAACATGCAGATTGATCACAGGATGTCTTAAACCTACACCTGTTTATAAACTATACAAGCTAACTGGCGTTGCCCCCCCCCCCCCCCAATCCTGATGTGCGATAGGAAGTTGCTGCTGTGAGAGAAATAAGGTTGAACACTGTGAAAGCCATCTACTGCATGACTATTGGCCTTCCCCCAGTAGACTCAAATCAAGAAAAAGCTTCATGAGAACCACTACTCTTTTTAATGTTCTGCCAGCAACAGCAAGAGTATCCCTCTGGGCAGCTAAACCAGGAAATTCCAATTGAATGCCCCCCACCCCCGCCATGAGGGTGTGCCTCCAGGGGCAAACCAAAAAGTCCCTGAACTAGAGTGGGCAGATTGAAAGACAACCTGGCTAAATGGCACTACCTAAAAGAATCCTCCACTTGTGTGACCGTGGAGCAGGACAGACAATTCCGCAACTGTATGCTTGTCCACAATGTCCTGCCTCATGAACAGAGGAGAAATTGCTGGAGACTACAGACAATGTGGTTGCTGTTGCCCATTTTTGGTGAAAAGATATTTAGGCAGTTGTGCTCCTTCTATTTTTATCAGTTTTATACTAATTCATGCAATGCTTTTCATCCGAAATAAATAAATAACACCACCACTATCCTCCAGTCTTCTTTCCTCTTGTCTGAACGGGACTACCCCCTTAATTGTCCTCATATATTTTGTTTTCCATACTTCTTAGCAACCTTGTCGACCTTCTCTGAATTTGTTCTAACTTGTCTGTATCCTTTCTAAAATAAAGTAGCCAGAACTTAACACATACACTAGACGAGGCCCGACTAGTGCAGAATATAGTAGGGCTATTACTTTGCTTGTCTTGGAAACTACGCTTCCATCAATACATGCTAAAATATTATTTGCATTCATTGTGGCAACATCACATTACTGTGTCATGTTCAATAATCCCAAGGTCCTTTTAAGGTATGGCCTTTTAAAATATAAACATTTCAGTGCAGGACCTTTCTTTTGAAACAGTGCTAAAACAAGAGTGTCGGTTTATTTAAGAGTCTAGACTCTGGCCAAACTATAACCTGTAAATTTTGCTAAAAGAAAACATTTAAGTGTTGGCTTGGATTCCATGAATAGTCAGGTCGAAATGAAATAACATAAATTTATTCATTCAAATCTTACTGGGAAGTTCTGACACAATCCAGTTAAGTCCTTTGAAATATGGTTTATATGGGGGGAAATCTAAGTGCATGATTAGCTCTTCCACACCATGATTGATCACAATTTTTAGTTTACCTCACCATTTTTAGTTTACTTCAGTTTGATCCCAAAACAGCAATGTATGTGCAAGGAGACATACCCCAAATAGATGTGGTCTATACCTGCATCTTTGTGGCACACATTCATACACACACACACACACACACACACACACACACACATATATATATATATATATATATATATATATATATATACTCTTATAAGGGCACTACATGGTTCTTATTGTGTTCACATTCATATAAATGCAGAAGGGCAAACATCTAATTATGTCTCCCTTGTTATTCTGCAGCTTTCACGGTCCGTTGCATGGATCCCTCTGTATTTTTTGTGAAATAAATCTATAAATGTAATTGTCTTTCATTTAGCTTTTTCCATGACATTTAATTCTTGTCACCCTTTCAGGTATCTAAAGAATGTTATCAGCCTGAATGAAATAGCAGTTATGATTGTGAATATGAGGTTGAATTTAGACTAGGATCATGGGTAAAGAGGGCCCATGCCCAGCGAGCATTTATGCTAAAGCCCAAAGTTCCTGGGTGTTGAATAGGTCATATGGTCTAGATTTACAGCACTCCAGCTTCATACTTTCCAACTGTCCTGATTTGGCAGGGAAGAGTTCAAATTAATCCTCTGTCATCCTCTGACATCCCACTTTTTCAGGTGCTTAAAAAAAATTCCTGTTTATCTCTCCTCCTCCCACTTTTCCCTTTTGTCTTCCTTCTACTTCAATTGCTCCAAGCTGAGTTCAGAGAGCATAAATAGTTTCCACTCATTTATCTCAGCTTGGGGATAGGACAAGAGTGGTCAATATTTTTCCACCACGTCTTCTCTATGCATTATTTCTCATTCATAACTTTTGCCTTCTGGACTGCTCAGTCATGTGTCCATTTCATCTACAAAATGTTGGAGGGAACGACTTGAAGGCACATGACAAAAAAATGCAACTTCAACAATAGGATTGCTTTATAAATGTCATTAATCTTAATTGGATTGTGCAGGGTTTTCAATTCTTTGAGAGTCTTGTCTCACCGATTGGTTTGATCATAAAAGTTCCTGAAATGCCAACATTATTTTATGATTTCCTTCCTTTCTATATTGTCAAAGTACAAAGAAACATACAAATCACAGTAAGAAGGAACGGGAACAGCAAAATGAGAATAAAGGACCTCAAAAATACCAGGTTTTGACATATCTCATCTCAATTATTTCTAGAAATATATTGAACAGTCACACTTCATCCTTTATGTGAGGCTGAGGCCCTTTATTTTTGTTGTTAGACAATCTCTAGTGATTTATGTGGGCTTTCAAACACCTCTGTTTCCAAGGTATTGCAATCAGTGACAACTAGCATACACCCCATGAGCATCTAAGCTACTTCCTAGTTAAGCTGGGAATTTTGGTGCATGTGCCCTAAATAAATGCCTTTCCCAGAAACATTGTGAAACAAAATGATAGATTGATTTCAACCTGTGGGTCCCCAGGTGTTTTGGCCTACAACTCCCAGAAATCCCTGCCAGTAAAGGCTTTCTGTATATATTTCAGATTTCAATATTAATATAAAAAATACGTAGTATGATATTACATAAGATTTGTGCTACATTAGAACAGTAAAGACAACTATCACTTAAGTACAATAAACATTAAATATTAAATAACCACAAAAATAAAATAAGATGTAAATACTAAACTAATCTGGGAATCTGCTATTGCAACACATCCAATGAAGTGGTTTAAAACCAGTATAAAAAAAGATTAGGACTAAGTACGTTCCAGTCTACTTGGAATACACAAAGCTCATTCCAGAAGCGTGTTTAAGAACAGGTCCAAGAGTCCAGAAGAGCCTTGACTCCCAATGTGACCATCATTCCACAGGTTGAGAACTACTGCTGTTGTTACGATTTTACTTATGTTAATTGTTTCTAAACTGTTCTGATATTTTGTGGCATTTTGCCTTGTAAACCGCCTTGAGTCGCCTGAGGGCTGAGAGGGGTGGTATACAAATACAACAAACAAACAAATACTGGATTAGATGAACATTTGATCTCATTCAGTAGTACTCTGCTTATGTTCTTTGATATCAATTGTCAGCATGAGAGAGATCATTAGTAAGAAATGTTTGTCATGCATTACATCTTTGACACATATAATATAATAAAATTAGTATCAATATTAACAGTTTACAAAGTACAAATCACGCACAGAAAAGCCAAACTGACCATCTTCAGCACCATAATCCTTTGGTGAACATAATGTGGAACATAATGTGGAACTTGGTATAACTCCACAAATAGCTACAGCTTCTAAGTGGCAATCTTCACAATTGTCACAGATTGATAATGTGCCACTGTACCATCTCAAACAACAAGCTAGGAACAGTCAATAAAGCACGAGGAGAAGGTGCTGTATATTCCAAAATCTTCAGTATAATGTGAAAAATGCATATATATATCAAAAATACATGATGAAACATTAGGTTTTGCATATCATAACAAAAGCAGACTGGTCATACACAACATACATATTATACTCTAAATCGATCAATTGAGTAGGAAGCCAAAACATGCTCTCTGGAGTGATTTCCTTTCAATTCCAATTTGGCTGTGGGTAGTCCACACGGAAGGGTCCAAAGTTTTATCAAAACCCAAAAGGTGCAACACAATATAGTTCGTAAGAATTTCAGATTGGAAGATTCCAATACATATATGTTGGTTGCATAGGGCAAAGCAAACCCTTGGGAACTTTGGCGGAGCGTTCACAGTTCACTCATGTAGGCAGCACACGGTGGCAAAAGTAGACCTGTCGCGGATTATATACGAAGGATACAGAGGGGGGGGGGGCACTGACGGTGGAAATGCAGGCCTGACCCGTTTCACCTCCATAGAGGCTTTTTCGAAGCGGATAATCCTGGCTAAATAGCTTGCATTCAGGCACATCTAAAAATCAATTGAAGAAACTATTGATAATACAAGTTCCATAAAACTATAGCCGATATAGTAACTAGAAATATCAAAAAATACATACCATACAGGATTTATCAAACATGCGAAGCTCATGCTTAATCCAAGGTGACCAAAAGGAAGGTTACATACAGAATGGATCAAATATATATAGGTAAGAATAACAATGGGGGAGGGAAACACAGGTGTATTCACACAAGCAGCGAAGACACAAATAAAGGTTTGTTTAACCCTTTCGGGTATTCTGAAGCGAACATGGAAATCCACCGGGCTCCGGCCCTTAATAAAGAGTCATGTATACTTTGGTGGGGACATGAAATAACCTGTTCTAGTGCCATAAATTTAAAAGATTCGAGGGGAGGGGATGGGTTTTTTTCTTTGAAATGGGCATAAAGAATAGAATTATCAATTTTGTTTTTAATCCTGGATTTGTGTTCGCATATTCTAATTTTAAGTGGGCGTGACGATTGACCAATGTAAACTAGGCCACACCCAAAAATTAAGGCGTAAACAGAGTTTTGACTAGTGCAGGTGGAGAAATGTTTGATCTTAAAGGACCTGCATTTGTGAAGATTATAGATCTCTTTGCCTCTATGTACTTGAGGGCAGCAAACACAGTGACCACAAGGGTGACAGCCCAGGGCAAAGATACTCTTGGGTACTCTTATGTGGGTTAGAATGGCAAGATGTGAACCAGAGATTGCCATGATTGAAAACTCTTAATGTTTCTTTACCACTGACTTTGAGTCGAGTCTGACTTGTTACCTGTATTATATATTTATCTTGGCAGCATTTATTCAGAGGCTTGTAATTGCTTTCCTCTGAGATAATGTAACTTGCTCAAGGCCACCCTATGGGTTTTGATGGCTGAAAACAGATTAGAATCTTGGTCTCCTGAAGTCACCATCCTACATTCAAGCACTAAACTTGTTCTCTACTACATCTAAACTAATTCAGGTGACATTTATCCTCCTAAGTCACACACCAACCTCTCAAATTTTGTCCATTTTTTATCCTCATTTTTTTTGTTATTTTCAGTAATCCTCGGTTATATCATTTAATGTTAAAAGTTTTGATGTTTGTAAGAGACATGAAAAAGAAACATGGCATCAAAGTCTTCAACTGCTACTGTTTTTTATCCCCACCATTTGGACTACAATAATATGCAGGGGAATTATGTGAGTGGAGAAGAGAATAGCATTGGAAAACTATTACATATATATATATATATATATTCTATATGTCACTGCAGGAACATATGGGGCTGAAAAATGGCTTCGCCCCGTGGCAGTAGAGAACATGGGATGAATTAACCTTGAGTTGAAGCAGTCTAGGTTAATTGGGCTGTAATGATGGCCAATCTGAGACTAGAAGGAATAAGTAAGGTAACATAATGGTTCACATTTCTGTAAAATGATATGGTGATCGTCTATATATACACACATGAAAACATGTAACACACTGTAAAGGAAATGGTTTCCAGATTTTCATTACCCATTACTTTGGATATTTCTGCTTTAAAGTTCCATTTTATAGGTTTTCTGAAAACAAAAGGATAATAGTAATGAGTCATACTTTTGCTAAGTTATTATGTAATTTAGAAGGGTAGTGTGCTTTATTTCAGTTGGACAAGATTATTTTCCACTTGGATCTCATGCAGCAGCTATTATACATTTTATAGGACATATCAATCAAGTAAACATGTCTGATTACATTGCTTGCAGAGGAACTAATTCTGTTTAAGCATTAGACCTGCAGCTGCTGCAAAAAATGTTTCTAGCTCACAGTTTTTCCATCTTTACATTTTTCTTTTTGACTGATTATATGACACTTCATGTTGTTGATGGGAAGCTTCCCACCTGTCTGGAAATCACCTATTGGACAGACAGCAAGCTATTTAACCTCAGCAGACTGAAAGCCAAAAGCAAGGTTACAACAACATCTGTTATAGAACTCCAATGTGCTGATGATAATGTAGTCTGTGCTTATCTGGAAGAAGACCTACAAGCCACTCTAAGCATCTTTGCAGCAGCATATGGAAAGATTGGCTTCTAACTAAACATCAAGAAAACCAAAGTGCTCTATCATTGGCACCAACCAATCCATCTGCAATGCTAGAAACACAGCTTAATTGTGTAACATTAAAAAATGTTGACCATTTCCTCTATCTTGGCAGCCACCTCTCCACAAAAGTCAACATTGACAACAAAATACAATACCACCTGAGATCTGCAAGTTAAGCATTCTTTTTTAACAAAGCAGAAGGTATTTGAGGATCGGGACATTTGTAGGGATACCATGATGCTTGTTTATTAAGCTATTGTCCCAATCCTGTTATATGCCTGCAAAACGTAGACTGACTAAAGATGTCACTCTCAACTTCTGGAATGATTCCATTAGTGTTGCATCAAAAAAAATCCTGCAAATCTCTTGTGAGGCCAGGCGGACAAATGTCAGCGTTCTGGAAGAAGAAAAGATCACCAGCACTGAAGTGATGCTCCTACACCATCAACTTTGCTGGACGGAACACATTGTCCAAATGCCTGATCACCGTCTCCTCAAGCTGTTACAATATCTCCACTCAAGAACAGAAAATGAAATGTTGGTTTACAGCAAAGATTTAAGGACAGGCTTAAAGCTAACCTTAAAAACTGTGGGATAGACAATGAGAACTGGGAAGCCCTGGACCTCGAGTGTACTAACTGGAGGTCAACAGTGACCAACAGTGCTGTGGAATTCCAAGAGGCACAAATGGAGGGCAAAAGGGAGAAATGTGTCAAGAAGAAGGCATGTCAAGCCAACGCTTATTGGGACTGCCTTCCATCTGGAAACCGATGTCCTCCCTGAAAAAGAACATGCAGATCCAGAACAGATCTCTTCAGTCACCTATGGACCCACCGCAAAGAATTGGCCATGAGTGATAGCCTATGATGATGAATATCACATACATACATATATAGCTAAAATCCAGTTGCCAGTCCCAACTCAAGCAGACCCACTGATCCCATGTGATTTACACGTGTTGACTTACAATTTAGTATTGATTCAATGGGTCCGATGTAGTTGGACTATGAACTAGGTTTAGATCCTAGTATTTATTTCTTGATTTTTCTTGCCCCAAAACATGAATGCAGGAATACTTCAGTTAATGAATCAAACGTGATACTTGGCAATATTTATTTAACATAAAGTTGGTAGAAATAATGTGGAAATAATAGGGATAGATTCCTATACAACAAAAGAGCAGTTCAAATGTTTTAGTAAACTTTATATTCAAAAGTACCAGTTTGCACCTGTGAAATCAAACAATCTGGTCAGGTAACTCTTTCATAAGTGAATAAAAATGTTTTGGACTATATTTCCAGCCCTCCCTTGTCATCCTCCCAACACCAATGCTGATAAAAATCTTCCAGCTTGCCAGAGGGCAAAGAGATAAAGAAAGCCAATAGGCATATATTGTCTATATGAAAACAGGACTTGATTATCAGAGTGCCAAATTCATTTTATGATTGTAAAACTTCTGGTTTCCAAAGCATCAATTCCGTTAGAGCAGAGTACAGTTACATAGAAACACAGAACTGCTGAATATTTTTGATCTCTCTGACAATGTCGACAAGTTAGAAAAACCCACAAGGGAAAAGATAAAATGAATATGGAACATTTTAAAACAATTAATGCTACTATACATGACTTACGTCACAGACCTAGACATATTTAACATGGATTATTGCACAGGTTTGACACTTGTAGAGTCCTATTAAATGCAGCTTCCAACATAAATATTTCATTTTCCATATGTCACAAAACTCAGTTTGAGTTAATTCTCCACTCTGGTTGCCAAACTGACTGTCAAAAAATAATTTTCAAAACAGTCATTTAACTTCATTACCTTTGGTAATAATTATTTCCATCAATCTGTGAAATAATTAATTCTTCCCGAAATGTCGTAATGTTTGATCAAGATGTTGGTGTGATAGCATTGTAAGGCTGCAGTTGTCACATATGTCATTTCTGGTACTATGGTGATGAACAGACTTCACACTTCATGGTGTAGCTGTCTGGAGCTCCTTTTCAGCATCACTTGCAACTTCACAGTTAGCTCACTTCTGCATTTATGTAAATCCACAGTAGATTGTTTATTAGCTGAGAAATTAAAGTCTTCTAATATACACATGAGGAAGAATTAGTAACACATTTGCTACAGATGCAATGCATTTGTTCTATGTCTGGACATTAGCAATGTGAACTGGGAGAACTGAACAATTTTTAAAATGAATTGAAATGAATTATACATCAAAGCCCTAGATCCTGGGACTTTTCTAGTGGCCCCCATGGTCCCACAGAAGTTTGGCAACACACACACACATCCAACATTTATCTCTATAGAAATGTAAAGGACATTTCCACATGTTTGGTATCACCCAACGGTGTAAAAAAATACACCCTCCTCAAAATTTCCCAGAATCTTCCTGGGGATCAGGAAGGTCTAAAAACATGCCCCAGGTCCCACTGAAATGTTTGGTAGCAATTTGAGTATAAGGTTGTGTTGCCCTCCAAAGTGTCTTAGAGGTCTAATGCAGTCTCTTAGGCCCCATCTACACTGCCGTATAATCCAGTTTCAGAATACAGATTAACTGCATTGAATGGGATTATATGGCAGTGTAGATTTATATAATCCAGTTCAATGCCGTTTAATCTGCATTATATGAGTCTACACTGACCATTATAATGCAGTTCAAACTGGATTATATGGCAATGTGGATGGAACCTTAGTCTTCCACAGTTGCCCTTCACTGTTCCAGACAAATCAAATGCAAATATGCAGGAAAACCTCCCTAGAATAAGACAGTGCCCTTCCAAAAAGCGAACAGCCGCCCTTAAGGCATAAATTACACCATTTAGAAGTAAACTGTCAACCGCATACAAAAGCCTCAAAACTGAGCATCCTCTATTTGAGAGGACTAACTACAGGTGGTACAGCGCATTAACCTGCAGGACTTGCTGACCAAAAGGTTGGCAGTTTGGATCCGGGGAGCTGGGTGAGCTCCCACTATTAGGCCCAGCTTCTGCCAACCTAGCAGTTCGAAAACATGCAAATTTGAGTAGATCAGTAGGTACCGTCTTAGTAGGAAGGTAAGGGTGCCCCATGCAGTCATGTCAGCCACATGACATTGGAAATGTCTACAGGCAATGCCAGCTCTTTGGCTTAGAAATGGAGATGAGCACCACTGCCCAGGGTCGGACACAACTAGACTTAATGTCAGGGGAAACCTTTACCATTTAACTACTGCATAGATTTCTAAACAGATCCTGACTTCTTCTTTTTTTTAAACCAAACATTAGCCCATTTTTCTGATCCTACTTTGGTTAAAGAGGTAAGGATGAATTTCAAAATTCGTTAGGCACTGGTCAGTAAATCCAACCAGGTAGGGATTGCACTGTCAATGTTTCTGAAGATAGGCTCAATCAATTCATAATGTACAAAAAAAACATGAAGAATTATGAATTAACATTGGATTAAGCAGGTTCAGAATTAGATGTTGAGGATTTTACTTTGGCAGCAGAATCGCCTTGTCCCCTTTCTGGCTCAACTGCATTTCCTGCTTTTTGTCTGTTCTGCTCAAACATGGGGAAAGCAAACAACCAGAAGGAAAGGCTGTGCCTGCTTCTATATAATTTGGGCATCCTCTTTGGCTTGGTTCAATTCTCCCCGTCCTGTGCCGCATAGAAACATGCCACAAGGGCAACTGCTCTTGTCTGCCTGGGATCTCCTCTGAATGCATTGCTGTTGTGTGCCATTAAGTCATTCCCATTTTATGGCAACCCATCACTTGGTTTTCTGGGACAGAGAGGGCGTGATGTCTCCAAGGTCATCTTCTGAATTTCCATGGCAAAGGGAGGGATTGAACTTTGGCCTCCAGAGTGATAGCTCAGCTGGCTCCCTCCAAGTGGCTTGGCAATGGGAAGGAGTCGCACTGGGGTCCCAGAGCAAGCTCAAGAGATTGGGACAGAGGGCCATGGCTTCAAACCACAGGAAAAGAGATTCTACCCACATATGAGGAAGAACTTCCTGACAGCAAGGGTGTATCTACACCAGGCATGGGCAAACTTCAGCCCTCCAGGTGTTTTGGACTTCAACTCCCACAATTCCAAACAGCCTGTTAGGAATTCTGGGAGTTGAAGTCCAAAACACCTGGAGGGCCGAAGTTTGCCCATGCTTGATCTACACTGTGGAATGCAATTTGACTACCAAGACCCAGGAATCGTCAGAACTGTAGTTTAGAGAAGCAAGGGAAGCAAAAGACCTTGCGAAACTACAACTCCCATTCTTCAAAACCCTGAGCCATGGCAATTAAAGCGCTGCTAAAGTGCAACAATCCTACAGTACTGATGCTCGCTGCTGAAGATTGAAGAGCAAATCTTGGGAGTCCTTGTTGACAACAAGTTAAACATGAACCAACAATGTGATGCGGCAGCAAAAAAAAAAGCCAATGGGATTTTGGCCTGCATCAATAGGAGTCTAGTGCCTAGATCCAGGGAAGTCATGCTACCCATGCTCTATTCTGTCTTGGTCAGACTGGGTCCAATTCTGGGCACCACAATTGGCGATGTTGAAAAGCTGGAATGTGTCCAGAGGAGGGCGACTAAAATGATCAAAGTCTGGAAAACAAGCCCTATGAGGAGCGGCTTAAAGAGCTGGGCATGTTTAGCCTGAAGAAGAGATGGCTGAGAGGAGACATGATGGCCATGTGAGAGCAAGTCATAGGGAGGAGGGAGCAAGCTTGTTTTCTGCTGCCCTGGAGAGTAGGAACAATGGGCTTCAAATTACAAGAGAACATCTGAACATTAGAAAGCACTTCCTGACTGTGAGAGCTGTTCAGCAGTGGAACTCTCTGCCCCAGGGTGTGGTGGAGGCTCCTTCTTTGGAGGCCTTTACACAGAGACTGAATGGCCACTTGGCAGGGGGTTGGACTGGATGGCCCAACTCTATGATTCTATGAAAGGAAAGGGGAATAAACTCCAGAACTTCCATGTCCCGTGATGCAGCGCGCTCTAAGGGTTTGCTCGCTCTGCCTCTGGAAAGTCTCTCTGGGCTGACCTCTCCGCTTTGGCAACCTCTCGCTGGAGCGTGTTTCCTGCGCCCGCCCGCGGCTTTCCCTTCTGCCCTTTCCATAGGCCGGGGAGCCTTTGGCCCGCCTTCCCTTCCCGCTTGTGGAGACTCGCAGGTAAGGAAACGCTGCGACCCGTTTCCGCAGCTTCGGCGTCTTTGTGTTTCTCCCACTCCCTCCCACACACACCTCTCTCTCTCTCCGGGCGGGCGGAAAGTTAGGAGGGAGACAGCAGAGGGAAGGGGAAGCCCTTTCTCCCTCCCACGGCTGACTTGAGCTGACCTTTGGTGCTCCAAGTGTTTTGGACTTCAACTCCTAGAATTCCTGGCTTTTGACCAGGATGGCTGGGGCTTCTGGGAGTTGAAGTCCAAAACACCTGGAGGACCAACAGGTGGAGACCGCTGTAAACCCAGAAAGGATTGCTCAATCGCTTACAGCAGGGGGGCCCACACTTTTCCAGCATGCGAGCTACTTCTAAAACAACCAGGTCAAAATGATCCACCTCCCCAAGACTCAGAGAGCAAAATAAAAGCAAAATATTTGGAAATTTGTTTCAGTGAGAGCCATATAATATATTTTAAGACTGAATTCAACTAAATGTGAGTATCATAAGCCCCTGAATTTATTCATAATAATAATGATAATATTCATTCAGCCTCTGTACTACTACTAATAATAATAGTAACAACAATAGGTTCCTAGAGTAGAAGGAGACCTCCAAGGGCCATCCAGTCCAACCTCCTTCTGCCATAAGGGAAAAACACAGTCAAAGCATTCCTCACCGATGGTCATTCAGCCTCTGATGATGATAAATAATAATAACAATAACAACAACAATAGGTTCCTAAGGTAGAAGGAGACCTCCAAGGGCCATCCAGTCCAACCTCCCAACCTCCTTCTGCCATAAGGGAAAAACACAATCAAAGCATTCCTCACAGATGGCCATTCAGCCTCTGATGATAATAATAATAACAATGGGTTCCTAGAATAGGAGGAGACCTCCAAGGGCCAACCAGCCCAACCTCCTCCTGCACCTGGGCAGCATCGGGAGCCTGCGGGGCGGGACTGAGCCTTCCTCTCGCCCTGCCTGCGATCTACCAGGACGTCCTACACAATCTACCAGTAGATTGCAATCTACCTAATGAGCAGTAAAAGAAATTGCACTGGAACATCAGTGTTTTCATTTAATCCAGTGGTTCTCAATCTGGGGTCCCCAGATGTTTTTGGCCTACAACTCCCAGAAATCCCAGCCAGTTTACCAGCTGTTAGGATTTCTGGGAGTTGAAGGCCAAAAACATCTGGGGACCCCAGGTTGAGAACCACTGATTTAATCAAAACCGAGTAACATTAGATTGATAACAATATAGAATCCTAGAGTTGGAAGAGACCTCATGGGCCATCCAGTCCAACCCCCTGCCAAGAAGCAGGAAATCACATTCAAAACACCCCCAACAGATGGCCATCCAGCCTCTGTTTAAAAGCCTCCAAAGAAGGAGCCGCCACCACACTCTGGGGCAGAGAGTTCCACTGCTGAACAGCTCTCACAGTCAGAAAGTTCTTCCTCATGTTCAGGTATAATCTCCTTTCCTGTAATATAGAAAGAACAGCCTGTGACACAAACACTTTTAGGGTGTTTCTTTACTAATTCATTGGAGCCCCCGGTGGCGGGGTTAAACCCTTTTGCCAGGAGGAACTGCTGACCAATAGGTGGTTTTAATCTCGGAAGAGTGGGTTGAACTCCCATTGTCAGCTCCAGCTCCCCATGCAGGGACATGAGAAGCCTTCCACAAGGATGGTAAAACATCAAACATCTGTGCTTACCCTAGGCAACATCCTTTGTAGACGGCCAATTCTCTCACACCAGAAGTGACTTGCAGTTTATCAAGTCTCTCCTGATATGGAAAAAATAACAATTCATTGCTCCAAAATATACAGGATGTTTCAAAAAGAAGGACCCGATTTGAAAATAAATAAATAAAATAAAAAAATAGATCTGCTTTGAAATTACCAGTAGGTCAATCATTTTGGCATTTTAAAAAGCTACAGTGTTGCAAAAGGGTGTTGCTTTTTTCCACCATAGGCCTGTGAGATTATTTGTACACTTTCAGTTGCACATGGAATTGAAATTGTAAAGATACTTTTTAAACATTCTGTAATTCATCCACATTGGTTTCCCAGAGAAAGGTCTAGCAAGAAACTTCATAGAGTTTTGGCCTTCCTCCAGATCTTGTGGATGGTAGGCCCCATAAGCCATTGGTTGTGCTCTGAAAACCTCACAACTCTGATAGGCTGTTCCTGAGGAAGAAAAAAACATACATCTTCTCACTTTGCAAAATGATGAG
Organism: Anolis apletophallus; assembly: GCA_030556195.1. Classification (NCBI taxonomy): domain Eukaryota; kingdom Metazoa; phylum Chordata; class Lepidosauria; order Squamata; family Anolidae; genus Anolis; species Anolis apletophallus. The sequence goes on from JARBWK010000002.1 coordinate 75,522,479, forward strand.
GTATCCCAGAACAAGAGAGCGTACCCTAAAGTTGTTCAAATGATCTATTTTGTGCATATCCATGTCAACTACTGTAGGTTTTTCATTCAAATTACAGTAATGTCCACACCTTTCCCCTAGAACAGTAGTGCCCAAACTGTGGTCTGTTGACCACCAGTGATCTGCAAGAACTAAATTATGGTCCGCGACCTCACAGTTACTACACTGTTGCAACTAGAGCAGCTGGTCTCGCAACACCCTCTAATAGTGCTGAGGCAATGGAGATGTTGGGAGGGAAAAGGCTGACTACCTACAAAAGGCACGGCAACAAGCCTCCTGACTGGTGCTTCTCCTCTTCCTGAGCGGAGCCATTCCATGTGGTACCTGGAAGCGGAGGCGCCTTGGTGTCTTCATTTTTAGGCCTGTTCCTGGGGTTATTTGGGGGTGCAGATTCAGAAAATTGCATTGGATAGAGAGGCTGTCCAACTGCCGGCCCTGCAGGTGTTTTAGACTTCAAATCCCAGAAATCCTAACAGCTGGTAAACTGGCTAGGATTTCTGGGAGTTGAAGTCCAAAACACCTGCAGGGCCGGCAGTTGGACAGCCCTGGCATAGACCACATCAGCTCTAAATTATTAAATATGGTTTTCTGAGGGCGAGCAGATGGTGACTACTGGATGGCATATGTTCTGTATCAGAAACTAGAACTGATGTGGTCTATCCAATGCAGTTTTCTGAATCAGCACCCCATATAACCAAACCAAATCTAAAGTTGACCAAAAACTAATTTGTAACCCTTTTGATACTAATGTTGGAAAGTGGTTCATGGTTAAAGTGGTCCCTGGTCAAGTGGTCCTTGGTCAAAAAAAGGTTGAAAACCACTGCCTTAGAATCTGTTTTCAGCCACTACAGTGGATCATACCCTGAAACATAAGCATCAAAAATGAATAAATGTGAATATTTAAGCCTTTTAAAAGAGTCTTCAGTAACTACCGTGTTTCCCCGAAAGTATGACACCCCCGATTGTAAGACGTATCGGGGGTGTCAGGGGGGTCGGCTAATATAAGCCGTACCCCGAAAGTAAGCCGTACCTCATCGCGCCACCGCTGCCGGCCCATCGGCCGCGGCACACCTCCGCGGCGCACCTTTCTGCCAGGCCTCTCTGACGCGGCGCCTCTTGCTCTCTTCCCCCTCCCTTTCTTCGTCCAAGGAGGAGGGGAAGAGAGAAGAGGCGTGGTGAAGCGGCGGCGCGTCACTCTGACGCAGCGCCGCCGCCACGCCTCTTACTCTCTTCCCCCCCCTTCCTTAGATGAAGAAAGGGAGGGGGAGAGCAAGAGGCGTGGTGAAGCGGCGGCGCATCACTCTGATGCAGCGCGCTCGCCATGCCTCTTACTCTCTTCCCCCTCCCTTCCTTGGTTTATATAAGACGTACCCCGAAAGTAAGATGTAGGGGGACTTTTCGGGGGGGAAAGAAAGTAAGACGCTGTCTTACTTTCGGGGAAACACGGTATCAGTTCGTTCTCTTTAAGAAGGATCAAGGCTTCAGTGTTAGAAAGTATATGTTTTAAATTAGCCAGGTTTGAAAGTCTGCAGCTTTTCAGGTTAGATGTTAAATTATCTTCAAACAGAAGAATCCTGTACTGGGAGGAAGATGGTTGCTCTGTGGAAAAAAACCCAATTCTTTGTAGAACAGTAATTCCTTACAAAGCTGTTACTTGGCCTCCAATTGGGCAAAAATGTGGTATGTTTGGGTAGTCTTTGAAAGAAGTTGTCAGTGTCATTTTCTATATTTTTCCAACCACCATGGAATCATAAGGCCTTCCTCAAATGTATTTGCCTCATTTATTGTAATGAAATGCATGGAATGTGTTTACTCGAGTAGTACTTGAATGTGAAAGGATTTCTTGTAAACTTTGGTTTCAGAGTCTTCTTGGGACATGAGGTTGTATAAGGCGAACTTACAAATTGCGATGGTGATGCACAAATCTTTTTGTAGTCAGTTCGGTTCCTCCAGAATACATGGGTTGGAGATTGTATGTAACTTTGCATAGGGTATTGATAGGATCACGGGTTCTTCAGCACTCTGACTACAAACTGATTTATAATATGGGCCAAAAACATTATTTGGGTACATTAGACAACAAGCAGTGCATTGTGCAAAAGAGACTGCACAGCCATTACAGCTTTCTCCTTTTTAAAGAAAAGAAAAGAAAACTGACAAAAGTAACAATAGAAAATGAGGAGGAAAGATGAAACACAAGGTAATGAATCCTTCTCCCACCCAGAAATAGAACCCATGAATGAGTCAAGAGAATTATGCAATAAAAAAAATTCTGGGATTTTTTAAAGTCTTGTTCTCACATGAGCATAAAAACTTTAATTTAGGGCTCTTTTGTGGGGATTTGTAAAAAGACACTATGATGTAATTCAGGGCTGTCCAACTTCTACCGGACCTGTGGCCGGAATTCCAGTTACTGATGACCTGGGGGGCCGAAGGGTCTGCCTCCTCCCCCGGCTCCGCCCCCGGCTCCACCCCAGCTCCGCCCCTCCCTGGCTCCGCCCAGGCTCTGCCCCCTCCCTGGCTCCACCCCTGCCCCGCCCCCTCCCCGGCTCCACCCCCTCCCCACCTTGGAGGTGTCTGTGGAGGACACCGGGGCTTTGACTTGGAGATAGAGATGAACACCAAAATCCCAGTCTCAAATCCCAGTCCCTGCTTTGAACTGGATTATATTGCAGTGTGGACTCAGGGCCCTTCACACAGCCATATAACTCAGAATATCCAGGCAGGAAACCCCACAAAACCTGCTTTGAACTGGGATTATATTGCAGTGTGGACTCAGGGCCCTTCCACACAGCCATATAACCCAGAATACCTGCTTTGAACTGGATTATCGGAGTCCACACTCATATAATCTGGTTTAAAGCAAATGACATGGGTTTTATTCAGATGTGTGGAAAGGAAGTCAAATAAGAAGCCAGGGCCCTTCCACACAGGCCTATAACCCTGAATGATAAGGCATAATATTCATTCTGCCTCTGCTAATAATAATAATAACAACAACAACAGGTTCCTGGAGTAGGAGACCTCCAAGGGCCATCCAGGGCCATCCAGTCCAATCTCCTTCTGCTATAAGGGGAAACACAATCAAAGGATTCCTCACAGATGGCCATTCAGCCTCTGATGATAATAATAATAATAATAATAATAATTACAATGGGTTCCTAGAATAGGAGACCTCCAAGGGCCATCAGTCCAATCTCCTTCTGCCATAAGGGGAAAACACAATCAAAGCATTCCTCACAGATGGCCATTCAGCCTCTGATGATAATAATAATAATAATAATATTAATTACAATGGGTTCCTAGAATAGGAGACCTCCAAGGGCCATCCAGTCCTACCTCCTTCTGCCATAAGGGGAAAACACAATCAAAGCATTCCTCAGCCATGTTGAATCAAACCTAAACTCTCATGAGAGCAACAGAAAGTACTGAACCTTGAGTTTGGGAGTTGTAGTTCTCCTCCATCCAGAGAGCACTGTGGACTCAAATAATGATGGATCAGGACCAAACTTGGCACGAAGCCTCAGACGAGGAGGAAGCCGGAAAGGGACTGGATGAGCACCCCCGTGTCTCGAACTCGGCCCCGCCCCTTTCGCTCTGGCCATGCCCCTCTCACTGCGTGCACTCTCTCTCTCCCTTCCCTCTTTCCTTCAGGTGGTGGAAGGGGGAAAGAATGAAAGAGGGAAGGAGAGAGAGAAGGAGGGAGGGGGAGAGAGGGGGGAGGGAGGGAAGTCGGAGGAGGAGGAAGAGAGCCTGCTCCTCCTCCTGCCCGCCCCTCACCCCCCCTTGAAAAATAAATAAAAATATTCCAAAAATATTCCAAAAAATATTCCAAAAATATTTAAATTTTTTTTAAAAAAATCTTAAAAGGCAGATATCTTGCAGGAGGGTAGGGGGCCGTGGGGAAGGGGCTGGAGGGCCGTATACGGGCCGGGAGGCGCCAGTTGGACAGCCCTGATGTAATTGGTTGACTGGAAAGACATGTCAGCAGCTGATTGGCTGAGTATGTCAGAAGGCAGAATTCTGATTGGCTACTGTCTCTAGCTTGCTGCTGAGACAAACCGTTTTAACTGCGACTTTCACCTCAGAGAGAGTGGAGAGAGTGCTGATTGGAAATAGCCAGGAAGGAAACAGCTGCCAACTCTCTGAAGCCTGGACATTTCCAAAGCATGAAGCATATTTGAAAGACTGACTGTTTATTCCCTCTGTTCTCTGTAATAATTCAGAGACTGCTGTATATATTGTTGCTCTGTTTGACCTTTTGAACTGATGTAAGGTTACTGTTACTCATTACACAAATCTGAGTGACACATTATTACACTGCAGGGTATATTTTGTTTCCCTCTCCATTGGCGCCTCCTTGTTGTGGGGGAGAGGCTTGTGTACCCTAATAAAGTTGTGAGCTATGCTGGCGGTGGCATAATAGTCACCGGTAGGGCCTCCCATGCCAGACAGGTCACAACCGAAGGGTCTGACAAAGAGCGTCATTGGGCAGGATGGGCTCTCTAGCCTTTTGGCAACCATCCTAAGAGAAGGAGAACTCTAAATTCAAACCCGGGCAGATGGTGCTCGTTTAACTCTGTAAGGTCAACCATCTAGAGAAGGAAACTCTAATCAAACCTAAGACCTGAGGACCTCGCTGCCACCGTCCAAGCTTGCTAGGCCTCGGCAGATGAACCTTTGGTTTAAAGGGTGAGGCCAGTTCTGTGCACGCTGCACAGAACTGGCCTCACTCTTTAGAAAAAATCCATTGCACAGGCTTGAAAGACACATCCAACTTCCTGGCCTTTTTAGTCATCAGTGCTCTTGTAGAAAGCGTGGGATGAGTCCTTACTAAATCTTCGTTTGCGAAGAAAAGACAGAGAGATATATTTTGGTTCAGAAACAGTGGTAAAACTTCTGTTCATTTACATTTACAACCTCCAACTTTTTTCACACTGTAGTGCTACGGTTCCAACTTAATTTCCATGGCAGCATCCTATGGAGTCCTGGAATTTCCATTTGTTGCTTTTGTTTGTTTGTTTAGTTCTCAGCTCTTATTGCTCATAAACCTTAAGATTCTATAGAACAAAGCCAAGAAATCTAAACAAATATTTATCCCTTTCAGTTAGAAGCATTGCCTGCCATTTTGCAGCAGCAATTTTGCTCCCAAAGGCTTTGCAGAGCCATTCTGTTTGGTACAAATGGCTACAGAGGGGATTCAATGATAATTATTGTTTGTGTAAGACAAGTATGTCTTATTTTCTCATGGCTAACGCAGTAGGGTTTATGTGCAGTTAACTGCAGTATTACTGGCCATAAAACTACCAGTACCATTTATATAGTGGACCTTCCTCTGATCTCTTTTAAAAGACTGTTCCACAGTGAATTCAGTCTGAGCTGTTTCTACGTTGTCAAGGTATAGGTGGTCTTCCTGGTCAGTATGGTACTAATCTAGTAAGAGTATGAAATACTATAATATTGCAAGCCAAGTATTGCCTTGTAAAAGACTTGACTCTTTCACAAAATTTATAACCACTGCAGGAGGAATATTTAAAACACATTTCAATAAGGCATTTAAAATCTCACCTCATATATTATGAACTCCCACTTCCTCAGTGGTCATATATTAGCATCCTGACTGTCTTCCTCTTTGCCTCATAATTTTATCCTTCAATTACATTTCTCTATGTACACTAATACTATGGCTGCCAGGAAATGCCATAGTTTAGTCAATACGCTCTCAGCCTTCTAACTATTTTTCTTAACATATATGCATATTAGCAGTACTGTAGATATGTCATTGTGATAAAGAGAAATTAAAGGACTGTGCTGTCAAAAGTGACCCATGAAGCAAATAATTAATGTATCTATCCTTCATACTCCTGTATAAATCTAGAACCTTTAGTCAAGAAAATCAACCCCCAAAAAACCTGAGTTGATTTATCCATGGGTCAGTGTGGGTATTGCACTTTAACTCTTATTAAAAAAAGTAAAACCATGCCCTTCTCTGAGTAGAGTGGTGAAAGGCAAGAGCTTAGTCCATTCTGATAGGATGTAAAAGAAGTGCCAACATCTTCTACTCAGTCAGCAATTGTGTCCCGTCTGGCTTTTTTAAATGACTCAGCAGGGAAATGGCAACAGCAGCCAGGGGTTGGCAGTAGTGATTTTCCTTCTCCACACAATGAACATTGGTTCATCCACAGATCATATCAAAATCCATAATGTTGGTCCCAAAACCTGCCCTTGGCTTATACATGAGGTCAACTTATACATGGTCTTGTGCTTCTCATCTGCAGTCCCACTGAATAATTAAGAGAGAATATACCACATTATATCTGTATTTAAAACTGGTTCTATTGATAGCCCACACAATGGTACACTTGCTTCTCCACATTGTTGTCACCATTGCTCCTACGTTCCATGTAGCTCTGTCCAAGTACCTAATTGCCACAGTTGCCCCTGCTGATGTCAAAACAGGGCTCTCATGTGACCAGCAAGAATGAGTGGGGCAGTTCAGGATTTGTGCAAGAAGAAAGCTTGAAGCCTGAGGGCACATGGGAAGAGCTCCTGTATATCATCCCTACATCACTGCCAGAAAAGTACATAAGACAGAATCACAGTATGGCCCCATCTACACTGCCATATATTGAAACTGAAATATATCGTCAATGTAGAGTCATATAATGTAGTCTAACTGCATTGAATTGCATGATATGAGTATATACTTACTATATAATGCAGTTTGAAACTACATTATTATTTTGAAATTGTAATGTCAGGAGTCACTTGAGAAACTGAAAGTCACTTCTGGTGTGAGAGAATTGGCCGTCTGCAAGGACGTTGCCCAGGGGACGCCTGGATGTTTTACCATCCTGTGAGAGGCTTCTCTCATGTCCCCACATGAGAAGCTGGAGCTGACAGACAGGAGCTCATCCTCTTCCAGATTCAAATTGCTGACCTTTCAGTCAGCAGTACTGTCAGCATAAGGGTTCCCATTGTGCCATTATATGACAGTGTAAATGGGGTCTGTCTCCTACATCTTCTCAAAATTACTTGAGTGATATAGAAAAGGACAGCTCAAGGCTTCTGTGTTTCAAGGCCTGGAATATGCCGTGAATTATAGAATCTAAGAGTTGAAGGAACCACAAGGGCCATTAGACCAGCCCCTCCATGCAAAAATATACAACCAAAACCTTCCTGAAAGATGCCCATCCATCTTCTGCTTTAAAATCTCCAAAGAATGAGACTCCGCTACACTCTGTGGCAGCATATTCCACTGTCCATTAGCTCTTAAATAAGTTCTTCCTCATGTTTAAATGGACTCTCTTTTCTTGAGATTTGAATCCATTGGTTAGCATTCTAGTCTCTGGAGCAGAAGAAAATAAGTGTGCTCCATTTTCTATATCTCTTCCAATGCTGCTGTTGCTATATTTGAATAAAGCAGCTATTAAAAGTTTGTTGTAGTGCTCCAACCATCCCTCAGCTATAAAAAGGTCAGCACAGCAATCCTTGCATACCTAAAACTACAGCACCAAGATTAGATATCAGAAGAACTTAGAATGATGATTTATTTGAAACTTATTAGCCTGATTGAAAACCAGTTTCCATGTCTGGGATGGATTTACTTTGAGCATTTGCTTTGCGTAGAAAAGTGTGCCAAGATGATTGGTTCATGCATAGCTTCCTCTAACTTGCAAGGATTTAATTTCCCATATTTATTTATTAACTTGTCTTTCAGCTTTCAATTTCATCAAGAGTATATGAAGTTAATGACTTTTGTGACAACTGTATAAACTATATATTATAAAATACTTTAAGAACATATTGCCTGATTTTTGAAAAATGGTAGTGTGGAATATCTTTGCTGTTGTAGATTATGTTTTGCTCAGTAATGAGCAAATTCTTCAGATGGAATAAATTGATATTTTTCCATTGATATTAGTGGAAGCTTCACGCCATCCAGTTTCAAGGAAAGACATAACAGAAATGTGGGCCAGAAAGCTGCATTTCATCCTTTACCATAGTTGAAGTAATGTCAGCTTAAGAGAGACTTCTGCATGCATATGTCTTTAATCAATAGAAGTTGACATTTATTATATTCCTAGTCCAAAATCTTCTGACCAATACAAAGGTCTCGAAATAGGACATTTAAAATCGTGTGTGTGTGTGAACTAACAATTGCTTCCATCCACCCAGCTAACTTTATAGAATCAATGAATACTATAAAGTTCAACTTTTTTCCAGGAAAACATGACCTTCCAATAAACTAGGAAAGGGAACCCTGCAGATCTCCATATGTATTGGATTGCAGGTTCCATGAGTCTTAGCCAGCATAGACCGTAATAAGGAATGCCGAGGTCTACATTCCAACAACATCTGGAGAGCTATATAATTCCCACCCTTCCTGTGTAAACTTTAGACTAGCATCATAGGTGTGTGCTTCTCGATCAACTTTGCATGGATACTTTATCAGCAGGACTGTTGGCATCTTGAACGTCACTGGATTAGCCATGTTTCAAGTTTCTCCTGCCCCGGGTTGACCTCAGTATATATCAGTTGATGTGTGAAGGTGTGTGACAGCAAGCTGACATGCCTGGATTTCCACTGGTTTTTTATTTAAAAATCTCATAAATTGTTGCTATTTTTTATCAGTGGAGAGTTGGAGGCTGGTAGCACTTTACGTAGGTTCAGGTAAAATATGAGCAGAGCTGTAGGCCACACCGAGCCTGGGCTACCTTGTTGGGAATAGGACAAATACAGAGGTCCCTAGTTGGCTTATCATTGCATTACTTTACTTTACATGAGGGTGGTTGACAGGAGAGAGAAATATCTATCTAGTAGTTTCAGTTTTAATAACATATATGCAGATGAGCCATTAATTAAGATGCTTTTTTAAAAAATGCCAATTAAATATCTGCAGATCCACAGAACAAAAAAAAAAGGTAGCCTAGAGCTGAACAGGATTCCCAAGGAATCTGACTTTCCAGATGTGGTATCACACCTTGTAAGGGAGGGAGAGGTGTCAGTGGGTACAGTTTTCCTAAAATATATTTCTAAAGGGCTCATAGTATTCCGATTGCTTGATTTTACCACAGTTAATCTGGGCTTGCCTTCCGCAATCATGGTTCTATGGGACATATTTAACTCAAAATTGTGCACTCCGTTTCAAAATACATGTTTGCTCCAGAACAGGGCTGTCCAACTGGCAGCCCGGGGGCCGTATACGGCCCCCCAGCCCCTTCCCCCCCCTAAGCTTTTTAATAAAAAATAAAAAATAAAATAAATAATAAAAATTGAAAAAAATACCTACTTCCAGGTTCGGAGCAAGTATCGCAAGAATATGCAATCCACACGGGATTTCGCTGTCAAGGCAGAGCCTTCTACGGCTCATATCTGCTGTTTTAACTGATGTATCTATGTTTTTAAAGGATGTAAGTCGCCCGGAGCACCATTGGTGGAGGGCGACTCACAAGTAATAAAGTATTATTATTATTATCATGCCGCCGTTGACAGCGAAATCCCGTGTGGATTGCGTATTCTCGCGATACTCTTTGGCTACTCTACTACTGGATCGCTGAGGCCCACAGACGCGATTAGGACCTTTTTCGACTCAGTCGGTCGTCGCCTCTCTTGTTGTCCGGGTACTCTTGGATCCTGCGTGTTTGGAAAAGGTAGGCCGAAGCAGGGGGCTCCTCAGGGGGCTCCTCATTCCCTCCCCCCATCTCCCCTCATGTATTAAATATAAAATTAAATATATTTAAAGATGAAATAAGGGGAGATGGGATACATTAAAATAGGGGGAGGATGGAATTAAATATATTTAATATTAAATTAAAATAAGGGGAGAGGGAGGATGGAATTAAATATATTTAATATTAAATTAAAATAAGGGGAGGGAGGATGGAATTAAATATATTTAATATTAAATTAAAATAAGGGGAGAGGGGAGGATGGAATTAAATATATTTAATATTAAATTAAAATAAGGGAAGAGGGGAGGATGGAATTAAATATATTTAATATTAAATTAAAATAATTTAATATCTTATCCCTGCATTTAATGTTAGTAAAAGATTATATTTGACTGTATGGATGCCCCTTTTGAATTCCCACCCTGCATTTAATGTTAGTAAAAGATTATATTTGACTGTATGGATGCCCCTTTTGAATTCCCACCCTGCATTTTATCTCAGTAAAAGATTATATTTGACTGTATGCATGCAGGGGCGGATTTTATCTCAGGGCGGGGTGGGGGCGGAGCCGGTGAGAGGGTGGAGTTGGGGCGGGGAGAGGAGAGGGCGGAGCCGGGGGCAGAGCTGGGGGAGGGGGCAGAGCCGGGGGCAGGGGCAGACTCTACGGCCCCCCAGATCATCAGTGACCGGAATTCAGGCCCCTGGGCCGGTAGAAGTTGGACAGCCCTGCTCCAGAACACTTGAATAGAACATTGAAAATAAATACAGTATATTAAGAGAGTGGAAGAAAGACTTTTTTGAATAGATTCCTTCTTCCTTCTAACCTTTCAACAACATACTTTACTCCTATAGGTCTGAGCTGTCATTGGGGCCAAGGGACTTCATCTATGGTATGAAGATCAATCAAGAGAAGGTGAAGATGTGCACTGCAGTTGTTAAATATTTGTTAAGGCTGAAAGTCCATCAAGATTATTCTCGAACTCTGCTACAAGCACAAAAGGCCAAGTTCAGTCATCTAAGGCATTTCTCTCTGAGCAGGAAGCCTTGGCAGCATTCATTGGGGATAACACAGGCAGTTCAGACCTTTGACATGAGTGCCGCCATCAAAAAGGCTGAAACTCTGGAAGCAAACCAGTTTATTTGCATTCATTGGCAAGATGGGAGTAAAAGCCTTTACCCTTCTGTGTGGCTACGAGACAACTGCCAGTGCCCTGACTGCTATTTACATTCTGCTAAAGCACGCAAACTGCTTCTTGAAAATCTAGATGTCAATATTAAGGCAAAAGCTATTGGTGTGACAGAAAGCAAAAAGGTAATTGTCTGTATGTGTGTTTTAAAGCTAACTATTGTACATTATGTTGTCAAAGGTTTTCATGGCCAGAATCGCTGGGCTGCTGTGAATTTTCTGGGCTGTATGGCAATGTTCCAGAAGCATTCTCTCCTGACGTTTCACCCACATCTATGGCAAGCATCCTCAGAGGTTGTGCGGTCTGTTGGAAACTAGGCAAATTGGGTTTATTATATCTGTGGAATGTCCAGGGTGGGAGAAAGAACTCTTTGTCTGCCTGAAGTAGGTGCGGATGTTGCAGTTGGCCACCTTGATTATACAATAATAATAATAATAATAACTTCATTTTTATACCCCACCACCATTTTCCCAAAGGGACTTGGGGCTGCTTACATGGGGACCAAGCCCAGCTTAAAACAAAAATTTACCAGCTAAAACACGGTTAAAAATATGCAACATAAACAATCTAATTAAAACAATTAAGAATGGCAAAATATAGAAATATTGTAAAAGTGTATCAAATCAACCTCAACAGGAATATAGTGAGTGTGATCAGATTAGAGAGGGAGGGCATGGGCTTGTGCAAAAAGCAAACTATAGGGCCAAGGCTGAGGGTAAATTGTGGAATATAACCTCCTCAGTAAATTAGGGCTGGGCATTCATGAACAGGGACTAACCATCATTCAAATGCACACTGAAACATATAGACTTTCAAATTGAATAACAATGAATGGCCTTGCAGTTTCAAAGCCTGGCTGCGAGAAATCAGCCATAGCAGAGCACTTAAAGAATCAACTTGAACACAGCATATTATTTGAGAACACAGACATGCTGGACCACTCTAACAACCACCATGTCAGGCTACACAGAGAAGCCATTGAAATCCACAAGCATGTGGACAATTTCAACAGAAAGGAGGAAACCATGAAAATGAACAAAATATGGCTACCAGTATTTTAAAAACCCTAAAATCTGGACAATAAATAAAGAACACTCAGAAAAAAGAAGCATTCCAGACATGGAACAATCAGGGCCAGCTAACACCTCTCAACAAAGGATTCCCCTGGCAGCAATCAGGCAGGCTTTGAAGCTGCAAAGCCATTAAATGCTAATGAAGGTGTCAATAGCAACATTCACACTCGCCTCAAATGGACAGTTCTTTCTCCCACCCCGGACATTCCACAAATATATAAGGATATAATGCTTCTGGAACATGGCCATACAGCCTGGAAAACTCGCAACAACCTATTATACATTATTTTATATTAATTTTAACCCATATCCTTTTCTCATTTCGTGACAGGGATAAATTATTTAAGCCTCTAATTTCATACACCAGGGGTATGTATTAATTTTCTCTGGAGGGCGGCTGTGTTGTGGAAACTCCCCGGTCTGTTTTTACGTTTTTATCTAAAGTTTTAATTATCTGCATTACTGCAGGCTAGCATTTTATCAGCTATTAATTTAACTATACTGCAGGCTAGCATTTTATCAGCTTTTATTATTCTTTTAAACTATATCTGTGGAAGCTGGGGAGGAAAAGTGAAACTATACTAATTAGGCGGCGTGGTAGATAGCACGGTGGAAGTGCTCCTTTCTTTTAAGACGCCGAGCAACTGCTATTTTAACTATCTTGGAACCTCTGTGAGAGTGTTCTGCTTAGAGAACCATTTACACATTGTATATATTTTATACTTTTTATACTTTTCATCCTTGAGTTTATTGGGGACCATCTGGAGGCTATCTGGTCATTCTTGAACATTGGATTGCCAGAGCAGTACAGATTGCAAGGGAATTGCTAGGGAACAAAGCGGCGGGTGGGCAAGGACTGTAGGTGGGGGCAGGCTACAGGTGGTTGCCTAGGGCATCGAAGACTGTCTGTGGTCTAGGCGTTGCTGTGCTTTGTCGGGGTTGTCGCTGCAGCTCCGTCAAGCATCAGGCAACGCTTGTTGGCTGCTGCCAGGACTCCTGGTTGTCTGGTGACTGTAGTTTTACTCACAACAGTCATGGTAATCAGAACAAGGCAGACCTACAGGAACAGTGACAAAACCCTGTCCCCACTAATATCATCTCCCCCTCCTGGGAAAGGAAAGAAAACAAAACAAAAAGAGATAAAGGCCTACTTCTCCCCCATAGTTAAAATACAGGAGCCAGAGCAAGAACAGAACTCCCCTCAGCTTCTCCTTTGGACTGGACTCTAGATCACTGTCAGATAAGTTTTGACCCCTATGAGAACTCAGGCATAACCATAGCTGAGGAGTTTGTCTTTGCTACTGAGGATCTGGACATCCTGGATGGTAGGAGGGGGCGCAGGAGGCATGCTTTAACATACCCTGATGATGGAGATGTGGATGTGGACACTACAAACACAACAGAGATGTTATCAGAGATAAATCTAACATCAGAGACCCCCCAAAACCACCCAGCACAGAGAATCTGGTCAATCAATTAACTGGTCTAAACTCTGATATTCAAGCTATCAAGTCCTTTCTAGCAGAAACCAATGCCCTTCTGATTACAATGACACAATTCGTGGTCAAACAGGAAGATATCAAGGATAAAACTTTCTCAACTTTCATCCAAGATCAAGACGCGGAGATTAATGGCTCCAATACAAATGGTCATGACAAAAAAAAGACAAGGAACAAAAACAAACTAGGATCCCCTAAACTTAGCAAAGTTTACAAAAGGATCAAGTCCAAATGCAAGAGTCTTCAACAAGATCACGCAAGGAAAAAGTCTCCACATCAACAGTAAAACGAACAAATTTGAACTCTCAAAAGCTTCTAGACATAAGCCTGTGGATAAGAAGAGAGATCAAGGCACTACAGTGAAGCCCCTAATGAGAAGAAAGATAAAATTAATAGTAAACCTGAACCCAAAAATGAAATACGAATAATTCAGACCAAGCCACGAATAGACCTTGATGTCCCAGAAGCCAATCAAGCAATTCCCCTCTTGTGTGACCCTGCGGAGCTAGTAGATACACAAGTTACACAGGACCCTGGGAAAGCACCTTTGTCAAGAGAAAGGAAAACAAGGTCAACAACGGAAAGAAATGGGCAAAGAACTTTGATGCTTTAGATGTGGGGGATTGGGAGATGGCTTTGGTTCCAAACAAGCTGGTGATCACTAACTATCCTAAGCCCCAGGGTCTCCTCTCACCTGCAGCAAGAAAAGGTCACCTTCTAAGGGTGCTAGAAACTGTGGGTGTGATGTTATTAGACCAGCTGAAATAACCCAGATAGAATACCTCTTTTATAACTACTCACATGCACGGGCAGTCATAACAGGCATAAATAAGCAGGTAACTAACAAACTGTACTGCCTTAAGGAAAAACTTATGGAGCTTGGGATGTCTATCTCCGATACTTTACTAACAGATCCCACCCAACCCCACTATTCAAACAGGAACCCAAACAACTTTCCATGGTTAACCATATCCACTGCAAAGAAGACAATCTCATAGATCTAGGAGACACTCCTAAACCATTAAAGCAGCTTCCCCTAGCAGAGAAGCAGGAATCAGAGCTCATCACTGAAACACCGTTTAGTGAGTTATACATAGGCGAGGAAGATAACCTGCTGGAAACATTCCAATGCCTCCCGCAACTAAGTCAAAGGGGAATAATAGACAGACTGACTCTGCTACGGGCAAAGCTTCTTAGTAGGACAACTAAGGGGGCTAAAATTCAACCCAAGCCAGGACACTTTATAGGGGACCAAGTGAAGAGGGATGTTCCTTACGGGAGGGCTAGAGGTGGGCAACTAACAGAACCACTGAGCCACCCTAAGAGTGAATATTGACTATTTAGGAATGAAGCAAAAAATGAAACACTTCCCACTCAGCCCACTATTCTGCAACCTCTACCAGCCCCAAAAGTGAAAACCTTGCAAACAAAATCATCTAACCTCAACTGTCTATCCTGGAACATAGCAGGTTGGCAGACCAGAAGTAAGGAGGAAGGAGTTGGAAAATTTTTGAGGAATTTCGACATGATCTCGCTACAAGAGACATGGAGTAAAGGACCTCTAGATTTTAATGGGTACACCATAATTGACTCCCCAGCTAAATTGGAAAAAGGTAGAGGGCGACCGAAAGCAGGCCTGGCCATTTTGCTGTCTACAGCTCTTGGGGCTAAAATCAAACCTGTTGAGAATTGCAGCCATATAGCTATGGCATGTCACATAGAATATGGACCTACACAGATACTCCTTGTTAATGTATATATCCCTCCCAGCCGCAAGAGGGCAGAGTTAATTCGTACTTGGGAGGAACTGGAAGATTATATAGTAACGTTAGAATCACACTTTCCAAAATCAAACTTAATTGTTACCGGAGATTTTAATGCTCGCCTGGGTCCTGATAATCCAACCTTATTAGCCTCTAAGTTATGGCATATGGAGGATATGGATGACCACTTAAACAAGACTGATAGGAAATCTAAGGATAACAAGATCAACTTCGCAGGAACATGCTTAGCACAGATGACAACAAGACTCGCCTTAAATGGTGACCCTACATTCGAGAATTGTGCTGAATTTACCTATATATCAGGAAGTGGAAGCAGTGTGATAGATTATGTGCTAGTAGCAAATCATACCTATAAATATATAGAGAACTTCACCACAGTACCCAGAACAGAAAGTGACCACCTCCCAATCTCCTACACATTAGTGCTTCCTAATGTTGAACGTTTAAGCCCACAACACTATCTAGACAAATCCACTCTAGACATGAGACATAACAGACTTAAATGGGGCACAAAAAGCGAAGCAGACCCCTAGCAACTTCAGACCACATGCTACTGGAGGAAATGGGAAAATCATAGCAGAAACCAAAAATGCAGAGGAAGCAGTATCAAAATACACACAACTCGCCAATGAATTAATTGTCTCTGGGATAAATTTAGAAGGCAGATGTAGGATCCATAACCAAGGAGAAGGGGTCACAGACACACAGAAAGAATGCTCAAAGCTAAGAAAGAAGCTTAATCAAATCTATCAATCTTATAGAGCAGAAAACTCCAGGAACCTCCCCAAAATGTACTATACTATCAAAAACAATACAAAGCCATGCTAGTGAGAAACAAGAGGGAGAAAATAAACAGAAGATGGAATGCCCTGGTTGATGCTTCCCTAATAACAACTCTAAGCAATTCTGGGCCCTGGTCACGGGAATGCTGGGATCTGGGAAAATATCTCCCAAATGCCATATACCAGCACAGGTGTGGGAAACATACTTCACTTTACTATATGGATCAAATGAAGAAACCATCAGACGGGAGGGGAAGGAAATACCATCTCCATTGGTATCATAGACATACCACAATGGCCCCCTGTGACCAGTAGGGAGATAAAAGTCTGATCTCATCACTTAAAAATGGCAAAGCCCCAGGGCCAGATCAAATAGCCCCGAATTTCTAAAAATAACATCTCATGGTGGACGGCTTTCCTGGCTCCTCTTTTCACACACATCAACCGCACAGCCTTAATTCCTGCTTCTTGGTCAAAATCTACTCTAATTCCAATATTCAAAAAAGGGGACAAAAACGATCCAGCGAATTACCGTCCCATCAGCTTACTCTCGGTGGTGGGCAAACTCTATGCTCGCCATCTATATAGCAGGCTCCTAGACTGGTTAGACTCAGAAAAAGTAATAGGTGAGGAACAGGCAGGTTTTAGAAAAGGAAGGTCTACTATAGACCACTGTATCGTGCTAAGCCACCTAGCAGAAAAATACCAAACTCCTCCATACAAAGGACTATTCACCGCTTTTATCGATCTAAAAGCTGCCTTTGATTCAATTCCAAGGAATTTGCTATGGCAAAAATTGCAGATTATATTGTATACTAATAGCTGGTAAAATTGGAATCTGCAGAAATAACTAGGTTTACCACTCTCCAAATTGCCAAGTGCTGTCTTGGGATTTTGGGGCTTTATAATACAAAAAGTAACTTCTTCAAGCATTCGGCAGGACCTTGTGGTGGAAAGGGCCAAAATCAGGAGTAGATGTTGGCCCTTTTGGTCCTTTTTTCTCCTCTCTGTCTCTCGCCATTATCTTTCCGTTATGCAATCACTATAGTTTGGTGATACCACTCTGCCATGAATCTATTTGCATCACCTCCATATCTGTGTGTGTGTGTTCCAGTCACTTTGTGTTGTATGTCTTCCTCTTTGTGTTCTTTCTTTCCAAGAAAGCAGCTGAGTTAGGAACTTGTAGTTTTTAAAGCGATCTTAACTGATCAGTTGTATGAGGCTTTTGAAATTACCTTTGGGTCACAGGTTTTCAATCTGTACTCTTTGCACTTAACTGACGGTTGTGAACAAGTCTCACTGAGCACACTGGGACTGACCTCAGAGGAAGTAAGTCTAGAACAGCTCAGAAAGACCGTGTGTTTGAACAAAGACTTTGTACCTGTACATTCAGTTGGATTTCCCCACAAGTGGAAATGCACCTTCCCTTGGCAAGTAGTTTTTGAGTGGCCTGAACTATGCTTCTGGTTACGAAGGGAAGGAGATAGTGTTTGCCAGCGAGTGCCCCTTCCTTCAGCCTGCTCTCCCTTTTGTGCCTTGAAAATTAGCAACTGAGGATTGGAGGGCTTTGTGGAACAGCGGGGAAGTGGCACTGCAAAGGAATCAGTGAAACTCACCTCTCGCTCCTCCTTCAGGAAAGTTTTCTTTTTTCTTTTATGCAATAAGGTGCATATTATATGGCCAGATGATCATACCAGTGAATTTGAGGCTGAATGGCTGAAAAAAAGATGCTTTTCTGAACAAGCAAGAGCAAAAGTCCAAGAAGAATTGTTTTTACCAGGTAAGAATTGCCATCTCACTGAATTGTATTAATAACTATAGCATTCAAGTTACCTTCAAGTTACCTGTTGAGATATGGTTGAGTGTATGGATTTCATAGGGGTTTTTTCAGCAACGAATACTCAGAGGGGATTTGTCAATCTGAATATAGGCCAAGGCAACTGGAACTCACTAATGGCTCCTCCTTCCAAGCATCTAGTGTCTTTAAGGGTATTTAGGCAAGTAAATTACAATTTTTAATCGCAGCTGAACAATTAATATAGAGCAAGAAGGTGTCATGGCCATGCTCTTGACTAAAAGAAATGGAAATACAGTATGTGTTAAAGCAACAAACTTGAAGGTTTGTGAAAGAACAAAGAACGTATGCAAAGGGGCCTTGTAGTACTTTAGAGTCTGACAGAATGAAGTTGCTAGCATAAACTTTGTAGACTAAATCTGCTTTCTCAGTTGCAGATCTCTGATAGGCTTCGCTCCACTTATCTGATGTTACCTAAGATTTGTAAAAAAAAATTATTCTAAAGATATTTTCCCCTACTCCCACCTTCCACCCTTCCCCCTGGACATACAATTTACATACAATAAACATACAATAAACTACAGAAATTATATTTAAAATATCAGTCTTGATCTCATTTTTTCCATTTCACATCTTAATACATTCTCTAAATAATTCCTAACTGGGTCCCACATACTCTTAATTATTGTAACATTTTCTATTTTGCCTATATTGTTCAATCAACAATTCGTTATTCCCATATTTAACATATTTACAATATAATTATACCAATTTGTCAGAGTCCACTTTGTTTTATCTTTCCAACCCCTCACTAAAACCATTTGTGCTCATGCTATTAATTTGTCATCTGCTCTTTCCTTTTGCTCATTATACACTACTAGTATTCTTGCATGTAGTACATTTCTGTTGACTATTATTATTTGAAGATTTAGCATTTTATTAATTTCTCCTTCAATCGTTCTCCAGTACACCTGTACTCTGTCACATTCCCATATCATGTGATTAAACACACCTCTTTGTTTACAACCATGCCAACCACCAACACCTGTCCTTTACCCCTGATAAAAATGTGAAAGTTGTGCAGGGGTCCTATGCCATTTTTGTAACATTTTCCTTCTTACTTCCTTTAGTACATTATATTTTTCCTTTACTATTTTACTTATTTCCCTTTGAATGTAATTTTATGATGGCATATGTTTTTGTCTTAAGATGACAGGTTGTTATACAGCATATTGCAATATACTTTTAGAAATCTACATTTTTTTTGTTTCTGTATGACAACCTCTACACCAGAGAAACATAGCAAAGTTATCCTTTTAATACACACAGACACACATCCATGTGATCTGTGAGGTCTTGCATTCAGCCCACAAATATGGAACATCTTAAAACACTTTTAGAAAGGATCCTGGGTTACTTGAAAGTTTATCCAGGTTTCTTCATTAAGAACATTAATAATTGGGGGTGGGGGATCATGTTACTCTGAACAGCTTCAAATTCACTGAAAAACAGTCCACAACTACTGATCTTTTCCTCTAGTCCAAATGGATGAGGTAATGTTTGTTTTTTTCCTAGGGTACAATCACAGTTGATATTCTGTGATGATGAAGCCAAACACATTTGGCATGTGCCTTGAAAAAACAAAACAAAAAGGAATCTATATATCAGAACATGCTGTAGAGACACGTTCTGTGGCATGTAAGGAGTCTGTGGTTCAAAGTCAGCAGACATTTCAGTTTCGAAAGTTTGCTTGAAAGAAAACCACTGGTGTTATTAGAGGACATTCTAACTCAAGGGTGGCAACACAGGAAGTGCTGGGTGCCGGTTTTCACATATACTACATATTGCCATCTTTGCTATAGGACACACATTTGTCCTGAATTTGCAACTGAATTTGACCCAAAAACCTGACTCCAGTTTGCATTTAACAGAAAACTGGACAGTATTCAGAAGCTTAGTACTCATAGCAACAATACACAGCAGAAAACCTACAAATAACTGAACTCACCCCTGTATGTCTTCCCTCTGTGTCTTACTCATCCTCTCCACCCGGTGGGCTACTGAAGAAGAGAAAAACATGAAATGGCCACTTGCACAGGCCTTCAGAACTTAGGTTGAAGGCGTCAAGAATCAGATCATAAGCTATAGGCTGCCTAGCCCTTTGCTGGAGCCAGGCATGTCATTATATCCCACATTAATGGGGTTATTGGGATAACAATACAAAAGGGGCTAGGGTAGACCCTACATAAGAACATAAGCCCCTGAATCGGACCTCAGCCCATCTAGTCCAGCATTCTCAGGGTGGTCTCGAGCAGAAGGGAGGGCAAAAACCAGGCCTTACTGGTACATTATTTAAACTGTTATGTTTATTCATATCATGATCTGATCACCATGCTCATTATATCCCACATTAATGGGGTTATTTTGGGATAACAATACAAATGGATTTGCTAGGGTAGACCCTCTACCACCCCGTCTGAGCCCCCCCCGAACCAAACTCAGCCCCCACCCCCCTGAATCAAAATCCTGGCTACGGCCCTGGCTGGAGCAGTCTGTGTTTGGCTGTGTAATGCATTAAAGGTCCTACCCTTCAAATAAGAAGAGTTGATAGAGCCACTTACATCAGTACAGAGAAGGGATTTGTAAATGTCCAAAATGACAAAAGGGTAAGGAAAGGAAACAGCACAAGTTTAAAATCTTTTAGTTCACATATCAGGATTATCCAAGGGCTGCTTCCTGGCACCACAATATCATATTTTGTGGAGTTCTGTCACATTCTGTTTCCTGAAAGACAGAAGCTGTCCTCAGAACTGCAGCTGAATTGCTACGGAGAAATCCCATCATATGAAACCATCACCTCCTGCCAGGCCAATCTAAAAGTATTTTCTGGAGGAGAGAATATTTACATGTGACCTGTCACAAAGTTAAAAACCAGCAGCAACAGCAATGCTTGAGCTGCATGAAAGACTGTTTGCCTTTCATCATTCATCTCTTCTGTTGCTGAAAGCCTCCACTCAGAAAAAAGGCAGCAACGAAGGACTGGTCCTATGTGTTAGGGGAAGAGTTGCCCCACCTGCTATAAATATTAACTTTTTCCAGGTTTTCCTGGGTCCATTTCTGACCATGTTTGAGAAATTATGGCTTGGGCTGGAGAAGGCCAATGGATGGATGGGAACATTTTGTAAGCTGTTTTTCAAGCTTGTCATTTTTTGGAGATTTAAATCACATTTTTCTAAAATATTTGAAATTAAAAGCTGTCAGTGGATGAAAGTTATTTTCTGGGCTACACGTGCCATTCTGACTAATGGATTCTTGGAGTTGTCCAGAAAAAGTAAATTTGCCAAATGTAGACAGAAACTTAGGCTGTAAATGTAATAAATAAATGTAATAAATATTTATAAATATTAGTTGCATCATTGTCAAAACCACTACAGTTTTTAACATTAAATGGATGGTGATAGTAAATACTCAGTCTCCCTAAAAATGTTACTTGGATATCACTTGGAACAAGAGATATATATTTTTGTGCCCAACCTATAAAAGTAAACTACTTCGCAAGATCATAGGTAGGGAGATCTGTCACACTCATTTGTACAGGTATATGCAGCCTCTTGGGTTCACTTTATGCCTGGATTCTATCCTATTAATTTTTGCAGCCATGCATCGACTCCTAAAGCTATATGCACAATAAACACTAAGTTTCCATGCCAGACAGTTTTATGAAATAGGTATTTCCTTTGTTGGAGAGTGAATTTTCCAATGTTCAATATGATTTCCTGCATTTGCTAAATATTAAGTTCTTCAGCAGTATTCGAAAGCTCCAGACAATAGAGGTAGTACAAAAACAGGTAAGATTTCAAGGTGTAATCTCCCAGATGTCTCCATTCATTCAACAAGTTCTCTTTCCGTCCCTCATCGGTTTCAGACGCACATGATTGAAATACAGTCATGAATATGTTGCTGTTTATGAAAATCTGCTGAATATGGATGAGGGAAATCATTAGCATGTCCCTAGTAGCTTAGAAATATGTGTCATGCTGTTAAAGAAAACCATTTATTTTACTTTTCCATGCAACCAATAAGGTGTTTCCAAGTTCCTCTGTTGCTGCTGCCCTGGGCAACACACACAATGCTTACTCAGCATTATGCCCTATTTTTTGAATAGGTAAAGTGATAAACCAGTTCAGCATCCTACTTCTGGTGAGCCGTCAAAAGGGTATAGTAGTGGCGAGAGTAAAAGACAATATAAAATACAGGAATTGTTTTGTTCCCCAGCCAGAGCATTTTACCATTCAGAAACTTAGATTTCCCCTGACAGCGATGAAGAAAACTGTTCATAAATGCTTTAATTGAATAATATAATCTACCTCTGTTAGCCTGGGTATTAGCATAATGTTCTTTAACTGAGTTCTAGGAAAGGAAATGGTTGCGTAAAGTCAGCAACTTGTTGGAATCCTCTTCAGATTTCAAACAGAGAGAGCCAAACTTTGCTTGTCTCTAGGGGTCAATGTGGTCTTTTCCTTTGAGAGGAAATTTTTTGTTTGCATATAAAATATTAAGAAAACATATGTGTATATTTATTTAAAAGATTCATTAATCAGATACTGAGAAGTATGAAAGTACACACATGCACATACACACAATGGAAAACTCAGTCTGCAAGAGTAACATAATGTTCTGCATCTCTACTGCTTAGCTACAAGGCATTCTGCTGTTGCCAGTTCAGGATTGTTCCAGGTCCTGACATTTCCAGGCCAAAATTTGACACCTAGCCAATGGCTGATGATGATATCATTAAGCATTATGCATTAAGTTTGTTGTTCTTTATTCATTCAGTTGCTTTCAACTCTTCGTGTCCTCATGGACCAGCCCACGCCAGAGCTCCCTGTCGGCCATCACCACCCCCAGCTCCTTCAAGGTCAAGCCAGTCACTTTAAGGATACCATCCATCTTACCCTTGGTCAGCTCCTCGTCCTTTTTCCTTCCATTTTCCCCAGCACCATTGTCTCCTCTAAGCTTTCCTGTCTTCTCATTGTGTGGCCAAAGTACTTCATCTTTGCCTCTAATAACTATCCTTCCCTCCAGTGAGCAGTCAGCGTTTATTTCCTGGAGTATGGACTGATTGGATCTTCTTGCAGTCCAAGGTACTCTCACAATTTTCATCCCGCACCACAGTTCAAAAGTGTCTATCTTCCTTTGCTCAGCCTTGCTTATGGTCCAGCTCTTGCATCCATAGTTTACTATGGGGAATACCATTGCTTTAACTATACAGATCCTCATTGCCAGTGTGATGTCTCTACTCTTCACTATTTTATTGAGATTGGTCATTGCTCTTTTTCCAAGAAGTAAACATCTTCTGATTTCCCGGCTGCAGTCTGTGTCTGCAGTAATGTTTGCACCTAAAATACAAAGTCTGTTGCTGCCTCCACATTTTCTTCCTCTATTTGCCAGTTATCAATCAGTCTGGTTACCATAATCTTGGGGTTTTTTTATGTTTAACTGCAACCCAACTTTTGCACTTTCTTCTTTTACCTTGGTTAAAAGGCTCCTCAGCTCCTCGTCTCTTCCAGCCATCAAAATCATATCATCCGCATATCTAAGTTTGTTAATGTTTCTTCCAGCAATTTTAACTCCACCTTGAATTCGTCATGCCCAGCATGTTGCATGATGTGTTCTGCATACAAGTTGAATAGGTAGGGTGAGAGTATACAGCCTTGCTGTACTCCTTTCCCAATCTTGAACCAGTCTGTTGTTCCATGGTGTGTTCTTACTGTTGCATTAAGTAGCAGTGACATTTGCCCATCATTCCAAGGAACACAAGCAATATATATATATATTCTTGCTTGATAATTAAGACACAAGTCTTAGCTAAACAGATTTTTCCCAGATCAAGTGTGAGACCCCACAATACTGTGTCTGCGAGAGAAGGAAAAAGCTATCAAAGTAAATACATAAATTCCCCGGAGAGCCTTTGTCAGTTGCATCAACAAATCAATTTGGCCTTGCAAACTGTAGCAATTTGCTGCTCCCATAGTTTAGATGGAGCTTTGCACAGTGTCCTTTCTCCTAGAGATGGATCCCCTAAACCAAGATAATTTTTATCTTTGGCAAATCTATACTGGAATGTCTGCTTAAGTTTTGTGAGGGTTAGACTTGCACCAGTAGAGGCATTATACAATTGAATGCTATGAGAGAGAGATTTCTCTCTTGTGACACTCGATTTGGAAATGTTATTGTCACCGACAACTTCTTCATTGTGGCATCAGCTTAAAATATGGAATCTGATTATTTTGTCTAATATGTGCATATGCATGGTTTTAAACTGTTTCAACTTGTCATGTTAAATGATACAATATAGTACAAGAGCAATATATAATTGCCTATATGTAAGACGCTTGAGTCCCCTTCAGGGTAGAGAAAGGCAGGGTATAAATAGGATAAATAAATAATAACAATACAATATTTAAAATGAGTAATTTTAACCAACATAAATTTACCAGTTTTTCAATGGGAACAAGAATTGTTGTTGTGTGCCTTTAAGTCGTTTCAGACTTAGGGCCACCCTAAGTCTTAAGTTTAGGGCAGTGACTTGGTAAATGAGGGCGCATCTGGCCCATGGGCCTTAGTTTGGGGACCCCTGGTTTAAACTAATAAATCAAGAAAGTAAATAAATATAATTAGTAATAAATAAATTGATTCTTTTCCCTATACTGCCTTGAGACCTATAAATAAAGTCTTGGAAACTCATAAGAGCTCAGTTGGTACAGGCCCATGTAGTCTTTCTGTGTTAGGCCAACGCAAAGCGCCTTCCTCATCTCTGCAGGTGGGATATCAAGGTCTTTGTTCTGTCCATTTGCATTAGAATTAAGGCATGCACTCAGCAGACTAGCCCTATCAAACCTAGGGTAGGGAAATCACACATTTGAATGAACTCTCCTGTAGGAAAATGCTTCCCTACTAGCATATTTACTAGTACTGGTATGTTTGGAACAAAGGGCTTTCTGTCTGACATGCTAGTTTTTATGTCTTTTCCAATCAGGCAGATACCATCTAAAAGGGGGAGGGATTATACAATCAGTTTATCTAGTTACGTAAATGACACATTCTTGAAAATTGTGAAAAGTGCTACAGCTCATTGATTAAGTCCATGCTGTGTTTTGAAAATGCTTTTTTCCCTTCTTTTTCTTGTTAGCCCATATATCTGTTTTTCATCAGTAGTAGCATAATTGCTTTTGAAAGACATGAATGGACACTAGTGGTCTTTTTTCCCCTGAAATCTAAGCTATTAAAATTTCCTGCATATGGTTTGAAAAATAAACACATTTTTCAATGCAACTATTTTAGTGCTGCCTTGGAAGAAGTTAGTCTGTCAGAGCATTTATGGCATGCCTTTTTAGAATGTTTTAACAACTCTGTTTTCATAATTCATGGCCTTCAGTTCTATCCTGTAGTTTAGTTAATTAAGCATTTTCAGCTTTAACTAGGGAATCATTTGACATCAGAGATTTGCCAGGCAAAAGAACTTGACCCATCTAGGAGTGCAGTAAAAACATTTTTGTTAAGGCAAGTTTAATGGATGTCTATTTGAACAGTATTTTCCCCTTGCTATTGGAAAAAAGTTGCTGATTCAATTCTTATGACTGGATTCTTGTTTCAAATGTATTTATTTAGATTTTTTAAAGTTTCTGTTTCTTGCTTTTAGAATTTTGCAAACTTGAAAGTGGATCACAAATAATCTGACTTGAACTAATTTCCATATGGCACATTACTAGACACCCCAATATACTGGAACCATGAACTCCTATCTCAGAGGCTTAGCAGTGTTAAAAGACTCTATAGTCTGTCTGTCTGTCTGTCTGTCTATCTATCTATCTGTCTATCTATCTATCTATCTATCTATCTATCTATCTATCTATCTATCTATCTGTAATGCTCTGCCTACCCCAGTCAAGATATGGCTAAAATGTGACACTGGTGACATTTGGTTGTTTCTGATTGCCCAGCTGTAGCTTTTGTGATTTTTCCTAACTCTTGGATCATCATGACATCTTGTGTTTTGGTTATTTTCAATTATTATTTTGTGGTTTATACTGTTACATTGGCTTTGCAGAAGAAAATACCATTTTTACAATTATCACCTTTCCCTCTTCATTTCTTTTCCATCCCTGCTGTCACCTTACACATTTTATGGAGGATTGAATCCTCCATCTGTGAGAACAGATTTTCAGGAAAATATTTGTGAGTGAAAGAAATAGGTGAAAATTGCTTTCCTTTCAGTTAAATGGAGCATCACATAGTATAATTCCACTCACTGGATTTCAGGGTCCAATCCAATGTGCTGTGGAAATTCATTTATAGATTTATATGTGAGGAACATGAACTTTACAGCTTGAACCATTAGTTTTCATATGACCCAATGCTCTATCAATCACATCAGTTGTAAATTTGTCTTTAAATAGATTTGTTTGGCAAGTTTGATTATTCCAGCGAAGAAACAGTAGATGTGACTACAACATAACTTCCTATGAAGAAGAAGAATCATTCTCTATTTTTAGAGGGGGGGACCTTTTGAAGCAGTGGTGCTGTGTTGAGTGCAACACATTCAATACTAAAAATGAGGAATTTGCTATGGAATTTTAATAAGGTGTGATTGTACTTCTCTTCAAGGATCACACTGTGCTTTTTTCATTTGAGGAACATTTGGAAAAATCTGGCAACCTGTCAGTCATGCCACAGCTTTTTAGAAACACAAGGTCAGGTATAAAGATGATTTGTGTGGATGGTTTACATTAGGATGTGTGTGTTGTGTTTCTTGGACTCTCCCTCTAACAGGCTTAAGCCAGAGGAATCAGACATGCTAGTTGTGGTTGGAAAGTGCAGACCTTCCAAATACAGAAAATGGTTGTTACTACTCACAGTCATCAACGAGGGCAACTTTTGCTGACTGCACAGTGCTGCATACGTGCTGCAACAAACACACATGTAAGGCAACAAATTTGAAACAAAAAATCCTGGGTAAACATTTTAAAATTTCAGATAGGCTGCAGAATTTGTGCCCAGGAGCTCAGCAGAAGAACTCCAAAGTTTCTGGTTTTAGCCTGCTTTCCAAAATAGAATTTAATAATTGCAGTGGATATGTTTCCTTCTGCCACATCACTCCTAGGTTTAAGAATGTTCTGCAGTCAAGGTCCAGCCACGTACTTTCAGCTCAGATTTTTTCCCTGTGGGTTCTCTTGAATGAACAAGCACAACAGAGAAATGGAGCTGGGCTCTGAAATAATGTTAAAACTATATTACTTGCTATGGAATCAGATGTGTGTGTGTGTGTGTGTGTGTGTGTGTGTAGGTAAAGTACTTGTGGAAGGATCCATTGCCCACAGAATATAGCCTGCAAGGCAATACATTATTTAGGGCAGTATTTCCCAATCTTGTGTTATACATGTTTTACAATGCACCTCTCATAATCTATAGCCAGTATTGTCAATGATCAGGAATTATAGTTCAAAAGTCATGTAGTGGGGAAAGATGACATAGTGAGAAAATAAGGATTGTAGGAGAGTTTATTAAAATGTAAGGTAGACACATGCTATTACCTATCCACTTCCTGCTTCTGTTTTGCATTTGGGACCTCTGAGGGGAGTGTCTGCCAGACCCTCCTGGGGCCAATCCAGCATACACCATGCCAGATTGGCCCCAGTAAAGTGGATCAGTGAAGATCCACTCATGGTTGGACTCAGGAGACAGGCTGATTGGGCTTGCGCTCAAGTTCAAAGCTAGATTCTTCTGGATTCTGATTGTCAATTCACAAGCAATTTGTGTTAACCCAGCTTGGTTCCCAATAATGAAGCCTTCAAAGTTCAGCATCCATAATCTTAATTATACCATAAAATATGGGAAATACAGCTCCCGAAACACAAGGGCCCAGGGCAATTGCTCAGGTCTCTATGCAGTATCGTGGTGCCATCTTGGTGTAAGATTTTAACCTCTGTGATTGTCTATGTATTCTATTTTATCTCAATAAAGACTTTAATTTTTTTAAAAAATGAATGCCAGATGTTTATTGAAACACCTGCCTTTTGCAACGTGTGCCCACAACACACCTGAGCACCATTGGCACACTGAGTTACCACTATAACTGTTGATGGTTTAGTTAAGGGTAATTATGATAGCTAAACTATCTGTTTGCTAAGATCCGTTCTAAAACTCAACTACACAATTCACATATATTCTCCTGCAAAACTATTACATCTGCTGCTTTCTCAGCAGATTCATTGAAGAATTAATCCATTAAACATATTGCATGGTTATAATAATTTTATGAGACAAAAGATGTTTATATGTGCAATCAGCATGCCATTAATCAGAAAAATGAATATAATGATATGCTTTATAACTTTTAAGTAATTAAACTATTAGGTTTGAGCAGATGGTTCTTAATGTCTTTCTTCAGTTGTTCCATTTTGTTTTTTCTAAAAAATACATTAAAATTATAACTATGATAACTATAACTTCTTTTCTTCTGTATAATTGAAGACAGTTGGCTATACTCTTAAAATACCCCCCCCCCCCCACGCACACACACACTTCTCTCTCTGAATTTATTGGAAATTTTCCTTCCTCTGTCCCACTCACCACAACCATATTATCCATTGTTTCTTCCCTTCTGACTCTGAGATGAGCATATAAGAAATATCTATGAATGGTGGAATCATTTAATTTTTTCCTGATAATTTTAACTTCAACAGGTCTCTCCGTGTAAAAGTATGGGTTTTGCATGGAACAGTAGACACATCTTCCATTTTCTCTTGGATAGCATTTCAGAACTGACTTTTATGAACTTGGCTTTATCCAGGCTCGGGTGAATAATATGAACCAATCAATTCATAGAATTTTTTTAAAAAAATGTTTATGAAATTACCTCCAGGCTATGTGTATATCAAACAGAAATGAATCTTGAGTCTAGACATAGGTCCCACCTCCATGGTATGTCATTGTGTACATACCGTATCTACTACAACACCGTATGTGCAAACACTGGTATTGCAAAATCCCAAAATATATCCGAAATCCAAAACACTTCTAGTCCTAAGCGTTTCGGATAAGGGATATTCAACATGTAGTTAGAATAAAGGCACGCACCCACTGTTCATGATCTAGCATTGGTTAGGCTCTTTATAATGTCACCAAAAGTAAACTAAATAAATCTCTAGTTATTTTGTTGCTTAATCTTGGGAAAGCACATGACAACAGGGCTTCATACATTCATTAGAAGAGCCAGACAGGGCAAGAGAAAGAATTCATCTAATCCAGTAACCTGTTTGCAACATTAGATAGCCAAATGCTTTTGAAAATGTTGCCTTGTGAATTCTTTTTTTTACTATGGTTTCCAGAATCTCCTAGCCAGATGTCCACACTGTACTAGGTAGTCTGGAAGCTGTCATCCAAAAAACAAATGTTTCAAACTCTGCACATGATTGAGGTCCTCCCTGTCTTCTCATTTACTCTCCTCTGTCTTCTCATTTACTCACAGTCACACACTGTACGCTTGATACTTAATGTGGATTGCTTATGACCTAGTAGGAATCCTGGGGGTTTTTTTTTCTTTTTAATTGCATGAAACAAGTTGTACTTTTGAAACGTGCCCTCCCTATATATTAGTAATGAGAAAAGTTTTCCCACTTGGCAGGGGCAGTTGTCTTTATGAGGCAGGTGTCCAAGAAATGTATAGGCTGTATTATCTAATGGAAGATGGACACAAAGTTGTAGGCACTGTGTAAGGATTTCTGTTTTGAAACTCATCCTGTTTGTCTTGAAAGGAACTGCTGCAATCTTTCTAGGTCTTCAGGAGATAATGGGGAAATTCAGTTTAAGACAGGGATGGACAAAACTGATTACTGGGCTGAAACTATCAGTAGCTGGAGTATCAAGTGGTGAGAAATGCTAGGAGTTGTAGTCCAGGAATTAGTGCCTAACCTTCTAGGGAATATTTTAAATCATATGGCATGTACAGCAGTTCCATGTTAGAAGCAGTTATTACTTCTGTAGTATTGCCTTTTTGCCATCACGTGTCTCCACACTGAGAAAATATGCAGCTATTTTATCCAGAAGAGGCCGCTCCCATGTTCCAAGATCTTAGTTGGTCATCTCCGAGGAACTCATCCTGTTTCTTCCATTAAATGCTTCCTGGTTGCATTGTTTTTAACTTTTATTACTTCCTGTTATAACTGCTGCTGCAAGAGCAATTAGACTTTTACTTGCTAGCTGAGAAAAAGACATTGGTAACATATCCTTTGTAGACTGAGACTGTTTCCTCAGTTGGATGGAGCAAAGTGCTTAAAAACAGACCTTAGGGCCTGACTTTGTGAATAGCCATAAAAATGCAAAAGGTGGATTTGGTGATAAGGTGAAAAAATCAGTTTTATTTGTTCTCATTTTGGGGATAAAAACTTGAGAAAAATATATCCTAAAGCCAGGTTGTATAAATAAAAGTATGAATTATTGGAATGTAGAATTATGCTGGCTGGGAACCAATGAACTGGCCAAGATGCAATGAACTGGCCAAGAAAGCCTTCCTGAGATTTGGGTGATAACTGGTATATATAATATGTGTAGGGTGCCAGAAAGCCATTGCCTCTGTTCAACCCATTGTCAAAGTATTGGAGTTTGTAGATGTATTCAAATTTCTCTGTTTTTCTTTTCTATTTTGCTTTGTACTGTTTTTATGTCCAAGGACAGCTGTTCTGAGGTCACAGATGGGATGCCCCGGAAGATTAAAGTGTTCTGAAATATGATTTTGTGAATTCCTATTGTTAATGTCTGATTTATGTCAATTTATCCTCTGGCACAGAGACTGACATGGTTGACAGTCTAGGTTGCTGAAGGGCATTGTTGATACAGCATATCACATTAGAGCATGAGCAAGTAAAAGTACCTCTAATACTATTAGTAATGTTGTTAGGTCCAGCTATTACATTTCCCAAGTAGATGGGTGGACAGAGTTGGTGTACTGGGTCTGTTCTATGTACCTGAGAAAGTAGACTTAGTCTACAAAAGCATATGCTATCAAATTATTTCTCTCAGTTAATCTCTAAGGTGGTACAAAATCCCTCTGCATACTGATATTCAACACTAACATAGCGACATCTTTGTATTCTAGTCTTTTACATGTTCCTGACTTGTGTCTTGCATGTGCTCCTTGATATAATTAACTATAATGAAAGAAGGGAGACTTTCCTGGCTGATTTCCACTTATTTTTTCCTTTTCCCTTATTATAATGGCACAACTATAAACAAAATAAATCTGCAAAGCGCCTTCACTGGCAATTTAAGACTTAGCCATCAGTAATCTTGCAGTGTGGCGCTCAACAAGCAACAATAAAAGGGCAAATCCTCACAAGGTCTTAAGCAAAGGCATGATTGACAAGTGAAAAATCAACTGATTAACTAATTCACATAGGAAATAATGCCACTGCACTTGCATTGCACGAATTGTTTTGTTCAGATAAAAAGCCTAAATATAAGCAGGCTATCAACAGCATAAATATAAATAGGCTGCAACAAGCAGACAGAAGAATAAAATGTAGAACCTGCGAGCTGTACTAATAGAAATATATTGTTAGATATGGATCTCTACTTCATCAGATGCAGCGCTTTCATTGGGGCTGTGCTTTTGGAGTAAACCTTGACCTATTTCATGTCCCGGCTTTGGCCGGGGGGCTGGTCCTGATCTGTTTTTTGGGAACCTCCTGAAATCAGAGGGCAGTTATCTGTTTTACATAAGAACATAAGAACATAAGAAGAGCCATGCTGAATCGGGCCTCAGCCCATCTAGTCCAGCATTCTGTGTCACACAGTGGCCCACTAGTTGTACACAGGGATCTCTAGCAGAAAGGAGGGCAAAACCCTCACCTGCTCCCGACCCCCACAACCAGTACCGGGAAAATCCTGCCTGCCTCCATCAACACAGAGGTGGCACTTGGATGTCCATTTCAGTAGCTACTGATTCCCTTGGTATCCATGAATCTGTCTAATCCTGCCTTGAAGCTGTCCAGGCTGACAGCTGTCACAACCTCCTCTGGAAGTGAGTTCCATAACCCAATGACCCTCTGGGTGAAGAAATATTTCCCTTTATTAGTCCTAACTTTCCTACCTTGGAGCTTTAGGGAGTGCCCCTAGTCCTAGTATTGTGTGACAGAGAAAATAATTTTTCTTTATTCACCTTTTCTATCCCATGCATGATTTTATACACTTCGATCAAGTCACCTCTTAAACGCCGTCTTTCAAGGCTGAAAAGACCAAGGCGTTGCAACCTGGTTTCATAAGGGAGCTGCTCCATCCCTTGGATCATATTTGTTGCCCTTCTTTGTACCTTTTCCAGTTCCGTTATATCCTTCTTGAGGTGCGGTGACCAGAATTGTACACAGTACTCCAGATGTGGCCTCACCATAGATTTGTAGAGAGGCAATACAACATTTGACGACCTATTTTCGATTCCCTTCCTGATCATGCCAAGCATAGAATTTGCTTTTTTCACTGCTGCAGCGCACTGGGTTGACACCTTCATTGAGCTGTCCACCAAAACCCCAAGATCCCTTTCCTGGTTTGTCTCAGA
Organism: Anolis apletophallus; assembly: GCA_030556195.1. Taxonomy (NCBI): domain Eukaryota; kingdom Metazoa; phylum Chordata; class Lepidosauria; order Squamata; family Anolidae; genus Anolis; species Anolis apletophallus. The sequence goes on from JARBWK010000002.1 coordinate 75,554,923, forward strand.
AAGCTTTGATCCCATCAGTTGATAAGTGTATTTGGGGTTCTTTTCCCCGATGTGCATGACTTTACACTTGTTTAGGTTAAAATGCATTTGCCACTTTGTTGCCCATTCACTCAATTTCGAGAGATCTTTCTTCCATTAAATGCTTTACAGTCAGTTTCATTTTTAACTACCCTGAACAGTTTAGTGTCATCTGCAAACTTTGCTACCTCACAATTTACATCTACATCCAGATCGTTTATGAATAAATTAAAAAGTAACGGTCCTAAAACTGAACCTTGGGGTACGCCACTTCTCACCTCTTTCCACCCAGAGAAGTGTCCATTTATTACCACCCTTTGTTTCCTACAGTTTAGCCAGGTTCCAATCCAGGACAAGACCTGTCCCCTGATTCCATGGCTGAAGAGCTTATTTAGGAGCCTTTGGTGAGGGACTTTGTCAAAAGCCTTTTGAAAGTCAAGGTAAACAATATCGACTGGGTCCCCTTTATCTATGTGTTTATTTACACCCTCAAAGAATTCTATCAAGTTAGTAAGACATGATTTGCCTTTGCAGAAACCATGTTGATTTTCCTTCAGCAATGCCTGTTCTTCTATGTGCTTAGTAATTTTTTTCTTTAATAATGGTTTCCATCACTTTGCCTGGAACTGAGGTTAGACTAACTGGCCTATAATTTCCTGGATCACCCCTGGATCCTTTCTTGAAGATCGGAGTTACATTTGCCTCCTTCCAGTCCTCGGGTACAGTGCCTGATCTTAGAGAAAGGTTATATATTTTGGCTAGAATTTCAGCAATTTCACACTTGAGTTCCTTAAGAACTCTGGGGTGGATGCCATCTGGCCCTGGTGATTTGTTGACATTTAGTTTAGTAAGGCATGTGAGAACATCTTCCTTGTTTATCTCTATCTGGTTTAATTCATTTAATTCCCTCCCTGAAAAAACTGACTCAGCTGCAGGCATATGTTGTCTGTCCTCCTGTGTGAAAACGGAGGCAAAGAAGTCGTTTAGCCGCTCAGCAATCTCCTTGTCTTCACTTATCGTCCCTTTCTTACCATTTTCGTCAAGTGGCCCAACTGCTTTTCTAGTTGGGTTCCTGCTTCTGATGTACTTAAAGAAGTTTTTGCTCATTTCTTTTTCGTTCTTAGCTATATGTGCCTCAAAATCTCTCTTGGCTTTCCTGACGGTTGCTTTGCATTTAGTTTGCCAGAGCTTGTGTTCCTTTCTGTTTCTCCTCAGTAGGAAGAGCCTTCCATTTCTTAAATGAGTTTTTCTTCTTTTCCAATCACATCTTTTACTTCATTTGTAAGCCATACTGATGTCCTCTTGGACTTTCCCCGGCCTCTTTCTTATTTTAGGAATGCATTTTAGTTCGGCTTGTTTTATAGTATTTTTAAACAGTTTCCAAGCATTTTGGAGGGATTTGATTTTTTTACTGTTCCTTTTAGTTTGTTCTTTACTATTTTTCTCATTTTGGTGAAATTCCCTTTGTGAAAATTTAAGGTCTCTGTGTTAGTTTTCACTGACAGTTTGCTATCCAAACTTAAGTTGAAGGTTATTGTGTTGTGGTCACTGGTACCTATGGGCTCAGTTACAAGGACATCTTGAACGAGATCTTGTTCATTTGTTAGCACCAAGTCCAGGATCCCCTTTCCCTGGTTGGTTCCATGACCATCTGCTCAAGGGAATAATCAGCTAGCATGTCGAGGAACCTTGTCTCTCTTTCATCGTAGAACAAGAATTTAGCCAATCTATTCGGGATAGTTGAAGTCCCCATTATGACTAATTTATTGCTTTTTGAGGCCTGTTTAATTTCATTTTCCAGATAGCAGTCTGCCTCTGGAGTTTGGTTGGGAGGGCGATAGCAGATCCCTAATGCTAGATTAGTTTTTGTCCTGGGACTTTTATCCACAATGTTTCTGTAAGTGGGTTTGAATTTTCTTGAAATTCTAATTCATGAGATTCTAGCTCTTCATTTATGTACAAGGCCACACCGCCACCGTTTTTCCCTCTCCTGTCTTTCCTGTACAGTTTATAACCTGGAATTTTTGTGTCCCAATTGTTTTCCTCTGTCCACCAGGTTTCTGTTATGCCAATAATATCAATATTTTTTTCTTTGCCAAACATTCCAACTCCCTATTTTTGTTCGAAGGCTTCTAGCGTTTGCGTACAGACATTTATATTTATTGCTCTGGTGCCCTTTCAACTTTGGCTGTTTATGAGAATTTGTAGAAGGCCTACCATGTCCTACCTCTTGACTACGTTTTCACTGTGGGGTGCCAAAAGATCGGTTTTCTATCAGACCATAATGGTGTGCGGGGGGAGGGGGAGCTTCCCAGGCTCCCCTTCCCATCACTTTAGGCATTGAAGCTGTTTTATTCTAAAGGAGAGATGCTCAGCTGCAAGCAGGCATACACGCTTTCTGGGCCTGCACACTCAAGGCAAGGAGGCAAGTTCTAACTTCCTTACTCTAGAGGAGGCACTCAGCTGCAGGCAGGGGCATGCACTGGGCCTGCACACCACACATGCACTGTCTCTTTCCAAGGCAAGGAAGCATGGAGTGCCATGTGCTTGCGAAAGCAAAGGGGGAGTCCCACTTGCTTTTGTGTCAAGCGGGGTTTTGTGCTGGGAGCCTTCTTCTTGTTACATGCTCCCAAAGGTGCCAGATGTGCCGCCGGTACTGAGGGAAACGGGATCCGCACACAATCTTACTGCCCATTGCTAGGGCCAGGCTCACAGTAATAAGCATGGGAAAATAAACCCAAGTTATCAGGAAAAAATAGGAATGTTATTCATTCCATTTAACTCTGGACTAAGTAAACCTATATGATTTGTACTTTTTTGAAATATGATTTTTGCAGAACATCAGTGCTGGGGTTCTGATCTTCAGCTTCCAACAATGTCCTTTGAAGAGGTCCTGCATAGTGACACAAGTGCATACAAATGGTTGACCACCCTTAAAAAGGTGGGAATCGTGCTGCTAACAGGAGCTGCTAGTAGACAGGGCGAGCTGCTCAAACTTGGGCAACGAATTGGATTCCTCCGCCTGACATTTTACGGGTGAGTTAAAAGGTTTATGGCTTCTTGTTCTTCAGAAGTATATGCTAGTGGACATCTCAGAATACTGCGTCATTGGTTAATTTTTACAAGGGCATTCTATTACTCTGATTTACATTGGTAATACTAAAGCAGCCCAAGAAAGTTCAAATGAAAGTAAAATGTTCCAGCCAATTCAAATCTTCCTTGGGATGGGTCAGTTTTTTATTCTTTGTTTTCTTTGACAGTTTATCTTTCCACTAAATTTAGTAATAGCAAAGGTATTTGCTATTACTTAAAAGGTAATTCAGGAAAGCACTCCAAGAGTGCTAATGCTTGTTCATTTTATGTAATATGTTGTAATTAATTTAATTTATTTTATATTTGAAACTGTTTTGATTTTACTTGTATGCTATCTTAAGAGAGAGAGAATTGGATAGAAATATTTTAATAAATAAATATACTTTATTATCTAAGGAGGCTAGGGTTTCCCCTTCTAATCCAATTAGCAGAAGATCCACCTATACAGGAGGATTTGCTTCTTTAAGGACCAGTATTATATTCGGACCCTCACTGGTTGAGACCACTTGGAAACTGAGTGTAATAAATAACTGGAGGGTTATTTGTCACTGGTAATGGATATCAAATTGGTATAGAGTTGTTCTTTAATTAATGACATAATGTGAATGACATTCAAATAGTGATTACAGATGAATGGTATGATGTTGCATGAAATAAGACCTCCTAAATGTTCCACAAACCATTATTTAAAAACCCTTCAGCTGAACACATTAAGGAAGGAAATTGCTTCCTTAACAGCAGTATTGAAATTAGAAGGTATGATATTAGCAGTGATCCCCATTTCAAGAGAGTTCTTGGAGTATAACATGGACGTGTCTACTAGCAGTCCTATATAGAACTTGAATTTATTAAGAATAAAAATTCACGCATGAGCAATCCATTTGAACATTTGGGGAAAGCATCAAAATGAATTATGCTATACTGTACATAATCTCATTTATTGCATTTTTGTGCTGCCTTTCTCCTGTTAAGGGACCTAAAGCTGCTCATAAGAACATAAGAACATAAGAAGAGCCATGCTAAATCGGACCTCAGCCCATCTAGTCCAGCATTCTGTATCACACAGTGGCCCACCAGTTGTACACGGGGATCTCGAGCAGAAGGGAGGCAAAACCCTGACCTGCTCCCGACCCCCACAACCAGTACCAGGGAAATCCTGCCTACCTCAACCAACTCCGAGGTGGCACTTGAATGTCCTTTTCAGTAACTACCGATACACTTGGTATCCATGAATCTGTCTAATCCTGCCTTGAAGTTGTTCAGGCTGACAGCTGTCACAACCTCTTCTGGAAGTGAGTTCCATAACCCAATGACCCTCTGGGTGAAGAAATATTTCCCTTTATTAGTCCTAATTTTCCTACCTTGGAGCTTCAGGGAGTGCCCTCTAGTCCTAGTGTTTTGTGACAAAGAAAATATTTTTTCTTTATTCACCTTTTCTATCCCATGCATGATTTTATACACTTTGATCAAGTCACCTATTAAACGCCGTCTTTCAAGGCTGAAAAGGCAACTAGTTTCATAAGGGAGCCGCTCCATCCCTTGGATCATTCTTGTTGCCCTTTTCTGTACCTTTTCCAGTTCCGTTATATCCTTCTTAAGGTGCGGAGACCAGAATTGTACACAGTACTCCAAATGTGGCCTTACCATCGATTTGTAGAGAGGTAATACAACATTTGCCGACCTATTTTCGATTCCCTTTCTGATCATGCCTAGCATAGAATTTGCTTTTTTCACTGCTGCTGCGCACTGGGTTGACATCTTCATTGAGCTGTCCACCAAGACCCCAAGACCCCTTTCCTGGTTTGTCTCGGAAAGCTTTGACCCCATCAATTGGTAGGTGTAGTTGGGGTTCTTTGCCCCGATGTGCATGGCTTTACACTTGTTTAGGTTAAAATGCATTTGCCACTTTGTTGCCCATTCACTCAATTTGAGAGATCTTTCTGGAGCTCTTTACAATCAGTTTCATTTTTAACTACCCTGAACAATTTAGTGTCGTCTGTAAACTTTGCTACCTCAGAATTCACTCCTACATCCAGATCATTAATGATTAAATTAAAAAGTAACGGACCCAAAACTGAACCTTGGGGTACGCCACTTCTCACCTCTTTCCACCCAGAGAAATGTCCGTTTATTACCACCCTTTGTTTCCTACAGTTTAGTCTAGTCAAACACTGGGTGAACCGTATCACAATCACAAGAAATCACAAGAAAACAAATATGCACGTTTTGAATGTTATTTATTATTATTTAGTCAATAGTAATAAATCATAAGAATCCTATTTGCACTTTGCAAGCATAGTAATAAGGTTTAGCAATAGAGTTTGGCAATATAGTTAGAACAAATAATAGATTTTGCGTCTCAATACACCATTCATAGACAGAGGTACATCATACAATATAATAGCCTAATGGCAAAAAACAATGCAATATTCCCTGTTTGGGAGATGTAGTCCATACAAGTATCAATATAGTAGCCTAATGGCAAAAACAATACAATGTTCCCTGTTTTGGGGGATGTAGTCCATGCAAGTACCAAGGCGCAGTGGCTAGGCAACGACTTTACTCAAGGTAAATCACTGGCAAATGCCTAAGTATTCAAAAAGAATAATATAAAGTCGTTGAATGAATAAACAAATGAATGAATTAGACTTGCAATGGTCCTCAGCGTTCAATCAATAATAGGGGTAACGCTGGTCGCGAGTGGCCGAAAATGAAGAGCCAGAGCTGCAAAAGGGTCATGAAAAAGCCTCCCAAGCGGGGAAAGGAGGGCGGCGGTAGCCGTGGCTATCGCCTGAAGCCGACGACAGTAGCGCTGTGCCGGTGCCTGGCGTTCCGGGTCGTTTCGAATAAATCTTATTCAGGGCTCGCAAGCAGGAAATTCATCTGCCCCACTGGGTATTAATCATCAATAGTAGCCATCTGCGGATCTCCCCAAGATTGAAATGCTACTATTGACTATTAATACCCAGTGGGGCAGATGAATAAGGGGAGATGGGATACATTGAAATAAGGGGAGAGGGGAGGATGGAATTAAATATATTTAATATTAAATAAAAATAACGGGAGAGGGGAGGATGGAATTAAATATATTTAATACTAAATAAAAATAAGGGGAGAGGAGAGGATGGAATTAAATATATTTAATATTAAATAAAAATAAGGGGAGGAGGATGGAATAAATATATTTAATATTAAATTAAAATAAGGGAAGAGGGCGCCGGGGAGGGGGTGGAGCCAGGGGAGGGGGCAGAGCCGGGGAGGGGGCAGACCCTACGGCCCCCCAGGTCATCAGGCCCCTGGGCCGGTAGAAGTTCGACAGCCCTGAGTTAGATCAAAGGCAACCTCATGAGCATTCATAAACAGTATAGACTTAGAGAAGATTTGCAAAGTGGCATACATCAATCCAGAAAACAAGGAACAAAACAAGAGCATGAATCCATAGGTAAAATCCATAAAGCAGGAAGCAAAACTTGACTAGGAATCTTGGGCCTTGAGCTTAAAGCATGAACCAGGAACAAGACATGAGTTTTCCACTCCAGTAGTAACATTGCTTGATCTGAAATCCTAACAGCTCTCTCTCTCTCTCTCTCTCTCTCTCTCTCTCATTTAAGGGTTGCAAAACATGAACACATTCCTTTGACCTTGAGAGGTCTGCTTCTGCCTCTCTTTCCCATGGCTTTGCTTGCACCTGAATTTCCTCCCCTTTAGGAACAACCTGGTATCGCTGTCTAAGCCAGCTGCTTCTTCAGATGAGCTAATGTCATCCTCCCCTCCCTGCCTACCCGCTTCCAAAGCAGTTTCATTCCCACACTCAGAAACAACATCTTGCTCCAAAACTTCCTCTATTCTCCTAACTGGAGAACCATATTCTCACCCAACTGGCCCTGAACCATCTTGACTGAATTACAACAAAAGTATTTCCTCACTGAAATGGGCACCCACAGAACCATTAAACCATCAGGCCCTGCACCCCTTCATCATCAGCTGACTGAATTACAACAACAAGTATTTCTCTTTCAGTGAAATGGAAGCTACTTAGTCGTCTTACCTACCTTATGCTGAGTTAAACCAGTGGTCCCTAGAAATGAGCAATACGAGGTAGACTCAACATTGACTATAATATCTCCTAGCTTTCAGGGGCTCCTCTTTCAACCAGAAACACCAGTAATTGAAGCATACATCTAAACCATGTTTTTGACCATGATCAGGCACAGTCAGATATCTTTGAATCAAAATTTTATGTGATATGTGATGCACAATCTCATTGAATTTTTACCTTGTAAATTCTTTTAAACTCAGTATTTGGACAGCAGGCCAGTGGGATGAGAATAGCATCTTTTACTACACCCTGTTCAAGAGTAACAAATTCCTATGCTATTTGTATATTTTAAAATTATCTTAAAGCTTAATACCAACTAATGTTTTGTTATTATCATTATTTTTATTATTATCTTTATTTATATTCTGCTTTTTTCTCCATACAGAGACTTAGTGGCTCACAATTAAAAGCCTTTCAATACAACTTCAAATATGCAAATATTAAAACAGAATTAAACAACATTAATATTAATGCTTCTTGGCAGGGGGTTGGACTGGATGGCCCACAAGGTCTCTTCCAACTGCCTATGATTCTATGATTCTAAAACAATCCAAGTTAAAAGCACAAAAGCATATAAAATCACATCACAAAACAGCAGAAAAACAAGACATCATCCCGTCTGGTTCATTCACTTAACCAATTACAGATCCACCTAACTAGTTTTGCCTTGAACACATTTGACTAATTTGTTTGCCTTAAAAAGTGTCCATCTTCCGGACTCTAGCAGGGCAAAGATGGCGGCAGGACGGGTGTTCTGAGGCTCCTCAGAACACCAACCGTTGCCTTGATCGGAGAGCGATTTGCGCCCCCTCTCCAAGCGGGAAAAGCTCACCAAGGAGACGCGAAGCCAAGGGTCGACGCCGCTGGTCCCAAAAGCCGCCCCTTCCTCAAGAGGGGGAGGCTGAGCGGACCCGGTAACAGGCCCAACTGGCGAGCGGATCGGGGCGCGGGAAGCGGGCAGTAGCTCGTATCCACTGCCAGCCCAGCCCACTTCTCTGACATAAATCAGGGAACACTGAAGAAAGAAGGGGAAAAACAACCACGTGAGCGGCTGTGAGTATCAGAAGGGGACCCTCGCCAACAAGGCAAAAGAAAAAGAAAGGGAAGGATTTAGATAACTACCCCTGGCGGCCACCCACCCCAGTGGGAGATAGCTATCTCAACTCAACCAGACCAAGAAGCAGGGTGGGAGAAAGCCCGGCGCTCTCGGGCATTTTTCTAAGTGACCCCCATAGACCAGATAGAGGCCCGAGAGGGATCCAAGATGGCGGGGTGAAGAAACAACAGGGCAGTCATTACCTTGAAGACGGGGCCGCTCAAACAGAGGCGGGAGTTGCTTGGCGACCGTTGAAAAAGGCGCGAGCCCGGGCGGAAGCAAAGGAAACAACTCGCCCGGAGCTCAACAAGTGACGGACAGAACAAGAGGGGACGGACCCACCCGGGAGGGACCCCCCCCCCGGAAGTGTGTCGGGGACAACGTAGACGGGGACCGGATGTGGCAGCCGGGGGTAGGAATACAAAGAACAGGGGGGGGGAACGAGTGGAAAAGGGAGACACCGCAAGAGGCAAATGACAGAGGAGCAGAGCACAAGTCCTGGAGGGCGAAGGAGAGAGGAGATTGGGCTGGCAACCACAGCGGAAGGAAAACGGTGAGGAAAGGAGACCAGGACGACGAGTGAAGCGGAGGCTGGGGAAGCGAGCAGGGGGAAAGAGCACAAAGGGTGGGAATACACAGTTTCTAACCCCCAAGCACAGGACCCAGCTCCTGATCAGATTAGGCTACCTAAATCTTTAGGGAACCCTTTGACAGGACAGATCGTCGGGGAGGACCAAGCCAACCAGCCTATCTCGACGACAAAGTACAAGTCCCTCCACTTGCTAGCTAGCTACAGCCAAGTTACACAACTCACCCAAGTTGTGAAATTTGTGGCCAAAGAACAGAACAAATCCATCCACTGAACAGTACAATTGACAATAAATTATGTCAGTACTAAATGAATTGAACACAGAAGCAAAAGAACAGGAGAGAATGCAAGGAAGGAGATCGGAGGATGAAAACATAACTTTACAGGACATCGTTAAAGAACTACGAAAATTAGGAGAAGCACAAGATGGGTGTCTACAGAAGATGACCCAACAAGAAAAGCAAATCAAAATGATCCAGGAACAATCTCAACATGTAATAATAGAATCAACCAAAGAAGCGATTCCCACAAAGCTAGAGCTGATAATCATCTATGAAGATGGAAAAGAAGTACCTCAGGACAAGGAAAAAAACGCAGCAATACATGAAGGTCTGGAGAAGAGAGTGGAGGAGAAGACAAAATTGCAAGAAATATCAGAAGAAAGAGAATTTTATTTTTAAAATAGTGTGGAAGTTCCACTGGAAGCTTTAAGAATGACTATGAAGAATGCTAAAGCCTCTACCCCCCAAAAAGGAGAAGAGGAAAAAAACCAAGAGGTTGATACAACATCTAAAAGCTCCATCCTGAATGCAGATAAGAATAAAGCTAAAAGGACCGGGGTGCAGCCCAATAGAAAGAGAATCCGGATGAGATCAACACAAAAAAGAAGAAAGAAAAACTTAAAGAAAAGCTGTCCTTACTCTCCAGGGATGATCACAAATTATAACCATCCGAGATGTGAAGCCCCAGAGGTGGATGAAGAAGGTCTAGAATCTCCTAAAGAGAACGGTTAAGAAGGAGGCTGAGGAAAATGAAAGAAACAGATTCAGCTACATTAAAAGACAAGGAACGGACAATGGACATGGACAATCTAACCAAATAGTTGAAGGATTTTAAAAGTTAAGAGAAAAAGACAACAGATTGATTATCTATCAAGGGGTAAAGGAAGACCCGTTGCCGAAACGTAGCCAAAGAAGATGAGTAATAATAAAGAAGTGACCATTTTAGCCAACAAAAGAGACTGTACAAGATAAGCAAGAAAAAACCAATGAATATGGAAGTTGGAAATCAACAAGTTACCCCTATTTCTATCCTTTCTCACTACCCTTACCCAGTATTTTCCCTCCCAGATCCTTGACTAAACCACCACCCTCACCACCTTTAACTCTTACCCCTTCCTACCCCTCATTCCTCCCTATATCCTCAAATTGCCCTACCCCAAAACCATTTTTCTTCTTTTACCTATATGTATTCAAAACTTTCAATAAAAATATTTTTTTTAAAAAGTGTCCATCTTCCTATAAATGCCTGAACTCATTTCATGAAAAAGACTCTTTTTCCTGGAAATGACTCCCCTAATCTTTAGGGCAAGCATGGGCAAACTTCATAATACATCTACCCCCCTATAAATCAGATCTCTTGCAATCTGAAACTCCACAAATATCAGTATGTTTGGGTCATAGCATAAGAGGGGTTCTTTTTAGCCAGACTTTGTGGTATACACCATAGCAACAGATGACCAAAATACAATCCTGCAGAAACTCCTCTGTTGGTTTAACAGTTATTCCCACTTCCAGATGTTTGGACTGCATCAGGAGCCCATTGTCTCTGGGACTGCTTTTGTGAGATGTCAATGTACTTTTACTTTGTTTAGCATATTATAAACAGCATTTCAAGGATGAACAGCCCTACTAAGTGCCTTGTATTTAATACAAATATAAATAACCATAAATTATAATGTCATTGATGATGTTACATCCCTTCAAGTTGACTCCAACATATGGTGACCCTATGGTAGGATTTTCAAAATGTATTCAGAGGTTTGCTGTTGCCTTTCTCTTATTTCCAAAACAAACAATCAGGAATTGTGGTCTTGTGAAGGACAGAACTGAAGTCTTCTGGAGGTGTCAATACAGGGTCCTTTATCAAGAATACGTCCAAGGATTTATTGACTAGGAGCCATTTTGGTCAGATAAGCTTGAAACCAGTCTACATTTTGAATAAATCAGTGGTTCTCAACCTGTGGGTCCCTAGATGTTTTGGCCTTCAACTCCCAGAATTCCTAACAGATGGTAAACTGGCTGGGATTTCTGGGAATTGCAGACCAAAACACCTGGAGACCCACAGGTTGAAAACCATTGTAATAAAGAACCCTTTCAATGTACACATTAATTGTCCTCTGTCATCATATTGGTCATCGGGAAAGTACAGATTCTCAGGCTAAGAGAAAGGTCCTTCCACCCAGTAAAGTGACAAGGATAGAAGTATTATCATTTGATAATTTGGAGCTAGTTCATCCCTAATAATGCTAATCACAGTTTTGCAACTGTATTATGTTGCCATATTTCCCCGTTTTGCACCAGTCAGTCCATCTGAATTCTCAAATAGCTTTGCCAGCTTTTTTTCCCATTGACTCCCTTATTCTATCTGGAAGGCACTTGGATTGAAGCTTGAGGGAGCCCGGCTTAATTCCTTGGATGTCTCTCTCCTGATAGCATGGAATCTTGCATAAATCCCAAAGCCACCTTGTCTTTTTGTTGCAACACAAATGTTTGTACATCCATCATCAAAATATGCATTGATATTCTGTTAATTGATCATTTCCTGTGACTTGTAAAGGAGGAGTGCACAGCTTACATCCAACATTTAAACATTACCATCTGTAGTGATGCCACATCTGTCCTTTATACATTTTAGTTTATTCTCAAAAGCCAAAAACCCAAGACGGAATATATTCCTTAAATCAACAGAACCCCTTAATTTTTGTTCCTAACTTTTGCTTCATAAAAGCACATATCCAGTTAAATGTCTGCTCTGAGCATTTCAAACTTTAACAATGTGAGAAACAAATGAGTGTCTCTCTTCCTTTGGCTGAAGCTATTTAAATAAATAGAAGGAGAGGAAAAGAAGAAGAAATATTCCAAAGCTTGGCTAGAAGATTCACATTCTTTCCAGATTAGAGCACAGAAGCAGTGGCATTGATTTACTTGCCTCTGATAATATTTTTGTGCAAGGCCACATGGAAGTTGTATTTGTGTATGTAGTGTTGGATAAATATAGCACATTAATGGGGGTGGAGGGTATGCCCAGCCAAGTGGTTAACTGCCAAGTTGAGAATGAACAAAGCTGATCCTTCACTGTCATTAGTCCTTTGTTTGTGAATGAAGAAAGTGGCAGCTTCATCCAAATAATCAGCAAATTATGGAAATAAAACAACTATTTCATCTTATTAGGCTAAAATTGGTTGGTCATTGACAATACAGACATAACATTTGGGATGTTCCTATTTTCAGTCTACACAAATATTCCACAAAGACAGAAAAAATCATTTTCAGTAAACATTAATTGACAATGAATGTGCACTTCCTTATTGCATTTCCACCGTACTATAACTAATATTTAAAGTCACATTGTTAATTACGTTAGCAAGTCTATAGAAAGGAGATTTTAACATTGCCACACCTCAACAAAGCAATGAGGTTTTTTTAAAAAAAAAGAAAGAAGGGAAAATAGATTTCTGTATTACATTTAGAAATATTTGATTTAATCTGTATGATTTGGAATAGTCTGTGGAACTGTAATAAAAATTATAGTTGCTATAGATAATAAGATTTGTTAATGTAGCTTGTAGACACATGAGGCAATCAATAGACTTCACAGATAATAAATCTGGTTCTTGGAGATGGCTGTACGTACACCCCATTGTTCAAAGCAATCAGATCAACGAGGAATTGTGAAGTACTGAGCTTGCATCCTAGCAGACATGTGGACAGCTTTTCATAGTTTACCAATTTCCCAAATATTGCAGCTTGCAAATCAGGAGCATGGTGAATTAGAGCAGATTAAGTAGAAATTCCTTAGAATGAAACACACAGTAGATCTGATAAATGCAAGATCTGTCCTTAGAAAAGTCAGATACTGTAGCACTTCCTAAGGACAATTTAGGGCTTGCTAAGGGAAGTCAGTTTTATACAACTGTGTATACCAGAGGGGAATCTACATACATTGAATCAATTTTGACTACGTATTCTACAATGCACAGGGCCACATTTCAGAAGTTCCTTTACATTACTATCTGTTTTTACAGAGCAATTATCCACTATCCAATTCCGAAATACTTTGTATTCACCCACATGTCTGCCAAATGTCAGCCTATTAAAAACTTTGGTTCATTTGTAATTTGGGTTCAACTGCAACTGAAGAGAGTATGATTAAGGCTAGTACAGATTAATTGATCAATCCCAGGTCACATAACATTTAAATGTAGATCACATTGTATAACACAATATTTTGCACATCATTTCTGTCCTTTTAGTGTCCATAATTTTGTTTGTTCTTGGGTTTCTTATTCCCCCTTCCTCCCAAACAGTCCAGGCTGTTCTGGTGGTTGGGCCCTTTTGATTTATTCCTACTTATTTAAACACTATCACTCACTCTTTCTTTCTCTGTTTCTGACCATATTGTATACCAGAACGCATACATCGTGTATTTTTGTGGTACCTCATACATGTTCTGGGTCCATTTCTTTACTACTGTAGCTTTTTTGGGCTGGGCATTGAATGTTTGCCATGGATGTATACATTGTGATCTGCCCTGAGTCCCCTTCGGGGTGAGAAGTACAGAATATAAATACAGCAAACAAATAATAAATTTTGTGCATCAAGGCCTTTTAACAAAGAGAATGCATCTTCAATACCAGTCCCTGTCTGAAGTTTCCAACTCTAGCCCTTGAAAGAGCAAAGATTAGAAACTGGAATCTTGAAGGAACCAAAATATTGCTTTTCTGTTAAGTTTACATACCTATTCTGGAATAGCCAATGAGGATTTTTGTCATTTTAATGAACCTCTATTTTGAGTCTGATTTTTTCCCAGTTTCCATTTTTTATTAGATTTTGTTACATTTTTTTGTTCAGGTGTGCTTTGCCATGCATACATTTGCTCCACGTGTATACATGCAGGGGCGGTCTAAGGTAATTTTAAATGGTAGGCGAACATTATTTTGGTGCCCCCCCCCAAAAAAACCATTATTTTGCCGCCCCCCATGTAAAACAAAAATACAATTATAATATCACAATACCATTAGTAGTATTATATTGTATCAATGTATATGCAATATATTATACCATACTCATACTATATTATATCATAATTATATTATACTACATTACAATATAATTATATTATAATATATTGACATTATACTATAATGTAACATTCTATTATATTATTATTATAAAATAATAAAATTATTTATAGAAATAAAATTATCCTCTACTAAATATTTTCATTACTCCTATAAAACTCAAATAACCCAAAATAAAGTAAAATAAAATATTATATACTACTATTTTGTACAATACCACTATACTGCAATATTGTTTGTAATATTACATGTAATATAAAATATATCATTATTCTATTGTTATATTGTATTTGTATTATATTGTATGGCAATATTAAGCAGAACTGTATAATAATCAGCAAGAAATGCAATGTAAATGCATCAAAATCAGAATATATTACCTACCGCCCGACTCATAATTCATAGGAGTCTCCCATAAGTCCAAAATTAGGATCCCAATGTAAATGTAAATAGAAAAACAGCCAAAATGTTCAAATGAGGTTGAATACAGGCAGCGCGGCCTGGGCAAACTTGGGCCCTCCCTCCCTCCTAAGTGTTTTGGCCTCCAACTCCCACAACTCCTCATAGCCTCAGGCCCCTCAGGTCTAGACAGAAATAGAGCCGAAGAAAGGAAGGAGGGAGAGAAGAGGTCACAGAGGAGGAGGTGGAGGAAAGCCCTTCATTCATTCCTTCACTTACACTTCCTTCACTGATTCTTTTCTCCTTCCCTGCAAACGCGTACGCGCGGCGGAAACAAAGGGAGAGGGGAAGCACTCCCTGCCTGCCCAATAGGGAGTGCTTGGCTTACAGGCTTCTGCGCAAGGGAGCTACTGGGCATGCGCGGAGGTTTTCTGCGGCCACGATGGCGCCCCCTTCCCAGATGGCACCCTAGGCGGCCGCCTACTTGGCCTATCTTGTAGGACCGCCCCTGTATACATGCCCCCAGATTGCTCATTTAAGATGCTCTGGCTTTCTGTATGCATGAGCAGACAGTGAAACAAATGGCTGCCTAAAGACTTTCATTTGAAAATATAAACAGAACTGAAGTATATTGGTTGTGGAGGCACACAAAAAGATCATACCACTGACTTATTTTTGGTTTCTAACTCTTGCATGTCACAGTTCCCTGGCTTGTTTATTCTGGTTCCATTGCTTTTATGTATTTTATTTCATTTATATCCTCCCTTTCTGCCAAAAAGAAGGGCATTCAAGGCAACTTAGAGTAATAATTCAATTCAAATAAAATTGGATTAAATCATAATTTAAAACACATAAATAATAAAGAAGCATCAAGTCAAATAAAATAACCAACTTAAATGCCAAATACTTGTCTGGGATTTTTAAAATTTGCCTTCTAGTGGAAAGACAACAGAATGGGTGCCAACCCAGCATTACTTGGCAATGACTTCTAGAGCAGTGTTTCCCAACCTTTTTTGAGCCACGGCACACTTTTTACATTTGCAAAATCCTGGGGCACACCACCAACCAAAATGACACAAAATGACACTCTAACACAGTAATACATATAGTTAATATGTTTTTAAAATGTATTTATACACTCAGTGTGAAACCTGGGCCTGTTTCGATGAACTCAACATAGATATCCTGGCAGGAATGGCAGAAAGACACAAACTTCCCATACAGAACTCCCATAACCAAGAGAAAATGCTATAAGAGTTTGGTGGGCATTAACCTTGAGTTTTAGAGTTGTAGTTCGCCTATATCCAGAGAGCACTGTGGACTCAAACAATGTTGGATCAGGACGAAACTTGGCATGAATACTCAATATGCCCAAATATGAACGCAGATGGAGTTCAGGGGAAATAGACCTTGAGATTTGGGAGTTGTAGTTTCTGGGATTTATAGTTAACACACAATCAAAGAGCGTTCTGAACCCCAGCAATGATAGAACTGGGCCAAAATTCCCACACAGAACCCCCAGGAGGCAAGAGTAGGTCTCTACTTGGGGAAAGGGAGGCGGGCCTTCCCAATGCATGGAGAGGGAGAGACCAAGTAGACAACGGGTGGGGAGGGAGGATGTTTGTAATTTTGTGCCCTTACCGAGGTAGGTTTCTTAGGGTTTTTTAATACTTCAACACACTAGACTCTGCCCCCTCCCCTCCTGGAGGTTCCAATTTCCCACGGCACACCTGATGATCGCTCACTATGCACTACTTGGGGTTTGCCCCGGCACACCTGTTGAGAAACACTGTTCTAGAAACTTGAAGCAGCCACTCATAAAACACTTTATCACATGTTCATTAAACATGCCACTAATGGTGGTGGGACTTGAGAGAAGTGCTCCCCTGGCAAACTTGCAGGGAAGAATATGAATTTTCGAATGACTTGATATTAGGCTAGGATATTTTTTTAATCGTAATAGGTATTTTGATTCTTACCTGGAAAGAGACCAGCAACAAATGATATTGTCAAGTGAGCCCACAAAATGTGGTGGGAATTCTATTTATCTGACAAGGACCAATGTAAGTTCTGCTTGGTTTGCATAGTTGAAGAAGTATTCTAGCAGAATGGGATAGACAGCAAGGCAAAGCAAGGCATGGCAAGGCAGATCCTCTAATAATTTCTTAGGTGAGGATAGAACCATATGACTACATAGTATACAACAAAAGGATTGTGGCACAGCTGGTTGAGAGTCAGCTGCATTAAAATTACTACTGACTGAGAAGTCATGAGATCAAAGCCAGCCCAGGTCGGGGTGAGCTTCAAGCCATTTGTCTAGCTTGCTGTCAACCTTTGCAGCCTGAAAGACAGTTGCATCTGTCAAGTAGAATGCGGGGACAGGCCCGGGTTACCCATAAGGCCACCCGAGGCGATGGCCTCAGGCGGCACTTTTGGGGGGGCAGCAGATCCGGACCCCAATTTTTTTTAAAAAAATTCCCCAAAAGAAATCGGGAAAAAAATCAGAAAAAAATTATTTTAAAAAGAGGGCGCATGCGCAGGGCAGCCAAGCGCCATCCACGCTGCCCCCTCCCTTTGCTCTACTCCCCTCGGCTCTGCTTTAGGAGGGAGGGAGGATCGGCTCTGCCCCTGACTCCACCCCTCCTCGCCCCCAGTTCCGCCCGGCTCCGCCCCCGCCTCCTTGCCAGTGCGGAGCCGATCCTCCCTCCCTCCTAAAGCCGGCCTGAAAAGGGCGATTTCGGCCACATGGCGGCTTTAGGAGGGAGGGAGGAGCAGCCATGGGGAGGCCCCGCATTGGCTCTGGGGGTGGGGCTTTCCTTCCTCCTCCTCCTCGCACCGGCAAGGAGGCGGGGGCGGAGCAAGGTGGAGCCGGGGGCAGGGAGGGGCGGAGCTGGGGGAGGGGCGAGGAGGAGGGGAGGGGCGGAGCCAGGGCAGGGAAGGGGCGGAGCCAGGGGCAGAGCCGGGGCAGGGAGTGGCGGAGTCAGGGCAGGGAGAGGTGGAGCCAGGGTGGGGAGGGGCGGAGGCAGACCCTTTGGCCTTGGGCGGCAAAAAGGCCTGATCCGGGCCTGTGAGGGGAGGCTAATTTAACTAATTTATGACACCATAAAACACTCTCCAGCAGCGTGCAAAAGAATGAAGACGTACTCCATCGTTGTCACAAGTGGATTGTGAAGCAACAGCTCCCCCGGTGGCCGGAATTTAAAAAGCATACCCACATGACGCTGGAAAGTTAAATGGCCTCTCTGTCTATATATGTTGTGTTTTTATGGCATTGCATGTTTGCCATATCTGTGTGCATTGTGATCCACCCTGAGTCGCTGCGCGGTGAGAAGGACAGAATATAAATACTGTAAATAAATAAATAATAGCTTGGTCAACTAAAGGGGAAATTACTATGATATTGCATGGGCTAACATAGAAAAATGTTTGCATTTCTTTTTAATTGTGTATTTTGGCCCGTCAACATTTTTTCTAGCAGAACAAGCTGACACTAAAGGTTAAATGGTGTATCTTGCTCCTTATGATTCCAAAGGACAGGGGTTACTTAGCAAGGATAGTTTACCTTAAGGCTGTATGTAACCAAATGATGCTAAGCATATAGCCAAAATTTATATGGAATTGATGGAATTTTTCCATTACATGCACTTTGCTGTAAAGACATCTGAAATCTTGACAAACTGTATTACAGTATATAAACTCATGGCTTTAGGCTTCTATTTTGTACTGATTCTAGTCTCTAAAGTGGGAGACAGAAAAGTTGGATTATTGCTTCACTAGCAGAACCTACTAATCTCTCCTGGTGTGACTGGGAGAAGCAATTCCACAATACATGTTGAGCTACATTGAACAATGAATAACAAGTCCAACAGCGGAATTGCTAACAGAACACTGGGCAAGAATCTGAGAAGATTTAGCAAGTGAGCCACTAGACCCGGATTTGTCAGCAACCCATTGCCCATAGTAGCAGAGTTCTTGAAGCCCATGGCTCAGAACTCAAGCAGATGTGCCAGATTGTGCATACAGGTGAATTGTTATTTCCGAGCACATTCTTAACCTGAAGCAAATTTGCTTTCTACTTCTCCAGAGACCAGAACATTAGCAAATAGATTCAAAGTTCAAGAAACAGATTCCACTTAAATATTAGAAAGAAAGAGCTTCTTGAGCAGTTCAAGAGTAGACTACATTGCCCTGAAGGTGGTTGGTTCTCCGTTGGAAATTTTAAAACCGATTGGGTGGCCAGTTCTCAGGAGTGATTTAACTTAGTATTCCTACACAGCAGGGATTTGGACTATGTGGCCCTTCTCATCCCTTCAAACTCCATCATTCTATTACTACTTGTATTTAAAACAGATAGTTTTGAACAATCGAAATTAAAGTTTTTGTGTCTGTGGGCATTTAATGTGTAACCAATATAGTATTTACAGAAATAGTGTCGTCGTAGATTTCCTATGCAATGTATTCTTAAGTATGATGTAAGCATCAATCTATGAGGTGAGGCAGTCCCCTCTTCCCAATTAGGACAGTTGAAAACTATGCTATGATTATTTTCAGATGGATAGAAAAGAACCTAAAGGAGATATAACCCTAGGGTAGTGCAAACAAGGGAAGGGGAGAAATAGATCATTTTGCTGATTATTTAGCCTGCCACTCCACGTTTCATATGCATCCCATTTAGAAAGTAGCTTAACCTATATAGTCATGTAAAAGTCTAGAAAGGTTGGTCAAAAAATCAACTGAAAAAAACTGGGTTGACATGTACACGGGTCAATATGAATATTACGCCATGGCTCCTTTTTAAAAGAAGGAATCATTCCTTTCTCTGAGTAGATTAGTAAAAGCAAGAGACCAGTCTGTTCTGGGGAAACCTTATAGAATCTCCAACCTTCTCTACTTTCTCTGCCACAGCACTCCTTTTGCCCTATTTGAATGGTTGGATGGGAAAATGGTGGCAGTAGCCAGTGGTGGCAGTGGCACTTCCTCCTTTGCACAAAATGGCCCTTCCTTATCCATAGATCACACACAAATTCATAATTTTATTCCCAAAACTTATATGTACAGCCGACTTATATTTGAGTATGTATGGTAATTACTCTTTAATGAGTTAGGTTGGTGGGAGTGAGCAAACAAATTAACTGTTTGCTTGCAAAAGCTTCCACAGGATAGTAGATTAATGTTTGCTCAATTAGTTCTGAAGCTGAATAACAGAGAGGCATTGATTTGGGAAACATTGTTTTTGCCAATTGGCTGTTGTGCATAGTGAATATGTGATGAATTAAGCAGGCAGTGTTTGAGAGTGGAGTAGCCAAAGGAGTGGAAAAGACCTGAGGCATGAAAATTTGCTATATTAATGTGTGTGACTGCAATGATGGGAAGAACAAAATGCAGTGAATGAGAGTCTCATTAAAAAAGAAAAATAGAAGGATGGTTTTATTTAAGTGCCCTTTGGATTTTTACCAAAACATGTGGCTACATGCACCTCAGTTCTCTCAGCAATGCAGTACGAAGAGCAAAGGCACCTGCACATCCTCTGTTACTCTTAGCTCAAGAGATTTCAATAGTTTCCCTCTCTCTCTTTACTGGCTTTTTAAAACTGTAACTTACATTGCTATAGCTTCAGTTTAACAGCATATGCAATCCTGCAATTGATGGATTAGGAACAGGCATTTTAAATTCTCACACTGACAGCTCTAGAACCTCATCAAACTACAAATTTCAGGATTCCATTGGATGTTGGCATGGCAGTTAAAGTGACACCGTAGTGCAATAGTTGGGTAATTCGAAGGGTCCCTGTGTCCTTTTCATACATGCAGAGACTGAGAATGAGAGAGCTCCATTAAGTCCTCTACAATGAATACCAGATACTGTGAGCTATATTCCAGAGGAAGGAAGCGGAAAGGTGATCTGTGAGCATTCCTTGCCTAAGAAAACTCTATGGAATTCATGAGGTTTCCCAAAATGGACAGGCAGCTTCAAGGCATACATGTAACTAGGAAGGATGGGGGGAAACAAGTCTCAATTCAGAGGACCCATCCAGCTATGATTCCAGTTTGAGTTTCCATCTGATAGAATCCTGGAATTTCTAGATCAGGAAGAGAGACGAACAACTCTCATCCCAAGAGCTCTAGTGCTACACAATACTACAATTGCAACTAAAATGGAATCATGGAACTATCATTGTGTTGTGTGAAAATGCCTCAGTTGCTGTAAGTAAATTTTGGAATAGGAGTCCTGTAAAGTGGAAGGAAGGAAGTATAGGCATAGTGATAGTGATTACTTCTCTTTTTTAATGAGAAAAATTACTTGATAGTGATTACTTACCTGTCTAGATTTATAGCTATTTGGAGCTTTGCAGCCAGAAAAGTAGGAGGAAATAGAAAAGGTGGCCTCCCCTCACTTTGTCTTTCTTTCCCTAAACTATCTGGTTTCTCTGCAAGAGGCCAAATTAGTGAATGTGTTTTGTTTGTAAGTGTATCTCACTGACTACATTTCAAACCAGGAAGCTGGGTTTTTAATGGTCTCTCCCTCATCCCCACTACAAATAACAACACGGTTAAGGTTATTCCCTTCCTTTGCATGAGTTATACAGACAATCATTCATTTCAGGAGAACTATGAAATCCTGCAAGTTCCACTCCTAATTTTGGCCTGACCCTTCAATGATTTTCCATGGGCTAATGGTCTTTTTAAGGAAGGGAAAATATCCAATTAATCAAGACATCTGCCAGACAAAACTGGCAGGAGTGCTATTTATGTGAAAACTAAAATATGCTCAGGCCATCCAAAACTTTGTGATCTCACTTACTTGCTTCATATAGCATGGGTATAGTATATTGAAAGAGAACTATAAATCAGGCTAAAATAAATCATTTTCAACTCTGCAGGATTATGATGTTGCTACTGATCTATGTGTAATTGTACTTTATTAAGAGAACCCAATGAAATTGACACACTCACAATTGTATCATGCCCTACAACATTTTCTTTTAAAATAAAAATTAATGCTTAGAAAACCAAAAGCACATCAATGCTAGCTACTTTGTAGATTTGGGGGGGGCGCATAGCGTTTTCTATGGTTTTTGCTACAGTAAGTGTTTGTAAGGGAAGTTAAAAGTACCAGCTCATACATATAGGCCATTTTATCCACCCCCCCCCCCCCCAAATGTGACTGAACATGATTTTAAGTGCTTTCAACCTTTAATTCATTAAATTTATTAATATGTTTTAGTCTAGTTAAACCATTAGAATAAATTATTAGAAGAAACATGAAATAATATACCTAATTAAGCTGAGTCTTTGTTGCTGCTCATAATTAATTTCTTCCAAAAATGTATAGCTTTATGATGTTTGTTTTTCATTCACTGAGATTATGTCTAATAATTCTCTCCTTGCCGGAACTCCATCACTTCTATTTGTTATTACTAAACCATGTAACATTCTCCCTATAGGACCATTGTCTCACCACTCCATAAAATAATTAAATATAGAGCTCTTATGTAAACCATTTCCTATAGGGACATTATGGCAAAAACTGTATGCCTAGAAATTAACCAGAATGGTAACAAGGTGACCAATGGAACTGATGCACAACTGAACCATGCCCAATGGGATGTCCATCAGTCCCAATGAGCATCAAGAACCAATAAGAGTTTAACAAAATGTATTTTAGAAACCTCATGTGATTTTTTTTTATCAAGTTCAAAACTATGTTTATAAAAAAAGGAAAATAATAAATATCAGGCCAGAAGGAATAACAGAAAAACAATATAATAGGAAGGAAGAACAGAACTATATATGAATGTTTCCATCCCAAGGATGGGAAGTCACTAAATTGGGAGGGGTGGGAGGAGGGAGAGCACAACCAAATATTGCATATTGAAGTATTTTATTGGTTCATGCATATATACATGTACTGTATGTAGATTTGTTTCACTCTTTTTATGAATGTGTAAATTGAAAATTAAAAAACATATTAATATTGAGAAAAAAACCAACAGATATCAAACATTCCTCACAGTGTCTAGTTACACATCTTCACAATTCAAGGTTTCTTAGCACCTTTCCTATTTAGCTGGTCACATAGGATTTTGACTCATCATCATCATCAGTAATTACCAGAAGATAGGAAACATAACCTTCAAAATTCATATACTTCAAGCTACAGGTGTATATGAACTTTTAAAATGATGTGTCTGTGAATTTTTATTCTTGCATACACAAGCAAAATTTGCAGGGGCATATGTACAACCATATATTTGGAATTCCTCCCAAGGGCCATGTCCCACCAATGCAGGAAATCACAGCTAAATCATGTCTGACAGGTACCCAACAAAGTTCTGTTCAGAAAACTCCAGTGAAGGAGAGTTCACCACCTTGTGAGACAATCGTTTTCAACATCTCTCACAATCTGTGGGAAGGAGCCCTTATTTCTCCATACATTGGACTTTGCTCTTTCTCTTGCTCCAAATAATTATTTTTAACCTATTTTGTAAGGCAGACATATTGGCCCATCTGGCTTTCTCCCTACACATATGCACAATTCTTTGATGAGGAAAGGGAGCCTAGCTCAATTGTCTTGCATGTTGATTTCCTAGTATAGGCAGTCTCCGAGTTACAAACATCCAACTTACAAATGATTAATAGTTAAGAACGGGGGTGAGACAACAGGAAGTGAGAAAAATCAACCCTTTGGAAGGGAAATTCATTCCTAGAAAAGTGATCATGGCAAAAGATGTCTCAGCTGAAGTTTTATCAACAATCATTGTTTCCACAACAAACCACATTTTTCAAAATCCAATTATCACAGGGACATAAAATCTTCTGAACAAGGACACAGACAGCAAGGTAAACACCACAGGGGTGTTAACCCTTCCCTATGCTATCCAAAGCTTATGTGTACCTGTTAAAATGTACCTTTTCCGACGTACATAAAATTCAACTTAAGAACAAAATCTATCATTTTTGTAACTTGGGGACTGCCTGTAGTAGGATTTCTTCCATTTATTTGAATGAAATTCATTAGCTTTGTGTGGAATTCACAATGGGGTCTGGAAACTTTGCAGGAAACCTAGATCCCAATATTGGCAAGAGATCATTTGATGTCTCGGCATTACTTCGCGAACGAAGATTCAGGAAGGACTCATCCCACGCTTTTTACAAGCGCGTTGATGACTAAAAAGGCCAATCTGAGATAGGCAAGTTCGGTTGCAGAAAGCGCAGCAGAAAGTCTCCTTGGGTGACGTTTTTCCAAGTTGCGGTTCTTTCTGCGTTGTCGTTTCTCTTCGAGACCCATTCGGCGTGTCTTCTCGAAAGAGGCCGCAGCATTGTGGATAGTGCTTCTCCATGCCTCCCGATGTGAGGCCAGGGTGGACCATTGTTGGTGATCAATCTGGCCAAGCCTGAGATGTTGTTTCAGGGAGTCCTTATATCTCTTTTGGGGGGCGCCTCTCTTGCGCTGACCCGTGGCGAGTTCACCGTAGAGTAGTATCTTTGGGAGGCGGTGGTCCTCCATCCTAGAGACGTGTCCTGCCCAGCGCAGCTGTGTTCTCAATAGCATGGCCTCAATGCTGGTGATCCCTGCTTGCTCAAGGACAGCAACATTCGTCACATAGTCGGTCCAGTGTATATTTAGGATTGTGCGAAGACAGCGCTGATGAAAGCGCTCGAGGAGTCGTAGGTGTTGGCGATAGGTGACCCATGTTTCAGACCCATAGAGGAGAATGGACAGTATGATAGCTCTGTACACACTGATTTTGGTGCTTTGTCTCAGGTGCTTGTTGCTCCAGACTCTTTTGTGAAGCCTTCCGAATGCACTATATGCCTTTGATAATCTGTGATCTATCTCTTTGTCAATCTTGGCGTCTGAAGAGATGATGCTTCCCAGGTAGGTGAACTGCTGAACGGACTTAAGCACAGATGTGCCTATGCTGACGTGAGGATGGTGGTGTTCTTCCTGTGGTGCGGGCTGGTAGAGAACTTCCGTTTTCTTCATGCTGACTTCCAGCCCAAACAGCTCTGCAGCTGTTGCAAAGCAGGGATGTTAGGCGCTGCAGGGCTGCTTCTGAATGGGCGACAAGGGCAGCATCGTCAGCAAAAAGTAGCTCACGGACTAGATAGTTTAGAGTCTTAGTGCGAGCCCTCAGACGGCTTAAGTTGAACAAGCTACCATCAGTACGATAGCGTATATATATGCCGTCTTCTTCTTGTAGGTCTGCCATAGCCCTTTGGAGCATCATGCTGAAGAAGATTGTAAATAGGGTTGGTGCAAGAACACAACCTTGTTTCACTCCATTAGTTATGAGAAAGGGCTCCGAGAGAGCATCGCCATATCTGACTTGACCGTGCTGGCCCTCATGTAACAGGACAATCATTTTGAGGAACTTGGGGGGACATCCTAGACGTTCCAGGATCTTTCCTGCTCACAGTGTCGAAGGCTTTGGTGAGGTCGACAAATGTTACATAGAGTCCTTTGTTCTGCTCTCTACATTTCTCTTGCAGTTGTCTAAGGGCAAAAACCATATCTGTGGTGCTCCTATTTGCTCTGAAGCCGCATTGGCTTTCAGGGAGAAGTTCTTCTGCAATAGCCGAACTAATCTGTTCAGGAGTATCCTTGCAAGGATTTTTCCAGCAATGGAGAGCAGTGTTATACCTCGATAGTTTGAGCAATCGGATTTTGTTCCCTTTTTCTTATACAGGGTGATGATAACTGCATCTCGGAGATCTGATGGCAGTTCACCTTTTTCCCAGCAACTCACAAGGAGCTCGTGGAATTTAGCATGCAGTACATGACCTCCCTGTTTCCAAGCTTCAGGTGGGATTCCATCGATCCGGCTGCCTTGCCATTTTCAACTGCTGTATGGCCTCAAGGGTCTCTTCAGAGTGGGAGCTGTGTCCAGTTCATTTTCATTGGTTGTTGTATCATGTGTTGGATAGCTGAACCTTGGACTACTCGGCTGGCATTAAAGAGACCCTGAAAATGTTCAGCCCATCGGTTCAGGATGGAGGTTTTATCAGTAATTGGTGTTTGACCATCTGTACTGTATAAGGGGCTTTGGACCTGATCAGTAGGTCAAACACTGCTTTGAGAGCTTCTTAAAATCCTCTGCGAACACCGAGATCTGCACAGCGTTGTGTCTTTTCTGATAAATCAATCCACCACTTGTTCTGGATGTCTCTGAGTTTTTGTTGGGTTTACTACATGCGAGACGAAAGGCTGCTTTTCTTACATGGCAAGATGGCTGGGCGAGGAATGCCTGGTGAGTGGTTCTCTTCTTTGCCAACAGCTCCTGGATCTCTTGGTTGTTTTCATCAAACCAGTCTTTCCACATCAAACTGTCACCCACCCTAGCCAACACTATTCAATATTATAATCTGAGGGTTTTTTGTACTCCACTGCCCAGATTTCCTTTCAGCTTCTGTGTTCTCAATCCTTCTCCCACAAGTATCATTGGTCTAGTTTCCTAGTTATAACCCAGTCTGTTCATCTTCAAATTGGCATCAGGCTGCATGTGATTCTGTGTCTCCATGCATGGGACGAATGTTCCAGGGGATAAATACACATATCGCATAAGACATAGATTAAATTAAAAGTCCTGTTAAAAATTACATGGTGATTCTAAAAAGTAGGGTTTTTTAAATTTTCCTTTTTAGATATAATTTCTCAGAAAATTGCTTAGGAACCAGAAAATTGGTTTGGAACCTTTTTAATTAAAGAGGCCAAATGTACCATGAGGCCTGGATGACATAAATCAAATTAAGCACGGTGGAAATGTGGTTGAGGTTGTCATATTTTGGAACTGAGCTCACACTCCCTTGTGCACATAAGGCACTGCATCCCCTTGTAAAATTCCTGTTGACATCGTATCTCACAAAAAAAATTTCTTTTGCTAGCTTGCATGATTTTCTGTCGTTCCTAAACTTACAAATTTTAAGCATAGATCCAAACCATGGACAAATAACAAATCTTTTTGATGAGGGAGATGTTATATAAAAACAAATTATTCCTTCTTTTACTTGAGCAATATATTGAATATTTTTTTACTACACCAAAAAAATGTTCACCTCTTTCCCCTGAAATAGTGTATATAATTCCTGAGATTGCATCTAGTTTTAGATTTGGTTGACAGAGTCTGACTTCTCCATCAACACTACAGCTATCTCATCCAGAATGCTCAAAGGTCTTGGTGAATGTCTTCTTTTTACTTATGATTTTAAAACATGCACTACATAATCCCACATGGTCCATTTTTCATGAATTTCTGGGACCAGCTGCAATGTTTTAAAACTCAGGGTAGAGAGTGGAGGGTTCTTTTCTGTCCCAAGATTTTCGGATACAGACAGAGATAATTTTTTGTATCTGTATCCATTGTCTTGGTTCATCCAGAGATCCCAGTGATGAAGTGTTGAATGGAGGTGTTACCTTTGCCATAAAAATTTCCTCTTACCTTCCTTCCCTCATTACATTTCCAGTTACCAGGTTAAACTACTTTTCTTTCTTCTTCTATTATAACAAGAATATATAACAAGAATTTTAAAACAATTAAACGTAGTAGTCAGGGAAAGTTTATACCAAGGTAGAAGCACTAGTGAAAGTGTTGAGTTCGTAGAAGGAAACATAGTTAATCACTCATCAAGTAAGAAGAAAAGAGTGGATGAAGCCCCAATATATGTACAGCATGACTGTATGTGGAAGCAGTAACAACCATTACAAAGCCAGAAATAGACAGAGGGTCCAGAGATCTTGCTAAACGAAGTAAACTATGGGATAAAGTGGACAGTTCCCTGAAAATTGGGCAGAACCACGTTCTTTGGGCAAAAGCTTCCCACACTGATGCCTGGTCCATATTTTGATGGTTTCATTGCTGACCACATTCCATTGCAGAGATCTTATTTACACTTTAGCATGTGGTTTTCTACTTTGGCTCCTGATCCAATTTTTTGCCACTTATAGCAGATTTTGATTGCATTGCAGTATATGATGCTCTATGTGCCCTTGTATTTTTAACTGTTTAACAGTATATGATATGTTTGTATTGTCAACCTGGCATCCTTTTTCATGTTAGCTTATTCATCATGAAAAATACAAAATGAAATAAAGTACAGAAGTTAGGCAGCTGGCTTTTAATAGGAAAAGGAAGGGTAAAATTTGTTTTCATGAGGAGAGTCTTTGATGTCTACTCTATATGAAAACGACAGTTTCATTGCAAATGTAGGAACAAGAGACCCCAGATGAGTAATCAGGGCTACAGAGTTTAATCATTAATTAGTGAAAATATTTTGATCAACATATTTAGGACTCTGCTGATTCACAACTCCTACAGTAGTAGGACCTTCCAGTGGTGCAATGGGTTAAACCCTTGTACTGGCAGGACTGAAGACCGACAGGTCGGAGGTTCGAATCTGAGGAGAGCATGGATGAGCTCCCTCTGTCAGCTCCAGCTCCCCATGCGGGGACATGAGAGAAGTCTCCCACAAGGATGGTAAAACATCAAAACATTCCTTGGGCAACTTCCTTGCGGACAGCCCATTCTCTCACACCAGAAGCAACTTGCAGTTTCTCAAGTCGCTCCTGACACGGATAAAAACTACTGTAGTCTTCTTAAACCTGATGCCTTCCTAAAAGTCTTGGACTGCAATTCTCATAGTCACCAACCAGCAATCCAATGATTACTCCAGAGATTTAGAAAGGAGTCTTTCTTAGCCCTTCCTGGAAATACCAGGGAATAAACCTGGGATGTTTGGCATGCGAAGTATATGTTCTACTGCTGAGCTTTTGCCTGTTCAATGTATTGTCGAAGGCTTTCATGGCCAGAATTGCTGGGTTGTTGTAGGTTTTTTGGGCTGTGTGGCCATGTTCTAAAAGCATTCTCTCCTGACGTTTCACTTGCATCTATGGCAGGTATCCTCAGAGGTTGTGAAGACTGAGGATGCCTGCCATAGATACAGGTGAAACGGCAGGAGAGAATGCTTCTAGAACATGGCCATACAACCCAAAAAAACTACAAAAACCCTTTTGGCCTGTTCTCTTTATTTATTGGGGAATGTTTGGAATCATGGATTTTAGCAATGCTGTGCTCATTATCTTGGTCTCGGTGCTTCTGTAACAAAATACAGAACAGTGGGAGGCTTTGGGTATTAATTTTAAGAAGAGTTGGTGATTGTAGTACTCTGTATCTAGAATCTTATAGGCAGTCTGTTTTAATTGCTCTCTTTCTCTCTGTTTTTCTCCTTGCTAATTATAAAGGCCTACTTGGCAAGTCCAGGACAAAGCAGATGCTAACAATGTGGCATATACAACTGAGAAGCTAAGTTTTCATACCGACTATCCTGTTCTTCAATTTCCACCTGGGGTAAGACAAGGCAAATTGGAAGGAAAGGGAAGGCAGGCGTCTTTTCAATAGAGTAAAAATCTTACTATTTTAAAAAGTTATGTGCAATGCAGATGTCTGGTGAATGAAAGCATGTTCAATATTTAAATTTTGAACTATTCTCCTGGTATAAACTGAGGGAATAATTCTAATGTGTTTTTTGTTAATCTATCTTAATCTTTTTATGCTGCAATCTCAAATGGAAATCTTGAGAAAGGTCTCTCGTGTTTTTATCAGGTTCCACAATGACATACCAAATCTATGTGATCAAAAGTTTACAAAAGTATCTTCATTTTGTGTTAAAATTCCAGCAAACCCCAAGTAGTGCATATTGAGTGGTATGAACTATGTAACTTCAGGTGGAAATTATACTGGTTCCAAATTGTTCTTCAAGTAAACCAATGCTCTTTGACATGCTAAGCTCCAGATGTTTTGGAACACAACCTCCACCCTAGTAAACTTGGTGAAAGACAACAAGGGTTGTAACACAAAACACACAGCAAGCATCCCTTTGGAGAAATCACAAGTAGACCTTCCAGGTCAGCTATGTAGTGCATGAACTCATTGCACAGTTATGAGTGTACAGAAAGTACAGGAAAGCCCTCAAACTGTCTCAGATAGATCTTCTTATAGGAGTGAATTCATCATTTCTAGAGAAGCGCAAACATGAAAATGTATTTCAGTACAATGCTTTAATGAACTACTGAACTTCTGACACTGGTGACAATATTTCTACCATTCTGCCTGCCTTGCAAAGACAAGTGATGAATGTGGTCAGCTGAAATGCTATAGGAAATTTTTGCTCAAGGCTCTCATGATCTGTAGCGATCAAATTATTAATGACCTGAGCAGGCCAGGATCATGTGCTGCTAAGTAGATGCCAGAAAATATTTCAGACTAATGTGCTACCTTGAAAATTCATTTAGATTCTGTAGAAGTAGCTATGGCATGGGAATGGAGGGGTATTCCTCAAACTGGAAACAAATGAAACTTAGCTCACTGTCACGTTTGTGCCAAGAATCACACTCTGCCATATGCTATTCTCAGTCTCTTCAATACTAACATGCTTGTAGGAAATAAAAATAGGTTTTTAAAAAAACATTTTGGAAACAGTCTGCTTTTTACATGTTTCTTTTGCATGTTTGTCTTTAACTCTTGTCTATTTTTACTAGTTTTCTGCAGCTTTATCAGGACAGTTCACAAAAAATAAGAAAATGTGACTTCCAAAAATATAAATATTCTGATATGTATTGTCTTGCACAACCCTTTTGGAGGTTTATGTCCAGTGTCATAATATGCATCATTCTGTATCCCATTGCACTCTGATCCCATTCTCACAACAATTATTGTTGCTATGTGCCTTCAAGCCATTTGTGATCTAAGGCAAACCTATCACAGGGTCTTCATTCAGAGAGGATTTGTCTTTGCCTTCATCAGAGGTTGAGAGAGCATGACATGCCCAAGGATAACCAGTGGGTTTCTATGGCTGAGCATAGATTTGAATCCTGGTCTCCAGAATCATAGTCCAATACTCAAACAATTTGGCATTATTATTGTTCTCTATCAGTGCATCTGAAATAATGGATTGAAATCCACAAAAGTTCATGCTGAAATAAATCAGTCTCCTAAGTGCTGCTAGAGTCCTTCCTCCTTTCCTCACTTCACCATTTCCTATTTATCCCAAATATAACTTTATATCTCTACTGATTTTGGTCCCAAGGCTTGCAAGGTCACATTGTTTTTCAGAGGCATCTTAGGTTACATTTGTTTTGTTTTGTGGCTGATCATCTGAAGATAAACAGACTATTAATTTGCTGGTGCCCATATCTCTATTTCCTTAGGGAAGAAGACTGCATAGGGAAAACAAAGTCCCTTAATGGCTGGCTTGACTTTTGCAAAGAGAAATGGTCAGCATTTTTCACAGTAAGCATGGCAAGTGACCACTAGTGCCATTGAATCTTAAGGTACATTTAAAAAGAGCTCTCTCACTCTCAAGTAGGCAAAGACATATACATACAGCCTTCTTCCTTGTAATTGTCCACAGTTGCACTTAGAGTGCATCTACACTAAATAATTAATGCAGATTGCCAACATTTTAACTGCCATGCCTCAGTGCTGTGGAGTCATAGGCTTTATAGCTAGGTGAGACACCAGCACTCTGGCATGGAAGGTGAAAGACTTTGTAAGTCTACAAGTCATACTGCTCTCCAAATAAGTCATTTGGCCTTTAGATTGTTAAAGAGAACTAGGTCACATAGAGGAAATTCTTCATTTTCCCCAACTCCATTGCATGTCCCACAGCCCTTCAAATGGCTACGTGCAATGAGTTAAATATACTTAATATGAGAAGAGACTGTGCATCATTTTTTTTCTGTGCACTGTCTTCCCTAGATAAATGGTGTTCTGAAAATTCAATTAGTCATGAGCCATAATAATGGTATATATTGTAGGAATGTTTGGTATCTACATTAAGCAGAGTGCAGCAGGATTAATGCAGCATGAGCTTGTGGTAGAAACAGAATAAATGTTTCTGCATGTACTTGTAGGGTAAAAAAAGAAACTCATTCATTTATTGTCTCAGGAAAGCCATCTTAGGATAGGAAAGGAGATGGGCAAAAGAAGTGGAGCTTTAATTGGTTACAAGTGCCCCTAAAAGCTGGCTGTCCTGTTTGAGTATAAGCAAACATGCCTTGTTGGAGCCTCATGGTTGCTCCTTCTAGACCAGTGGTTCTAGGCCAGATGTTTTGGCTTTCAACACCCAGAAATCCTAACAGCTGGTAAACTGGCTGGAATTTCTGGGAGTTGTAACCAAAACACATGGAGACCCACAGATTGAGCACTACTGTTCAAGATGAAGGAAAACAAAGAGTAACCAATGTCTTGAATAAAGGAGGAAGTGACATCTGCAGAGGAGAAGAAAGCAAAAGGCTTGAGCATATAGATCAAAAGAGCACATAGGGAGAAGTGAAAACAAAGGGCAGGCTTTATCTAAACTAATCACAAATTGCTTTTTACAAGTGTTGATACCTCTTTGCTTTCAACATATATCAGATGCTGGTTTCCCACATCTAGGCTAGAAGAGTAACTGTTTTGTTGTTATATTCTTCAAAGATTTAGGAGTATTTCAGGACATAATATGTAATAGTAATAATAACTTTATTTTTGTATCCCGCCTCCATCTCCCCGAAGGGACTCAGGGCGGCTTATGTAGGCACAAACCCGATTAACATATTTAAAATATAAACATAGTTAAAATAGGCACATGAAATTGACAGTTTTTCAGCAGAAATGCTACTACAGCCTTCCCTAACATGGTGGCCTCCAGATGTGCAAGACGGCAGCCACCTTGATCTCCTGGCTAGGGATCGTGGTAGTCATTCTATGCTCTAACACAGCTATATATCACAAGATAGGGGAGGACTAGCCAAATACCTCTGTATTAATGAGGCTAATTGGAATTTCCAGAAAGCAATTATCACTTGATGGACTCCACATTTTTCTGGAATAACTGCAAAAAACTGTCTCAGGCATCTGTATACTGTCCACCGGCAGTTCATTTCATTGCCCAAATTAGCTAGCTGTTTACTGCATGGAAATGGCCTTTCTCTTGCCAGAAAAATCTTAAAGTTATACTATGTGCACCATGAATGCTTCATTCCTAGGGCGATATGCTTGTATTAATGTATTATAACCATTGAGATCCAGCATAGTTTAGTGTTTTCAGTGTTAGAGTACAACTCATGAACAAGGTTTGAATCCCCGCTCAGGCATGGAAACCCACTTGGTGACCATGCACAAATCACTACTTCAGAGGAAGGCAAATCTCCTCTGAACAAACAATCAAGAAAACCCTGTGACATATTTATTTATTTATTTATTATTTATTATTGTGGCTTTTAGGCCGCCGACTCCCAAGGGCTCGCGGCGGCTCACAACAGGGTTAAAAACATCAATGTCAACATACAATTAAACAGCAGCAATAACATTAAAAATACATTAAAATATTTGCATTGTCATAAGTCAGGAATGACTAGAAGGCACAATACCATAACTACTTGGAAGGTGAACTGGCTGGGCAAAGAACAGGTGAGACAAAAATTCATTAACTGACAAGAATTTTAGACTTTCTCTCCTCCTGAGTCTCACTACAAAGTCTTTATGAGGAGAGGTAAAGACTTTGAGAGATAGGCACAGTTCTGGCCAAACTGAGGTTCCTGAATCTTTATTTCTTCTTATTGTCTCTTTCTTGTATGGTGTTCAACTGTATCTAAGATTGTCTCAATATTTAACTCTTGACTGGACTTGAACACAGCTCATATAGCTCCAACTGGACATGCTATTTGGTAGACCCTCTGGCCCTCCTCCCTCTTCACCCTCTAGTCACAAAAGGCAGGCTCTTCCAAGAGCCTGAAGTGCCTTGCCTGAGGCTCTGCCCCTGAGGGGATTCTTAAAAAGGCAGGGTGATTGAGGCTTCAAATGCAAAGAGGCTGTCTAGACTGACCCCCAAGTAACTCTACATAAAATATTAAGCCCTCTAACTAAAGAGGGCTGAACTAGGGGTAAACAGTGAGGGACTTCATGGGGCACAAAAGGTACAAAACAATATCCAAATTATAACCATTTGCCAGTTGAGGTATTAGTAGGTTTGGAATAAGAGTTGTATATAGTCCAAATTGAAACTTGGAATGAAAACAGTACACTAATGATCTGGAGTGGTGATATACTTAGACTGCTTCCTGATATGACCCAGCATTAATTTTGTTACAGATTCAGTTGCTGCATTGTATAAAACAAACTCCTGCTGGAGGCGAGAGTGAAGTTGTGGATGGATTTCATGTAGCAAATAAGCTTAAGGAACTAAATCCTCAAGCCTTCAAAATCCTGACCTCCACCTTTGTAAATTTCACAGATGTTGGAGTTGATTACTGTGATTTCTCCATGGAATCCAAGCAAAGAATTATAGAGTAAGTAACAATCATAGTACCGACCAATAGCATCAGTTTATCACACTGATGGCACTATCTAACCCTGAATTACAGACAGAAGATACCTTTTTGAATGAAATAACAAAAAATGTAGGTCTTTGCCTGCCATCATGTGGATGAGTGGGAAAATACAGATATTAAGACTTATATTTATGCTAGATTTATTACACATGCTTTTCATTTCTTCATTAGCAGATTTATCTTTTCTATATTGAATTCTGCCTTGTGTTAATAGAGCTATTTTAAATGAATTTCAGCATAATGCTTTAAGGGAAGCCCTGTTTTAGTCTTGCAGATAATCTGTCAGGGTTTTCCCCCCATATTGTGTTGGGTTTTTTTTAATGTTGACATTCTTTTTCCCCCCACTCAAGATTAGCATTTATAGGCATTTTTGTAAGGTCTTCACTGAAAAAATGAGCCATACAAAAGTTTTAGGCATCTGCATGGCAAATACAATAGCCACTGCAATTTCAAACATGGAGCGAAGGACTGTGTTTTATATGCCAGCCTCATATCTATTTAAAGATAGCAGCAGTCAGAGAAAAAATGTGGATGAATATATCGAGCAAAACCCCAGACATTTAAAAGCCAAATCATTTCAAGACCATTGCCTGAATGAAGGCATCTTGACAGTTCTTTTTACGTCCCACCTTTGAAATTTTTGAATTCTTATCCCTTATGTCTTATTTGTGAAGAAACCTGGACACTGATAAGCACTTGCCCGCCTTATTCTTAAAAGTCTAAAATCAAAAAAGTTTCAAGAAAATGATTTTCTTCTAACTTAAAAACTGGTGTAAGACTTGACTTTGAAGATAAACGCATTTTCCTCTCTCCATTTCTCAACAGTGTAGATGAAAAGGGCCAAGCGATTCGTATCAACTTTAATAATGCAACCAGAGACACTATATTTGATGTACCTGCTGAAAAAGTAAAGCCATTTTATGCTGCTCTCAAGGATTATGTTAATCTCTTGAACAGTACAGATAACAAATATACCTACAAAATGAAACCAGGTAAATAAAGTAACTGTTTACTTTAATCAAAAGGCTTTTATTAACATTATTTGCATGAACCAAAATGCTTTCATTAACAAAAATAATAAATATCTTCTCTGTTCTTCTCAGTCCTCTATAGCTTTAAAGAGATTTGGAGCTTTCTTTTCTGCCAAATACAAAACTTGTTTTTCTGAAAATGCATGCTGGATTTGAATAAGTTTGAATAATGTGTTTGTCATTTCATGGTAGGTTTGCACACAAATAGAGAAACCTGGAAAAAACCTGATAACTTCCAGGGACACATCCAAATGCTCGATAACAAGAGGGCATGCTTGGAAAAAAGTAATCCCAATTTTGCACTAAGAAAACTTTTATTATAGCATGACTTCATGTGAGCAAAGCACATATTTTTGCTCTTTTGCTTAGAGCAGGGGTGGCCATTATGGTGATCGTGAGCTACTAGTCGATCTTCGGCCCTCTTCCAGGTGATCTTTGGGCCTGGGGCGCTCTTGCCATGCGCGCACATGCCGCTGGCCTCCACTCCCGCAGTGCTTTTTCCACCCGCGGGGCATTGCAGGAAGAAGAAAGCGCGAGGTGGAGTCTTCGAGGACTCCGCCTAGCGCTCCCTCGCCCTCTGCAATGCCCCCTGGGAGGTGCCGGCAGCAGGAACCAGGAAACGGGAGGAGGAGCCTTCGAAGGAACAGCGGTGGCGTGCGGGGACAGCAGCGCCATCTGGATGGCGTACACGCGCACATTCGCGCGCGCTCAAGGTAGCTCTTCTTCATTTTTTTTCAAAAGTAGCTCACATTCTTAAAAAGTGAGCACCCCTGGCTTAGAGCATCTTCATCTCACCAATTATTGTGACCAGAGCTTGAAAGAGTTATTGTTTTGAACTATAATGCCCAGAATTCACCAGCAACTGGATTCTGGGAGATGTAGTCCAAACAAATTCATTTACCAAGTTTTGTTTGAGGCATACAAAGCACTCAAGTTAATTATCACCTTACTGAAATTCTATTAAATCAAACATTTGCATTGGCAAGTTCTGTGTTGTCAACTTTCTGGCAGCTGTATTCCTTATTTATCCCTCTTTATAGGTGAAATAGTGGTGTTTGACAACTGGCGCTTACTTCACGGTCGGCAAAGCTATCAGTCTGGAATAGAAATATCTCGTCACCTTGAAGGTGCCTATGCAGATTGGGATGTGGTCATGTCACGACTCCGAATCCTGCAGAAGAATGTTCTGAGCAGAAAGCAATTGTGAAGATTGGGCCACTGGAGCCTTTAAGCCTGTTCATGGGATGTTTGGTTCTTCCACAAATGCCAGTGAATCAAGTACGTTTCCAGTGATTTAGGGAAAATTCCTGGCTGATATAGGGCAAGATATTTAAAAACTAATCAATTTTATTAATAGCTAAACATTTTATCACCCCTCATCATTGAGTCTGCTGACTAGGTCTGAAGGGAGTTGCAGGTCGACATTGGAAAGACTACATTCTCACTGCACCCTATTTACTCTTCAAAGTTGTATTGCTTGTTTTCTGGAAACAAGGACATTTGGTCAGCCTTTGTGGGAAAATACTGATTTTTTTTATTATCCCTCTGTATGTTTGTACAGTTTTATGCTTTTAAAATATTTTACTCTTGTTGTTTATTTTTACCAGTGTTATTTCTTGGATTATTTTTAAAGACCTTTCCCAAATTGGTGGTTTCCTGATGTTTGAGACGACAACTCCCATCAGGTCTAGTTAACATGGCCAGTAAATAATCACGAGAGTTAAAAACATTTGGAGGTCAACAGGTTAGGGATAACTTGTTTCAGATATTCTTTTTTGCTATGTATCATTACGTCAAGCTGCCATGTGGATAAAAATGATAAAATCACCATTGTAATCGTAATAACAATAATATTTAGGACATCCTTGTTTACATTTTTTAAATGGCAGTGTGCAAGTATTCCTGTGTGTGCTACATTTACAGCAACATATCTTCTGGAAAAGTAAAGGATAAAAAAACCCAGCCCTTTTTTAAACAAAAATGAAATCTACCTAAATGAACAAGAAATCACATGCTGTGCAAAATAACAATACTCTAAATGCATGGCTTCTATTGGTCTGTCTATATAGAAAACCTAATTGGATAACATAGAATCTGAAAGACTTTTCTTGTGGTTATCCTATTGATGATCCTTAGGTTGAAATCCTATACTTCAGAAATGGGAGTTTTCAGAAATTTTGGGAGTATATGTTCTAGCAACCCTAGCCAGCACAACGAGTGGTAAGGAATACTCTAGTTGTAGTCCAACAACATCTGGACAACCACTTTATTCCTGTTAGGGAATTATCCCCAAAATAGCAGAGCAGTCAGCTCACAGCAAGCAGAAGGTGAAGTGTTGTGGCTGTAAACTAATTCTTGAGCTTATGAGGCAAATATGCAGAGTTCAGTCTTTAAAGTTTCAAAAAGGTTTATTAAAAAACAATGATGGATCTGGGTCATACTTGGCACGAATATTCAATATGCCCAAATGTGAACACTGATGGAGTTTGGAGAAAATAGATAATCACCTACAATCAAAGGGCATTCTGAATCCCACCAATGATAGAATTCTCACACAGAACCCCCATGGCCAACAGAATATACTGTGTTTTTCTCATAGTCTTTGGCAACCCCTCTGACATCCCCCTCGCAACCCCCGGGTTGAGAAACACTGGATTAGATCTACACACTTTCAAGTCTAAATTGTGCCCCTCCAAGTGCTGTTGAACTGCAATTCCCAACATTCTTCACCGCTGTCTCGGTTTTCGTGGCGGTTGAATTTGGTTGGGCAAAAGAGGTTCTCTTGGAATCCTAAGTGATATTGTGGGGGGAAAATGAAGTCTGTATTTATTAGCATTGCTCTTTTTGTCTTTAAAAAAGCAGATGAAACTCCCTTCTTTCAACTTTGACCACCTATAAGTAAAATGGCTGAAATGACTGTGGGAGAGCATTTTCATTCAGCCTTATTCAATATGAAGCTGGAAGTCCGTTGCTATTCCCCAAGTACTAGTGCTACACTTCTCCAATTACTCTCAATAATTTATTTATCTGAAATGTTTTTTGCCCTGTTCTTGAGTCAAGAGGTCTCTGAACATGGCTTGCATAAGTTCTATAAAAAGAAATGCTGTTCTTTAATCTTCAATCAGCTACTTATTGGAGAAAAGTGTTTCTCTCCTGGTTACCGCTGAGAGAAGCTCTTTCATGGAAAATTTGTCCCATGCTGCTGATCTGCATGCATTAACTAGCAAGGTTATATGTACATGTGTGAATCATGTGGATAAATTCTGTCTGGGAGGATTAGCATCTGTGTAGAAATGATGTGATATGTGTATACATGTCTCTGTGTGTAGAATAACAACACCCTCTGCTGGTATGCAGCCACTGGGAACTTTCTCAAATGGTGAGCCCAAAAAAAAGATCCCTCGTTGCTGTAGTAAGGCCAGTCCAGTGAGAAAATCTTCTATGTGTAATCTTCAATATACATTTGGCTTTCCCCCTTGTTTATCAAGTTGGATTATCAGGCAGGAGTTGTATCAGAACGTAGATTGAGAATGTAGGCTTAGTCTCTGAGAAATATTAAATAGTGCCTTTCTCTTCCTGCCTTGAATATTGGCACCACATGAGAGTCTGATGTAATACAGCAGAAGCTGATGTGACATTTTGTCAACACTGGCTTTTAATTGCTACTTGATCCTTTAATGCGTCCGTTCTTTTCTGTCCAAGAAGTTGAACATTTCTGATGGTTGTGTATTAAACCTGAAATCCAATGGTCTTACTCATTTAACTTTTGAGTCCAGATTCCTATGTTTACTATGCGGGTGCTTTCCATCAAAATCCTTCCGTCTGATACAGCCACTTCATTCTGGAAAACATTTTCTCCTTTTAACCCTGGAGAATTCTGAGAACTATTTTGTTTCATGTGTTCATGCATTAATAAAATCCAGTTTGGAACCAATTAGCCGATTGGATTCTTGCCTGCTTGCCAAACCCATTTCTCACTAGAGCAATGTCCTGCACAGATGCAAGACTGAAGATAACAGCGGAAGAAGCCAGTTATTCAGAAGTAATCGTCAAAAGGTTTCAGATATATGCTTTTGAGATAAGATTTCTATTTGTCTAATTGGAAAACAATGAGGCTACATAAAGGGACATTCTGGCAGAAAACTTTAAGA
Organism: Anolis apletophallus; assembly: GCA_030556195.1. Classification (NCBI taxonomy): domain Eukaryota; kingdom Metazoa; phylum Chordata; class Lepidosauria; order Squamata; family Anolidae; genus Anolis; species Anolis apletophallus. Next base: position 75,594,129 of record JARBWK010000002.1, read on the forward strand.
GGATGTTTTGTGCAGTGTCTCTCCTTTTACAAGAATCCAATCTTAGTAACAACATTGCAGCAGGACTTTTGCTCCAAATACTACACAATAGCTTCATGGTAGAGCTAGGAAATTACCCCCAGTGCATTTTAATGACACCCCCCCCCCCGATTCAATTCGTCATTCAAATTGCCGAGGCCCTTTAGAAAACCTAGGTTGATTTATCCGATCCTGTAACATCTCTTTTTTTGTCTGTCTGATTTATATTCCATCTAGAAGTTATACAAAGTGTACAAATAAAAACAAAAAGTTAAAATATAAATATATTATTTATTTATTTTATTTATTAAGTTTGACTTAATATACCGCTCTATCTGGTGCCCAGAGCGGTTTACAGGAACAGAGTAAGCAAACACATAGAATACATAAAATGCAATTAAAAATACAGTAAAACAATTTAAAACCCCCAATAAAACATGTTGCAGGCCGAACTGGAATGCAGTGGCATGCTAACAACAGGACCACAGGTACAATATGGCGGCTAATTGGCTAAGGGCCAAATGCCTTTTTTAAAAGCCATGTTTTTAGTGCTCTGTGGAATGGCAGAAGGGCCCGGATGGCCCGGATCTCTACAGGGAGGCTGTTCCACAGGATTGGAGCGGCTGCAGAAAACGCCCTCCGACGTGTGGTGACCAGTCTGCAGACCCCGATGCTGGGCACCTCCAATAGATCTTAACCAATGTAACTAATGATATTATTAAAACACAATTGGCTAGCATCCTGTTCAATATTTACAATGCTATAGGTTACAGTTAGGAACAATGTAAATATTGAAATTTATGGCACAGTGGCAGAGAGTATGCCCAAACTTACTTTGCCTATTAAGAGACTATGGAGGCTGGCACTACCAGGACCAAAAAACAAGCTGTTTTAGAGCTGCTTTTTGTACTGAAGTATATCATTGTGTAGAGGTGTGTAGCCTTGGCCAGAGTAATTCTCCCCTTCATCCTCAGGACACACACCATTGATAGTGAATGTATAGTCAGGGCCACGGCAGCAATCTGGAGTGCCTCCAAAACGGTTGCTAGTGTTGGACATAGCGACTTTCTACAAGCCTCCTATACTAGTTATACCACACCTGGAATAATAATAATTATTTTTTTTATACCCCGGCTCCATCTCCCCGAAGGGGTGGCTTACAAAGGGGCATGCCTGACAAATACAGGTTAAAAACAAGCACAGAAGAACAATCAATAACAATAATCAATAAACATAATATACAACATTTTAAAAAGAATTAAAAACAATATCATGGCTGAACAATGAAATACTGGGTTCGGCTCATAATTACTAAGTGCAATGATTCATATGTAGGAAAGTGTGACAGTCGGAGGGCTGGGCTAGGAGGCTAATGCCCTTTGACTATTAAAGTGATAGAAGTGCCAGAAAGGGGCCATGCTAAAGTGCAGAAGCTAGATGGGTTGGGAATACTGTGTCCAATTCTGGGCACCGCAATATAAGGGAGATGTTGACAAGCTGGAATGTGTCCAGAGGAGAGCGGCTAAAACAATCAGGGGTCTAGAGAACAAGCCCTATGAGGAGCGGCTTAAAGACCTGGGCATGTTTAGCCTGCAAAAGAGAAGGCTGAGAGGAGACATGATGGCCATGTATAAATATGTGCGGGGAAGTCATAGGGAGGAGGGAGCAAAATTGCTTTCTGCTGCCCTGGAGACTAGGATGCGGAGCAATGGCTTCAAACTACAAGAAAGGAGATTCCACCTGAACATGAGGAACTTCCTAACAGTGAGAGTTGTTCAGGACTGGAACTCTCTGCCTCAGCGTGTGGTGGAGGCTCCTTCTTTGGAAGCTTTTAAACAGAGGCTGGATGGCCATTTGTTGGGGGTGTTTGCGATTTTCCTGCTTCTTGTCAGGGGGTTTCATTTCATTTCAATTTATTATTTGATGAATCGCTCTCCACCGGAGTGCTCTGAGCGACTTACACAGCAATAAAACAGCAGACATATCAATGATAAATCACAAATTAAAAGCTTTGACAAAAAGCCAAGTTTTGAGAGCTTGAGAGAAAGACTGCAAATCAGGTATAGCTCTAATGTATGGAGGTAAGGAATTCCAAAAGGTTGGGGCAAGAACCAAGAAGGCCCTGCGCCTCGAGGAGTCCAGGACTGGGAACAAACAAGAGGTTTTCTTGAGCTGATCTTTCTGGTCTCTGATGATAAGTATGTGAGAGATGATCTCTGAGGTATTTAGGGCCTTGACCATGGATGGCCCTGAAAGTCAGAACCAGAGTCTTATAGGAAGCCCGATGTTCAATTGGGAGCCAATGGAGGTGTTGGACTGGATGGCTCACAAGGTCTTTTCCAAACCTGTGATTCTATAGAATTGTGATGCCTTACTGTAGTGTATGTATATATTGGTGTGCATTTTCCCTTAACCTTGTTGTTAGAGGTTGTGGGAGGGGCTACAGACCATGTATATATTAGTTGCTTACCTGTAACTGTAGTTCCCTGAGTGTCTTCTGTTAATATGTACTGATGTATAATCCCTGCGCAGACAGTTCGGAATCTTAAAAAAGATAATATCACTTTAAATGGAAGCCCCGCCCACTCCCCTTGAGTATATATAGCCAGTGGGAGGGGCTGCCACCTCAGATCTTTACTCCGCCACAAATAGCAGCTTGAAGGACTGAGGCATGACAACAGCGGGGAGGATGGGCGGGTTTGTACATATTAACAGAAGACACTCAGGGAACTACAGTTACAGGTAAGCAACTAATATTTCCCTGTCGTGGTCTTCTGTTAATATGTACTGATGTAATGGACTACCGAGCTAATAATGCGGCTGGTGGGCATCATGCCATCACCAAGAAGAGGACCGTTCCGTCAAGAATATGACGGCATAAGACACCTCTATGTCAGTATGTGTCTGCCTTAACAGTATGTATCAACCTTGTGAACAAACAAGGGTGAACTGAGTAGACCAAGAATCTGCCTAACAGATCTTGTGGTCTTGCGAAAGAAAGCCCCTGTGAGGGGCAGTACAGAATACCTCAGGTTTAGTGAAGCGATCCCTAACCTGCCCAGATGAGTGTGATTGTTCAACTAGTGAATCAGACAAACTGTCGATATGGTTGAAAAGGACAGTAGTCGCAGAAACACTGGGCGACCACTGGCATCCTCCCGTCACTTTGGAATAGCTGAGGCGGCTGTCTGAGCTCTGTTGCTTTAAGAATATGACCTGTCAACTTCCCAGGCATTCGAAGGATGGAAGAAGGGACGTCCCGGGAAAGGTCACCAAACTACTTCCTAAGCCATATAGGAGCACAAGGTTATCTTGACGAGAAATGGTACTGTCAAAACATACCACATCTTTTGACCAAAGGGCGTATGAGCTAAGAGAGTGAAGATCACTTACAAGCCTTGTTCAGGAAATGAAATTAAGGAACATGGCATTGATCAAGACGTACGCAGAAGGCCAGAGGCCGGAACTGAAACCTTGCAACAAAGAAGCATAAACCCTCGGCTTCTAGATCTGAAGAGATAACAGAAAGATCTGTGTTGAAAGGTTCAGTCACCTTAAACCAATGGATGGGTCCACTGGAAGTAAAAGAGCACTTAGTAGAGGCTCCTGAGGCGTACGTATGATAGAGTTCAGTGCTTGTGACAAAGGGGTAACAGGCCTGAGCAAACCTTCCGACACATAATACAATCCCAAGTAGGATGGAGGGTACCGCCCCCTTAAGGCTTGAGAAGGATTGAGAAATCTAGGGTGTGCACCATCTTATCTCAGATATTATGAGAAAGGAAGGAAACATGACTGGCCCTACCCGCAGAGGACGATGAGGATTCAGATCACACAATCCAGTCGAGGAGATGACACCCCTTGATTAGGGGACAATGTCATCGGGAATGCAGCATAGCTGCATTAAATTAATGCATCGCTGTTAAATAGAGATATAAAACAACTCTATCAAGACTAATGGTTTACAGAAGCAATCAGCATGTTTATAGAACTTCGTAAGATGTTAACGAAAGAGTGCCGTGAATATGACATAAGGCATTAATATTTATCCATTCTGCTAGCTATTCTTAATAGGATTCGTAAGACGTTACCGATAGAGTGTTGAAGATATGCTTATGCAGTGCAGTCACTCTTGGGTGCTGGTAGTATTTTGTTTAGCATTCTTATTGTTAATAGTTCATAATCCGCCCTTCTCACCCCTCAGGGGACTCAGGGTGAATAGCAATGCACATATACAGGCAAACATTCAATGCCATTGACATACAACATATATAGACAGACACTCAGAGGCAACTTAACATTCCAGAAATAAGTTCAATTTATCCTCCTCACATAGTGGTGCTTAAATTTCCTACTTGACAGATGAGACTGCCCTTGGATTGCAAAGGTCGACAACGAGCTACACAAATTGGTTGAGTGCTCACCCCGATCAGGGCAGGCCTCGAACTCATGACCTTCCGGTCAGTCGAGATCTTATGAAGTGTAAACTCAGCAGTAAATTCATTTGAACATAACATAACATGTCTCTTAAGAATAGGCAGAAAGATATTTAAATTTATGGATAATGCTCAAAGGACCATACGTGTGTATTAGCACTGTAGCAATACACAATAACCTTATTTGTGTCCTGCCACCATCTCCTTGAAGGTGCATAGGGAGGCTCATCATACTCCAGACATTTTAGTCATTAGTGAAACTAACTTATTCTGGCCATCCTGTTGACGGGCTCTGGTGGGCAGGGTAGTCCAGGTAAATAATTTTAATTTCCAGGTTTGGTTGTAGTCCTCATTGAGGTCACAACAAGCCTGCAATGAAGGGCCCAGTTGTTGATTTAGCTGAAGTTGTTGCCTCCATTATGACCAGTCTATGTGACATGTCAACATACAATAGTGGGCGCTAGCGATACCGAGCAATATATTGCCCTCAGGTTTTACACTCCATATCTCTCAAATACATTGTTTTGCACCTGATACACTATATATGCTAACTGAAACAGTAGACATATCATTATTACTATGTAAGGCCCAAATAAAATTTCCTTTGACATTAAATCCAGTTGTGACTGGGACTGTAATGCTCTTTGCATTTTAAGCCAAGAGCTGGTGTCTACCATAGACACCTTTGATGTTATAAGGTTATCATGACTGCATGACTTTGGTGTTCGTTTCCATTTTAAGTCAAGAGCCGGTGTCTACCATAGACACCTGTTAGATCATGAGGCTAGCATGACTGCATGACTTTGGTGCCCGCTTCCATTTTAAAATGAAGAGCTGGTACCTTCCATAGACACCTTTAAGGTCATAAGGCTTGCATGACTGCATAACTTTGGTGCTTGCTTCCATTTCTGAGTCAAGAACCGGTGTTTTCCATAGACCTTCATGTGATGAGTCCTCCTAAGAATCGTCGTTCGCGAAGCAATGCCGAGAGTCCCATAAGTAAAGGTGATGATGACACCTGTTGTGGTTTCGATGAGGGTATAAGGGACATTCTCTTGGTAAACTAAAACATGCTCTTAGGTTTGTAGTTGGAGCCATGTCAATTTTACAGTATCTCAATTCATGCCTGCTTATGCAAGGTCTCAAACACCCCAGTGCCCTCAAGAACAAGTAAACATATAATCATAATTATGTTGGGCCTAAGTAATTATTATTATTATATTACTTTACTGCGCGACTCCAATTTTTTTTTAGAGCTGTTTTTGTTCTGAGACACCTTAAAGTCATATGGCTAGCATGGATTGCTGTTACCTCTCACCAGAGCGGTACCTATTGACCTACTCATATTTACATGCTTCAGAATGGCATGCTAAATTCCAAGCACCCCAATCCATGATTGATATCACCATATATGGCATACTATAAACAGTGCCATTGATAACAAGTAGGGACATCCTGTATTCACAGACTCTGGTGTCCCTCTCCATTTCCAAGACAAAGAGTCCACGTTGTCCATAGATACCTCTGTGGCCATGCGGCCAGCAGGACTGCGTGGAGAATAAATAAATAGCTCTGCAAGTAAGAGCCCAAACTGGTAGGCTAAATATTTACATTGCAGAACCTAGTGGTATTACTACACATTAAGGTATACCATATTATTTGTGTCTTAGATTGTGGAGTTCATCTCCATTCTCAAGCTAAGAGCCCACGTTGTCCATAGACACCTCGGTGGTCATGCGGCCGGCAGGACTGCATGGAGCGCTTTTACCTTGCTCCAGAGTCGTTAGGCTCTGAATTGGAAGAGACCTCATGGGCCATCCAATCCAACCCCTTGCCAAGAAATTTGCATTAAAATTGCCTCCAACAGATGGCCATCCCGCCTCTGCTTAAAAGCCTTCAAAGGAGCCTGCTCCTCGCTACCAAAGGAGCCGCCGCGCTAGTCATCTCACCCCTCCTTCCGAACTTCCTGTGAAGGTCCCTCTTTATTCCCTTCGTTGACGTCGAGGAGGAAACGGGAGCGCGCTCTTGGGATCAAGAGTGCCATCCGGGTATCTCCTCCTCCTCGACGTCGTTGCGGGAATGGGAGAGCGTGTTCCAAATTGGAGGCCTTTCCCTTTCCCCTGCAGCATCGAGGGAGTGCGCGCATACTCCTTCCCAGGAGGGGGGGGAAGGAAGAGGACCGAAGAGGAGGGAGTGGCCTCCCCGATGAGAGAGCCAGGGCCATTGTCGTGCCCGTAAGGAGCACCAAGGGTGGCATCGAGGCCATAGGTGGCCCAACAAAAGCGCCATTTGGTGAGGAGGGCTTAGAGGTTGACATTCTGGTGAGGAGGGCTTAGAAGTCGCCAGGGGCCAGCACTAGGGCGCTCTTTGCCTCGCGGGGCAGGCTCATTGCGCGGATAGCAGGGCAGCGTTATCGAAGGGCATGCTCTTGCATCGGCTGGCCCATATCGAGGGGCATTCGAGCTCGACGTTGATTCGAGCTCGATGACTGGCCTCCAGCATTGAAGAGCCATAGCTCTGTTTGCGTGGATTTCGGACTTGACGTTCCTGTGCATGCCGCACACCGAAGGTGGGGCAGAGGCGACATTGGAGGGACTCCAGTCCCAGCCGTCTGCTGCCTGTGTCACGCCCGAAAGCGGAGCAGAGGCTCTGAATGGTCCCAACGGCCTTGCGCATGCCCGAAGGTGGAGCAGAGGCGCTTTCCATAGTGGTGGCTCGGCTTTGATGATGTGGAAGTCATGCGTCCCGAGGAGGCTGGCAGTCATTTTGGCGGCACTTCCCAGCTTTCTACCGTTGGCGCCACCATCTTGGTAGCCAACGGAAAATTTGAATATGTGAGGCCAACTGCTCCAAAAATGGATAAATTTCCTTAAAGCCTGAATCACTGGCCCAAATTAATGAGGGGTCCTTGAGGCTTTTTGAAACAACAGCAGCTATTGGTGCCAATCACAAATAATAGAATTTGAACAATAAACTTTTATTAATTAAAAATTAAGTAATTATAAACAAATGAACTTAAATTGATTTAAATTATATAAATATTTAAGTATTTATTTATAAATTTATTTTCACAAATCATCACCAATATGAAGAATTTTAACCTTAATAATGGTGGTAACAAATGTCCATCAAGATGAAGAATAAATCAATAATCATCTCTAATATGAAGGATGTTAGAATTTACTAATTAGTGAATGGTGGTACTATCGCCACCAAAGTAAATAATTAGGTGTATATATATACACTAGCCAAATGCGACAAGTATTCAATTTTGAATAACAACAATTAAATTAGATTAAATAAGCAAAAATGAATTTAAAATGGAATAGTAAAATTTAAACTAGTCAAAAAAAATGAGACGATTCCTAGCTGTCGCACTTGCGGCGGAAAAAAGGATCTGAGGTGGCAGCCCCTCCCACTGGCTATATATACTCAAGGGGAGTGGGCGGGGCTTCCATTTAAAGTGATATTATCTTTTTAAAGATTCCGAACTGTCTGCGCAGGCACAGGGATTATACATCAGTACATATTGACAGAAGACCACGACAGGGAACATCAGTTAGCTGCAGTGAGATGTTCAGCTAATAGAGGAGTCTGTTTGCAGCAGATGTATCGTACTATTATTCAGTTAACATGAAACCAATAAGCAATGTACCTGTATGTGAAGTTTCTAAGTAAATCAACCATGTTAATTTTTAACGAAGACTCTTCTCAGGAAGATCATATTTTACAAAAGGTTACGATCTCTATCAAGGTCATGATTTCCCAAAGGCTATGATTATTTCATATAGTGTGAATGCCAATTAATCTCCTAAAGGGTCACGCTTCCAAAAGCCTATGGTGATTCCTGGTTTTCCCAATAGCTAATGCTACAAATCAGTAGCTTGGGTTTTTGTCCCGGTATCGACTGATAGAAATGCATTTGACGAGTGACATAAGAAGGAGGTTTTGCACTGAATATCAACTCGGTCCCCAAGATTTTTCTACAAAGCGGCAAGGGTCTGAGTGACCACAATTTGCCCACTTGACTCTAGAAGGAGAAAACTTGAGCATATGAATCAAATGTTAAGTTTTGCTTAGGATTTGAGATGGAACCGACTCACATCAACCTGCCTTTAAAGATACTCCAGACAAGATATATGAAATACATTGGTAACACGATGCTGCTGCTGCTAATTCAACGATTTCTCCAGTATCTTAAAAGGCTGCCTCTCTTTACTATGTGGAGGGTGAAAGAGAGGATTTATGAAGTGCCAGGTATGGAAATCTATGCAAATCTTCAACAGAGTCTCCAAATAAGGCTTTTATGCTTCAGAAACATTTGGGTGAGAGTTTCAAATGGATCAATTCTCAGGAAGGACCTCACCAGAACCATTTCAGTCAAAGAGAGCAATTTGTCACCCCAAGATCAGAGCTATTCAGTGTCAGAAACAATATGAACATAAAATATTTTATCAAGACCTTTTCATCTCTATTTTTTCTCAGAATGACCTTTTGTATCCTTTGAAGATTTTTTGAACTGGAGCAATGGAGTCAAAGAATAAGAAAGGGGAGCCCAGATAAACATGGAAACCCAAGGGGTGGCCTTGGGCAAGTCGCACTTTCTCAGCCCCAGAGAGCAGCAAAAGAAAAACTCCCTCAGAATAAAGCTGGCCATGAAAAACAAAGTTTGTGATCCCCGAGAAATCAAAGGCGTCACCCTCTCGGCCAACAACATGCGCCATTTTGAATTTTGGACCACTATGGATTTCTGGATGAGGGGAACTATACTGGTCCTGTGTTTCTACCTGTATATTTTTATTGAGATGCAGCTGTGGGCTTACTGAATAGTTACAAACAATCCATTTTGGAAACTAAAAAAGGTCCGGGACATGACATTCTACCATTGGAAGCTTTTGGGGTAAATTCCCAATCTCAGATTCAAAGGAAGGCAAATATGGCAGCCTCCCTCTTAAGAAGCCTCCCAGCATGCCCCCCATTTTTCTCCATTTCCACAATTATTTCCCCAGGACCACGACCCCCCCCCCAACAGATCCCCTTCCCTTCTGGTATCACGATGCCGCCTTCTCAGGAGCCCCTCCTTTTCCTCTTCCTTCCTCTGATGTCGCAATGTCTCCCCAGGCAACTGAACTATTGCTGTCTCTCAGCCTCTTCAGTGCTTTCTCTTGCCTCCTTCTGCCTCTTCAGTGCTTTTTCTGCCTCGTCTCTGCTCTGCCCTGCCCTTTGCCTCTGTCCTTCCCTCCTCTTGCATTTCCTGGTATTTGTGTTTGATTTTTGTTTATTGGTTTCTGAGCTTTCTGAGACAAACCAGGAAAGGGATCTTGGGGTTTTGGTGGACAGCTCAATGAAGATGTCAACCCAGTGTGCTGCAGCAGTGAAAAAAGCAAATTCTATGCTTGGCATGATCAGGAAAAGAATCGAAAATAGGTCAGAAAATGTTGTATTGCCTCTCTACAAATCTATGGTGAGGCCACATCTGGAGTACTGTGTACAATTCTGGTCACCGCACCTCAAGAAGGATATAACAGAACTGGAAAAGGTACAAAGAAGGGCAACAAAAATGATCCAAGGGATGGAGCAGCTCCCTTATGAAATCAGGTTGCAACGCCTTGGTCTATTCAGCCTTGAAAGACGGCGTTTAAGAGGTGACTTGATCGAAGTGTATAAAATCATGCATGGGATAGAAAAGGTGAATAAAGAAAAAATATTTTCTCTGTCACACAACACTAGGACTAGGGGGCACTCCCTAAAGCTCCAAGGTAGGAAAGTTAGGACTAAGAAAGGGAAATATTTCTTCACCCAGTAGTAGTAGTAATAATTTTTTTATAATTGTTTGGTTTGTTTGTATCTTTTTACACTGTTGTTTTTATTGAGTGTGTTGTATTTTTGAAAATATTTACTGATAGTGTTTGTTGTTTATTCTCATTATCAAGTTTGTCTTTTTTTTTAGGGTTGAAAGAGTTGAAAAGGGTTTGGTAGAAGCAGGATAGGGATGAAAAAAGGAGTGGGGGATGGAATAGGGGGGTGAGAGGGGTTGTTGTATGTTTTGACTTCCAATCTTCTTCAATACGGTTGTTGATAGTCGTAGGTTCTTCAAGGTTTCACGGTTGCTCAGCTGGCCGTTTCCTGCTAATTTCCTTAAGAGCATTTTATTTTAAAGTTCATCTTATTTCTATTAACCCTTTCAGGTTTTCTAGAATTATAAATTCTTTACTAGTATCCAGTCTGTTTTTAATAATTTCGGAATCTGCTTTGCACTCAGCAATTGGGTTAGTTTTCCATGTTTGTAGTATCTACAATCTTCGTTGACCATTATTCTTGTGTTGAAATTTCCTTTGTTCTCCAGAATCTTTCATAGAATGTATCTTGTAGTCCTCTAGAGCTTTTTCCATTGATCTCTTACTTCCTGGTTTTGTCTGAAGGTCTTCTTCTTTACATTGTTCCAGATTCTTGGGTTCTGATGGCTTATCCTTATCCGGGTCTTTTTTTATTTTTTTTGTAAAATTCTTTAGCTTTATCTTTGAAGGTTATCCAGTATCTTGTATCTTTGTATGTTAGCATGAGTCCTTCCATTCTCCCCCACTGGAATCTTATGTTCTTTTTCATAAGTTCTACTGTGAGGAATGTGTATTTCCTTCTCTTGTTCAGGGTTATTTGCTAAAGTTCTTTTAGGATGGCCACTTTCTTTTGCTTGTAGTAGATTGGATTAGCCACATTATGTTTTAAAATTTTTGTCTCTTGTCCTTCTTCCGAATTGAACTATTACATCTCTTGAGACTTTATTTCTTCTTGCATAATCAGTATTAGTCCTATAGACCCTGTCAATATTTTCTTCCATTTGTTCCTGAGGGGTTTTAAGTAATTCTAAATCTTAATTGGAATTCAAGTTCTTTTTGCTCTATTAATTCTTGATTTTTTTTCGAGAATTGTATTAGTTTCTTCCAACTTTCTTATCTTATTTTTTTTCATCTTTTGATGTTCTTTTTTCACCTTTTTCTTGTCCAGTTTTAATTCTTTTAGTTCCCCTTGGAATGTTGACATCTTTTTTTTTTTTGAATGTGTCCATTTCTCCTTTATTATCTTTTTGGAGAATTGATATTTGTTCGTTAAATTGTTGTTGAAGTTCATCCTGGTTTTTTAAAATATTTTTATTGTTTTATCATTATCAACACAATATTATACAATGTCTATTTACAGCAGATTCATGTTATTCATTTCTAGGTACAATACTTCAATCTTTAGCATCTGCCATTATGTTTTTCTTATACATTTTTGTATCCCTCATCCTGTTTTTTAAATAGTTTTTGAATCTCTGTTAACACATCTCTTGGGTCTACCTCCCCAGGGGGTGGGCTTCTTCTTTTTCGCTGTTCTTGCTCTTAAGTTATTAAGTTGCTTAGTTCTTTGTATTTATCAAACTGCTTCCCTTTTCCCTTAGTGAAGAGATTTTTTTCTTGGAAACTTACGTATCAAGGTGCCTTCTTGGTCTTTCCTCTCCTCCCCTCTCCTCTCCTGTTCTTAGCTTTAAAATGTGGATTGGTCTGCTGTAAACCGGGTCTTGTCCGAGACTCGGATCGCCTTGCTATGGTCCGCTGTACCCTGTGGGTTTCCCCTCGGGTCTTTGGATGTCATCCTTGAGGGGGAACGTCTCTTAGACCCTTGGAGTCTAGCCCTGTGGGTTTTGCTATCTCCCCAGACTCAATCAGCCAGGGAGAGGGAGCTATACGCTCTATCCAACCACCTTGCTTGGCTGGCACTTTGAGAGCTCTCAAAGTCTCTGACCAGCAGCCATGCCATCCACACCGGAAGTCATTATTTTGCTTTGTTTCTGAAATACAATATACATTTATTTATGTTTTTACTTTTCTTTATTTGTTTGTATCATTTTTATTTCATTTATTTTGTTTGTGCTATTTGCTTTATATTATTTACTGTTTGTTTGGGGTTTTAGTTTGTTTTTTAGTTTGTTTTTTGTTTTTTGTGGGGCCACCATAGAGGTATTTGACATGGAGAATACTAGCCTGCTTCTACCCCAGGTTCAGGTCATTTATTTCAGGGCCCTTGAATCAGAAGAAGCCACCATCACCTGGCCAGTGGCCCTCAATCAGCACTGGCAGCAACAGCCAAGGAGGCAGAGGCGCCTCTTGTGCCACTTGGCTCCCTGTAAAGCCACACAAATTCTTAGGGCAAAGGTCCAACTCCATTGGCAAGAAAAAGACAGCTGCAGGCAACAACAGCAGGAGCCCCCTGACCTCCCAAGGCAGCCCCATGGCCTAATGTCCTCCATTGTTGAGAAAAAGCAGAAGGGGAAATTCTTGAAGGAAGAGCACAATGAGAAAAGCCAAAGCTCACTACCCCATAGTCTCACCCATGAGAAGGAGCTCTGTCCTGAATTTGCATGCCAGCTGGCTGAGGTGGGAGAAGCAGAAGTTATTAGGCACCAATCCTTCCTGCCCAAGTTGCCTCAGGATATCAGGGTGCCACCAAGTGCAGAGCCATGGAGCCTTCCAAAGATTATACCCTTTCCACGATCAGGTCCATGGCCCCCACCCTCTAAAACTTTCTTACTGTGCCCTCCTGCCAGGCCTTGCCGTTTGCAAAGCTTAACCCAAACTGGATACATTGCAGATAGGCAGCTCTCAGGTGGTGAAGTATCCATCTTAGCAAAAGGAGGCAATTTTACTATTACCGCCAGAATGATCCCATTGCCAATGCTGAACAGTGGCCGACCATCCCGAGGAAGAAGCGGCAGAAGTTAGAGGGTAACAGTGAGGGTCCTGGGAAAGCAAAACTTCCCTTCAGCAACATAACAAGAAAAGAAAGAAAAGCCATCAAAGACCTTTGTTCAGATCCAGAAATTGTCATCCTCTGAGCAGACAAGGGGAATGCCTCTTGGCTTAAGTAAGGTAGAAGAATCTTTACATCTCAGCCTAATGCTGAACCTCGATGCAGGTTGAGACCGGGAGAATGCTGCATGCTGGCTAGCCTGGGGTTGTCCTCATTGCCGTTCAAGGGGTTCCCACAATGGACTGAGGAAAACTTGCTTAGTTCTTATTTATTCTTTTTTTGTCTTCATGTCTCTTTCTTTAATAAATTTATTTCTGGAATTGTTACCACTTGTGTGCTTATTGCCTTTGGATCCTGAGGTTGAATGTGTTAGTAATCCTGCTAGCAAATATCACATTCGGGAAATCCATTCCCTGCCTACTTGTGATGACTCTTTTCCTCTTCTTGACACTCTTCTAACTTTCTAACCATTTCTTTGCTCTGTCTTCAATTTGCTTTTTTATTGGAAAATGTGAGTCACAATGTGTTTCCATTGTTTGAACACTGAGTTGTTTCAAGTGTGAGTGTTTGTGTGGAGGCATCCCTGAAAAGAGGGAAGCACTTGCCTTAAAGGTACAGTTTGAAGTGACATGGGTAAAGGGCAATCCAGGCAACACAGTGTGTCGTGTCAGAAGAAAGCAAGAGCCTCGCTGGGCTTTCCTAGAATTGTAAGAGGAATCCCACCCAAGTGCTGAGAGAAAGAATGTAATATTCAAGCTTTTATGCAGGTGTTCAGAGTGCTTACTTACATCTTATTAAAAGGGTTGTTGCAGGTTTTTTGGGCTGTATGGCCATGGTCTAGAAGCATTCTCTCCTGATGTTTCACCTGACTCTGTGGCAAGCATCCTCAGGGATGCTTGCCACAGAAGCAGGCAAAACATCAGGAGAGAATGCTTCTAGACCATGGCCATACAGCCCAAAAACCTACAACAACCCAGTGATTCCAGGCATGAAAGTCTTCAACAATACATCTCATTAAAAGCTTGTCACTCAGGTTCCAGTTGGTTGCCATAAGCCTGTCTGAATACAAATTCTTTGAGTGAAAAAAAGGAAGGGTTTCCATCTAGTGGACTAAAGGAGAAATTGTACATAGCCACCAAAGATTGTGTTTTGTCCATTAAGTATAAATGCTTAACATGGATAATTTCTGTTTTGTTTTTAAGCAGCTGCAAAGGAAAATATTTTGCACTGGGACAATGAAACTGGGTTGCATGCTAACAATCTTTCCTTCTAGAAACCACTAATGTATATCACACAAATACATTCACACATCTATTTGACCACTTAAATAATGGTGTGTGTGTGTGTGTATATATATATATATAGAGAGAGAGAGAGAGAGAGAGAGAGAGAGAGAGAGAGAGAGAGAGAGAGAGAGAGAGAGAGAGAGATTGTAGCAAGATCTCTGGTTTTCAAATCACTTACAATAGTACTACTACAATAGTACTGCCCTGCCAATTTTTGCACCCTTGCGTCCATAATATGGCAATATAAACTCAGTGTATACTACATCTTTAAAGGAACATCAATGTCTTGCTGGTAGAAGAGCTTAGATTCAAAAGAAAGAGGTTAGACAGATTAGGTGAGATGCGATAGGGATGGAGAGAAGGGAGGAAGGAAACCTTTCTGTATACAAATGATTACTGAAATCATCAACTGGAATAAGGTTGATCTAAGAACACTTGTTTGAAAAGTCTGGAGTTATTGTACAGACAATATGTTTGGAGTGGGAGTGTTAATATGAAAGACTGGCTGAGAAATTACACTACCCTAATTAAACTGGTTGTTGTTACCCTATTACACCACCCTTTTGTTGAATACTGACACTGCAACAGATTGCAAATCTGCCACTGGGATGGCTTATTAGCCCATTGTGCAGATAACTCCACAGTGAATCAAGTGGTATATTAAAGGCCCTAAACAATAGACACCACCCAAGAATGTGATATTTTGCATGGAACTGAATTGAATATGTCAACTGCAAAATATCCTAAAAATTATAAACATCACTGGAAGGAAATTATAAACATCACTGTGTGTATGATGCCAAAATATAACATCAAACACCAGAAATTTGCAATGCCTTTCCCAATATCTTTTCTAGTGCTGCCACTGCATAGAATATAGTTCTCTTGATCTTCAATGCAACGAGATGTCTTAGTGCTATCAATGTCTTTTTCTTGTCTAATTTGCACTTCTCAAGCATCATCCTCTTCTCTTTACTGTTTACACTAAAATTCTTTCAGCCCCCTTCCCTATCCCCTTAGCATTCCTTCCTCCTAGGATCTCTCCTGAGAACTCAGTTTAACTGAGTGTAGGATTGTCTCGCAAAAGCTCTTTAATTCAACTGGCAACAACAACTGAATTTTCTTAATCATCAAATCACCTTTCAAATTAACATTCTGTAGTGGGAGCTCCTACCATGTTCACTTAAGCTCCAATACATCAGTAAGATAGGGCCAAACCCACTGAAGCACAGTATCCTCAATTCCCAAGCCTCTCAGGTGTTCCTTTTTTTAAGTATAAGACTATCCACCCCACAAAATGAGGTATAATGATAGAAAAGATTTATCTGCCCCATTTTTCACACAGGTTAAACTACAACCCCATATTTCTCTTGCACACTCACCAGATCGGCCAATAAAGCTCAGGGGAATCTCTACCCCGTGTACAAGAACCGGATAATCATCTTCATTCTTGAATGCTTATACTTGTCATATATGTTGCTGAAAGAGAGAAATCAGACAAACTCCCACATGCAGTCAAATAATTTGTGAGGGAATAGGAGACTACACGGGCCAGATGCTTGACTGACACATCATGGTCAAGATCTTACATGTGTACCTCACTCCATACACATAGCTCCATGTCCCCCACTGTCAGCCAGGCACTGTCAAGTCCAGAAGGAGTCCCTTTTGCTGTTGCATCCCACTGGAGAAGGAAAGGAGAAGAAAGGAGATTCAGACCATAGAGAAGCAATGAATCTCAGCTCAGCAGTGGGAGGAACAAGCCTACAAAAATTAAACCTGCTAATATGAAGTGTTGGCTATACACTCCCCCATTGGCTCTCACCCACAGAACACAAGTTGGCTCCTATTCTAAGAATCTATTAACTACATTTCCAAATACAAAAAAGGGAAAATAGAACACACACACCATGTTGTGATGTCCCTCCATTTAATTTTTTGCTTGGCTCCATCTGCTCTTCTGTCTTTTCACTCAGCCATAGTGGATTGCTTCTTTACAGAAAGTTAGCTTGTTTCCTTGAATATACTACAACCTCTCCAATCTTTCCCTGAAAAGTAAACCTATACTGATGTCATTTTTCATGTTCAATATTATTTCTGTAGATTGGCACTTTTCATGCAAATGAAACTGTGTCAACACCAGCTGCCATTTTCCTCTCTGATGCCTAGACTAACACTATGTCAACAAATGGAGATATTTGCACACACAAAGAAATGTTGACTGTTGCACTTTAAAAACATGGATCTTTAGCAAGAAAGTCAACAGAATTTACTCTTCTACCCCACCTAACAATATTTGAGCTTTGTGAGAAGAACAAGATGTTAAACCAAAGCCTGGAAAGTCAATATTTAACATAGTGTTGTCACCTGTAAATGGATAGTGTCACAAAGAAGTCAGACTGATATCATGTGCATTAATCATAGGCAAGGAGTAATTTGAATGAGGGAAGTTACCAGCTCCTGTGAAAAACTGGGCTTTTATACCTGTAATGTAACTTGGATGTAATATGGAAGGTAGGAAAGCAAAACATTATCCAGCAATCCTGCTGTTAAGTAGTTTCCATTTTGCACAACTCATTTTACACCAAACAGGATTCTAGTAAAGTATCACATTAGCAGAAGTTGATAACTCAAGTGAACATCACTATTGTTGTCACTCGAACTAGGCACAGGGGTTGCGATTGAGTTCACAATCTGAATTTTGATCTAGGGTCAGTTTGATCCAGAAAATTCTAGTTGCAATCCAATCTAATCCAGAATTCATATTAAGATTTGGAAATCCAGATTACACATCCTTCCGCACTGACTTGCTTCAGGAAGCTAGAAATAGTTATAACTGGCATCCAATGTTTGCACTTATGGATTCATAGAGTTATGGATCTGTATCTGTTCCATACTCACTAATACTATATAAGTAACCGAGAGAGCTGGTTTCAGCATTTGACTATGATTCTGGAGACAAGGGTTCGATTCCCTGCTCAGACATGGAAATTCACACTGAGCATCATCACATGATTCTCACAATCTTAAATCTCTCACTCCTCCCCCTTTTAACAACTAGCAGCTGTAACAGGTAATGGAGGTCAGAAGGATGACAATTCCAGCTCTCTCACACCAGATATCTGCAGTGTGATGAGGAATTGTCACAGGTGGGCAAGGTATACAAACATTATCCTTCTGTGCTACAATCAGGAGCAAAACAGATACCCACCTCTCGATTTGACTGCTGGATCTTAAAGTAGGGTTCTGCAGGAGTCAGACTGGGTGATATTACCTAGTCATGCATTTGTAGCTAGGTAGGCATTGTACCACAAAACCAAAACAAGCATAAAATTTGGAGACATAATAGATCACAAAGGAGGGAATACTGTAAGCCACATTGCAGACTGGTGGCTCCAACATGTGTATATGATAGGTATCAATAATGTCTGCTATTATTCAGAAAACAGGGGGGAAAACATTTTATATCTGTTGATTGTACAGCCTCACCAGTTCATGCTACTTTTGTCCTGGCATTATTCCCCCTTTCCAACAAATAGCTACTAAAGTTTAAGTAAATTATATGGACTGAGAATGAGATCCTATAGGTTAAAGAAAACTATTTGGGGCCTTGATGTTAATGTACAGTTTGCCATCTATTCTGTAGCTGGAGCCACAAAAATTGAGTCTGGAAAGTATTATTCTGTAGAGGATAATTTCCAGTGATATAATATGTCACTTAATTGGAAGTTTCTGACACCTTTGCTAGACGACACAGAGGCCATTCAGCATGTTAGAAGGCCGCCAACATGTTTCTTGTGCCAGGGTTGTCACCATTTTGGGAATGATTCCAGACTGTGCTAAGTGCCTATTTATGCCACTGGGCTCTTATGCCTTCATTCTGCCAAGCAGCAATGCCTTCCAGCCTTTAAATGTCTCAGCCAAACTATAAACCACATTAATATTTTCTGGACAGGTATCAAAAGACTCATTGTATTGATGGTGAAATTAATAATGGTACTATTTGCATGACTAAAATGCCTGTGAATATTCAATGGATTTCACTCCCCAGAATATCCAGCTGCTGTCTTATAGGCATCACCTTTGTAAGGACTCACCTGTACTGAGTGGGTGGAAAGCCTGCTTGGAAGTTTTGTATTTCTGCTGGAAGATAGCTGGCATCCATTTTGGTAAGGGATTTGCAGCTAGCAGCCATCAGGGGGAGGTCATAGCCAGAGAGGGGGCGTGGCCTTAGAGTCAAGCTTGCTCAGAGATAGGGAGTGCCCTGTGATTGGCTGAGTGCCAGAGGGGATGAGCAGAGCTGACTAAAGGAGGGATCTTGTCAGAAAGATTGACCATGGATTGTCTTCCCATTGATATACCAAAAAAATATAAGACTGGCATCTAGTACCGGGACTTTATTATTATTATTTACGACCTTTGCTTATTTGCTGGGAGACATCCGGGACTGTGTCCCTCTCTGATGACGCAGGAACTCCTTTCCACCTTTTTACGACGTCTACTCACTTGCATGTGAGCTTACCGCCCGTATTTGCTGCATTTGTATGTAAAAGACAGCATTTGTGCATATATTTCTACAACAGTATATTATTTGTCAAAAGAATTGAAATTATAGTGGATAAATGTTTATTTGGAACCTGAGACTTTGAAATTACTTATGTTTATATTGCTGTTATATATATCTCTCGCTACGTGATTCCTTTCTTCTCTATGTTATTGGTGGGTCAGCCTGCCCTACTTGCTATTTCCGTGTACCATTAAGGGCATCAAGTACACAGTTTCCCCTTCCAGCAATACTTGTGCCCAAATATTGGAATAAAACCCAAAGACTTGGGTTGCATCTACACCTACTGAAATAATCTGAAGTATTGTGTTCTGGAGCTTCCCCAGATACAGCACAACAGTGCCTTTGGGGCCACTGCTGCTGTCTCGCCTACCAAAAGCAGTTCCTCAGCAGAGCCTTGTTGGCAACTTTGTCCAGCCTTGTGGCCAACAAAAGTAAAATCTCCAGCAAGATTCTGCTAGGGAGTTGCTTCCAGCTGGCAACAAAAGGGTGGGCATGTTAGACATATGGGCACGAGATCAGAGCAGTCCAACCCAGGTGTCCATACTTCAAAACACTGGGTTCATTCCAGATTTTGCAGGACACTCCAGCAAGAACTGTGGTTCCCCTTCTGCCAAATTAACAATTGGAAGCGTCACTTCTACTGCAAAAACGGCTATTCATTGTGTGGACTGCTCACAGCAGTTACAAGAGGAGTCCAATTTATCTGGCTTATATAGACATGACCCAGGACATGGAACAATGGATGCAACTACAGAAAAAAAGTGGTTCCATCAAAATGTTAGGCAGAGCTTCCTGATGATAACAGATGACTGACAGTGGAATATGTTGCCTTGGAGTTTCATTAGAGGTTTTTAAAGAAACAGAACCTAGGTAACTATCTGTCTGGAGTGCTTTGGTTGTGTATTCCTGCCTGGCAAAGGTTTGGACTGGCTGGCCCATGTATCCAAAAATGTCACAGACATACACACGCTCCCTTTGCCGAAAACAAAATGTATTTAGCTTCAGAGTGTACTCCAACGGGGAAGGTATTTTTAAATATTCCAGCTGCCAAAAACCTCAGCTGTGACAAGATGATGTTGTGATTAGGCTGTCATCTAAACTAGGTATTTACTAGCATGGGTTGCCAGAAAACACTACAGGAAGAGGTATTTTAATTGGAAAAAAGATTGCACACAATGGTCGTCATTTGAAAACTTGCTGGCCTTAAGCGCCACTAGGGTGTAAAATATGCCACCAAGTCTGGTTCGTGCAAAGACTCCTGTGCATAAGGTGATGAAGGCCCATCCTGGGGAAAAACAGACTGAGAAAGCCATCTTTGGTGTTGCTTTCCAGGAAGTTTGGCAATATTGACCTTGGCTCACACTCCAGATGATTTGCTGTCAAGTCAAATTAAGGCAGCATGGAAACAATGAGAGTAGTCTATTTGCCTGCAAGTTTGTTCAGTCACTGATTGCATTCATACCCAGAAAAGAGCAGCTGTGTTTACATCCAGAGAGTCCACCCTCCTCATTCTAATTAATGCACGGCCCATTGATCACCCTGTGAATACACTTACAGTGCCATGTGCTCTTTGAGACAAGAATGGATCTGTGCAATTATAATTCAGCCCTGACATTCAGGCAAAGAGGCACACTGTTGCAAAGAGGAAAGGGGTGTTTGTGACACAGCAGGCTGAAATCTGTTACTATTTTGGACATGATTCTACACTTGGAAACTGGGGCCTACCGCCACTGGAGTCAAGAAAATTTCAAAAGTTCCTAAAGAACAGCCATATCCTTTTGCTGCAGTGAAACAAAAGCAAATGAACAAACCCCGCAAGCAAACCCACACACAGAATATTTCACCCTGGGATTAAACCTATTTTTAGTAACACAGGAAGTGTAATCATTTGTTTAACTACTATACTCACACACAGCAGACATCTAAACCCATTTTTATTCTTGTATCCCAACATTTTGTTGGAATAGAGAAGGGCTCCTTCAAAGGTTCCACATAAATGTTGTACAGATGTACAGTACAAACCATATTCATCGGGATCTGTTCCTGCACTTACTATGGAGACAGCAACTATTTCCACCAGAATAACCCACCTTGAGCCACAATGTGAGGCAGGTAAGAACTATTATTAATAATAATTATTGTTGTTGTTATTTGAAACACATCAAGGGGAGTCCACAGCAGACAAGATCACTCTGCTAGCTGTTGTATTGGATCACACATCAGACACTTCCCAAGTGTCTAGGAATGTGTGATGTATCAGTGTATAATGCATGCAGATCCCAGTAAGGTGGCCTTCTGCAGCTGGCAGATGGTAAATTTGTCAGCACCGATTGTGTTTAAGTGCAGGCCAAGGTCTTTAGGCACTGCACCACTGGGACCACCTTGACTGGCTTCTGCAAGAGTCGTTGCAGTTCAATCTTTAAATCCTCATATTGTGTCAGCTTTTCCAGTTGTTTCTCTTCAATCCTGCTGTCACCTGGGATTCCTAAATCCACGATCCATACTTCGTTGTTGTTTTTTAAAACAATTGTGACGTCAGGAGTACTGTGCTCCAGAATTCTGTCAGTCTGAATTCGTAAGTTCCAGAGTAGTTTGAAGTGTTCATTTTTCAGGCTTGTGATCCCACCAGTTCTTTGTCACAGGCAGATGGCATTTGTGGCACAAGTTCCAATGAATCATCTGAGCAATGGTATTATGCTTCTGCTCGTAGTCTGTCTGTACGACATTATTATTATTATTAGTAGTACCCTGGAGATCATAGACCAGGGGTGCTCATTAGGTAGCTCGGGAGCTACTAGTAGATCTTCGGCCCTCTTCCAGGTGATCTTCGGGCCTCACCAGCTGGATGGGGCACTCCTGCCATGTTCGCGTGCACCCTGCGTGCAGGTGCACTCCTGCTGCTGGCTTCCACTCTTGCGGTGCTTCTTTTGCCTGCGGGGCATTGCAGGAAGAAGGAAGCACGAGGCGGGGCCTCTGGAGGGAGCGCCCTGCCTCTCTCTCGTCCAGAAGCAGCTGTGCAGCCACTGTTGCTGGTGAGACAGGCAGGGTGGAGTGCTCCCTCTGGATGCCCCACCTCGTGCTTTCTCCTTCCTGCAATGCCCCGCAGGTGGAAGAAGCGCTGTGCGGGCGGAAAAGACCAGCAGGAGCACACGCAGTGACAAGAGCATGGAGCGACAGGAGTGCGCGGGAGTACACTGCGGTGGGGGCAGGTAGATCTTTTGGACTTGGTTGCTTCAAGAGTAGCTCGCATGCTGAATAAGTGTGAGCACCCCTGTCATAGACAATTTGAAAGTGGGGGAAACGGTGGGAATAGACAGTCTAGGAGCAAAATATTATAAGAAGTTTAAAACATTATTAGTACCAAAATTGAAATAATTATACAACAAAATAATAAAAGGAGAAAATAGCCCTCCATCATGGGAAGGATATATGATTAGACTAATTTTAAAACCAAATATTGACCCTATGGATCCTGGTTCATATAGACCTATATCACTGATAAACCAAGATGCAAAAATTTTAACAGCAATAATGGCAAAAAGAATGAATAAGTTCATATATAAATATATCAATAAAGATCAGTGTGGATTTATTGCAGGAAGACAAATGTCAAAATTAATGGGTTAAATACTAAATACAATTCATATAATTAAAAAGTAATATAAAAGCAGGGATGTTAGCCCTAGTTATATTTAAAGCCTTTGATAGCATATCATGGCCTGTCTTAAAAC
Source organism: Anolis apletophallus (assembly GCA_030556195.1). Lineage (NCBI taxonomy): Eukaryota > Metazoa > Chordata > Lepidosauria > Squamata > Anolidae > Anolis > Anolis apletophallus. Next base: position 75,616,954 of record JARBWK010000002.1, read on the forward strand.
TAATTTATAGAAATTTGGTTTTGGGGAGAGATTCAGATAATTAATTAATAAGTTATATTCAGAAAATTATGCTTCAGTATTGGTAAATGATGGCTCAACAGAGAAAATAAGATTAACCCAATGCACTAGGCAAGGATGTCCCCTTTCATCAGTATTATTCACAATAGTAATAGAAATCTTAGCCAACACAATTAGAAAAGATACAAACAGAGGAATAGGAAGTAAAGGAAAATACAAATTAACCTATTTGCAAATGATACCCTTCTAACTATTGAAATCCCAATAGAACAATGGGGGAAAATAGAAATTCGCTTAGTAAAATTCGGTATAACAGGTTTACAAATTAATTGGAACAAATCAGAAATGTTATTATTCAGTTATGAGAATGAAGAAGAAAAAAGAAAAGAAAAGAAAAGAGAAAGATAAAATAAGGATTAGGGAGTTAAGTATTTAGGATTAAACATCTCCAAGGAATTAGAGAAGTTAGAGGAAAACAATTTAACTTAATTAAGAAGTGAAATAAAAGGAAAACTGGTAGAATATGATAAGCTTAAGCTATCATGGTTTGGTAGGACTGCATTAGTCAAAATGAAGATACTACCAATTTTTAAACAAATTAGAATGTTTCCAATAAAAATATCTGAATTAGAGTTTTAAAAATTGGCAAAAAATGTTGAATTTGTATTGTAACATGAATAAAAAAATCAAGAATAGACAAAAGTAAAAGGTATAGACCACAAAAGGGTGGCTTAGGCCTCCCAGATATAAAGCTATTATTACACAGCTAATTAATTAAGATATATTGTGGAAGGAGTAGCAAATTTGGAAAGGTGAGGAGGAGGAGGGAGGAAGGAAGGAATGGCAGCAACACTTGGTTTTTTTCTTTCTTTGGAGGAAGGAGCACAGGGATTCTCTGATATCTTGTTAATATTTCCTTTTTCTTTTTCAAAGGACAAGTCAACATATAAAGACATCCAAACAATATATCTCTTATTTGCTATGCCAGATCTCATTTAGAGAGACAAAAAGACCTACACTAACAAGATGAATTCAGCCAATAATCTCTGCTTCTGTTCAAAGCCTCTCTTTCCCTCCCTCCCTCTTTGTTTACACTCTTTCATCATAGCTGGAGTGAAGAGAACGAAAGTTATCTTTTCAGATTCTAATGGCCATCACCAAGCTGCCCTAAATTGTTATAGCAGGGGATTCTGAATCCCTTCATATGTTGTTGAATTTAAGCTCTCTACCACCTAACCAGCGAGCCCATTTACATTAAACAATTACAAAATTACCTGCATTTACTTGAGCCTGATGTACCATCAAATCTAATGCTCACCTCCATTTTCAGAACCCTGAAACCAAAAAAGTATTTGGTGGCAAATGTAATGCACAGTGGTAAAAAATGCATTCTTTGTAATTTGGTCAAAAAAGGTACGCATTACAGTGGCTGAATGCTTGTAATTCCTTCTTTTTTTTAAAAAAAAGTGTTAGAACACCAAAGCTTTCAGCAATTGAAAAAAAACTTGGGGTACATCTATGCTGTAGAATGAATCCACTCTAACTGCCGTGTTCAATGCTTTGGGGTCACGAGGGCTGTAGTTTGGGATCAAAGAATGCCGATGCATCACCAAACTATGAATCCCAGCATCACATAGCATTGAGCCATGGCAATTAAATTAGAGATGATGTTCCTCAAACGGATGCTCAGGTGATCCTGAAGTAGCTTTCCCTTTGGCTTGGGCTCAGTACTACAATTACCATATTACATTAATCTAATGAACACCCTAATTTTGGGAAGGTAAATTAACCAAAAAAAAGTGAGCATTGGATTTGAGTAAATGCAGTCTATTCTACTTTAGCTGGCATGGTTACATCCTATGGAATCTTGGAGTTTGAAGTCTGATGAAGTACTAGAGGCCTCTAAGAATTCTAAATGTCCCTCTCTAAACAGCAAATCACAGGATTCCATATGATTTCGCCATGCTAGTTGAGGTGAAATATTAGTGCTATAGGCAATGCTCTGGGATATTAGGAGCTGCGGGGTGTTAACATTTGGGGGTTCACACAATATGTTACATTGTTGATCTGCCCAATTCCATGTCTTTGGACTGTATCACACCAGCCTGTTGTCTTATCACAATCACATTATTTGAGCAAACTGAATAGTCACTTTCACATTTTACTGCAATTGCTGTCACTTCGTTGCTGCAAATTCCCATGAGCCATCTTCCAAACAGCCTCACTTCCTACTTGTGCTCGAACTACCCAGGACATGCACTCTATTTTTCCCTCTCCTAGTTGCCGAAACTTAGTAGTTGTGCAGCTACAATATTTTTTCAAGACCTTCCTCTACTTTGCAAAATTGGGACTGCAATGGAAGGACATTATTGCACAAGGAAGGTGACAGAAGAACAACAATATTAGATTCATTGATAGCGTTTTCCCAACAGTGAAAAGATACTATCCAATAAATAGGGGAGACATTATATCATGTGGGTGGTTCCATCCAAAGGCGTACTTATCATGCTTTAATTGCAATTTATTAGCCTCATGTGATGAAGTCCTGAGAGAATGATTTCCTAACCCATTGTACCAGCCCAACCTCAGCACTTGGTTAATAATCTCTCAAGTATAATACAGTAATCCAACAGCAGTAGAAATACTTTTAACTGAAATCTTTGAGTGCTATTTGCATGTTGTTTTTTGGTTAGTTTCCCTCGCTTATTTAAAAGCAAAAGCAAAACAGTTTTCCCCCCAGCTTCTCACGAATATTTCTTATGCCAAGGAAAATTTCCCTTTGTCTGTGAACACTTCAGCTGTAAGAAATGCAAGTCAAAACACAGCCTTTGGACTGTAGCCAATGACAGCAATCGAAATTAGAAAGAAGTCTTTCAGCATCTACACATCAAACAGCTGGTCTTATTAATCTCTAGACAGCATATGTAGATGGGGGAGATGAGAGACAAAAAAGGAGAATTTATCTCATTTTAACCACTGGAGGGCATTCATGTACTTACTTAAAGTTATACATTTGGTTATGCTATTTAATTCATTGTGAAGATTGTTCACATAAGAAAATACTGCCAGCTATTGCTTCAAACTGAATGAATCAGACCACAAAGGCCCCAATGGTTAGTTATTTTAGCTAATTACTATTTTAAAATTCTTTACTTTCCCATTTCTTTTTTAAAAAGCAAATAAATAGTTCATTTTGGCAACATTTTTAAAGACAATCCAAATGCTACAACCTGTTGTACTCAACATGCTCTCCTTTCATCCATCTTGTTACAGCCACAGCAATTATAACGTAGCAAGATGTACAGCACAAGCCTCCATTGGAACAGGATAAAAGTCACACTTTCTCAGCTTCAGTGGAAGACAAACACAACCTCTGCTCTGAACTCCATGAATGGGCTGCCTGAGGGGTACCATAATTTGGAAATGACTTAAAGGCACTTAACAACAACGGCATCAATAAATAGTTTATCTTGTCTATTATCTTGTCTATTTATTTATTAGCTTTTAAAAATTTAATTTCTTTACTACTTAGGATCACCATAAGTCATACATAACTTGAAGGCATAGCAACACCACAATAGCAACATCAACCACAACTTAAAGTTCTGCTAATACTACGCCATAAGGTTTTTGTTTGTTTTTTTGTTTTGTTTTGTTTTGCAGGTAGCTAGATCACGTCATTTATAACACCCACTAAATTAATTTTAGTCCAGTGGGACAAATAATGACCATGAGGAGTTGCCACAGGACATAATGCTTGTGGGCATTCAGCCTTTTGAAAGCTCTTGTGGCTACTTCCAAAACTGGAATTCCTATTCCAAAAAGGTGCCATAGATAGGAGAAGGAATCATATTGCGCTTTTAGCATGAGAAGAGATGGTCTTACCTTTCCCCCACTATGTAGTGGCCCTAATACAAATCACACACAGTCATGATCTGTATAAATTAATATATAGATAAATGAATGCATATTACCCATAAGACAAGCATATAGTGGAAGGAAATATATTGCTGGATCTTGGAGGAGTTGTTTTTCTTCAGTATGGTTGCCAGAATCTCCAGCCAGACACTGACCTTGTTAGCTAGAGGATTCTTCTGGAAGATTTAAAAAGTGACTTCCAAAATCTCTGTACTTGTAATTCTTATGTATTTGTAATCCTGGTTTTTATATGGCAGTGTAGAAGGAGCTTTGAGGTTGTCATACTTCGGACGAACCTGAGATTGCATGATTCAGTGGAAAAGACAGCTATACTCAGCAAAGTGTAAGGCAACCGGGAAAGAAGTAGACACAGCATTTTGAAGTGAACTGATTTGACCAAATAAGTCAAGGTCCTGAGCCTGCAAAATCTGAGCAGATCAACTGATGGTAGTACTCTTGAAGGTCCCCCATTCATAGAGTCACCAAAAAACAGAGTCAACTTGATGGCAAATGCCAAATACCAATCTTAAGAGGGCTTCTGTGGAATAGGAAAGTAAGCAGAATAAGTAATTAAACAAGTAAGTAATTGAACAAGTTATTTATTTTCATCACTGCAACATGTAATGCCAAGAATGCTTCATGAAAGAATTGCCTTAGGATCATCATATTTTTAAATGGTATCCACTATCAAAACAAATTACATTTTAAAAACAACTTTCCAAACTCTAAACAGTGCACAGTTCTGAGTGAGTGTACATAGGAAAAATTACCAATCTGCCTATGTCTCCTTTTCAGACATTGGTCTGGATATCGATTTTCTCATATTGTGAGAGCTGATAAACCCACAGCTGTTCCAAACAGTGGCAAAGCTCAATCCTATGTATGTTTACTCCTATTGTATTCCCTGGGGTCAGGCATGTAGCCAGGGGGGGCTAAGGGGCTTCAGCCCCCGAAATTCTCAGGGTGGTCCGCGAGAAGGCCTTACTGGTACATTATTTAAACTGTTATGTTTATTCATATCATGATCTGATCACCATGCTCATTATATCCCACCTTCATGGGGTTATTGGGATAACAATACAAAAGGTTTGCTAGGGTAAACCCCTTCCACCCAGTCTCGGCCCCCCGAACCAGTCTCAGCCCCCCAACCAAAATCCTGGCTACGGCCCTGCCTGGGGTCAATACTAATGCACATTTTATACAGGATTGCAGCCTTAGATTCCTAAGATTATGCTTGTTCTTTTCAGACTCATAACATCTAAAACATCTAAAAATACATTATCCTTCTAAAGCAGGGCTGCTATAGTCAGTATGAAGCTACAGTTTCCACAGCAAACACTTGCATATATAGCTTCCCTATCACCCCTGGAACTCTTGCCAGAATGCTCTCACGAGGCCATGCAATTCCTATGTGGAGCTGTGGGGAGATTGTGAAGAGTCAATAGTCAAGGGTGTGAGATAAACACATTTCTTCACACCACCATTCATCTGAGGCTTAAACCTCCGTCTAGCCCACAAACCCCAAACTGTACAAATTGTGGCTTCTCATTCATTTTTATTTATCAGGTGGCAATAAAATGAACCACAAATTCATCTACAAAATGGACAAGATATTTTGGGTGTGTTTTCTCCCAAGAACCATGCAATTTTATTTTTCCACTTAGTGCAGAATCCGTACTAGTTAAAATACACTCGGTCCCCCACATTCATGGGTCTCCTCAATTTTAACAAGCTTGTAGCTGCTGCTTACCTAGCTTGACTTTCTCATCTCACTTCTTCCATTGCCCCTCTGCCTCTCTACCAATGTTTAGCCAACAGCACCAGCTCTTCTGTCCCATTTCCTTCAGTCCCATTATAAAGTGCCTGCCAGATTTTAAAGCCCTTTCCTGCAATTCTGCCAACCATGCCAACCCTTTCAATCTATTTGAAATTGGATGATTCATAGTGAAAAGGAGAGCAGAACTAATGTGGTGAGAGGGTGGATCAGCACCATTTTGAAAGGGTTAAAATTGTGGCTGGGGAGTCATAGTGGCAGGAGAAAGGTAGGTATGGGCTCAAGCTATTAGTGGAGAAAATGTCTGTAGTGTACATGCTGGTGTGGGGAGCTTATTCTATTCATGGGATTTCCAATTATGAAGGGTTCCTGCATCCCTACCCCCTATCACTACAAATGTAGAGTGCTGGCCTCATAAAAGTAAAATAATGACAAAGAAATAGTTACATATCTACCTTTTCAGTATCTAATGGATGTCAAATTGAGTGTCATCCTATGGAATGCTAAAGCCTGTAGTTTGAAAAAGCACTACAGCTCTCTGAGAATTATAAAGGCTCCTCTCTAAATACCAAATCCCAGGATTCCATAAAATGGAACAATGGCACCTTATATACTCATGTGTAAGTTGACTCATGTATAAGTCAGGGGCAGGTGTTGGTGCCAAAATTGTGGAGTTTGATTTGGATAAGCCAAGGATCATTTCACAGAGAGGGGAAAGCACCAATGCTGCCTTGTGGTGCCACTCTCCTTGCCTTCCCCACCATGGCATTCAAAAAGGTCAGAAGTAGCACCATGGCAGGCAGACACTAGAGGGGGCAGTGCTTATTTTAGGTTCCCCAGAAGCAGACTAATGACTTCATCATATGCAGTAAAATTAATGTTCCTACACACTTAAGAAACTGAAACCAATGATGACCTTCACACAACGCAAGCTTCAAAGGTGGGGCAGAGTTATCTTGCCATTCTAAAGCGTGGGTTTTCCTGACGATTCCTAAGCTGGTTAGCAAGTGACTTATAATTCAATTCCCTGCATAGAGATGTGTAAATATGCCCAATTCAACATGTGATGGGAATTCACCCTCGCCCATTTGTAAATATAATGATGACATCACTATGGAGGGAGGATCTTAGATGGGCGGTAGTCATTCCTTTATTCTGCCATTACCATTTTGGGACTGAGGAGGCATAGCAAACATTCAAAGATATTCAAAACATTCAGGAGAAAAGCATAGCAAAGCATGCAAATCCTGTGCTTGTCTCTAAGCTCCCTCTTTCAATGTTCTCCCTTCTTCCTGTATTTTCTCTCTTTTCAGAAAATTCCTTATGAACTCTTATCTACTATTTTCTCAGTTTCCTCTCTGAAACTCTTGTTGTGCTGTCAGCCTTTTGTTTTGCCTATCAAAAAGCTAGCAGAGAGATAAGAGAGCTAAACCTTCATTTCCCCCCTTCCTCCTGTTCTCATTCTGCAATGTAAGAATAACCCCTCTAAACATGTTGTTATGAGTTTTTTGGGCTTTAAGTTGAACTCCTCAGATTACAAAGAGAAGTTTTTTAATAAAAAAAAGAAAATGGGAATGGACAGTGGGGGAAAACAAGTCTTTACCGTGTGGTGGCAAATCAAATGGATAAATCTTAAAGTTGAAAGAAGGATTAGGTGTGATGGGGACAGGAAAATCTTCTGTTTAATTTCAAAACAGGGTGTGGCGAAGCTTAAGGGAAAACCTACAATCTCAAAAAGTTTAATTACTTCATGGGGTGAAGTCCTAAGCTCTTGTTTTTACCAATCTACTCAAAGAAGGGGGTGGTTCCCTTTTAAATAAGAATTAGAGCACGTTACGTACATTGGCCCGTTACTTTGACCCATAAATAAGTTGACTCTAGTTTTTAGGTTGATTTTTTGACTAAATTTCTAGATTTATACATAACATAGGTAAAGTGGGCTTACAATGCTATACCTGTATAGTGGGAATGGGTTTCCAGTTCAGCACAATGTGCTCTGCATTGGGGGAGAGTGAATCCCAGGATTTCTGTCAGAAGTACTTTCCAGTTTTACTTGGAGACATCTGAAACTGAATTTGGGGCTGTATATATAAAAAGGATGTACTGTACCATTTAATTACCGTCCTTCCTCATAATGTTAGCAAATATATATGTAATACAAACTGCATAAAATCAGGAAAAAATACTTGATTGCTTCAAGAAATCCTGACTTCTGTGACAAGAATGGGGAGTTATGGAAAGTTTTAGGCTCTCCAGCTTTATAAAGAGCATTACCTCAAGGAGGGAAAAACATCCCCAAACAAAGAACAATGTCAGGCTGAAATGTTTTTCAAGCAAAATCTCAACATCTGTGTGAACAAAGCAAACACTGAGTCAGATATTACATCACAGGATGGTGTGGAGTTTTTGGTTTAGGAACCACAAGTCAAAAATCTCACAGTCATCAAATGACACTATCTACTTGACGAAACTTACCCTCTCACTTAAAAATATTTTGGTAATGGAAGCAGGCAGTGTAATACAAACTAGTTTAACTGGTTTAGGTTTAAATAACTCAAACAACCACGCTCCTTAATCTTGTGGAAAGACAAAGTGGGGTATAAATAAACATAATAATAACAATAGTAATCTTATAGGAAAGAAAAATACCGTATTTTTCGCACCATAAGGCGCACCGGATGATAAGACGCACCTAGATTTTAGAAGAAGAAAATTGGAAAAAATATTTTGGGCCAAAAAGTGCTTCAAGCGCCGGGGCCCACTGTTTGGCCCAAAATATTTTTTCCAATTTTCTTCTGGAAGGGTGGACCCTCCTCGGCGCCCTCCGCAATCCCTACGCCTTTCCTTTGGTCACCTCCTCCTCGGTCCCGCCGCCTCCTCTGCCTCCGTCACCGCCCGCCGCCCCACCGCCTGCCCCCCACCGCCTCCACCGCTTACCGCCGCCTCCGCCGCTTTCCGCCGCCTCCGCCGCTTTCCACCGCTTTCCGCCTCTCCGCCGCTTTCGCGCTTTCCGCCGCTTACGCCACTTTCCGCGCCTCCGCCGCTTTCCGCCGCCTCCGCAGCTGATTTTTCCTCCTACTTTGGGAGGAAAAAAACTGCATCTTATGGTGCGAAAAATACGGTAGCTATTTTTTCATTTTCAGTGAAGAAAATGTGGAAATATTTCAAAGAATGAACCTTCAACAGTTGCTTGTATTTACATCTCCAAAGTCCAAAAGATGAAGAACAGATATTTGCCTTCAACCTCTACTGCTTTTTAACTTCATTAAGACATCTTCTACACTGCCATATAAAATCCAGATTATCTGCTTTGAACTGCATTCTATGGCAATGTAGACGCATATAATCCCGTTCCAAGAGGATAATGTGGATTATCTGATTTGATTATCTAGATTATATGGCAGTATGGGAAGGGCTTCCAAACAAGATCACAGTAGGAAGGGAACAGGCCTACAGTGCTAATAGAAGTAGTTTATTGTGAGTGTTTTTAATTTATGCTCCTATTTATTTTCCTTTCTATATTGCTCTTAATATCTCTTTCGCACACACAAATAGAAAATAACATGAAAGAAAACTCAAATCTTTGAGAGATCACTTGTTAATTTTATCTATGAAGAATTTTCACAGCAAGGATCGGAGAGTTCTGTGCATTGTTGATTGACCATACCAGTCACTATTTAAACCAACTATTCAGTAAAAAATACACCATGTATCACAAAATGAGTTGTCTGAGTTAACTCATGAAAATATATGAGCTGTGTGGATGTGGCTGCTATGCCAAATGGGTGGAATGCATATGGAAGATAGGTGTGTGAGACACAGAACGGCAGCTTTAGTACAATAGGTGTCTTTCTCCCACTAATTTTGAGATCTCAAATTACATGCAAGTGTGCACAGAAAATGCATCAGTTTATTGTATAGCCTTGGCTATTAAAATCAAACAGTAAAATTTAAATATTAAATTGCCTAGCATCTATTTATTATGTTACTAGTATTTTTTTAAAAAAAACACAATACTGTAAGTTTGATGGTGGAAAATGTTCTGCTCCACATCACTGAACACAGATCAACTCATGTGTAGAACTTGGTTTGTTTCATCATTCTAGACCAATATCTAATTTTAATATTAAGTGTGCTACTTAAAATGTTTTCCTAAGCAATGAATAATGGATGAGTTCACTTTCATCTGTCTTGACTGCACTGGCACACACTAGATTCTGATTATGTTACAGTATTTTTTAACTTATTTAAAAAACTTCTGCTCCTGGTCAAATAAATAAGCAGCAGAAATAAGGTCAACTAAAAAAGAAGGAGTAGTAATATTTTATTAAAGTTTAACTCTTAATACTCTCCCAAGTCCATGGTCTAGTTCCAGGTTTCTTAAACATTTTCAACCCAATAAATGTTTACATGACCCCAAGTATATAGATACATTAAAAGGTACAAAAATCAAATATTTGCTGATAATAAATCAGCATTTAGCATCTGCTAAATAAGTCGGTTTTCCTTTTTATAAAATACTAGCCATCCCCTGCCATGCATTGCTGTGGCTCAGTCTGTGTATATGTGTTTTGTGTGTATATATGCATATGTGTGTGTATATATTTGGGTATAATATATGTGTGTTTGTGTGTGTGTGTGGCTTTGTGCATGCATTGTATTTATTTATTTTTTACTTTTAAATCTGTTTGTCAGTGTTTTTATGAGGGATGGTCACTCGTTGCCCTGTTAGGTGTATTGTGTCCAAATGTGGTCTCAATTTGTCCGGTGGTTTTTGAGTTATGTTAATCCCACAAACGAACATTACATTTTTATTTATATAGATATCTGAAATGTTTTCTGTAAACACTGCACAACAGAATTCAGTGTTGTGTTTAATGTTTTTATAGTGTTTTTATACTGTTTTATTATATTACATATATTTATACTTTTCTTATTGTGGGCACTGTGCTGTGCCGGTTGTTAGCCGCCCTGAGTCCCTCTGTGGAGGTGAGATAGGACGGGATATAAATGCCCTAAATAAATAAACAAACAAACATCAATATCTAAAATAGCCACTACGTGGCATTCAGAAATCTTTTACTGTTGCCAAATTTTGTGGAATCCCAACATTGAGCTAAGGCAGTGGTTCCCGACCTTTTTTAAAACTAGGGACCACTTTCCAACATTAGTTCAAAAAAGGTTACAAATCAGTTTTTGGTCAACTTTAAGTTCGGTTGGTTTGGTTATTTGAGGTGCTGATTCAGAAAATGGCATTGCATACATCATATCAGCTCTAGTTTCGGATACAAAACATATGCCATCCAGTAGTCGCCATCTTCTCACCCACAGAAAACCATATTTAATAAGCCTCTGCACTATAAGAGGGTTTCGCGAGACCAGTCACTCTCATTGCAACAGTGCAGTAACGGTGCGGCCGCAGACCATATTTTAGTTCTTGTTGACCACTGGTGGTCCACAGACCATAGGTTGGGAACCACTGAGCTAAGGGGACCCCATTTGGTATCGGGACCCACAGCTTATGAAGCATTGGTCTGATTAATACTTACAAGAGGAAAGAGATCGTTAACATTTTGCTTCTTATAACCTTGGCATATACTATAGCTGAAGTCTCAATGTCTCTGGAATAGTTCGAAGTTTTGTAGAAATGTGTATCTTTTAAGAGATACCTACAAGCACTAAAGAGGAACATTTTAGTCCACTTTAATGAATGGGCCCTTTCACACTAAAGAATTAAAGCATTTTATCAACCATGTCTACAGATGCCATGTGGCCTGCTGGAGCTCATAGTTTAGTGAGATGCCAGAGTTCTTTGGCCAATAATCCTAAACTGCTAAGCCCAGGATTTCATAGGATGTTGTCATAGCAGTAAATAGCAGTCAAAGTGAAATCATAATGGATATTACCACACAAGGCTTTGTACCATATGTTTGAAGCTCCCTAGCCATAAACAGAAGTGTTTACCATCACACAGCAGCATTGTAAAGTTATTTGAAACCAGTTTTCCACTCAAGTTGAAGATATACTTTTCGAAAAGGGAGGGACTCCCATTTTTAGGCAGCTGAAAGCATTTTGAACATGTATTAAAGGTGTTTCCAGGTGGTGTGATTATTTAGAAAAGCTCAAACTACAAAATCCTTAATGTAAAAGATTCTACAAGATCCCTTTATAAGCAGATGCAGGGAGTTGCAAATGGACATGATTACTACAGTTCTGATATTATTAGAAGTATTAAATTGGTAAAATTGGTTTTAACATCACATTTACACTGAATTCTGGTTTCTAGTAACAAACAATAAAGTCATCACAGTGAATGTACTGTCAAACTACAGTATGATTATTTTTGTTACCATGTTGTTTAAAATACATTAAAGGCAGTTCATGAAATAGGGTTGCCATATGTCCCTTATTCTAAGGGACGTCCCTTATTTTGGCCCTAAAATTTGTGTCCCTTATTTTCAGGCCCTGTCCCTTATTTTTGACTAGCAGGACAGGACTGGGCGGGGTTCACCAGAGGAAGGTGCGCGCTGTGGTTTTCACGGCAATGCCTGCCCGGGATTCCAACTCGCAGGGCAGCCTGCATCCCCCTTGGAAGGAAGAGACAATACAGGACTTTTTCAAAGTACAGTAGACTAATTAACCATTACCCAAGGGGAATGTTGGATCATGTTGAATAAAGATAGTTTCTGGTTGCTTGAGAGTTACTCTTAAAATAGGCCTAGCTGTGCATCCCAATACTATACAATGCTGTGTATCCCATACTATACTGTACCATTAACTATTGACATAATAATCATGAAGATGTACTGTCTTATAAAATTTATTTTATTTTAATGTTTAGACAGTGCACTTTTAAAGTCAGCAAAGTCAAGGACTAAATACAGATGGAGAAAATTAGGTAGTTCTAATAATGTTTTTTTCTGCATGACAAAGCATGCAGAAACATACCATGTACTGTTAAGAGGGTGTAAGTCAGTTTCTTTTGTGAGTTTCAATCATTATCTTATTCTGTTAATAAAACTATTTCTACCTAATGTTTGAGTTTCAAGTTTTTAATGAAGTGTCCCTTATTTTTGTGAAAAATCCCATAAATGTCCCTTATTTCTTATATCAAAAATGGCAACCTTATCATGAAACAAAGTCACAGGGTCCTTCCACACAGCCCTATATCCCAGAATATCAAGGCAGAAAATCCTACCTTATCTGAGTATGTATTCAGATAACCCAGTTCAAAGCAGATATTGTGGGAATTTTTTTGCCTTGATATTCTGGGATATGGGGCTGTGTGGAAGGGCCCACAGAGAGGTGCTAGTTGACATAATAAATACAAGAGGAGAAGGAAAACTAAAGATAAGATAAGCACTCTACTTTAAAATTCCTCCACATGGAGAATGAATGACTTGCAAAGATGGCATAGCATTCATTTTCTAGACACAAGCATTGTTGCATTTGTATGTTTTACAAAAGAAAAAAATGACTGTGAACAGTAACTTAAATTATTCATTGGGTCCTCGCCCTTCACAGAAAGACATTTCCAAACATATCACAAATGTGAATTATATAGGGATCTGGTATTTATTTGTAAATAAAATTAATCACATTCTGCAGCCCAACACCCAAAGACTTCATCTGAATATCACAATTAACCATGGACCTAGGGCCCTTCCACACAGCCATATAACCCAGAATATTGAGGCAGATAATCCACAATATCTGCCTTGAACTGGATTATCTGAATTCACACTGCCATATAACCCAGTTCAAATAAGATATTATGGGATTTTATATAACTCGTCGTCGTCATCATCGGTTTCTCACTTGTTAATCGCCCTCCATTAAAATGCTCCAGGCAATTTACATAAAACAATTGCATAAAAACATTACACAATACCGAATAGACTGCATTAAACATTAAAAGTTCTGCTAAAAAGCCAGGCCTGAGCAAAGGGTCGCAAGTCACGCATGGCCCTCAAGTGGGGAGGCAAGGAGTTCCACAAGACAGGGGCAGAGATGGAGAAGGCCCTACGTCTTGTGCTCTCAAGACGTACTTCCCTGGGGCCTGGAACATACAGTAAATTTAGTTGGGGGAGTGGTTTAGATGGTGTAACTGTGTGGAAAGGGCCTTAGTCTGTCTTTCAGGCCTGTTTAGTCCTGTCTCCTCCAACTCTTCTGTATAAGAGGACAAGAGAAAGGAAAGTTCTGAAGCATTTATTTTTGACAAAGCCACAGCTTGCCATATCACCCAAAAATGACATATTGTGATTAAACCTAACTATGGCTTGGTTGAACAAACTAATCTCAAATCGTGGTTTGATCATGGCTTCATGTCCCACTTGCATTTCAGTTAAGCTAAGTTGGAAGTGCAAATTTCTGATCCCTTCCTGATCTCCTGAGTCCCCCTGGGGAGAGAGGGCAGTCTATAAATAAAGTTTTATTATATTATTACACCAGACCAAAGGGAAGGAGATGGAATACACAAGTCTGGGGCATGACTAGCTTTGTTTTCACCAATTTAAACTATCAGGATCGTCTAAACTTTGCAGTTCAATCAGAGATGGATGGTCCTGTCCTTGACAAATCCACTCCCAATGTCACAAATGGTCCTATTGTAATCATAAAATAGCTGCCACAAAGGATCTTGACTCTTCAGAGTAAAATGTTATTGTAGGTTGAAATACCTCCTATATGTCACTTGTAACATCAACCTCAAACTTCTCTGCTATGTGCCATTTTGTTGTGGGAATAGGGCCAATGTAACAGATGTGAGAAAAAGCAAGGCTGGTTGGCACAATTTTGGAACTTCTAGCTTTATGTTTGTCTTCCCCCTAAATTTCTATCCTATATATATTAAGATACATACTCACACATGTGTATATGTATGAAGAGAAGAAATTTAGTAGGGAAACCACTGCACATGAATTATATACACGGTGCAGACAGAGAGAAGCACATGAACCATCAAGATTATGTGAGCATTGGGTCGTCTTCTCCTTGAACAGACAAATCAGAATATATCTCCAGAAAGGATTCACTGGGAACAGAAGTCTACCTGCCTGGACATATTTACAGTTTTTCATTTATAACATTCCAAGGTGCCTTCAGTTATTGTCTCATCAATTATATCCTCTGTCATGCATGATTTATAATGTTTCCTCATACAAGATTTATTCTGGTTTCACTTTCTCTGCAATCAAGTTTTTCTTGGGAGACTGAAAAATGTCTATTGGCTTTTCTTGTCAACACCTGATTCACGAGCCTCAAAATACACCTGAGGCAAATGAGGTGATGAAATGATAAGCCAGGTTACAGGAGTAAGTGTGCTCACACCTCCTTTTGTTATCAGTAGGGTAATTATACCTCAACAAGAAGACTTAAACCAAGGCCTTACAAAGTCAAGGAGTGCAAGAATTGGCTTAGTGTAAGGCCAGAACATTTTATTTATTTCATGCTATTCATTGTCCCTCCTTTCTCTCAATATGGGACCTAAGATAGTTTACAATATCCTGGCCCAAACTCTCACAAGGCAAGAAAAATCCCTCTAGGTGAAGACATACTAACATCTGGTGGAGATGAGGTTTTTTATGCTTTTTCTGAATTCCAATACATCTCCCTTCTTCTCCCAAAGATACAGAATGTGTGTGCAAATATTTCTGACATACTCCAAAGGAATGGCTATCTTCATCCCTTTGTAGTGAAAATCATTTCAGGGCTAAGAAAATCTTCATCCAATGACCTCACTCTTGCTGCTTCATATTAAAACTTGGAGAAATTTTCATATTTGTATTCAGCATCCTAGATTTTTTCAGAGTTAGAACAAGGGTTCACACAAATCTTTGCAGATACAGATGTATTGCCTTTCATACTACACAATTATTGTGTAGGAGCCAAGCCCAATAAAGTAAATAGCAAAAGTTTATTAACAGAGTCACAAACTTCAAAAGTAGAGCAAACTGTCCAAAGGCACTGTAAAGCTGAGCAAAAAAGGCTCAAGCAACACAAAATAAAACCAATCCAGGTCAAAAAGCGTCCAAACTCTTAAAGGCTCTTCTTGATGGTTCCGTACGATTCACCAACCTTCACTTTTCATGCACATCTTTAAGACTTGTTACTTTTCTTTCGCTTTTTGATTCTATTGATAACTTTCCTCTTAGTGTCACGATCACGGACTTGGCGGGCCCCTTAATCACACACACACAGACGTACTGAAGGCTAACTACTTTATTGAGTATAAAAACAGTTCCAAAGAATATATAGTCCAATAATAAGCAATTGTCCAAAAGGTAGAAAGCAAGATTGTCCAAAGTAACGTAGCAAATAGACTAGAAGCTTGGCAAGGCTCCGCAATCCAATGCGGCTCAGGAACAAGGCAGGGCTCCGCAATCCAATGCGGATCAAGAAACAAGGCAAGGCAAATGCAAGGCAAGGCTTGATGACCACGGCTAGGCTTGTGGTCCCACCGCTTCACGCCTATTCAGGAAAGACGTGGCGGAGAACTGAGGATGCGTTCCCACGGATCCTATACTTAATCCTTCGGCCGAGGCCCCCGACGCTCTAGGCGTCTTCGTCGCCAATCTCCGCTCACGAACCTCGGTCAGTCTAGGACCCAGACCAAGCCCCTCCTAGTAGACTCAATGTCCCGTCTCCTATCGAAAGTTTGACCTTGCCTCTCAGCAGCTGTGTCGCTATCTTCCTGAGAACTTTCCTCCCTAGCACTTTCCCACTGCTTCGTCCATGTTTTCACTTTCAAGCTCTTGGGAATTCCTCCCCGGGTGTTCATAACTCCCTTTGCTGCTTCCCATCTCCACCTGGTGATCGGAATCTATGCTAGGCCCAAACATCATCTCATCCCATGCCAAGCTCTCTGTAGGCGAACGAGGCCCATCCGAAGGGCCCCTGTGCTTCACCCCAGTCATCTAGCTCATCCTCTGACTCCACATCTGCTGTTGCAGGCCCTAATGCTAATGGAACCCCAGGACCTATTCCCTGCCCTCCAGGCACAAACGAGAACTGCTGTGCTACACTATCCCCCCACTCAGGGCCCCTCCTAGGCCGCCCTCGAGGTTTGGGTTTGTCAGGGTACTTGCGGTGAAAACGAGCCACCAAATCCGAGCATGGACATCCCGAGCCCGGTCCATGAACGTTCTTCGGGCCCAACCCCTTCCAGTCAAGCAAATATTCCAACTTCCGGTAGCGGATGCGAGCATCCAAGATGTCCTGCACCTCCAACTCCTCCTCGCCATCGCGCATCACAGGGGGAGGAGGCGGCTGCGTCACGTCAGGCCGCACCCCCTTCGCCGGGCGGAGCAACGAACGATGAAACACAGGGTGGAGCTTCATGTCCGCTGGGAGTTGTAGTTTGAAGGAAACAGGTCCCACCTTCTCCAAAACTTTGTAGGGTGTGAGAAAAAGCAAGGCTGGTTGGCACAATTTTGGAACTTCTAGCTTTATGTTTGTCTTCCCCCTAAATTTCTATCCTATATATATTAAGATACATACTCACACATGTGTATATGTATGAAGAGAAGAAATTTAGTAGGGAAACCACTGCACATGAATTATATACACGGTGCAGACAGAGAGAAGCACATGAACCATCAAGATTATGTGAGCATTGGGTTGTCTTCTCCTTGAACAGACAAATCACTGGGAACAGAAGTCTACCTGCCTGGACATATTTACAGTTTTTCATTTATAACATTCCAAGGTGCCTTCAGTTATTGTCTCATCAATTATATCCTCTGTCATACATGATTTATAATGTTTCCTCATACAAGATTTATTCTGGTTTCACTTTCTCTGCAATCAAGTTTTTCTTGGGAGACTGAAAAATGTCTATTGGCTTTTCTTGTCAACACCTGATTCACGAGCCTCAAAATACACCTGAGGCAAATGAGGTGATGAAATGATAAGCCAGGTTACAGGAGTAAGTGTGCTCACACCTCCTTTTGTTATCAGTAGGGTAATTATACCTCAACAAGAAGACTTAAACCAAGGCCTTACAAAGTCAAGGAGTGCAAGAATTGGCTTAGTGTAAGGCCAGAACATTTTATTTATTTCATGCTATTCATTGTCCCTCCTTTCTCTCAATATGGGACCTAAGATAGTTTACAATATCCTGGCCCAAACTCTCACAAGGCAAGAAAAATCCCTCTAGGTGAAGACATACTAACATCTGGTGGAGATGAGGTTTTTATGCTTTTTCTGAATTCAATACATCTCCCTTCTTCTCCCAAAGATACAGAATGTGTGTGCAAATATTTCTGACATACTCCAAAGGAATGGCTATCTTCATCCCTTTGTAGTGAAAATCATTTCAGGGCTAAGGAAATCTTCATCCAATGACCTCACTCTTGCTGCTTCATATTAAAACTTGGAGAAATTTTCATATTTGTATTCAGCATCCTAGATTTTTTCAGAGTTAGAACAAGGGTTCACACAAATCTTAGCAGATACAGATGTATTGCCTTTCATACTACACAATTATTGTGTAGGAGCCAAGCCCAATAAAGTAAATAGCAAAAAGTTTATTAACAGAGTCACAAACTTCAAAAGTAGAGCAAACTGTCCAAAGGCACTGTAAAGCTGAGCAAAAAAGGCTTAAGCAACACAAAATAAAACCAACCAGGTCAAAAAGCGTCCAAACTCTTAAAGGCTCTTCTTGATGGTTCCGTACGATTCACCAACCTTCACTTTTCATGCACATCTTTAAGACTTGTTACTTTTCTTTCGCTTTTTGATTCTATTGATAACTTTCCTCTTAGTGTCACGATCACGGACTTGGCGGGCCCCTTAATCACACACACACAGAGACGTACTGAAGGCTAACTACTTTATTGAGTATAAAACAGTTCCAAAGAATATATAGTCCAATAATAAGCAATTGTCCAAAAGGTAGAAAGCAAGATTGTCCAAAGTAACGTAGCAAATAGACTAGAAGCTTGGCAAGGCTCCGCAATCCAATGCGGCTCAGGAACAAGGCAGGGCTCCGCAATCCAATGCGGATCAAGAAACAAGGCAAGGCAAATGCAAGGCAAGGCTTGATGACCACGGCTAGGCTTGTGGTCCCACTCCGCTTCACGCCTATTCAGGAAAGACGTGGCCGGAGAACTGAGGATGCGTTCCCACGGATCCTATACTTAATCCTTCGGCCGAGGCCCCGACGCTCTAGGCTTCTTCGTCTCCAATCTCCGCTCACGAACCTCGGTCAGTCTAGGACCCTAGACCAAGCCCTCCTAGTAGACTCAATGTCCCGTCTCCTATCGAAAGTTTGACCTTGCCTCTCAGCAGCTGTGTCGCTATCTTCCTGAGAACTTTCCTCCCTAGCACTTTCCCACTCGGCTTCGTCCATGTTTTCACTTTCAAGCTCTTGGGAATTCCTCCCCCCGGGGTGTTCATAACTCCCTTTGCTGCTTCCCATCTCCACCTGGTGATCGGAATCTATGCTAGGCCCAAACATCATCTCATCCCATGCCAAGCTCTCTGTAGGCGAACGAGGCCCATCCGAAGGGCCCTGTGCTTCACCCCAGTCATCTAGCTCATCCTCTGAATCCACATCTGCTGTTGCAGGCCCTAATGCTAATGGAACCCCAGGACCTATTCCCTGCCCTCCAGGCACAAACGAGAACTGCTGTGCTACACTATCCCCCCACTCAGGGCCCCCTAGGCCGCCCTCGAGGTTTGGGTTTGTCAGGGTACTTGCGGTTAAAGCGAGCCACCAAATCCGGATCATGGACATCCCGAGCCCGGGTCCATGAACGTTCTTCCGGGCCCAACCCCTTCCAGTCAAGCAAATATTCCAACTTCCGGTAGCGGATGCGAGCATCCAAGATGTCCTGCACCTCCAACTCCTCCTCGCCATCGCGCATCACAGGGAGGGAGGCGGCTGCGTCACGTCAGGCCGCACCCCTTCGCCGGGGGAGCAACGAACGATGAAACACAGGGTGGAGCTTCATGTCCGCTGGGAGTTGTAGTTTGAAGGAAACAGGTCCCACCTTCTCCAAAACTTTGTAGGGTCCCAAAAATCTCGCGTCCAGCTTGCGGCTGGGTCGCTGCGTGGGCAAATTCTTGGTGGACAGCCAAACTTTATTCCCCACGAGGATCTCAGGACCCTCCTGGCACCGCCGATCAGCCATCCGCTTGTAGTCGGCCTTCGCCTGGTCCAATTGGGTGCGTAGCAAGTCTTGGAGTGCAGTGAGCTCTCGAAGCCAATCCTTAGCCTCCGAAACGTCCGCAGACGGGTCCACCGGCGGGTAGAACCGAGGGTGGTGTCCATAGTTAGCAAAGAAAGGGGTCTCTTTGATGGATTCCTGTGTCGCATTGTTGTAAGCAAACTCTGCCAAAGACAACAAGGACGCCCAGTTGTTTTGCTGATAGTTGACATAGCAGCGCAGGTACTGCTCCAAAGTGGCATTAACCCGTTCGGTTTGCCCATCGGTCTGCGGGTGATGAGCCGTGGACATCCGCACATCAATCCCCAGCAACTTCTGGACAGCCTTCCAGAACTGGGAAGTGAATTGGGTGCCCCGGTCCGTCACCAAGCTCTGTGGAAGTCCATGCAGCTGAAACACATGTTGCACAAACATATCAGCAGTCTCTTTGGCAGTAGGCACCCCCACACAGGGGATGAAGTGTCCCATCTTGGTGAAACAGTCCACCACGACCAGTATCATGGTGAAACCCTTGGACTTAGGGAGGTCGGTGATGAAATCAGCCGAAATCATCTTCCAGGGAGCAGAGGGGGTCGGGAGCGGCTGGAGCAAACCGGCCGGCTTGCCCCCCTGGTTCTTAGCCCGCTGGCACACAGGGCAAGAGCCCACATAGTCCTCCACATCCCTCCGCACTTTAAGCCACCAGAAATCCCGTAGGACCAGTTGCAGAGTCTTGAAAAGCCCAAAATGGCCAGCGGCCCGGCTATCGTGGCAAAGCTTGAGAATGTCCTCCCGCTCGGGCCCAGGGGAAACATAGACCGAGTCCCGGTGGTAGAGCACCCGTTCTTTACCTGGAAAGGGGCTTGGGGCCCCTTGGTCAGCTGCTCTTGCACCCACGGGTCGGTCCGCTGGCGAGCGGAGACACGAACGCTCAAAGGTCTCTTATCTCCAGGGGTCGGCGGGGCCGCTGGAGGATGGACAGGGAGCGCCCGAGCAGCCGCAAAGTTCTCCGCTTTGAGCAACCGGGCCTCCGACGGCCCGGCCCCATCACGAGCGTACTCCGGCTTTCGGGACAACGCATCAGCTTGCTTGGTCTGCTTGTGGGTCACATAGTGGATGCGGAAATTGAATCGCTCAAAGAACAGGGACCATCTCTGTTGCCTCTGGTTCAATTTGCGCTGGGTTTTCAAGTGCTCCAAATTCCGGTGGTCGGTGTGAACCTCCACCGGGAACTTGGCCCCTTCAAGCAGGTGTCTCCAGACTTCAAACGCCACCTTGATGGCCAAAAGTTCCTTCTCCCAAATGGTATAGTTCTTTTCCGGAGCCATCAGCTGCCGGGAATAGTAGGCACAGGGCAACAAGTCCGTCCCTGAGGCTGTAGCAGGATCGCTCCCACCGCCACATCCGACGCATCGGCCGGGACGATGACAGGGGTGCGGGGGTTGGGGTGCTGCAGAAGCGGCTGAGTGGTGAACAGCTGCTTTAACTTGCGGAACCCTACATCTGCCTCCGGAGTCCACCGGAAAGGCACCTTTCCCCGCAAACACTGGGTGATAGGATCAGCCCACTTGGCAAAGTCAGGAATGAACTTTCTGTAGTAGTTGGCAAAGCCCAGGAATTGTTGGATGTCTTTTTTGCTAGCCGGCAGCCCAATCAACCACGGCTTGGACCTTGGTGTCATCCATGGCGATGCCCGTGGGAGGAGATACGGTAGCTTAGAAAGTCCACCTCCCGCAGATCAAAAGCACATTTCTCCAGCTTAGCATAGAGCCCGTGAGCTCTGAGTCTCTGGAGCACCTCCTT
The DNA here is from genome assembly GCA_030556195.1 of Anolis apletophallus. Classification (NCBI taxonomy): domain Eukaryota; kingdom Metazoa; phylum Chordata; class Lepidosauria; order Squamata; family Anolidae; genus Anolis; species Anolis apletophallus. Next base: position 75,638,614 of record JARBWK010000002.1, read on the forward strand.
GACATGGCGGTCATGGGTCGCCTGATCTGGAGAAAAAAATAGCAGGTCGTCTAGGTAGACCGCCAAATAGCGGTCCAGCAAGTCTCGGAAAATGTCATTCATGAAATGTTGGAAACAGGCTGGGGCGTTGCACAAACCGAATCCCATCACCAGGTATTCGAAACTCCCCCACTTGGTCTGGAAGGCCGTCTTCCATTCATCACCCTGGCGAATCCGGACAAGGTTGTAAGCCCCCCGCAGTTCAATGGCACAGTCATAGGGCCGGTGCGGAGGCAAGCGTTCGCCTCCTTCTCACTGAAGACATCCCAAAATCCGGCATACTTCTTGGGTCGGGTGGCCCCATTCTCCACTTCTTGAGCCTGGCACGCCCGGGCCATCATGCAGTGGCCCTGGCAATGGTCAGACGAAATAATTAGCTGTCTCTGGGCCCCGGAGATCTGGGGGTCATGGAGCGAGCCACACGATGCCCAGGACAATGGGGAAATCTGGGAGCTTGGTTACAAGAAAAGAAATGTCCTCTTTATGGGAGCTAGTCCACCTCCTGGTGGGGGCTGTATATTGAGTCACAGCCCCCGTTTTCAAAACTCTCCCATCGATAGTCTGGACACCCTTGGGCTCTTGGAGATCAAGAAATTGTAATCCAGCAGACTTGGCATAGTCTGCATCGATGAAGTTGTTGGTGGCCCCCGAGTCTATCATGGCATGGACCATCATCGGCCCCTTCTCGGGTGACCACAAGCTGACCATTACAAGGAACAATTGTCCAGTCTTGGGTTCAGGAGGAAGGTTAGCGACGTCGGCCGAGTGAGCGAACCCTCTTACACCCGGCCGGCCCCTTCCCCCGTCGCCTGAAGGGCCTCTTCGGCTTCTGGGGCCCCTCCTAGGGCGGCAGAGGCCCGAGGGGTCTTTCCACGCGGTTTCTGGGGGCACTCCTTTGAAAAGTGTCCAGCCCCCCCCCCGCAATACCAGCATAAGTTAAGACGCTGACGCCGTGCCTTCTCCGCCTGGTCCACTTTGGGCCGTACGGTCCCCAACTGCATGGGCTCCGGGTCGTCAGGACCGGCTGGCGTCGGCAATTGCCGGGGTTGGAACTGCCCGGCCCCCCCTTCCTTCCTCGCCACTGGTTTCTCCGGCACGCCTTTGTCCCACCGCCTCCTGGTCTGCAGTCCAGCTTCCACACGAAGGCTCAGGGCAATGGCCGCCTCAAGATCATCGGGCCGAGGATGTTTTAACATCTCCTGTTGCATTTCCGAGGTCAGCCCCGCAGTGTAGTGATAACGCAACGCCGATACGTTCCACTGTACCTGGGCAGCCAGGACTCGAAAGCGGGAAATGTACTGGGACAGGGAGAGATCCTTGATCGTCAGCCGGGCCAAATCCCTCTCAGCCAGCTCTTCATTCACAGGGGACCCCCATGTCGCCCGGATCGCGGCTAGGAAAGCCCGCAGCGTGTTGGTATGGGGGGACTGGGCCCGGATCAACGCGGTGGCCCACGTTGCTGCGGTCCCTTCCATCAGGTTGTAAACAAACACCACCTGGGCTCGATCAGTGGCGAACTCGTTGGGGCGCTGCTCCAGGTATAGTTCCACTTGGCAAACAAAAACCTCCACCTGAGCCGGGTTGCCATTGAAACGGGCCGGTGGGCTCACCCCCGGGTGCAGTCCGGCCCGGGTACGTAGCTCTCCCAATTCCTGCTGCATCGCTTGCACTTGAGCATCCGACAAGTTAGCCATGGCGACCACTGTCGTCGAGCGCTTCTTGCGGCGTCCCGAGCGGCGTCCCGTGGTGTGATAAGGGGTTCTTGGAGTTCTCCGGCCAGCTGTCACGATCACGGACTTGGCGGGCCCCTTAATCACACACACAGAGACGTACTGAAGGCTAACTACTTTATTGAGTATAAAAACAGTTCCAAAGAATATATAGTCCAATAATAAGCAATTGTCCAAAAGGTAGAAAGCAAGATTGTCCAAAGTAACGTAGCAAATAGACTAGAAGCTTGGCAAGGCTCCGCAATCCAATGCGGCTCAGGAACAAGGCAGGGCTCCGCAATCCAATGCGGATCAAGAAACAAGGCAAGGCAAATGCAAGGCAAGGCTTGATGACCACGGCTAGGCTTGTGGTCCCACTCCGCTTCACGCCTATTCAGGAAAGACGTGGCCGGAGAACTGAGGATGCGTTCCCACGGATCCTATACTTAATCCTTCGGCCGAGGCCCCGACGCTCTAGGCTTCTTCGTCTCCAATCTCCGCTCACGGACCTCGGTCGGTCTAGGACCCTAGACCAAGCCCTCCTAGTAGACTCAATGTCCCGTCTCCTATCGAAAGTTTGACCTTGCCTCTCAGCAGCTGTGTCGCTATCTTCCTGAGAACTTTCCTCCCTAGCACTTTCCCACTCGGCTTCGTCCATGTTTTCACTTGTCGTTCAGTCCTTCGACATCAATCCGGGGGGGGGGGTGGAAAGCACGCAGAATGGGGTCGTCAGAGCAGTCCTGGGTCAAGCTGGAAAAAGTAGCCAATGAAGAAGTGAAGTCCAACGGTCTAAGGTCAAAAGCAGGAAGACAGCAGGATCTAGCACACAAGGATTTAAGAACGTGTAGCCGATGAGAGAATACAAGATACGGGAGCCACCAAATATGATACCAATATCCAGGAAGAGAGTCCAAGGATCAGAATTCACATCCACGATCAATCCAGCAGCAACACAGGGCAGGGCTTTGGACGGCAAGTACAACTTCTTGCCACCTGCAAAGAAGGGTTATTTCAAAGCCCCCTTTATTCAAATCTCTTCCTCAGAACTCAATTGGACCGACGCCCCGTTATCATCCCTTTCAGCTGCCAGCACTTCTTCACGTGCTGCCCTTTGCCTCTCATGCCAAGCCATTTGTCTTCTACGATTATTTAGATCACCCCAGCAAGAACCCTGTTTCCCATCTCCTGTGAATCCCACAAATGACTCACTACTAGTAGGTGCTTCACAAACGTCATGTATCTGTTGCACCTTAGTCCAATCCATGTCACTGGACACCTCTTCAGAACTCTATGAATCCCCAACCCCATCTCCCATAGACTGTTCCTCATCATCACACCCATCATCCCCTGAAAACCCCAAAAATGTATCATCATCAGAAGACTCATTAAGTATTTGCTGAATTCTCTTCCTTTCCTGCTCCTCATCTGACTCTTGCTCACGAGTAGACCTTTTTGCCATTCTGATTGCAGCCTCTGCTCTCTCAGCCTCAGGCTCAACTACAACTATTATAGTGTTATGGTTCTATTTTAATTGCCTTGGCGACATGTTATGGAATCTTGGGATTTGTAGTTTAGGAAAGGAACGGATGATTCAGAGACAGAGTGCTCTAGTGGCTCACCAATCTATGTATCTCAGGATCTACCCATGACAATTAAAACACGGCACTGTATTATATACCTTGAAAGGGCTCTTTATTATTCTACTGTTCCTTGATTAAGTATTTTTCTTTCAGACTCACCAGTTTGACAAAATGGATATTTGAGGCTGACCCAAATACAATAGTAGCTGTGACAACTCCTACCCTTGCAGTCATTTTGTGAGACTGTTCATGGCACAACATACCAAAAATACCTTCTGGCCTAAAAAGTTTGAGATACTCTAAGACAGAGGTGCCCACACTTTTTCAGCTAGCGAGCTACTTCTAATAAAACCAAGTCTGAAAGATCTACCAGGGCGGAGCAGGGGGAAGGGGGTGGGGCTTCACGCAGCCTGGCTCCTCCCCCTCTGGCTTTAGCGTTTCCACAGCTTCTGGAGGCAAGGGGGGGATCTATGCCACTACTGCCTAGGCATTCCCCCCCCTCTTGCCTCCAGAAGCTGCGGAAGCGCTAAAGCCGGGAAGGAAGGGGGAGGGGCTTTGCATGGCCTGACTCTGCCCCCTTCCCCTCTGGCTTTAGCATTTTCACAGCTTCTGGAGGCAAGAGGGGGGGGGGAATGTCAAGGAAGTAGTGGCTATCTATGCCACTACTGCCTTGGCATTCCCCCCCCCCCTTGCCTCCAAAAGCTGCGGAAGCGCTAAACCCGGGGGGAAGGGGGCTGGGCTTCACGTGGACTGGCTCCTCCCCCTCAGAAGTGCCACATCCAACTGGGATCGACCTCCTTTGGTCCTGGGATCGACCAGTCGATCATGATCTACTTAATGAGCACCCCTGCTCTAAGACATAATGGGTTCAAAACCCAAAACTGTGCCCTTTGGGGCACCAAAATGTACTGTACATTTGTACTGTGCTCCTTCTTTCAATAAGTACTTTTGGATGAAGTACTGTAAAGTTGGTGCAACTGAAAGATAAATAAATGCAGCAAACTTCCAGATATAAACAAATATGTGAGTGGAAAAGTGATTGTTCAGCACATCCTTGGTGTCTGAGTAAGATAGAGAACTACTGCACAGAACTGCATTTAAGGCAAGCCGTCTCAGAACAGTAAGATTGATGCTCCTGGTAAGCCTTCCAAGTACAACCACATGATAAGGTTAGCATTTGCTCAACCTAAAAATATTTGTGGTGATAGAGAGGGAAGGGACTTGTGTAAGATTCTGACACATAATCGCAGTTAACATTTGGCTGCAGAGCTCTAGGATGACTTGGTATCTGTACTCAAATGCTAACTGTACAGGCAATAAAAAACTATCTAGAACAGTGGTTCTCAATCTGTGGGTCCCAGATGTTTAGGCCTTCAACTCCTAGAAATCCTAACAGCTGGTAAACTGGCTGGGATTTCTCGAAGTTGTAGGCCAAAACACCTGGGGACCCACAGTTTGAGAACTACTGTTTTAACGGATAAAAGTTGAATATAACATAAAACACCATTTCTAAATGCAGTATTATAGCTAAAGGTAGCGCACAGTTCTTCCTTAAAATCTATTTGCATTTGGTGTGGTGTTTAGAAGAAATCATGCAAAGCAATTGGGAGTTATGAAAAGGCTTGACAGTAGGATGTAAGTAATTGCAATACATAAATCCCCCATTCTATGTATATTTCATATCCAGAAAAGACAAACTAAAAGGATCAAAGCTGTGGAAGTCATTTCCTATGAGGAGGGTATGTTTTGTAAAGAGGTGGCATGATTGATAGCCATGTTTGAAAGAATGTCACATTGAGGAGGAGGCAAGCTTGTTTTCTGCTGTTCTAGAGGATTCAAAATTTAGGAGAAGAGATTCCACCTAAACATTAGGAAGATCTTCCTGACCATAAGAACTGTTTGACAGTGGAATATGCTGCCTCGGAGTGTGATGAAGCCTCCTTCTCCGAAGGTTTTTAAGCAGAGCCTGGATGCCCATCTGTCAGGGCTGCTTTGAGTGTGTGTTCCTGCATGGCAGGGGGTTGGACTGGATGGCCCTTGTGGTCTCTTCCAACTCTATAATTCTATGAACATTTATACTGAAGCCCCCGGTGGCACTGTGGGTTAAACCCTTGTGCCAGCAGGACTGAAGACCAACGGGTTGCAGGTTTGATTCCAGGGAGAGCGCAGATGAGCTCCCTCTATCAGCTCCAGCTCCTCATGCGGGGACATGACAGGAGCCTCCCACAAGGATGGTTAAAACATCAAACATCCGGGCATCCCCTGAACAACGTCCTTACAGACAGCCAATTCTCTCACACCAGAAACAACTTGGCTCCTGACACGATAAAAACAAACAAACACCCATGTATACTTATTGCCTGTATCTAAATTCTGAGATACAGTCCAATATTTCCAATATGCCTAATGCATTGATGAAAATTTTTAAAGTAATATCATCTTACCACAGCAGACCTAACACATCAATTTCCATAGCTCAGTTGTTTCCTTGATATGTTACATGCAAACATGCATAAACTAACTCAATATTTTAGCTTTGACTTTCTCCTTCCACTGTCTGTACCCAAATTAAACTTCAACTGAATTTAAGATTACTTTTGCTAGAACATGTCTATGTTTTTAAAAGAGGGACTTTCTATGATGAATAGATTTGATTTAAGCATGTCTTACTCCACCCAGCTCTCTCTGTCTCTGTCTCATCAGTTTTGTAGCAGGAAAGGTATTAAAGGAATGTGACCTAACCAGGTAATTTCTACACATGTGAAATTTACAGTACCTTTTTTTCTAAAGCACAAGTGCAAACAAGTTCAGATTACAGATAATAAAATGTCTTTCTTCAGCAATGTCTATGCTATTGGATTGTAAAAGTTGTGTAAACATCTCCAGTTTGTTTCACATAATTCCAGGGAAGACTTGTGGACTGAAAAGAAGGGAGCTTCTCTCCATTGTTTCAGGGTAAGCAGCACCCACAGGCTGCCACTGCATGTTTTCATGCAATCCCATATCTAAAAGTATCCAGAAATATCTCAGTAGAATATTCAAAACACAAAAACTGATTAATCTTGAAAGCATAAAGATAAAGACACATGGCAATATTAGGAAGTGATTTTTGACTTCTAGATTGGCTAAATTGAAATGCCATCCAGACAGGGACAAAAACCGAGACCTGTCTTGGTTTTACCAGAGACGTCCAAACAATGCTTCCAGTAAAACCAAATTAATTCAGAACAAAACAGGGTTTCCCAGCTTTGTTCCAAATTAACTAAACACTTGGTAAGGTCCAGATCATATGGTAAAATCCGAATCTTACAAAACGTGGGTCCTCTGTGGATTAGACCTGGGAATTTTGCTACATGATTCCTGGGCCCAATCCACAAAAGTTATCTTGTTTTTTGGGCTCCAGGAGTTTGAAAAATTAAGAGAGCAACCACCCCCTTCCCCCAAACCCCAAATTTCCTAGTAAAAAAACTTAGCTGGGCACCATTAAGTTCCTCTGCATGCCTTCTGGCATGAGGAAATGATGTGCCAGGAGATGGGAGGGGGGCAAGGAGGGACTTTCCTTTTATTTACTTTGTATTTGAAAACTAGGGGGGCTTTGGCATGGCTGCATGTCTTCCCAATTGTTATCGGAATGGCATGTAGACACACACATCCCGGGAAAGCCTGGGTTTTTTAAGAGCAGTGGGGACTTAAATCCATGGGTTTTTTTAAAAACCTGCTTCAGTCTAGGTTTAAGTCCTGTCTGGAAGTGCCTTAAGGCTTTATATTATTTAACTGAGGAAGCATTGACACATTAGAACTAATGCAGTTCAACAGCACGTTAACTGCTATGGCTCAGTGCCATGTACTTGTAGAAATTATAGTTTAGTGAGGCACCAGCACTCTTTGCCAGAGAAGGCTAAAGACCTTGTAAAACTACAACTCCTAAGATTCCATTGCATTGAGCCTTTGTAGTTATAGTGGTGTGAGACTGCATTCATTCTGCAGTGTAAATGTACCCTGAGTAATCTTTCAATGCAGAACTTATAAAATGGAAATTTTATCCTACAATAAGGATTGTGAGTATAGCAGATCTATTAAAGAAAAGCAAATGCAAGCGCAATCTTGCTCCATAACATGTGCTGCTCTATGTATAAATGTAATTAATCATTCTTGTAGTTTATCCTGGTTTTCCAGAAGATACATATTTGGCGTGATTTTAATAGTGAATGCAATATTTTATAGGTTTTAATGTGCATTTAATTTTAATTTTTAACTTAAGTGTATACCAACTGTTTGTGGTCCAAAGGCATTTAATAGTTGCCATGTGTAAAGCCAACTTGAGTCCCCTTGGGGGTAGACAAAGGCAGGATTCAAATAGAATACATACATACATACATACATACATAATACATACATACATAAAATATATGCAGGTGGTCTCTCAGTTCAAATGTAACCCTCAGTACAACACCTTCAGTAGGAGACTTGCGCTCGTGACTGTATCTCCCTCCATGAACCTGCCCGTTCCCTACGATCCTTGGGGAAGGGTCTCCTCTCACCTCTTCCACTGTCTCAGTCCTGCTTTGTGGGAACAAGGGAGAGAGCCTTTTCCTCAATGGCCCCCCGTCTATGGAATGCACTGCCTGGTGAGATTAGGTGAGCCCCCACTTTAGAAAGTTTTAAGAAGAATCTTAAGACTTGGGTCTTCCGCCGTGCTTTTGGAGATTAATTATATAATCATGCTATCATTTACCCTCAATATTTACTCCGAGTGCACACCTTCTCCCCCCCCCCTTTTTACAGGAAGGTTCTTTTGTTCGACCCCAGTTTGAAAGAATTTTCTCCCTCACAAATAATTTGCACCACTGCTATCTCACTCCCTGTTTTAATGTTTTTCTATTTTAATCTGTACATGCAGCCTGCTCACTGTTTTGTGCCATGAATAGTTTTATTTTATTGTAATTTTTATTGGTTGTAATATTTTATAGCTTATGTTTTATGTAATTGATTATATTGTTTTATGTTAAATTTTACTTTGTTGTTGTGTTATCGGTCTCGGTCTCACGTAAGCCGCTCCGAGTCCCCGTTGGGGAGATGGTGGCGGTGTACAAATAAAGTTTATTATTATTATATTATTGGTTATTCTCCATATTACACTTGTCTTTTTGACTGCTAATCGTATGCGTAGAACTCTCATCCAGTACCGTATTTCAAATGAAAGTATCTTCCTATCAACTATCTTCACTCTCCAGCTTTCACAACTGTACATAGCACCTATATAGTATGGACAATTCAATTAAATATCTGGTATTCAATGTTATCAATTTGATATTCAAATAAATTGATTTACATTTAACAACTTTTTTCTAAGTCTCAGTTTTGATTTATAATTGAACCACAATATAGAATGTCTTCGGCTATTTCAATGTCTTCATAATCTACAATCTGCTTGCTCTATCCATAAGGAATTGTTCTGGGATCCACTACAGATGCTAAAATCAATGGATGCTCATAGTAGAATGGCCTCCCTGAAATAAAATAGCAAATTATAGAAATGAGTGCCAGAGAGAGCTTGTGAAATAGCTCAAGGCTTTAGCCTATACATTACTTAAATGCTTGCCACATGACAAATTCAAGATTTTCTTTTGTGATTTTTTTAATTTTAATTTTGTTAAGCTATGGTGCTTGAATCTACAGCAGTGCTGTCCAACTTCTGGCGGGTCCAGGGCCGGATAAGAGGTCACTGATGACCTGCGGGGCCGCTCGGCCCCGCCCCCAGCCCAGGCCCCGCCCCCAGCCCAGGCCCCTCCCCCTCCTAAAGCCGCCGAAAAAGGAGGAGGCGGCGCCAAGAGCAGCGCGTCACAGGCCTGGCGTGGCCGCGCTGCTCTTGGCACCGCCTACTCCTCCTTTTCGGTGCCCCCTCCCTTCCTAGGCCGGGGCCACCAAAAGGAGGAGTAGGCGGTGCCAAGAGCAGCAGCGTCACGCCAGGCCTGTGACGCGCTGCTCTTGGCGCCCCGCCTTCTGCTTTCGGCGGCTCCCGGGCCTAGGAAGGGAGGGGGCACCGAAAGGAGGGCGGTGCCAGGGGCAGCGCGTCACGCCAGGTCTGTGACGCGCTGCTCTTGGCGCCGCCTACTCCTCCTTTCGGCGGCTCCCCAGCCTAGGAAGGGAGGGGCGCCAAAGGAGGAGTAGGCGGTGCCAAGGGGCAGCGCGTCACGCCAGACCTGTGACGCGCTGCCGTTGGCGCCGCCTTCTGCCCCTTTCGGCGCCCCCCCCTTCCTAGGTAGGGAGAGGGGCGCCGAAAAGGAGGAGCTAGCTCTCTTCCTCCTCCCTGCCCCGCCTCCCCCCTGGCTGCCTTTTTAAAAAAAAAAATCGATTTTTAAAAAAAAATAAAAATAAGAATGGCGGCTGAGGGCATAGGTGGGGCCGTGGCCAACAGGCTACGGGGCCGCATCCGGCCCCGGGCCGCCAGTTGGACAGCCCTGATCTACAGAACTGGATCAGATGGATACAGCAAAGTAATTGTGCTTTACAGCAGTCAGTCCCTCCTCCACAAAAGAATAGTTCTATGACAGATTAAAAAGTACTACTTGTGTGAAATTGCTGTAGGAATAGAATCAAAGAGAAGATGTGAGATGTTCCTTCATTTCCTCTCAATGATTTTTACTTAAACCAGGAATATATTAATGCTGTCACCCTAACATGCATAAAAATGAGATCATTCCGACATTTTATAAATTATGCTTTTGTTTTGATGGCCCAGCCAATGTTTTAATGAGGGTGATCTTCTACCGCTGTCTTTCCAAAGAAGATAAAATTTAATTGTTAATTATCTCAAATAATTACTCTTTATTTTCCTTTTAATGTGCAGCGTGCATTGCAACCTCTTGATTTTATTGCTCCTTTTTCCTCACTGCACTAGTTTCTAGGTGTGTCTGATTGTTTGACTGACGTCAGATTTGAAGAATGTTTTGTCTAAGTGTATTTATCATTTAGTAGGTAGACATCAAATTTGGATTCCTGATATGCAAATACATTTTAAGGAAGAACTGTGCATCCAAATGGATACTTATTGAAGACAAATGAACACATGCTGTTTTACTCAATGAACCAATACAAGATATTCAAACTGGAAGCTACACCACTTAGTGTGAGCATCGTTCTGTGTGCAAAACCATTTGGGCGTTTTCAAAACCGTTTTCACTCATTCCCAATGCCTGGATCATGTGTGTGTAACAGGGGCTTGTGCTAACAAACTATTATAATTAAAATGGGAACCCAAATAACATTTACTTTTAAAAATGCCCCATGGCATGCCTATCTCTCCTCATCTGTGCAGTTATGGTCATCCCCATTATTAAAACTTTAAATATCAAAACTGGACATTAACTATAGGATGGTGGCACAGCAGGTTAAACCACTGAGCTGCTGAACTTGCTAACAGAAAGGTTGACGGTTTGAATCCGAGGAGCAGTGTGAGCTCCCGGTGTTAGGCCCAACTTCTGCCAACCTAGCTGTTTGAAAACCTGCAAAATGTGAGCCACTCCTGTGGGAAGGTAATGACTGTCCATGCAGTCATGTTGGCCACATGACCTTGGAGGTGTCTACGGACAACGCTGGCTCTTCGGCTTAAATTGAGATGAGCACCACTCCCCAGAGTCGGACATGTCTAGTCTTAATGTCAGGGAAAACCTTTGACTTTATTAACATCTTTTCTGTTGGCAAGAGCATTCCCCACAGTGGCAAAACTGATTTTTTTTGAATCACAAATTCCCCTCTTGCAACATCAAGTGCCTCCCCCTTTAGTTTTCTGAAAGGGAAACCCAATCCCCCCCCCCCCCACAGATTTCAAATGATATATGGAAAAGCAAGAGGAGGGGAAGTCAAAAGTGTTGCTGCCAATGCCATAAGTATCCTTGCAGGATTCCAACATCGAAGAAGATTTCCATTAAGGGAAAGCAAAGTCTGGATCCACAGGGAACCCACTAGTCATATACCTGTTGGGGTTCTCCATTTGACAACTATTATCATTGCATTTTTTACTTCCATGATGCAATGAGACCTTTTCACAGGCATTGAAATATTTTGGTGCACTTTTAATGCATAGATTCCCATATACCTTCTTGCTTTGAGCTTTTTATGCATTTGTCAAATATACAGTATATTTGTCATTCATACACAATTTACAAAATTTTAAAATATTTTTATTCCTATTTTCAAAATTCTTGCAAATGAATGGAATTCCAAGGTAATATACGTTCTATTCAAAAATGGACTTTTTCATCCCAAATCCAGTTAATTTTCTTCCCATTTCTAGATCCAACCCAACTTATTAGCATCTTGAAGGTTTCAGAAAAATAGTTCTCTCTTTTAGAAGCCACTGAAGGGCTTGCAGCACCTGGTAGCAAATACAAACCTACAGAACTGATGGGAAAACTAAACAAATATATACGGTTTTACCCTGTTTAATTTTGAAGTGCCTAGTTGTTGGTCAAAGTCAGCAAGAGAGTGGAGTGATCCTATCTCCATGGCAATCTGAACTCATGAAGTATCAATGAAAAGCAAAATGTTGAAAGTGCTAAGGTCCTTTTTCATTATTTATTTAATTAATTAATTAATTAATTATTTGAACTTGTATGCCGCCACTCCCTGAGGGCTCGGAGTGGCTTACAGTCACATAAAAGCATGCTACAATCAAACAACATTTAAAATTGACCAAAAATACACAATTTAGCAGTCGAATGCTAACCAAAAGAGATAAGTCTTGCAGGCCTTGCGGAATGATGGTAGGTCTTGCAAGGCCTGGACTTCATTTGGGAGAGTGTTCCAAATTGATGGTGCCACCACAGAAAAGGCTCTACGCCGAGTGGACGCCAGGCGGATAGATTTAACTCTAGGTATCTCGAGGAGGTTCAGGTGTTTGGAGCAGAGTGATCTCCGGGGTTGGTAGGGGACAAGTCGGTCCCTCAAATACAACGGCCCCAGACCATGCAAGGCCTTGAAGGTTAACACCATCACCTTGAAGGTGATCCGGTGCTTGACCAGAAGCCAATGGAGCTGCTGAAGGATGGGAGTTATGTGACCTCTCACCGGAGTTCCAGTAAGAAGTCGCGCAGCGGCATTCTGGACGAGCTTAAGTTTCCGGATCAGGGACAAAGGCAGGCCCATGTAAAGGGTGTTACAGTAGTCCAGTCTCGAGATTATCATGGTTTGGATCACTGTGGCTAGGTCATCTCTGGATAAGTAGGGAGCCAGCCATCTAGCCTGCCGTAGATGGAAGAAAGCGGTTTTGCTGATGCTGGAGATTTGAGCTTCCATCGTCAGCAAAGGGTCTAAAATAACCCCAAGACTCTTTACAGAAGACAACGGACATAATGCCTCGCCATCCAGGGTAGGCAGCTGGACCGCCCCACCAACCGGACACCCCAGCCACAGTATCTCCATGTTTTATAAGGGCAATGCAATGTGTATGCTCTTTTAAGGGGTGTCAATACTCCCCAGCATGTGAAAAAAAGAAAATCATGAATCATTCAGCCATGGATCTGGCCTTTTTAAGCTGCAAAATTTAAGAAGCAGCTGTATTGGTATCATCATCATCACCACCATTGAAGGAGACTCATTGAGTTGCAGAAGAAACGTCAGGAGAGAATGCTACCCAAGCATAGGATAGGCATAGAGAAGAAGGCAGAGTTAGCAATAATCTGCCCAGAGACAGCAGAACAGAGAAGGAGCCATACAAAGGGAGTCAAACTGAGCATGTGGAGGAATGCAAGAGATAAAGAAACACTGTATCTTTAAGAATGAAGCGTGGACATTATGATAGGCTGCAATTTTAGCTGCGACATAACTTTTAACCAATAATAAGATTTTGGGCAACCATAAGTTGAACCCTGATGCTTGTATAAATATGTGCCTCACAAGGGGGGAGGGGCCACCCCCTTGAAGCACCATGTTGTGCAGGGACGGACTCACAGCTGTGGAACAAAGTAAACTGAGCTTTCTGAGAAATCCTGTTGTCTGTCTTCTCCTTCTACTGCGTCTGCACGAGCAGCCTGCATCTGCTACACCATCATCATCTGCTTCTTTCATTCAAAACAGAAGATAAGATTAGGTTGCTTACCTGTAACTGTGTTTCTCCGAGTGTAAGGTCTGTGAAATTCACACAAGTGGGTTTACTCCCGCGCATGCGTAGAATCTCGGACATACTAGCTAAAGCTAAAGATTTACATATGCCCCTCCCACTCCCCCCCCCCACATCCCCTAATGTAGCTACCTAGTTAGTTCCTTACCGCCAGACAGCAGCAGGAAGCTAGGCATGACATCAGAGGGGAGGACGGGTGGGTTCTGTGTGAATTTCACAGACCTTACACTCGGAGAAACACGGTTACAGGTAAGCAACCTAATCTTCTCCTTCGTGTGGAGGAGGGTAAGAGGGTGCCACGGATTGCAAGGTGGCAGGAGGCCACGGATAGCGAAAACTCTGAGGGATAAGGCTCAGGGGGGTAGTAAGGATAATGAGGGAAGGGGGGGTAAGGGGGGGGTATCCATAAGGATACCCATAAGGGGATTCCCAAAAATGAGCTCGGTCACCGAAGCCCTCCTTCAGAGGGCTCCGTGACCAGGGGTAAGAGAACTCTTCCAGGTGGAAGCCCAGGTCAAGAGGGGAGCCCTGCGCGGCCGCGCGATGCTGGGGAGGCAATCGCGCGGCCTCGCGAGGAGGCAGGAAGGCAGCAGCAGCTGGATCAGACCAGGAGGAGGGAGGCCGCGTGGCGCAGGCCCCCAGGTGACGCTGCTCGGTAACTGGAGCTAGATCAGGGCAAGAGGGAGGAGGCCGCGTGGCGCTGGCCTCCACGAGGCACTGCTCGGTAACCGGAGCGAGCGGGGACGCGAGAGCGCGCGCCGCGCGAGCGCGCTGCGGCGGGAAAACAGGAGCAGCTTGCTGGGGTGAAGAAGAAGGAGGGCGCGAGGCGCTGGCCTCCACGTGGCTGGCCTCGGTAACCGACAGCTGGGAAGGCGGGGGGAAGCTGAGGAGGCGAGGGGAGCCCAGGCTCGGGCCCTGGGGAGAGCAGGAGATTTGGAAGGAGGTGAGGGGGGATTTCCACCCCTGAAAATCGAGCGCTGTCTTCCTCAAGAAACTGAAGTGTGTCTGAGGCACACAAAGCCATAGGGGGGCTGGGGGGCCCAGGGCCAGCCAGTAGCCTCACATTATTTTGTGCCACAACCAAGGGGCTGGAGGGCCGAAGACCAACCAGTTGCCCTGGAGTATTCTGAGCCAGAGGCTCCTTGGCTTTTCCCTTTTGTTTGCCAATCTTGGCAGCTTTTGGCTTATCAATTTTTTGCTTTTTCTTCCGGAGTGGCTCAATGGCTGGACCAGAGGCCAACTCACGGATGACACCATCAGACATAGCACTCAAGGGGCTGGGACTTTCAGTCCCCGAAAGCAGAGAAGGCTGGCTCACGGAGCGAGAGAGCCCAGTCTCCGGGGGAAACAAGGCCTGCTCAAAAAGGGAGGCCTTCAGCTTAGAATCCCTGCTCTTCAGGGTTCTGGTGGAAAAAGTCCTGCATATCTTGCAGGACTGGGGAATGTGGCCATCTCCCAAACAGAGGAGACATTTAGTATGTCGATCCTCTTGGGGCAAGGTCGCTCCACAGTCAGAGCACCTTTTAAAAGATAAAGAAGACATTTTTCTATTCTTATCTGAATAGTCGAGGCAATCCGTGGACTTCTATCAGGAGCTAGTAGTCGGAGATCCTTTCGCTGGCTAGGCGGAAAAGGAACTAACTAGGTAGCTACATTGGGGGATGAGGGAGGGCGGGGAGTGGGAGGGGCATATGCAAATCTTTAGCTTTAGCTAGTATGTCCGAGATTCTACGCATGCACGGGAGTAAACCCACTTGTGTGCATTTCACAGACCACACGAAGGAGAATCTAGCATCTTCCACGAAGGCCTGTTAGAACTATGCCCACAACAAAAGGTTCCAACTTTATTATGACAAAGATTGGAATGCCTCTGTGTCAATCCTACCACAGGTACAGCCTCTCTGTGTTCTCATGACAGACAGTAGAGATAATACAATGAAAACTGAGAACATACTGGCTCATATCTAAAGTTCATTAAATCAGTGGGAAATTTAGTGGGGAATAATGAACCCAGAGAGAAGTAAATTTGCCTAGCTTCAGCTGATATGTCAAGCTGTACCCCTTTCCAGATTTGGTTTCAGTGGGTCAGCTTAAGTACCTTCTGATTACACTTCTGTAATGTACTCTTAAGAAAAGTGTATAGATGATACAGACAGTGCAAAATGTGTTATCTGAAATTTGAGCTCTTCAACACAGGGCTTATAATGTGTCACATCATGCTATGGCGAAGCCTATGAAGCACCATTTCCTCTGTGGCGCCATCAAGGTTTTGGGACATCCTTCTCAAAAAAAAGACAGGCTTGCTCCAATTCTCTTGAAGTTTTAGCAAGTTGCCTTTACCTTTAAATCTGTTTGTGAAATTGGGTTTTAAGAAGCCAAAAGCTGTATCTAGTGCATAATGGGATTGTCTGGTGTATGCTTTAGACATGTGGTTATTCTCCTTCTCCCTCCCCATGACATTCATTTTCTATGAAAAGCTGGTTGTACAGATTCACACAACATAAACCAACTCATTCAGCTGTGTGATGTGAACTGTCATGAGAGACCGATGCAAAATGGAATATCACAACCTCAGCATTATGGGAATAGAAGTCTTTAAAAAGATTTTATTATTTCTGTTGTTTACAATTTTCTGCCCTGCTGGACATAAAAAAATTACAAATAAATACTTTTCATAATGAATAGATAAATATAAATAAAGGCATGTATCATGACCCAGACATGCACCCTTGCAGGTGTGAGTTCATCAATTAATTTCAGTGCCATGGATTGTATCAAAAGGAATGCATGAAAAGAGTTACATCCTCTCCCAAAGAGAACAGGCAGCTTCTTTCATGCAGGAATGCTTGTCAAGCTTTGAGCTTGGGACTGAGAGCTAGTTCACACATAATTAGTGGTGTTTCCTAATTGGATTCAATTATAATGAATGCAGTTCATTTAAACATCCAAGTGGTTTATATGTAACTACTTAACCCACACAATGGTAAAAGCAATTTAGCACATGAGTATGATCCAGTTGTCACTCTAGAGCTCTAAATGTTAACTGTGTGGGCAATAAAAAAAACTATCTAGAACAGTGGTTCACAACCTATGGATCCCCAGAAGTTTTGGCCTTCAACTCCCAGAAATCCTAACAGCTGGTAAAGTGGATGAGATTTCTGGGAGTTGTAGGGCAAAACACCGGGGGGGGGGGGCACAGGTTGGGAACCATTGGTCTCTAGAACAAGACTGGCTCTAGGTTTGAGGAAGGCATTGGCAAAAAGTCTACTACCAACACCAGTAATGACATCCTGCAAGGATGGACCTGGAAAAGGCTCTCAGATGGGGCATTGGCATGGTGGATACTAGGCATGTTTTAGAACCCCAAAATGGCGATTCTTATATCAAATGGGGGGGGGGGGGATTTTTTTTGTTTAGTAAAAGAAAGACTTACAAAAAAAATCCAAAAATTTCTGAAATGTAACTTAATTACTTACGAAATTCGTTAGTAGTTCTAAAGTAGGCAAAGCAGGGAAACAGGACTGATACTGTTTTAAGCACAGGCAAATCAAGGGGCAACATTTCCCTTGGTTTCCTTGCAGGGAGATATAAAGCATTAATATATTATTAATATTATTAATATTATTAAAGGACAGGGTTCCTTTGCAGGGACACATATAATGCATTAATATATTATTATTATTAATATTATTAAATAAATGCCTAGGCCTACCTCTGGTGCAGGCCTTGCTAATCTGTAGAGTTCTCCTCACTCCATCTTTTTTTCCCCATTCAGTTTTACCATAGCAGTCTAGGACCTCCGTTGGAACTCTATGGCTTTTCTTGATTCTGAACTCTTCCTTCTCCTCTCCGTGCTCTTTTCACTCCTGCTGCCCTTCTCTCAGCAGTTCTTATGTCCTTCTACTCTGTCCTTCTATCTAAACCCCCTTCCTGGGTGTTTAAATCGATTTTTTGTCAGTCCTCCAGCCCCTCTAGGAGTCCCGATTTCGGGCTCTCTATCGTTTCTGGATCCCTTTTCACTTCCTGGAAGAGGCCTTCCACTCTAATTAGGCTGCAAGCATGGAAAGGCCCCGATTTCACTGTGAGTTATGTCTGCAAAGCTATTTTGGAGGGGAAATTTTCCTGTTGGGGGACATCCGAAATATTTAATAATCTAACGAAATTTTAGGCCCAGGGGGTGCGGAAAAGAAAGTCCACTTCCGGGATTGGCCTTACGATCCGTATAAACTTGAAAGGCCCATTACATACGAATCACTTACGATTTCTTTTAATTTCCATTTCATTTTTCTCATGCCTAGTGGATACACTCAAGAGACTAGGGCCACAGTAGATGTGGTAGCTTGATGACTGGCCTACCAGCTTGCATTGTCCTGCACTTGCAATTGTGTGTCCTGTTGGATAGCTAGGGACACAAGAACTTCAAATAGTCCAGATTTACATATTGGAAGCCAGCACTGGGAGATATATATAATGCATACGTATCAGAAACATTTACTCCATGAAAAAAATGTCAAACAGATTTGCACAACCTAAGCCAAGTAAGCTATTCATCTGACTCATTTCAAGTGAGGATTGCATCGGAGCCAAAGATAGGGCCCTACAGTTCACATGATCCTTATGACAAATCCTCTTATCAGGCCGGCTCCGTAGTTCCAGCCCTTGTCTACCAAGTTTATTTAAACACACACAAAAAATATTAACCATTTCTGGTTCTTTTCTTTTGCAAGAGACCCGCTTTACATGAAAAATATGCTGTACCCAACTCCACAAATTGCTAATGATTTTTGTATGATTCTGAGACATTGGACTTACAGCTGCCTCCATGACCTTCGATGTCTATTTTCTGTCTGACTCCACTAATCCATGCAGTGAATAACCTAAATTAAAAGGAAAGAACAGGAAGGAAAGGAAATGAGAGAAAAAACAGCTGATACATGGTATTAAGAATTTACTGTGTGTGAATTATGTCAGAGTTTAGACCTCACAACCTCTGAGGATGCCTGCCATAGATGCAGGCAAAATGTCAGGAGAGAATGCTTCTAGAACATGGCCATATAACCTGAAAAATCTACAACAGAGTGATTCCAGCCATGAAACCTTTGACAATACAGATCTTAGTATATTGTCACTTCCTGTAACTTTTTTGTCCATGCTCATTTCTAATCTTCCATACCTTCATCTTTTGATTTCTTCCCAGTGGGGGACATGGAGAAGCTGCCACTCCATGCCCCACATCACCCACCTTTCCTTGCCCCTCATCCCATGGAGGGAAGCATCGCCACGCAACTCCCCACCCCCCCACCCCCAATTGCTTGGAAGTCAACACAGGAAGGCTCCTATGTTGCTGCTGTAGCAACATGCATGGCTTCCTCTCCCTTTTTTGGCACAAAGCCTGACCAGAAGTGCTTGTAAATCGTGTAAAGGACTCCATGCCAAAAATGGAGGGGAAGTAGCATGCGACAGACAAGTTGGCTTGTCGTATGAGATCATTGGGCAAAACAAAAAGTGGGGGTCTACATCAGCCTTCCAAGCCAGACTGAGGACTTGGATGATTTCTTCTTGGAACAGATTACTACACATTCAGAAAGCAGAGATATAGTTGTGGCGGAATTCAACTATCCTGATATTTGCTGTACATTGAACTCTGCCAAGAATATCCAATCCACAAATTCCTCACTTGCCTTGCAGACAGTTTCATGCGTAGAAGGTGGAAGAGACAACAAAGGGGTTGGCTCACAAATGTTTCCTCTTCATCTTGGAAAGTAGAGACTAATGGGGTGCCGCATGGTTCTATCCTGGTCCAGTTCTTTTCACCATCTCCATAAATGACTTGGATCATGGAATAGAAGGCATACTTATAAAATTTGTAAATGACACCAAACTGTGGTTGGTGTTAGGCTTAATGATGTCACTAGAAAGTATCCCTGTTATCTCAGGTTTAGTTCCTAAAACCTCGGGAATTGACCAATGCTGTGAAAGCAAATCATTTCTTTGTAGTTTAGGTACAGAATCATAAGCTCTGTTTGCGAGGTTTATTCCACATACACTCTTGTATTGTTTGGATATAAATTAAAATGTTGCATATGCATAAAAGACATTTCTGCATACAGGCTGCTTTTCTAGCTCAGAAAAAATATATCTGTGATAAATTGCTTATGATAAATTGATGTTTAACAGAAGTTCTTCTCAAAGACAGATGGAAAATAAACAGTCTCCAAGCAATCTCACCCGTAACCACAAAGGCTGTGTGCTTTTGTGCTTTGGCACCTGCTGAAATCATGCTGGAACAACTGGCTTTTTCCTTTCCCAATACCCTGACATTCTCCTTTCTGCTCTTTAGATTTGAGTCATCAAGTTCAACTCTCCTTTATCCAACACTACCATCATGACTACCACCCAGACAGCCTGGCTCCTCATTGTATGAGAACATTCTTTCTCCATCAGGTGGTTTACAAGGAGTACTATGTCATGATTTGGGACAAGTCACTATGTGCCTTGACTGGTGCCAAGGAGCAATGGGGGGAGATAGGATCAGTTAAACACACATATGGAACTAAAATTTTCAGCATACAGGGAGTAACCAGAGAGCCGAACCTTGATTTGAAACATGTTTTCTTCCAGGAATAGAGAAGGTTTTCCTCCAGCTCCATTCCAGAAAGGATTGCGGGAAGTGTGCAGGGCATTCTTTGCCAGCTCTCTCTGATTCCATTATTTTGCTGGCATGAAGAGCCCAGACTCTCAAGCACAGCTGTCAAATAAATATTCTCCTTTTTTAAAAAAATGAAAGGTTAATACCTGACCACAAGACAGCTCTATGGTCAGGGTACTCAAACAATTGTGATACAAATGACACTTTGGTTCCTATCTCCAACCCAATATTTGTAAGTGCTTTCAGATTTATTCAAACTGAAGACACCATATTGGTGTTGGTTTTGACCTTTAAAGCCTATATGGTTTTGGTCCAGGTTACCTAAAGGATGGCCTTCTCCCTACAATCCGCCCCACACACTTAGGCCCTTTGTGGGACAGTTATTCCAACTAGTCATAACCCGACTGGCAACCACCACCCAGATGACCTTTTAATCAGCAGCTCCATGACTCTGGAACCACCTGCTAGTAGAACTCTGACAGCTGGATCAGCTGTTGGAATTTAAGATACAAGTGAAAACCTATTGCTTCAGGCAAACCTACCAAGACAGTTTTAATGATGAATTTTAAACTTCCACTGTATGCCTAATTTTTGTTTTGCGTATTTTAATATGTATTTTATGTTTTAATATATTTATTTAATGGAGTGTTTTAAAATGATTATGTGTTTATGTTTTAGTAATGCTATAACCTACCTTGAGCCATGAAGAGAGGTGGACAAGAAATAAAAGTATTGTTTTTATTATCATTATATTCCACTGATTCTAAAGAGCTATTGAATATAAGGCACACCTTGTTTTAGAAGCTCCAAAATTTAGGAAAAGGCCGGGGGGGGGGGGGTTAGAATTTTTTTCAATATTTCCTTTATATGCACAATACCTTTTGTGTTTGTTTCAATGCAGTTTTGTAGTGCAATATTTCATATGAGATGAGGGGGCGTTATGAAAAAATCTACAAGTCATCTGTCTGCATGAGTGTATAAAGCAGATCTGCACAACATGTGGCCCAAGGCCTGCATGCAGCCCGCACCAACTATTGCTGCAGTCCACCAAGCATTGCCACTACCACCACCCACCTTCACCACTTTCCCCCACCCACCATCTCCCGCCCTCTGCCACCGCTATCCCATGCCCCCACTGCCCACCCATCCATGGGATGGAAGGGAGGGAGGAGATAGGCTTGGCCTATATCATTTTGGCCCCTTACTACTAACAAGTTGTGCAGGCCTGCTATAAAATATTAGGACTATTGGCTCATTGGACAGGCAGGAAAAATACCGGTAAACAGCCATCTGACTGAGGACAACATGGTGGGGGCTTGGCAGCACTGTTTAGGGCTGAGGTCCTTCCTCCTTCTCTCTTCTCTCTTGGAGGAAAGACAGCTTTGCTAGGAAAAAGAACCCCTGGCAAATCTAAGAAACAATTGAATCTAAGGAGCACCTGATTTTTAAATCCCCTTAAACAATGTTCCTTTTTACTGCTCACTATTTGATAATTTCATTGTAAATGAGACAGTCAGTGAATGCATGAAGCATCTCAAATGTGAAGATCTATGTTTATGCTGCTATGACATTTCTATCTGGAAGTATTTGTTCTGTGATTGCTTGTTCATATGTATTGGGTTTGGTTCCAGGACACCGCCCTCATGAATATCAAAACCAATGGATGCTCAAGTTCTATTATATATGGCTGACTTGATCTTGCCATTATATATAATAGCAAGATCAACGTTTGCCTTTAGATTATCTTTTAAAGTATTTTCACACAGTGAATGCTTGAATATATGAATATGGAGGGCTGACTGTACCAGCTTAGGCTAGATACAGCAATTATAAGATTGTTCACTAAATGTGCATCTACACTGTAGAATTAATGCAGGTAGATACCACTTTAATGGTCATGGCTCAATGCTATGGAATCCTGGGAGCTGTAGTTTATAAAGTCTTTAGCCTTTTCTGTCAAACAGTGGTGGTCCCTCAACAAACTACAGTTCCCATGAGCTCAAAGCATCGAGCCATGGCAGTTAAAGTGGTGTCAAACCTGCATTAGTTCTACAGTGTTGCTGTATCCTCAATTATTCTATGACATGCCATGCAACATCATCCCACTGAAAATGGAGCCATCTAATAACTGAATTCAGTTGGGAAAGTGGTTCACATTATTTCTTGTGGGGAGAGCAATTACCAATCTTGATAACATAGTGAAGACTATAGACATCACACTGGCAATGAAGATCCACATATTTAAAGCAATGATATTCCCCATAGCAACCTATGAATGTGAGAGCTGGACCATAAGGAAGGCTGAGCGAAGGAAGATAGACATTTTGATGCTGGGGAAAATGGAAGGAAAAAGGAAGAGGGGCAGACCTAGGGCAAGATGGATGGATGTTATCTTTGAAGTGACTGGCTTCACTTTGAAGGAGGTGGACGTGGCCAAAGCTGACAGGGAGCTCTGGCATGGGCTGGTCCATAAGGTCACGAAGAGTTGGAAGCAACTGAACGAATAAACAACAATTATTTCACCTTGTGATTTCTCCAGATCTATAGCAGTACTTGAAGACAGTATTGATAATTTGTCAGCACAGTTTGATAGGTTTACAATAATTAAAATGATGGGCATTCCCTTGGAACAAAACATGCAGAAATAAACACGCACATACAACATGTAAACAATGAAATTGTTCATTTAAACACACTTTGCACAGGATCTGTAATTAGATCTCCTGATGTTTTGTTTTAATTTAATAAAATACAGCCATGGGGTTTGGAAGTGCATTTGTTTGGAGGAGCCATGGTGCTTGGGAAGGCTTCTTTTTCAGCGGTGCCATTTTTCCAATTGAAACCAGAACTTGGAAAAGTTACTTTTTTGAATGAGATCTCCTAGCTGGGAAATTCTAGGAGTTGGCATTTCAAAAAGCAACATTCCCAAGCTCTAATTGAAACCACCAGGGTCTCAAGATTTAAAGGTCAGAATGCAAACCATTCTATCTTAGCTTGGTTTCCAGCACCTCCCCTGTCTCCCCCATTGTGTGAAATAGTTCCAGAATGATGAAATATGTGTTTATAGTAGTTGACAAACTATGGTGATAATGAGGATGATAACAGCAGGAGACAAAAGAAGAAGAAAAACACATCTTGGCTGAGATCCTGCATTAAGAAAATCTGAGCTTGTCTAAATGAATAAAAAATGTGGACCCTTCTCAAATCCAGCACCAGCTGGATTTGATGCACAGGCACTTCCAGTAAGTATCCTGGGTTTTCACACTCAATCAAGATTTGCTCTGCTCCAGAAGTTGCAAGAAATTTTGGAGTGTAACAGGGCTTTGTGGTCATCTGGACAGCTGGACTGAGTCTTTTTGGGCCCAATCTGCTGTCACTCTTTCCTGAAGCTGATTAGTGCAGAGGAAGCACATAAGTCATGCTCACATTGCTGCCGCCACCACTCTTTTGCTGGTGGACTTCCTGAGGGCCCTTCCAAACAGCCATATAACCCAGAATATCAAGGTAGATAATTAACAATAACTGTTGAACTGGATTATCTGAGTCCACACTGCCATGTAATCAAGTTCAATGTGGATTTTATGCAGCTGTGTGGAAGGAGCCTGAGAATGGCTGGCCATCACAGTGATGTAAGAATTGGGTGCATGCATGATCCACAAGACAGAGGACGTCAATCATTCCTTCTTCTTGCTAGCCATGCAGTTGCCCATTCAGACATCACCTATATGGCTGGTGAGGGACAGGCTCAAACAGAGCTCTGCGGCTGACTGGGAGCAAAGGCGGTGATGATACAGGCACAAGCCATCCCCTTTCCCTGTGCTGATCAGGAAAGAGTGATAGCAGCAGGACCTGATCCTGCTGTCCAGACTGCCCCAAAGTCCTGGAATACTCTGGAATTTGAAGCCAACTCTGGGGTATTCCTCTACCTAAAAAAGAACAAAGTTGGTCCAAAGCCCCAAAACATAGCATACTAATTGGAAGCTGATATGCCTTATAAAGACTGCCAGAAGTGCATTCATAGTGAGTACAAGTTTTTGGTCAATATTGACAAACTCCCAGAAGTTGTTCCTGTCTGCCTGACAACTGTTGGCTATATAGCAACTGTCCATCCCAAGTCTCAGGATTTGGCACTATGATTGTATGGAATGAGACAGTGTTGACCTCACAATGGTATTCTACCAAGCAGTTATAAGATGTCACCATTCTAACATCCTGAAATATCCAAGATGTATGAGAGAAAGAGATGAGAAACAACAGCATTTATACAAACTAACAAACATCAGCAGGTGCCCAGTTACAGGAAGTTTAGATGAAACTGATTACCTTAACCTATTTTAGTCTGGGTTCAAGACCAGCTTTTGAACATAATTAGAGATGAAGGAAGAGCATTAATTCCCTTTTCTACAAAGACAACTGTAGGTTCAACCCTAAGGGCACAAACTGCATTTCCTACTTCCTGAAAAACTGTTTTGACATGAGGTTCCTTCTTTCCATGCATCCAAATTACTACTAAGGACCACACAAGATGTGGTATGAGAAATCTGTGACTAAATCTGCCAATGTGTTTTGCTTTGCTTAAAATGACATCTCCCAGAGGTGAAAGCTATTTGGGGGATTTGTTTTTCTTTTCAAACCTTTTTTTTTTGTCTACTTAAAATAAAGTTTTAGTGTTAGCTTGTTCACTGCACATTGCAAGGCACAACGGAGGGTGCACCTACACTGTAGAATTAATGCAATTTCACACCACTTCAACTGTCCTCACGGCTGGACTACTGTAATGCCTTGTACGTGGGGTTGCCGCAGTCAACCACTCGTAAAATCCAACTAGTGCAGAATGCAGCTGCCAGACTCCTCACCGGGACACCACTGAGATGCCATATCGCGCCATCTCTACAGCGCCTGCACTGGCTGCCAGTCGAGCTCAGAGCCATCCACAAGATTTTGTCGCTTACCTTTAAGGCCCTCCATGGCGCCGGCCCAGCTTATTTAAAAGACCGCTTGTCCGAACCAGCTCATTTAAGGTTGCCGCGTTCAGGAAACAGGGACCTTCTCCGCATCCCAGGTGTGAGTGAGGCCCGCCTCGACACCACGAGATGGAGAGCCTTTTCCATCGCGGCCCCTGTTCTTTGGAACTTGATGCCGGCGGATCAGAGAGCTATCCGGGACATGCCCCAGTTCCTGACCGCATTGAAGACCTGGCTCTTCCGAAAGGCTTACGGCTAAGGACACCCTCCAGACTTAGCCTGAGTTACTGGAACTATTTTAATTAATTTTCCTATTCTTTTAGCTTTTAACTATTGAACTCTTTTTATGTGTTTTATGTGTAAGTCGCCCGGAGCACTGACGTGGAGGGCGACTCATAAATAATAAAATCAATCAATCAATCAATCAAAGTCCTGGCTCAATGATATGAAATTCTGGGAGGTAGTTGGTGAGGCACCAGCACTATTTTGCATAGAAGGCTTAAACTAAAACTCCAGTTATTCCTTAGCATATATCTATAGCCGTTAAAGTGATGTCATGTCAACTGAATTAAATCTATAATGTAGATGCACAATGAGGCTGATACTGCTCTGCCTTACTGTATATACTTTTTTTTTGTATTTTAGTTTTGTATTGCAGTTTTTCAGTGACATTGACACAAGATGTTATATTTGTCAAATGGGGCCAAGATGGAGAGTGGAGGTGGGGGAGGGGGGAGGGAATAGAGGCGATGGGTAGGCAGGGGAAGGGGTCATAAAAAAGACTTCCCAACAGTATCTCAAGAAAAGAGTTCTTTTGTTTAAACTAAGTGTACATTGATTACACAATTTCTTAATAGTCCCAGTAATAGAGCGGGGTTTGGCGAGGGGGGGGGGTGAGACCAGGGGGTATATGTCTAGAAATTTTAGTTAGAAAAATAAATTCCCAAACCTGGGTTGATTTATATATGGGTCAATGTAAGTACTGTACCTTAATTCTTATTTAAAAAAGAACCATCCCCTTATCTGAGTTGTATGCAAAAGCTGAGAGTTTATTTTAGTCCATTCCAGGAAAACCTTTTAAAACACTCATCTACTCTAATCTCTTTGCCATTTTGCCATTTCTGGCCTTTTGAAATGCCTTGCCAAATAGGAGCAACTAACCCCCTGTTTTGGCGTTATCCGTTACCACTGCATGACTTTCAGCTCATCCACAGGAGACATCAAAATCCATATTTTTTCATAGAAGCTTATCCTCAACTTATAGGGTTAAAAGGTAAAGGTTTTCCCCTGACATTAAGTCCAGTCGTGTCCAGCTCCGGGGGTTGGTGCTCATCTCCATTTCTAAGCCTAAAGAGCTGGCATTGTCCGTAGACACCTCCAAGGTCATGTGGCTGGCATGACTGAATGGAGCCCTGTTACCTTCCCACTGGAGTGGTACCTATTGATCTACTCACATTTGCATGTTTTGAACTGCTAGGTTAGCAGAAGCTGGGGCTAACATCGGGAGCTTCCCCAGCTCCCCAAATTCGAACAGTCAGCAAGTTCAGCAGCTTAGCGGTTTAACCCACTGTGCCACTGGCGGGTCCTTCAACTTATACATTATGTTTATTTATACACAAGTGTATACAGTAACTAGAAACTTTTTTCTCATTGCTTCTCTGTTATTTTTTCTTCCTGTTCCATCTGGTCCAGCCATGCTGAGAACTCTCCAGCCCTGCATTGAGGTAGCCATGGTTATTCCACACAAGGAGGGGCTTGGTTGTTTTTATCTTTTAAAACAAAGAGGAAAATTCTGAAACTTTGCTAAATCATTTATTAAATAGTAAAGCAAAAAAAAATAATACCAGGCTTGACTAAGGTAGGAAATTCTTTTAAAATGTTTCCATTCTCGTCAAAGGCATCACAGCAAGATGGGCCTCTCTGTTAAAATAGCAAACAGAGGCAATCCCATGTGTTTTTACTAAAGCTGTTAATTCACTCTTCACATCCCTCATTCAAGTCATCAATCATAACATAACAAAAATAGAGCTCAGACTAACGCAGCTGCTAGCATGCCACTGTAAGTGAACTTTCTGCCAATAGAGCCAAGCCCCGCCAAGTTGGTGTCATGGTGCAGGAGTGGGGAGGACTCAGCTTTTAACTCTCTCTTAAGTATTTCAATCAATAGACCTTTAGTCAGAGGGTGACTAATGGAAACTGAAGCATTTTGATATCTCAGAAACCAAGCCTTTTCCTAGAGAACATCATACTATTCTACTAATTCTCCATCAGTCATTGTTGTTCTGTGCTTTCAGGTTATTTCAGGCTTACGGTAACCCGAAATCACAGGGTTTTCTTGTCAATATTTATTTGTTTATTTGTATATGACATAGTTCTTGCTGTGTGCCTTCAAGTTATTTTTGTATTATGGCAATCCGAATGAGAACTTGTTATGAAGTTTTAATGGGAAGATGTGTTCAGAAAGCAGTTTGCCTTTGTCTTGCTCTGAGGTGAAGTCAGTGTGACTTCCCCAAAGTCACCCAGTAGGTTTCCATGACTGAGCAGAGATTTAGTTTCCAGTGTTGTAGTTCAACACTCAAACCATCACACCAGTCTCTCTTCTATTAAAAAAAGCCACCAGTCATATATTTTTATAAAAGAAAACCCAACATTGTAATGCAAAAATGCAAGAAGTCAGGATTATGTAATTATTCAAAGTCAAGGTTTTATAGCGTTTTCCATCCCTGTGAGAAAATATGATGGAGACTATGTGCATCATGGAGTATCTCATACAAAACCATCAAGCATTCCATCTTAAAGCAAAATACTAGCTGACAGGTAAATAAGCTGTGAAAAGAAACTCATCTGCATGTCATAGTTATCATACATTTGGGTCTGTCTGCAAGTATGGCGGGTGTTTGAGTGTTCTAAATCTGCTTCTCATTTCTCCCCACTTAAAATTTATTAGAAAATGAAGACTTATAGCAACTATGGCCCCTTCTACACTGCCATATAAAATCCAGACTATCTGCTTTGAGCTGGATTATATGGCAGTGTAGACTCGTATAATCCAGTTCAAAGCAGATAATCTGCTTTGATAATCTGGATTATATAGCAGTGTAGTAAGGGCACAAGTCTTCATTCAGCAGTTCAGTAATAAATAACGAAGCTCTCCTCCGATTCAACAAGAAAGGAAGCTGGAGGAAATGACCTCCAAGACCTCATGAAAGAAAATGACTGAGACATGTCGTGCAGACCTTCAGGTGCAAGGAAAAATTACTTCCCACAACTGTGAGATGTTCTCTTTAAATACTATTGGACATGTGTGTAGGGACTGAGTGAATATTATTAAAAGCCGTCAAGTTTCCTTCTGCATTGCCACTGAAAGAAGCACTTGATGGCGTGCCACTGCTGTTCCATATCTTGGATTTCTGACCCTCAGACTGTTTACTGACTCCTTTACTTGGACTCTGTTCTGATTTATGGTTTCTTGACCTTGGACTGTTTATTAGGCAGTAGATGGAGAGCGTCTTTGTGGTGCAAAGACTGTAAATGGAGTGAGTGGCTGGGCTTTTAGGCAGGACATGGAAGGAGAGGTGGAGAACAAGGAGATCAAGCTAGTTAAGCAGTACATATAGACATATTATTAAAGAAAATATGTTGCATGATGGGGAGGAAAGTTGGAGGTGATTGTGTTGTTGAACATGCCACCCTCATCCCAATGATTTAGTGTCCACTAAGGACACCCATGGCAAAATGGATGAAATAGTTTCCTTTCCAGACTTTCCACAAATCCTTTGCAGCCCCATGACAGATCAGTAGCAGCAGACCCTCCAAAAGTCAATCCCCACTTTATATACCTTTTTCTTTTTTTTTAATAACCCACAGATATGTACTGATTTGTATTAGTGCACATGCAACCCAAGTCTGCAGCAGGAAAGCCCTGATTTCACCTTTGATAAAATCTATCCTTTTCTCTCCCCAATATGTCTATTAGTGTCCCTTTTTGCACCTCCATGCAGTTGATTGGGCCGTCCAGGACTTCCCCACCCAGCAAGGAGGAGATTCCCAGTCACATCATCAGAGCACTCACTACTTCAAAGGTGAGACAAGACCCAGATTTTGGTTAAAAATCTAAATGAAAAAGAGAAGCGAGAACTTGAAAAAATCTCGGGATTCCAAATAACAAATAAAGTCAAATACCTGGGCATACATTTGACAGCTAAAAATTACCAACTTTATAAAAATAATTACGACCCTAAATGGAAAGAGATTAACAACTTATTATCAAAATGGAATAAAATCAATCTATCCCTTCTAGGACGAATCGCGTGTAATAAAATGACGATCCTCCCCAAATTGAATTTTCTCTTTTCCAACCTACCTATAATTCAAAAATCAGATATATTCAAGACCTGGAACAGGGTGCTGTCCAATTTCATCTGGGGAGGGAAAAACCCCCGAGTAAAGATGAAAATCATCCAGAATTCTAAAGAAAAAGGGGGACTTGGGGTCCCGAACCTAAAATTGTATTATGATTCTAACACCCTAGCATGGCTTAAGGAGTGGTGTCTCCTAGGAGACAATAGGCTTCTTAATTTGGAAGGATTTGACCTTAAGTTCGGGATGCATGCATATTTATTCTATAATAAAATAAAAATGGACGCAAACTTCAAAAATCATTTTATCCGAAGTTCCCTCATCAAAAATTGGCTCACATATCAAAAATTATTCTTTAATAAATTCCCACTATGGCTATCTCCTGTTGAAGCGCTTAGACTGAGGCAATTGGATGATGAGGCGTGGATCACATATAAAGACCTCCTCAAATGGAATGGACGAGAATATGAATTAAAAACAAAACAACAATTAGATTCCGAGAACCTTAAATTAAATTGGTACCCCTATACACAAGTAAGTAGTATCTACAAACAAGATTAAAAAACAGGTTTCGAACAGGTTCAAAACGAACTAAGTGAGATACTAACAGATAGGAAACCAAAAACCATGAGCAAAATATATAAAATACTTCTAGCCCAGTATAATTCTAAAAAGTTTATAGAAGATTATAAATTAAAGTGGTCTAGGAACGTGGGATTTAAGATCAACCCCGAAATATGGAATAAGATATGGAGGAAAAACGCTAACATCTCCCACTGCTATAGTTATAGAGAACACTGGGTTAAGATTGTGTATAGGTGGCACATGTCTCCAATGAAGTTAGCGAAAATTTATAAAAATGCAAAAACAAACTGTTGGTTCTGCAAGGAAAAAGACGGTACGTTTTTTCATATTTGGTGGCTCTGTAAAAAAGCTAGGAGGTATTGGACAATGGTACACAAGGAAATTGAAGGGATCCTAAAGAAAAAAATACCAAAGACCCCAGAAGCCTTTCTCTTAGGAATAACTCACTCAAGTCTGAGTACAATAGAAGCCAAAAATTTTATTTTGCTTATTACAGCCGCCAAAATGACCCTGGCAAAACACTGGAAATCGACTAATTTTGATTTAGATTTAGGAGAATAACTGATGACTACTACCCATGAGAAGAATCAAATTAGTAGTAAAAATATCATCTGTTTCTTTTTCTCTCTCTCTCTCTCTCTTCTCTTTTCCTTATAATTTTCTCCTCTCTCCCCCACCCAGTCGCAACCAGACACAAGGGATAGAATACCCCTCTCCACGGGACCTATTTCTTTCCAATCAACATCCAGACTACCTAGGCATTAAACGCAGGATGGCGAGCACAAAGAATTGTACATGTTTAATGGATAACTCAATGAATACAAGGTTTTGTAGATGTTTCTTTATGGATATGCTGTGCTCCTCCCCCCCCCCTAGCTTTTTACCTGTCCCCCCATCCCTCCCCCACATTCCCTCACTGCTACCCTAATGTACACCTTTTCCCCTTTCCCTACCTTGCTATCCCTCCTCCCTCTTCGTTGTATGTATGTTTCCCCCTTTTAACTATTTTGAAACCCAATAAAAACCTATTAAAAAAAGGTGAGACAGTCTAGTCCCTCCCCCTGACCAATCAAGAGTGGAAGTGTAGCCAGTCAGCCCCCATGCTCAGCCAACCATGGACTGGGGTAGGAAAGCTAAACACAGACAATGTTAGTGGATGGGGTTTTTTACTGTATAAAATGCCTACACACTACAATATGGTTATACTTGTACATTTATAGCACCCATGCTATACATTGCATCCTTTCTGCAGATCGTAATAAAGTCTCTGTCACTTGTCTTCAACACTGATGAGTTATACTTAGTTTTGGAATACTAGTAGTTAGCCAGGCTCAATGAGCATGAATCCTCCTTATCCATGGTCTGTAGATTTTAAATTTTAACTTTAGTTGGGTTACATGTGATTTTTTTAGGAGCTTGGAAATAATAGGATGCTTAAGAGCGGGGTTACTCGTATGTCAGCGGAAGGAGTGAGGGGGGATGTCAATTATTGGGAATTTAAAATCTAATACTAGAAGGAGAGTGGAGAGAATGTCATTCCATGGGGGGAGGCTTTTCCAACATCACTTCTTCCATTGTCAGATTTCATATCCCTTTCCTGATCAACAACATTCTCCTCTTAACTAATTTCTGCGGTGAGACCGTGTATTTCATTCTCAACAAATGACATTCATTCTAGTGTCAGATATAAAACCCTTTTGAGAACCTTCACATTCTCCTTCTGCTATCATATTGTAAACCTTTTCCCAAGGATCCCATCCTCCCTACTCTCCTAAATAATCATATGTCTTCACACCAACGTGTTCCACACACCATCTCCTCCCCTTTCTTCCCAAACTCAGCTCTTCTTTATCCTAGGCCCTAAAACATTCTCTCCCCAACTTTACTCTTTTCCCAAAGAAATCACACAGGTTAACCCAGCTAAAAATAGAGCTAGGTGATACCTTTCTTCCAACTCTGGCAGTAACACTTCCAGTTTTAATGAATGTCACATATGAAAATGCGCACACCCCAATGAATTCTCATGAATTCTAACAAGCTAATTCATTAAAGTGTATGTTGACCTTCATAACAATAAATTAACTTGAAATTAATATTAAGTTCTAAGTAGTGTGACTTTTGGGAATAGAGTGCACAGTGTGCTGTGTTCCACAATTTCCCTGCTGAGGAATTATTTTCAGATGGGTTGGGCTAAGTAAACAATAACTTTTTCACCTTTGAGCTAGTGTGTCAGACTAGAATGGAGACCCAGGTTTAAACTAACACTCACCCATGAAGTTTGCTGGGCAACTTTTGACAAATCACTACTTCTCAGCCTATCTTAACTGCAAAGTTAAATGTGCCATTCTAAAAAGCAGGAGAATTCGAGACAAGGGCCAGCTAATACCTCCCAATAAAGGAGTCCTCTGGGCAGCAACCAGGTAGGCATTGAAGCTGCAAAGCCATTAAATGCTAATCAAGATGGCCATTTGCAACATTCACACCTGCCTCAAGCAGACAAGAGTTCTTTCTCCCAACCTTGGACATATAAGCCTCATTTTCCTAGTTTCCAACAGGCCTCACAACCTCTGAGGATGCCTGCCATAGATGTGGGCAAAATGTCAGGAGATAATGCTTCTGGAACATGGCCATACAGCCCAGAAAACTCACAGTAACTTATTCCAAGTTCTTTGGAGGGAAAGAGAGCTTTGAGTACAACCAAGAAATAAAATGTTCTGCATTTCATGGTGAAAAAAAGAAGGCCTCAAACATGGTGCCAATAATAAATTTCCTCTAAAGGGAAGGAAAACAATGCATTTGCTTCATTCAGTTTTATACATGGCTACCCCAGGGGCCGGTTTAGTTTCTCCTACTCCATACATGCTCATTGTCATCCTGATGAAGCTGACCTTATCAATTCTAATCAGAACAAATCTCCTTGAAATAAATGGTGTAGAATTTAGATGCAATAACAAAATCAGACTCAATCAATCCTATCATGAAAGTGAGGAAGAGTTTGTTCTTTGTTTTTACCCCAAAAGCAGTTTCCAAGACATCATTAACTTGGAAAAAACATTCACTGGGAAGAAATTCGTCCCGCTCTTGCTGGCTTTTTTCTCCTACAGAGGAGTCCAAAATTTGTAATTGCTTACAGTGATGTTTAAATTTACCCAAGGGTGGGCTCCAGTGAAGAAATAACATTGGATCTAATTATGTTTATATTCCATAAAACTTACACCACGCCACCAAGTACTACATAAAATTAAATCCTTAAACTTTGAAAAACAATGAAAACAGGAAGACCAAAGAAAATAACGAGATTCAAAGGAATTTTCCTACACCAAGCTTGCCCAAGTACCATATTATTTCTGTTAAGCCACTCCGGGAGAATGATCATCATGTAACTTCAGCCAAAAATGGATAGTGCAACAAGATGCCATCCCAACTATAGGTATAAGACACACACAAATAAGGCAATCACCGACATTTATATACCAATAAACCATTCATATAATATGTGGCACTGTGCCCCTGTGCCAGATATACAGTATTACAATTACAGATATGTAGTATAACCAGTACACTCATTTTACCTACCTATATCTGGCAAAATATGTAATCTCAATTAATTTTCTAGGTCTTCAATTACAAGTTACTCTATTGTAACTTCTGACCGAAGTCATTCATTTCATTAGGGTTCAATCTTATCCACATTTTCTTGTTTGCTTGCTCAGTTCAGGTACATATCCCTTGCAAATGCAGAGGTTGTATCATATAGTTCAATATGTTTGTCGTTGTGAGGACACATGACTGGATACAGCTACAATCTTCACTGTGGCACTATGTATCTATTCTTAACCAATTGGCATATACAATTATTCTTCTTTGGACAAGGACAGTACAACACAGTACAGTGGAGGTACTGTTTGACATAAAACAATCATTCTGGGAAGGGTCAACTTAGAAGTCTATTTCAGACTTTTGCTTTTTCCATGCTCGAATCACAGTCGGGGAAGGAAACCCATCAACAAAGTTACACTAAAGCAAGATGTTGCTTCCTTTCAGCGAATCTAGTCCATATCTGCTGATGAGACTGTTTTCATCAAGAAATTGATTGACCTTACTTTCTATCAGCAACCTCACCATGCCTTCTCAAAGGCTGCTTTAGTTTGCAGGGAAGGGAAGACATAAAGACGCAGTCTTCCTGTCCCCTTCAACACAGCCCTATACCCCAGAATATCAAGGCAGAAAATTCCACAATATCTGCTTTGAACTGGCTTAACTCACTCCACATTCCACTAACGTGGGATTTTCTGCCTTGATATTCTGGGATATAGGACTGTGTGGACGTTTCATGTCTTGTCAAAGGCTTTCATGGCCAGAATCACTGGGTTGTTGTAAGTTTTTCAGGCTGTATGGCCATGTTCCAGAAGCATGCTGTCCTGATTTTTAAAAAAACATTTTCCTAGTTTCCAACAAACCTCACAACCTCTGAGGATGTTTTTAAACTATATATATATATACACACACACACATAGAAACATACAATTTCCACATTCAACAATCAAAATACAAGTCTTTTCCTCAACCCTACCGCCTCCCCATTCCCTCCCAATAATTTCTACCCTTGATTTCTCATTATGTAATACAAAGATACAGGAATACTATTGAATATTTATACCTCAGTATGTTCAACTCTTATCCTACAGGGTTTTAAATAAATTTTTAAAAAACAATTTTAATTGATAGTGTTGTAAGTACTATGTTACTTAACACATAGAATCTGAATTGCAATCTAGTTTACAGAATGTTTCCTCTACTTCCTGACTTCTCCTAAATTCAGAAATGAAGTACATATGATGAAACAGAGTATCTATAAACATACATTATTTCCATAACCAACTGAGCATGAACTAAACTTACTTTCGTGCTGTTTTCTCTATCCCCTTTTCAGAAACCCACATCTTTTCTGCTTTTCCTGTCTGTTTGGTTGTTTTTGGCATAGTTCATATCATGGCCGCATTTATATTCCAGTATTTGCACGATTTATTTTCTTGTTTTAACTACGCCAGAATTTCTGCTTTGTAGTGAGCATATAGCCATTCATATTCATAGAGAGTAAAACTCTAATAATCTGTATAGCAAACATACAAGGCCTACCCTCATGGTGGTACTTGATGTATAGAACTTTACAATCGGCTCGCCATATGCACAGATTCTGCATCAATTAATTCAACCATACACAAAATATTTTCCTCCAAAACTGGAAAAAGCCATTTTATTTTGCCCTTTTATATAAGGGACCCATTTTATTACACCATTGTTTATAATGAGACTTGAGCATTCATAGATACTGGCAGCCATATGCGTTCTGGAACCAAACTCCAGCACATGCACACACACACACAAACCACTGCATTCCTAACCAGGACCTATTATCCCATTAGAGTGGAAGTAAAATATTGTATGAAAGAAGGAACAGGGCTGGGAAAGTGACAGCCAGGCATGTAGCCAAGGGGGAGGGCTTGAGGGGCTTCAGCCCCCTGAAATTCTCAGGGTGGTTCACGATAATGCCTTACTGGTACATTATTTAAACTGTTATGTGTATTCATATCATGATCTGATTGCCATGCTCAACATATCCCATATGCATGGGGGTATTGGGATAACGATACAAAAAGTTGGCTAGGGTAGACCCTCTCTCACTCAGACCCGACCCCCTCCCGAATCAAAATCCTGGCTACGGCCCTGGTGGCAGCCTCACCTTTGTGGTAGCTTTGTTACACATAACGAAGTTTATCTCTTGATGTTCTCATCCTGGTGCTGAATGGGAGTACAGGCAACCATGGTGTGTTGACATCACGAAACAATCAGTGTTTTACTAGTGAACACAAAGTGGAGAAGACATCTTCCAAAGAGATTTGATTTTTGATAACATCCTTACATTTCTCATATTTTTACACCCTTGTATTGTTAAAATAACTGTTGTACACCAGAGCTGGAACACTTCTGACCTTAAAACATCACACCAGCTTGGTAAAATCAGCAAGCGGTTTATTGTAGAATATATGTAGGCAAAGCAGTAAAAAATTGCAAAACAGTAAAGGTCCAAAATAGTCCATGAGCTTCAAAGGGAAACAAGGATCCATGAGTACATAGAAATCCTTTAAATAGGGCACTTGAAACCAGGAAACATTATAAACCTTTTCCAGATACCAAAACTGAAAGAAAGCATTTTTCTTGACTTTCCCACCAGATAACGGTTTGTTACCTTTCTTCTGCTGTAGACAAACTGATCGCTTCAGTCTTTGAAAGCTCTGCCTCTGTTTACTAAAACTTTGCTTTCTGTCCAAGGTTTCACTGTCCTTCCCCTCATTAACTCGTGCACCTGGCAACTCAATCTCAGCATCATTTTCAGGCAGTTGCTCTGAGAAAAGAGATGAAAGGTCTCTTCCAGGAATGTGGCCTTATGAATCTTCCTGAGACAGCTCTGGCCTCTCTTTTGAACATAACTCAGGACCTAACTCAGGCCCAAGTAAACCCTCATCCCCAGGCCCATCATCAGGACATCATCCCCATTCCCATCATGAACATCAAACACAATCACAGGCTGAACAGGCTGACACACAACATGAACCAGTAAAATGTATTGTTAGACTAGGGCTCTGGAAAAGTCCTCTTTCAGCCATGGAAACCCACTGCATGACATTGAGGAAGTCATAGCTTCCAGGCACAGAAGAAGGCAGAAGGCAGGGCTAAACTTCTTCTGAATAGATATTTCAAAGAAAACCCTATAAGGTTACTAGGAATTGGAGTCAACTTAATAACATATAACAACTGTAAGCATCCATTGTGTTCGAGCAGATGTCCCCTGATCTGTTCCAGGATTAAATTCATTCTCCAGCTCAAAATTATTTAAACCCATGTGTACGTGCCTATATGTGTGTATTTGTGTTTGTTCTTTCTTTGTGGGGTATAATACTCACAAGCCAGTTTACAATAACTAAATACAATAAATACCAGATTTTCTTTCAACATTTGATTATTCTGGTTAACAGTTTTCTTTCAAAGACAGAAAGAAAAAGAAGAATTGTTAAGCACAAGGGACTACTGGCTCAGCATATTGCCAAATGGCAAATATTTCTGTTTTTCCATGTTATTTCTCTACGGATTGGATTACCTACCCTCACCCAGTTGTGCTATCGATCATGACTTCTAGAGCAAAACACCACTGAAGGCAATACTGTTGCTTTGACTTCCCTTATTGTTTTTAAAATTCCAATCATGGTTTGGAACAACTCTTAGTATAAGGGAAACAAAGAGGTTGTAGCACAGGTAGTTTTATATACCATTCACAGAATGGAGAGAAAGATCCATACAAAAAAAGATACATTGAAACTGAGGATTCTACCATTATTTCATTCTAGGATGCAAAAAAACACCCTAATAGCAACAACAAAAATTAAGATTAAAAATCAATGACGATACTTATCTGTTTTTCAAAACAAAGACATTTCAGATGGGTCTTTTATCACAACATACTCCTACCTCTTTCAATGAATTTTGGAGGTTTTGCAATGGGGCCGTGGTTAAACCCTTGTGCCAGCTGAACTGCTGATCTGAAGACCTGAAGGTCGGCAGTTCGAATCTGCAATACGAGGATATAAACAGTTGCTTTGACTCACACAATGTCCTTTTAGAGAGATTGAAACAGTCTTTTGGAGTTCATGTGGAAGATCTCCTTCCAGCAGCTCATGAAATAAGAATGCTCTCTCTCTCTCTCTCTCAACTTCTGCACAGCTCAAGCCTAAAAATGTAACTGTTGCCAAAACTCTCGGACTCAGCTAGCTCCCCGGGTGTGGCCCAACCAATCAACTTCATGCTTTACATTTTCAGTTAACACACTCACCAACCGATTTCTTAGAATGTATTGTCGAAGTTTCATGGCCGGAATCATTTAGTTTCTGTAAGTTTTTGGAGGCTCAGAGGTTGTGAGGTATGTTGGAAACTAGGAAAATGGGGTTTGTATATCCTTGGAATGTCCAGGGTGGGAGAAAAATCTCACAACCCCTGAGGATGCCTGCCATAGACACAGACTAAATGTCAGGAGGGAATGCTTCCAATCTAGAACATAGCCATGAAGCCCGAAAAAACTTACAAAAACCCAGTGATTTCTTACATGCCCTAACAAGCTTCCTATGCAAAGACATGAGAGAAGCCTTCCACGGGATGGTAATACATCCCAGCTTCCCCTGGGCAATGTCCTTACAGATGGCTAATTCTCTCACACCAGAAGTGACGAGCACTATATTCTCAATTCACTTCTGACATGATAAAAAAGAAGCTTCAGACATTGTCATGGGTGGCTCATAAACTTAAGAAATAAAGAAGAGTTTGGATGGGCAGAAGCCCATCCAACCCACAAAGCACTTCTGCCCAGTGCTAAGAAGGCTATGAATGAAATTAATAGTCAATATTTGGAACCGAGGAATGAAAATGACTGAGGTCAAGGGCTACTTCTTCAGTCTCCACCCCACCCATCCCAATGCATCTCTGACATTTCTTATAGCTGCTATTTTTTAAAGGCTTTATCTAAACGAAAATACTTACTTTTTAAAACATCTTGTGACTGGTTTGGACCTGTTCCTACTATAATAATACATCAGCTTGATTAAACAAAGTTGACAGCCAAGGCTAAGAGTGCTGCTTGCAAGTTATTACAAATCATTAATCATTTCTTTTCTTTTGTTTTCTCAAAGCTCTGTCTATAAATAGGCAGTCTGCTAGTTTAAGCCCAGGTAGTGGGCTTGATGTACAATTGATAAGGAACAAAGAGGGGATAATAACCAACAAGCTGTGGTTGACAAATACATGGACAATGGCTACCTAGATACAGCCTGTTTAATAATAGGCTACCCATTTATAATCCCAATTGACACCATAAATTGATTGAAGGTTCCTCCTCTCTGATCAATTCAGTTTCATCAATAGATAATTTATAAATGAGACATAAGGGAATGAATCACCACTTAGATGGGGTGAAAAAGGGAAATGTAAAACAATATCAGTGCCATATAAGACATATAAGCGGTTTCCAACCTCATATATTTGTATTTTTCACATATGTAACCCAGCAACACCACTTCCAGAGAAGATAAAGGTACAAAAAAGGGTAGTGCTCTATACGGTTCTGGCCCATCTTACTTGTCCGAACGCATCTGCCTCTATGTCCCACCTCGCAACTTTATATCATCCGGGGAGGCCCTGCTCTCGCTCCTGCCAACATCTCAAATGCGGCTGGTTGGGTCGAGAGACAGGGACTTCTCGGCTATAGCCCCCCACCTGTGGAAAGCGCTTCCAAGTGAAATACGATCGACCCCATCCCTCCTGGCATTCAGGAAGAAATTAAAATCTTGGTTTTGGGACCAGGCCTTTGCACAATAACATAAAGCACCATTTTGACTGGAATGAATTGGTAAGACAACAGATATGAGGATACAGATTTATTGGTTTATCAATTGGGTTTGTAGATGGAGTATTGTTTTAATCTAATTGATTGTTTGATAATTTGTTTTTAATTAATTGCTATTGTTTTAATTCTGTATGTATTGATGGTTTTATATTATGTATTGATTGTGGCATCGAATCGCTGCCTTTTTTTTTCCTCCCAAAGTTAGCTGCGCTCTGAGTCCCCCTCGGGCCTCCTCCTCCGCCTTGAGAAGAGCCAGGTTAAATGCTGTAAATAAATAAATACATTATCTGGGTGGACTCAAAAAGGGGCCTAGACAGAGAAGGACAGTTCATTTTATTGGGGGGGGGGGGAGTTGAAGGAGGAAAACAATTTTCCCAGTTTTCTCTGGTTATTCCCCTACCCCTTTTTCTATATTAGGTGGTTAAATTTTTTCACAGCTGTTTGAAAGCTGGGTGCACCTTTCCTGGCTTCCATGTTTGTGCAGAGCCGGGTAGGAATGCTGCTTTCAGTTTGAGAAACAGAGCAAGGGGTGATTCTTCTGGATCCCTTGGTTGCCAACCAATCACAGTCTAGGTTAGCTCAGTGAGAAGATGGTTCATTCTGGGAAAATCTGAAAATGGAAGTTTTCTCTCTGATTTTGCTAAGAAATATAAAATTGTTCCATTGTTTGGCCCATCTTTGTTCTGGTGGCAAGCTGATTAGCACAGAATTCAGATTTTCCCCTGTGTTTTTTTAATCCAGAGTGCCATATGTTAAATGTGGGGGGTGGGATGTAAGATTATCCACTTTTGTTGGGATCTTGCACCCCCTAACTCCAGGGAAAGTTTAATGCCTATAAACACTTCTCACACCACTCAATACTGTTTCCTATGTCATTCTGGAGTTTGGTGAAGTCTAGACCTTACTGGCTGAGAATTCTAAATATCTTCCAGTAAACTACAAATCCCAGGATTTCGTAGGATTAAACCATGTCAGTTAAAGCAAAATCATAAAGTTTTAATTTTGTAGTGTGAAAGGGCCCATCTGACCAATGACCTCATCACATGTTCTTTCAGCCCCATCCTAGGATGGAGCCCACCGGAGCCCACCGTATGATGCAGGGCTACTTCCTGTGGGGCTCCATGCATGCTGTATCTTGGCAACATGCTAAGCGCCAGTCTTGAAAACATGGGCGACTACTTGTGTTCTCAACTCAAAACAAAGAGCAGGGGTTAACACTAACAACAACTAGGTACAGTCAGATAAGTACAAAAGGACTGAGAATATCACATGTATTTAGTACATAATCACAATAAAAGTCTAACCTTCCTTATAAGAAGTCCTACACAGTCAGTCATTAGCCAGAAAGCACACCACACATAGTATCCGGTACAAGAGTAATAACCCCATGGAAAGTCCTATAAAGTCCGGATTATCCAGGTGTCCCGATGGAGCGTCTTACAAATTGGTGTACATCCACAAATGAGGGAGGGGTGCAATCTGGTACTTTGAAAGGAAAGACTCAGTCCAAGCAGGGGTGTAAGAAGAAGAGTCAATAATCATTCCAAGGATGTAAACAATAGAGTCCAAACTCCACATGTAAAGGAGGTGGATAGAAGCCAACAGAGTGAGCCATGCACTTATTCCTTTGGCCACTAGGGTCTGTTTCACTAGAGGAACTTTATCAAGGCTTCAATGGTAGATAATATAGCATCCTTTCATTCTTCTATGCAACATCAGCATAACCTTACCACGCAGGGTAAGGTGACCTCAAAGACCTCCCCTGGCTTAAGGACCTCCATGCGATGAGGTCTTTAGGGAATTACGAGAATGTCCTGTGAGTAACTAAACAGGATGACAAGGGAAGAAGGGTGATAAGGTTGATGATACCGACTTTAATTTCTTCACTTTAGGGGACTTAGGTTCAGCATTTAGAACTCACATTGTGCTCACCTATAGATCATTTTCACTTTTTAATATACATGCTTTAGAAATGAAGAAATTAGTGGGGTGGGATGGGACAGAATAACGAATTTCACTCTCTGTCATACATGTGCTGACCTAAATGCAAACAGTGGGAGCCCTATACAAGTATTGCTGGCGGGGATAGATTGTCTCTGTAGAGACATTCAGTCAATGCCCCCTTCTACATGCATCCACTGAACACAATTCATAAATGCTTGAGGTTGGCTTGCGATTCAAAGAACTGTGGACATTTGGCACCAAAGATTCATCGCATCATATTTGCATGAGCAATTTTTAAAAATTAGGAAGAACTGGCACTGGTTTATGAATAACTAAGTTATGCGCATTGAGAAATTGTTCTGAAAGGTTAATTATGGGTCTGGCGTGGACAGGCTAAAAAAAATCGGAAGCATGTGGAAGGCATCAAGTTCACAATTTTTAACATGAGCAGCACTAACAGACCTTTCCTATTGCCAGGCACAACCCCTGTAATTCTACAAATTAGGCCAAGCCCTTGGGAATGGTGTGTCTGCAGCTGCTGAGCAGATGTGAGGATGAAAAATGAGGCAGATTCATCCAAATAAAACTGGATGGTTTTGCAGTTAATAAAATTACCACTAATCTGGTGCTAAATGACTAGAGTCCCATAAAAAAGACTGTGTTTCTTCTTAAAGGAGGAAAAAACACATAGAGAGGTTAAAAGGTAAAAGCAGCAGTTCATGGAAATCCCATTTCAAGTGGGGAGTAATTGCTATTTTCTCACTAATGACACAGACGGAGACTCGGGACTTCATCAGATGGAGCCGGGAAAAATGGTGGAAAGCGGGGGAAATTGTGTATGGAATCTTCATTGCATGAGATTCTGACTTTAAATAAGATGGAGGCTTTACTTACCCCCAACACACAGGATCACCTGCCTCAGCCATCTGTTTAGAGGGCACACAAAGCATCATTCTTAAGACACCACTTCTATGGGCTCCTTAACTGTCCCTCAATCCTGGTACTCTACAGGAGACCCAAGGCACTGTTATAACTTCCTATAGTCTTTTTAAAGGAACAAAACAGTTAAAAAGCTAGCAATAGTGTCATTTGTGCTATTACAATTGTGCTATTCCTTAGGATTTAATTAATTTTAAAAATTACTGTTTCAGGCTTGTGCAGAAGGAATTTTTAAAATAGGACTGACCATAGGACCATTCCTTCACATCACTGAAACTATTGAACATGGGGGAATCTGACAGATCCCATCCCACGTGTTTTTAAGCACTTGTTTCCATTTCGCTGACAAGACATCACGGATGACAGCTGGAAGTCTGTCTGCATCATATGATAGGCTCCGTGGTACTTTGTCCAGGAACTGTTTTAGAAGTGTGTGGAAATTGGGGGGACTTATGTGTGAGGAAATCCTGAGAAAAGACAAAAAATACTATAGCAGGATATGGCATGGCTCTCGCACTATGGGTGCATCTACACTG
The DNA here is from genome assembly GCA_030556195.1 of Anolis apletophallus. Taxonomy (NCBI): domain Eukaryota; kingdom Metazoa; phylum Chordata; class Lepidosauria; order Squamata; family Anolidae; genus Anolis; species Anolis apletophallus. The sequence continues at coordinate 75,681,489 of JARBWK010000002.1, forward strand.
TAGAATTAATGCTGTTTGACACCACTACAACTGCAATGACTCGATTCTATGGAATCCTGGGAATTGTTGTTTAGTGTGGCACCAGTACTCTTTGGTAGAGGACGCTAAAAACTTTGTAAAATGAGACCTCCTATGATTCTCTACCTTTCTGCCATGGCAGTTAAAATACTGTCAAAACTACATCTGTTCTATAGTGTAGATATGTACACTAAGGACCTCTTCACACATCCATCCCTCCTGTACCATTTTGTTGGCAGTCACCAGCGAAATGACAGACATGTGAGGTGCCTCACAGCACCCCACGCACCCACCCTCCTTCCCCATCAGACAGAGGTAACAGGACAAGGCATGTTGGTACCTTGTCCCTGTACCCAGCAGAGGGAAGGAAGGGTGTTGCCCCCCATCAGATTGAGGAAAGGGCAAAAAAAGCAAGTAGCTCTGTTGGAGCTATCTAAAACACACCTTACCTTTTGTCAAGGCTGAGGAAGTGTCTTGCAACGCTTCCTTGGCATTTCGAGCATCAATGGGGCAGGGCTTGCCAAGTGTCATGTGATGACAATTGGCAGCCCCCCTCCCCAAAGTGCTGTAAAAGTACAATTTGTCCCAGTGTGATGAGGTGGTAGGTTAGAACTTCACCAAAAAGCAGCTATTCACAAAATACTGCAATCAAATAACATTCTCTGGAAATGCAGAGGGTTGAATTATGTCTCATAAGAAATTGTGATATTTCTTCTTTCTGGGGAGAGACACTTTGAGCTGGAGGCAGGGGCGGTCTAAGGTAATTTTAAATGGTAAGCGAACATTATTTTGGTGCCCCCCCAAAAAAACATTATTTTGCCCTCCCCCCATGTAAAACAAATATACAATTATAATATCACAATACCATTAGTAGTATTATATTGTATCAACGTATATACAATATATTATACCATACTCATACTCTATTATATCATAATTATATTATACTACATTACAATATAATCTATTATATAAATGGGTTCACGTCATGTGATGTATACCTCAAACAAAGAAACTATACAACGCAGAAAAACAATACTTGCCAACAGAAATAGGCCTCAAGCAAGGTACGTTTGTAGCAAAGAAACTCCCCCCCCAAACCTAAAAGGCCCCCAAAACAATGAGTAAAAATAAAACTACATTTCCCAGTATCCTCCGGGACAGCCAACGACTCACCCAGCCTCTACATTCTGAACAACATGATTGGCTGCCAATAAGGGCGGATTTGCATAACTGCTGTAACCATAGCAACGCTGGCAAGAGCCATCCAAGGCTAGGATAGAATGCTGAGAGATTTCAGTTGGTGTTTGAGGGTTAAACTGCCAAAACCAAACTCTGAGGGAGCAATTCTCCAGCAAATTCCTACCCACACAACACAACACAACTTCCAATCACAACCCATCCCACCAACCTTACGGGACCCCGTACACCCAACACCTACAAACACCACAAACTAAAACCATTCCTTCCTTCCACACAGACATAAACTGACCCAAAAGACAAGCCATGCCTTATAAAAATAACAGCATCGGACGACACACTCACAACGCTACATACATCAAACAAAAAAAGGGCAGAACAAACGCCAGAACAGAAACACACTGTGCAGCAGAGACACAGACAACAGGTCACTGCACGACGCACAGCTGAGAACCAAATGCAAATAACTGCACGACAAGAAGAAGCGCGCAGCCAGGAACAACAAAGACGCAGAAATGCAACACAACAGCAGCGCGCAAGGAGCGCAGAAACACGACGTCGCAACACAGAAAACAAACTTCAAAAACACTACAACCAATTCCACCGCCTAGCCTTCAGATACAACGCTGCAGAAGACTACAGCATGGTGCCAGAGGCCGACATTGGCACCCTAACGCACATCTGCACACACTGCAAAGCCCTGAAATACCCAGCAGAAACAACAGGAATGTGCTGCCTAGCCGGTAAAGTCTCTCTACCACCACTTGCCACTCCTCCACAACCACTACAGACTTTGCTGAGTGAACACACTCCAGAATCAAAACACTCCCTCCGCTATATAAGACAATACAACTCATGCTTCCAGATGACATCATTTGGAGCACACATAGAAAGTGCGCAATTCATGCCTACATGACCCCACCAAGACCGTAAGTAACATCATTTCCAACCCTTTTTTTTTGTATAGATTTTTATTTGGTTTTTTGCAGGGGGATAGGGAGGGGGTATTTGCATATACAGACATGTAATGAAACAGATCTGAAAAGTGCTCCTACCTGACAGGGAGGGTTGGGGGGAGGGGGGGGTAGGGCTGTGGGTGGGGGTGGGGTTGTTGGTATGGCAATGGGAGGGAGGGGTTGTCTGCGACTTCCCAAGGGTTAGTCCAAGAGGTTGTTTCTAGAGTTATATAGTCCTTTTTGTGTAGTGGTAGGTTACTTCAGGTGGCTCATATTACAGTTCATTTAGATCTATTCTGATGTTGTATCCTTCCTTCTGTAGATATTTCCCGAAATCTGTCCAGTTCGTTCCTCTCTTTCCATTGTTCATTCTTTGCCATAGAGAGTCCATCTGTATTATGTCCATTGCTTTTAGAATCCATTCTTCGACCTTCGGCATTTTATTAGACCTCCAATACCTGGCAAGTGTTATCCGTGCACACGTGCTTAATATAAAGAACATTTTGTTTTGATTTGCGTCTAGGCCCTCCCCCATCATACCTAGTAGGTATTCCTGCGGGCCCAAGCCAAAGTTGGCCTTCAGGATCTTTTTCATTTCTTTATGAATGCTTTCCCAGAATTTCCTCACTTTTTACAGTGCCACCATTGGTGCATGAAAGTTCCTACCTCTTTGCTGCATTTCCAGCACCTGTTAGAGATCTGATTATCAAATTTTGCAATTTTTGAGGGATATAAATACCAGCGGTATTGCATCTTATACCAGTTTTCAGCTATTTCTGTTGCTGGACTGTACTTAAGGTTTTTTTGCCAGGTTTCTTCCCATTGTTTGAGTGAGATGGAATGGCCTAAATCCTGCGCCCATTTTATTTGGCACTCTTTAATTTGTTCCTCCTCCATCTTCCATCTTAGGAGGATTTTGTAGAGCATACTGATATTTTTCTTTGGTTTTTGACTATTGGTTCCCATAGATGGTCTTCCATAAAACCTATTTTTTTATCGGCTTTGAATCTTTCATGCACCTGGTGGTACTGGAACCATGTCATCGTTGGGTATTTCTGCTTAATTTCTTCTAGGGTCTTTAATTCCTTTATGTCTGTGTTGGTTTTTTTCAATAAATGTTTATATGTTAACCAGTTTTCCCGCCTCGTAATAGCACCTAATGTCAGGTAGTCCCAGGCCTCCTCCCCTCCTCTCATCCGACATCTGTTTTTGACTTATTCTTGCTTTTTTGTTTTTCCAAATAAATCTTCTTATATCTGTGTCCCATTTTTGAACAGAAAATCGTTTCTAATGATTGGGATCGCCTGAAAGAGGAAGAGGAGTCTTGGGAGCACTGACATTTTTATCGTTGCTATTCTCCCTAAAAGGAGATATCTTTATGTTTCCATGTTTCTAGATCTTTGGCTATTCCTTTCCATAGCTGTTCATAGTTATTTCTTAGAAGCTGTGTATTGTTTGGCGTTAGAATGACTCCTAAATATCTGACCTTGTTTGCTATCTCAATGCCCGTTAGTAATTGTAGTTGATTTTTTCCTTTTTTTCCAGGTTTTTCTTTAAAAATTTTGTCTTTTCTATGTTAAGTTTGAAACCAGCCCTTTCTCCAAACTCCTCTAATTTGTTTAACCATTTTTCTATATTTTTAGTGGGTCCTCAATTATGCATACCATATCGTCGGCATATACTCTTAATTTGATATTCTCTTTTAGAATTTGTATGCCTTTAAGTTCTTTGTCTTTATTTATGTCTCTCACTAACGTTTCTATTACTAATATAAAGAGGAGTGGGGAGAGAGGGCAACCCTGTCTTACTCCGCGATTTATTTGGAATGGTTTCTTGGTTACTTGTCCGTTTATTATTGTAGCCGCTACCTGTTTATGATATAACGTTTCCACTACTTTTTGGAAGGAGAATCCCATATCTAGTTCTTTTGTGAGGCACTTGATATATTCCCAGCTAATTTTATCGAATGCCTTTTCGGCATCGATAAACAGCAGCGCCGCTTTTTTTTCATTATGGCTTTCATAATATTCTATGATGTCAATCAGGGCCCTAGTGTTTTCTTTTATCTGCCTTCCCGGAGAAAACCTTTCTGGTCCGGTGATGTCCAGTCTTTCAGGAAGGTTTTCATTCTCTCTGCCATGATTGTCGTGAAAATCTTATAATCTAAGTTGAGTAATGAGATTGGCCTATAGTTTTTGGGGTTCTCTTTTTCTCCTTTGTCTTTGTATATCAGGGTGATGTTGGCCATTTCCCACGTTGGTGGGATTCCCTTTCCCTCTCTCACTCCATTATATATTCCGAGTAATCGGGTGCTAACTCTGATTTATACGTTTTGTAGAATATGGCTGTAAAGCCATCTGGGCCAGGGGCTTTATTGACTTTTTGGTGTCAATACTTTTCTCGATTTCTGTCATGGTGATGGGGTCATTTAGTAGCTCCTTTGTTTCTCAGTGATTTTGGGAATTTTTAGTTTACAAATATATTCGACTATCGATTCTTTTGGTGTGTTTTCTTTCTTGTACAGGTCATGGTAGAATTTAGTGAATACCTCCGCTATTTTCCTCTCTTCGGTGATGGTTTTCCCATTGCTCTTTATCTTGGTTATATAACTTTGTGCTTTCTTGTCTTTTAGTTTTTTGGAGAGCCATCTACCAATTTTGTTTGCGTTTTGGTAGTAATTGGCTTTTATGTATTTTAACTGCCTCTCAAAGTTTTCTGTTTGAAGAAGTTGTAGCTGTTTTTTCAGTATATCTACCTCTCTCAGGGTCTTTTTATTACCCGGTTTCTTTTTAGCCATCCCTTCTTTTATCGTTAGCTCTTTTATAATTTCTTCCTCTTTCTTTTTACGTTGTTTAGTCTTTCTACTGTTTAATTGGATTAGGTTCCCTCGTAGAACAGCCTTCATCGCTTCCCACTGGTTTATTCTGCTAGTTTCTTCTCCCTGGTTTATCTCCCAGTATTCATTTAATTGTGTTCTTATCAGGTTGATGTCACTTTCCTTCTTCAGCAGGCTATCCTTCAGCCTCCATCTAAATTCTTTTTTCCTGCCTTTAAAGCTTAGCTCTAGTGCATTGTGGTCCGAGAGTAAGTTAGTTAGTATCTCTATTCTTTTCACTCTATTTAGTGTTGTTTTTGAGATCCAGGCCATATCTAGCCGCGCCCAGGTCTTGTGTCTCGCTGAGAGGTGTGTATAATCCCTTTCCTCCCCTTTGTGATGTTGCCACACATCTACTAGGTTGAGGTTTTCTAATTCGCGAAGGAATTTTTGGGGAAGTTGGCTACTCTTATTTATTTTACCCCTTTTCGTTTTTGTGTGAGTTTTGTCTAGCTCGATGTTAACTACTCCATTGAAATCTCAATAATAATTAATTCATCATATTGTTGACTCTTGATCCGATTTTTAAGCTCTCTAATGAATTTAAGTTTGGGGCCATTTGGGCAGTAAACATTGCATATCAATATCTTTGAGCCATTTATTTCAACAATTATCCCCAAATATCTTCCCTCCATATCTTTAAAAACAAAGTTGGATGTCAGGCTGTGTTTAACATATGTAGCCACACCCCTCTTTTTCTCCTCTCCAACAGAGTAATGCACTTTCCCAAGCTTTGGTTGTTCCAACAATCTCACATGGCGACTGGATATGTGTATTTCTTGGAGGGCTACCACATCATAGTCTTTCCCCTTTAGATGTTCTACCGTCCGTTTCCTTTTAGATGGGGAGTTCCACCCGTTGATGTTATTTGAAAAGATCCTGAGCGATGTCATCTTGTGGGTCTGCTTCCATAACGTCTCCTGAAGTTCTGTCTTTGATTTCCACTAATTGGTAGTTTTCGGAGAGAACTTTCGAGTCTTTTTAGATTTCTTTGTATCTGTAGCGCCGGGGATCGATCTCTTCCAATGTGTTTCCCTCTTCCTCCTCTTCCTCGTCTTCTATCTCACCGTCTTCCCCATCTTGCTCTCTGTCTCTTTCTCTCCATGATTTCCCTTCTTGGTTTGTCATATTTGATTCTCTTTGGTTGTATCTCCCTGTCTGATCTTTTTCGAAGTGGTTATGATAGAAGGCTCTTGCCTTATCAACTGAGTTCAGCCAGTATTTGGTATCTTTAAGGGTTACCGTGAGACCCTCCAGTTTCTCCCACCTGAAGCGGATCTTTTTCTTTTTCAGGACTTCTGTCAGGAAGGTATACTTCCTCCTTCTGCTGAGTGTTTGTCGGGATACTTCCTTCAGAAAGATGACTCTCTTATCTTTGAAGAATACTGGTCTTTGCGCACTTTTTTGGAGGATGGTGTCTCTCGTACTTTTTCTTGTGAATGTCACGATGGTGTCTTTCGGCGTATTGTGTTTCTTTGCATACTCGGTTCTCAATCGGTACACTCTATCTATCTCTGTATTTAGCGTTGTTTCATCCATTTCTGTTAATTCACCAATGATACTGATTATTATTTGCCTGATGTCCTCTTCTCTGGACTCAACCAGGTTTCTGATTCTTAGTTGCAGTTCCAGTGCCTTGTTTTCCAGTAATTCCACCTGGTCTTGTAGCCTTTGGGTTGTGGCATCCACTTGTTCCATCTTATTTTCCAGCTTTGCCTGTGATTTGTACATTAGCTGGTTGTCTCTCTTCATCCTTTCCATCTCCTCTTTCAATGTTTTGAAGTCTTCCTTCATGTCCTTTTTCATACCTTTAATCTCCGTTTGTAGCTCCTGGTGTTGCCTGGTTTGTTGTTGAGCTAGGTTCCTGATCTCCTGGAGGAGGGTGTCTCTGAAGCCCAGGTCCTCGGGGAGTGACTCTCTCCGTGCTGGTCCTCTGGTCCCTTGGCTCCCTCTGCCCCTGGTAGTATGCATTTCTCCGTATAGGGTGGATTGACAGTCGGCTTGATGGCCCTTTGGCAGCCCTTGTTGTTGTTTCCCCCGTATGCCCTTGTGTCTAGATGCGCTGCTTGGCAGTATCTTACCTGCCTAGGCTGTGAGGAGCCGCTTCATTGGGTGCGTGGGTGGCTCTTCCCTTCTTCTTGTTGGATCGCTCTTCTCCCAGCTTCTGGTGTCCCAATTCAGTCTCCTCAGCTTCGCACTCCTCTACGATGCCCTGCAGCGCCTCCTTGTGTTCTTTTTTTTTTATGATGCTAAAACTCTTCACTTCCGTCTCTCTCCCCCTCTGGTCTCGTTTTGATCTCGCGTTGCTCGTCAGCGTTTTCAAGGACGTCTCTCCTCGGCCATGAGGTTGCTCTCCCTGCCGCCCCCACTGTCTTCTGTTAGGAGGCCTAGCCCTACTTCGGGGGGGGGGACTCGTACCTTCAGGGTGCGGGAGGATATGGAGGACCCATACACAAGGATACAAGGAACCAAGGAGCTGACGGTTCGCGAGTTGCTGGGTTGCGGGGGGCGGGGGGCCCCCTGAATTATCAAGTTTGCAAAGGAAGGGAGGTTCGCGGGTGGAACCACATGTGCGGTGTGCGAGTGCGGTCCAGGCGGTCAGTCCGTAATCTCACTTCGGACGTCAGACGTTCGGGATCTGGGGGCAACCCTTACATCTCGCATCTCCTAGCTGTACCTGGCAACGCGTGCCAGGTACAGCTAGTTATATTATAATATATTGACATTATAATATAATATAACATTCTATTATATTATTATTATAAAATAATAAATAAAATTATATTTAAATAAAATTATCCTCTACTAAATATTTTCATTACTCCTATAAAACTCAAATAACGCAAAATAAAGTAAAATAATATATTATACATTACTATTTTGTACAATACCACTATACTGCAATATTGTTTGTAATATTACATGTAATATAAAATATATCATTATTCTATTGTTATATTGTATTTTTATTATATTGTATGACAATATTAAGCAGAACTGTATAATAATCATCAAAATCAGAATATATTACCTACCACCCGTCTCATAATTCATAGGAGTCTCCCATAAGTCCAAAATTAGGATCCCAATGTAAATGTAAATAGAAAAACAGCCAAAATGTTCAAATGAGTTTGAATACAGACAGCGCAGCCTGGGCAAACTTGGGCCCTCCCTCCCTCTAGGTGTTTTGGACTCCAACTCCCACAACTCCTCATAGCCTCAGGACCCTCAGGTCTAGACAGAAATAGAGCCGAAGAAAGGAAGGAGGGAGAGAAGAGGTCACGGAGGAGGAAAGCCCTTCATTCATTCCTTCACTTACACTTCCTTCACTGATTCTTTTCTCCTTCCCTGCAAACGCGCGTGCGGCGGAGACAAAGGGAGAGGGGAAGCACTCCCTGCCTGCCCGATAGGGAGTGCTTTGCTTACAGGCTTCTGCGCAAGGGAGCTACTGGGCATGCGCAGAGGTTTTTGCGCATGTGCAGTTGCTCCTGCGCTCAACTTCAGCTCTGGAGCAACTGCGCCTGCGTGAAAACCTCCGCGCAGGCCCACACAAGGCCAGGGCCCAAAAGCAGGCAGCTGTGCCGCTGCCTGAGGAACATCGACAGGGCCAGGATGGCGCCCCCTTCCCAGATGGCGCCCTATGCGGCCGCTTACTTGGCCTACCTGTAGGACCGCCCCTGGCTGGAGGGGAAGGTCAGTCCTGAACAAATTAAAGTCCCTCTTTTGTCTGTGTTTTTGTCTTTGAAATGTGTCTTGCTGGTATTTTGAGTTTGATTTGATCTCTCTCTCTCTCTTTTTTTTAGAGCTAGCCACCTTTCCATTTTGCTCTAGGAATTGTAACCGGTAACCGTACATAATCTTTAAGTTTTGTAGTGACTGCTTCGTATTTTCAATGCATTCACATAGAGCAGGGCTGTCCAACTTCTACCGGCCCAGGGGCCTGAATTCCGGTCACTGATGACCTGGGGGGCCGCAGGGTCTGCCCCCACCCCCGGCTCTGCCCTCTCCCCGGCGCCCTCTCCCCTTATTTTAATTTAATATTAAATATATTTAATTCCATCCTCCCCTCTCCTCTTATTTTTATTTAATATTAAATATATTTAATTCCATCCTCCCCTCTCCCCTTATTTTTATTTAATATTAAATATATTTAATTCCATCCTCCCCTCTCCCCCTTCTATTTTTTTATTTAATACTAGCTTGGGGACCCGGCGGTGCCCGGGTGATTTGAGAAGTGCAGCAGGATGTAGAGTGGGTCATGGGGGCTCTGTGTGCCAAGTTTGGTCTTGATCCATCATTATTGGGAGTTGCAGTGGTATCATGAAATTACTGAAGGTAGTGGAAGTCCCATCATCTCTGGTCCACCCTCCCCCAACGTGTAGTAGGATGTAGATTGGGTCATGGGGGCTCTGTGTGCTAAGTTTGGTCTGTATTGGTGAATGGATGAGGGTTGCATTGTTTTTAGGAAGTGAGTGAAGGTACTTCAAGTCCCATCATCCGTGGTCCGTCTCACACAAAACAGCACAAGGATGTAGAGTGGGTCATGAGGGCTCTGTGTGCCAGGTTTGGTGTTGATCAGTCATTGGATTAGGTTTGTAGCAGGCTTGGAAAGTGAGGGAAGGTACTGCAAGTCCCAACATCCATGTTCTGCCCCCCTCCAAAGTTCAGTAGGATGTAAAGTGGGTCACTGGGGCTCTGTGTGCCAAGTGTGGTCTTTCTCGGTGTTTGTTGGGGGCCGCAGTTGTCTGTGGGAACAGAGGGGTGTGAAAGTACTACAAATCCCATCATCCATTGTTAGTCCTCCCCCGAACCACACCAGGACGTGAAGGCAGTCATGGGGGTTATGTGTGCCAAGTGTGGTCTCGATCAGTAATCGGATGAGGGTTGCAGCAGACTTGGAAAGTGAGTAGAGGTACTTCATCCATGGTCCACCCTCCTCCGATCTGCACCAGGATGTAGAATGGGTCATGAGGGCTCTGTGTGGCAGGTTTCGTGTTGATCAGTCATAGGATTAGGTTTGTAGCAGTCTTGGAAAGTGAGGAAAGGTACTGCAAGTCCCATCATCCATGTTCTGGCCCCCTCCAAACTTCAGTAGTATGTAGAGTGGGTCACTGGGGCTCTGTATGCCAAGTGTGGTCTTTATCAGTGTTTGTTGGGGGCCACAGTGGTCTGTGGGAACAGAGGGGTGTGAAAGTACTACAAATCCCATCATCCATTGTCAGTCCTCCCCCGAACCTCACCAGGATGTGAAGGCAGTCATGGGGGTTATGTATGCCAAGTTTGGTCTCGATCAGTGATTGGATGAGGGTTGCAGCGGACTTGGAAAGTGAGTAGAGGTACTTCAAGTCCCATCATCCTCCAAACTGCACCAGGACGTAGAGTGGGTCATGGGGGCTGTGTGTGCTAAGTGTGGTCTGTATTGGTCCTTTGTGGTGGCCTCAGTGGTCTGTGGGAACCAAAGTGTTTGAAAGTACTACAAATCCCATAATCCGTGGGTCATGTCCCCCGAACTGCACCAGGCTGTAAAGGGGGTTAGGCGGGTTATGTGTACCAAGTTTGGTGCTGGTCCATCACCCGCGCTGGTCGCTGTGGCCTGTGAAAGTGGCTGCCACATATCCGCCCTTCCGCCCTCCCGCCCTCCGCACACATACATACAAACATTCCGCTTTATAAAGGTATACAGATTAAATATATTTAATTCCATCCTCCCCTCTCCCCTTATTTTAATGTATCCCATCTCCCCTAATTTCATCTTTAAATATATTTAATTTTATATTTAATACATGAGGGGAGATGGGGGGAGAAAATGAGGAGCCTCGTGAGGAGCCCCCTGCTTCGGCCTACCTTTTCCAAACGCGTAGGATCCAGGAGTACCCGGACGATGAAAGAGGCGATGACCGACTGAGTCGAAGAAGGTCCTAATCGCGTCTGTGGGCCTCAGCGATCCAGTAGTAGAGTAACTGGAGTATCATGAGAATATGCAGTCCACATGGGATTTCGCTGTCAACGCCGGCGTGATCTCGCGTTGACAGCTAAATCCCGTGTGGATTGCGTATTTTCGCGATACTTGCTCCGAACCCGGAAGTAGGTATTTTTTAAATTTTTATTATTTACCTTATTTTTCAATTTTTATTTTTTATTTAAAAAGCTTAGGGGCCGTAGGGAAGGGGCCGGGGGGGCGTAGTTGGACAGCCCTGACATAGAGTATCAACTTATGAATGCTAAAGACAGCAGGCAATGCACAACCTGTGTTGTGTCGTCGTCCACCAATGCCGAGGTACAGTTTGAACTATAATCACATATTGCCTGGCAGTTATATCCTTATTTGAGGAGTCAAATTACTCATGGGATGAGGGAGAGTAGAGACAATGGTTTTCATCCCCTTAGCCTTCATTAGTTGGTGGCATAGTAAATGTAGGCAGAGGAGAGCCTTAGACAACACACAGAAGACAAGCTGGGAATCAGGCCATGACCTTTAGTATGAAAACCAAGGTGCTATAAACATTTCTCTATTACCATCTGTTAAAGATCGGATAGTCCAGCTGTCACATCCTGCTAAGAGCCCAGTTTTATGACTAGGCCAGGACTATTAAAAACAGCCATGGCCAAACTCAAATTTGATTTGTATGTTCTTCCATTCAGAATCTCAGCGATGTGGAGAAGGAATAGGACCTGCTGTGTTGTTGCTGCTGTTGTTTCTGACCTATGGAGATCCTAAGGTAAATCTATCAGAGGGCTTTCTTGGCAAGATTTATTTAGAAGAGGGTTGTCATTCCCCCAGCGCATTTCATGGTTAAATTAAGATTCAAACCCTGGTCTCCAGAGTTGTCGTCTGATGCTCAAACCACTAGTCCGTCCTGGCTTGGTCTGTGAACTAGAAAAAAATACAGTAGTACTAGCTGCAGGGCCACAAAGCAATGAATCTGTAATTTCCAATATGTTTTAAGTATCACATATCTTAATCTGAGAGTGCTTTTAGAATCTCTGCAAGCCTTTGAACGGTCATTCTGCCTTAACTGATAAATGTTTGAGAAATATAATGAAGATTGAAGTTTCTGGAATTGGTGAACAGTTCCAGCTGCCTCACTTGCTGTGTAAAGCAATTTCCTTTCCTCTCTTGAAAAAATATCCGTAATGCACTGGGAGTTAAAGATGCTGTTTTGTCTGTGCAGCTGGTACTGTTGCTATTTCCTTTAGCATTTTTCCACAGCTGTTGGGACTTTTGTATGGTTTCCAGCTGGGAGTTGGAACCTGAAGAGTAGGTGCTGCTCCTTTCCTCAAACAAGGCCTGGTGAGCGGCCATGTATTCTGTTTCGTCATGAATTCTCAACTTGTATTCATTGATTGTTTTGAGAGCTGTAACACATTATTGTGATTTGTGTTCCATCACAGCGATGTATGAAAAGTCCTTTTGTATTTTTTCAGAACTGAGCTGTAGCTGATTTTCCGAAACTTGACACAGAATTGCATACTCTCCAACATTTCACAGAAGAAAATTAGGACACTTGTGGACAGGATGGCAAAAGTTATGAATGAGAAAAAACAACAAGCTACAAGAAACTGCAGGAGTTTGCTTTTGCCTGAACCCACTGAAAAGGGCAGGATTCCCTTCCTCTTTATTCTCCCTTCTGCTGAATTGAGTCCAAATAGCTTTTGCACCTTGAACGTAATTCGCAGGAATTGAAAAGGGAAAAGCAGGAGTATGACAGGATGGGACATTTTAAAAGAAAAAGTGGGATGACAAAGAAAATCTACACTGGAATCTATGCAGTTTCACACAACTTTAACTGTCATGGCTCAATGCTAAGAAATCCTGGGAGTTTGGTGATGCACCAGCACTCTTTGTCAAAGAAAGCTAAGCTACAACTCCCAGGATTCCTGTGCTGCCGCCAGGGCCTGTAAAATTTGGCTTTAAGGGAATGGAAGTGCAGTCTCTAGGGTAGTGATAGTCTTCCTATGCAGAATGAGACCCGAGGAGGCTTTAAAGATGAGTACTGGACTCAGGATGGTAAACTAAACAAGCTTTATTGAGTTACAACCAGTAATCTGGTGGTTCAGATGCATAGTTGGTTGCTGGGGGTTGCAGGAAAGTCTTTGAGAAAGGGGATGCAATTACTTGCCTTTAGTTGCAGAGTGCAGAATGCTGTGCTTTAATTCCAAGGTCATCCATTGCTCTCAATAGCTTTTAGGCTCACGAAGTCCTTCGGCTCCAAAATCTACAGTCTCTATATTGAAGACAGGTCTTCCTTTGTCGTTGCAGACTTTGGTTGAAAGCTCTAGGTTGGCTATGGTGAACTGAGATGCATTGTCCAAGTGTGGGCTTAGATTTCCACCTGCGTCCATGTGCTCTCTTTGTTGGAATGGCCAAAGGAAGGAAGTCCAGCCCTCAGGAGACCTCAGAAAGGGGAGAGGTTGAGGTGATGATGTCCTCTTTGGCGCCAAAACACAGCCCATCCCACTAATGCCCAGATGCATTTGAAATAGAACAAAGGCCTTTGCAGGTAGAGACAAATCAGGTACATAATGTTAATACAAAAGAAGCCCAGTAGGGGTGCAACAATTCCATATCATTAAGCCATGGTAGTTAAAGTGGTGTCAAACTGCATTCATTCTATGGTGTAGATGCACCCTAGGCCTGTCCCTGCCAATTTTGGACAGTTGGAAGATATGAAATTGCATATTCAGTCTTTCTCCTATGCAAGGCCAACATTATCTATGATTCAATTTGTGTGAAAGCCCCTCACAATCCAGGTGTCCAGTGCTGAAGAAGAAAGGCTATAGTGGGTTGCTGTGAGTTTTCTGGTCTGTATGGCCATATTCCAGAAGCATTCTCTCCTGAAGTTTCACCCACTTCTATGCCAGGCATCCTCAGAGGTTGTGAGGTTTGTTGGAAACTAGGCAAGTGGGGTTTATATATCTGTGGAATGTCCAGGGTGGGAGATCAGGACAGTAAATAAAGAGTAAATAAACAACAGGATAATTCCTAACATAAATCAGGACCAGCTAACACCTCCCAACAAAGGATTCCCCCAGGTAGGAATCAGCCGGTCTTTGAAGCTGCAAGGCCATTAATGTGGCCAATTGCAACATTCACACTTGCCTCAAGCAGTCAAGAGTAATTTTCCCCACCCTGGACATTCCACAGATATTTAAACCTTCACTTGCCTAGTTCCAAATATACAGTACCTCAAAACCTCTGAGGGTGCCTGCCATAGATTTGGCTGAAATGTCAGGAGACAATGCTTCTGCAGCCCGGAAAACTCACAGCAACCTAGTGATTCCAGTCATGAAACCCCTTGACAACAGAAAGGCTACGGTTTTCTTCTACTCCTTACCTGCCAATTCCTGAAATATTCAATTGTTGCAGACCCTTATTTATAAAGGAAGTATTCATTGAAAGTAATTGCATGCTGTGGTGAGTGCAATAAGAAATTCACAATTAATATAGTAAACTCACTTTGAATTATTGATTCACATGATTTTTTAAATAAATGACACATATTGCTGTCTCAAGCTGTATGTTTTTCATGCTGCCACTGAAGAACTGCCTTCAGTTGAAGAGGGATTCTTATTACACAAGGTATTTTAGGAAATAAAATTAACTGCTATCCAAACATATATATGATTTTTAATTCCAACGTCATAGGCTTGGCATTTTGAAAAAGAAAAGAACTTCCTGCTTTTCAAAGTTTATAGCGAAAACAAAATGGCTTTAGGAATAGACAGGTGCCAATTAATGTGAAGACAAAAGGGTAGTAAAGTAGGCAGTTATCAGTCTCTTGAGACAGAAGATCTGGGAGATGACTCACCTTATCAAATAATAACAACTTCTCGGGTTTAGTCTCCACTGTGGCATTAATCTTGCAACGAAAGTGTATGGATCTGGACTAATGTTTTCTCCTTCTATTTAAATCTACAGAGAAGAATTTGGTTTTTACTTTCTGACTCTAGGATAGCTTTGGCTGGGACAACTGGATTATATCTTATTATCTTGAACATCATCAATTATTGTTCCAGATCCTGGAAAGAGAACTTTTTCTTGGCAGCCAGCACCTTTCAGCCAATCAATTAAGATAGATTTTAACTGGTTTAGGGATTGGCTCAACCTGTCAGTGAAGTCTTGCAATAGCCCAAACCTTGTTGTTGTCTTATGAAATGTTAGCATAAGGTTTGTAGATAAATCAGGGCAGCTTCACCAACCTGTGGCTGTCCAGATGTGTTGGATTACAACTGCTAAGAATTTCCTATTGGTCCTGCTGGCTGGAGGTGTTGGAGGTGAATCTAATGCAACACTTCTAGAGCCCAATAGGTTGGGGAATGATGAGCTGCTACATGAGTGAGCTACTTTTATTTATTTATTTATTCCATTTTATATACCGCTCCTCCCTGCAGGCTCGGGGCGGTTTACACAACAATCAATTAAAATACACGTAAAAACATAAAATACATTTTAAATATTTGTTGTCGGATAATAGGGCAAGGTCAGAATTTATCCGAGAGAACTTAAGTTGAAGGCAAGCTTAAACAGAGTTGTCATGCATGCCCTCCGGAAGGGGACTAACTCTGTGATGGCACGAAAATCGTCCAGCAATGCATTCCATAGCGTTGGAGCCACCATGGAGAAAGCTCGTTGTCTTGTCACAGAGAGATGACAGGAGTGGACTGATGGAATTGTCAGAAGATTTTGTTCTTCTGAACGTAGTGATCTCGGGGGAACGTACGGGGTGAGACGGTCCCTCAGGTACACTGGCCCTAGACCATACAAGGCCTTGGGGTCTTGTATGGTTTGGGGATCCAGAGACATGTTTGCCTTTTCCTAGATCAGCGGTTCTTAACCTGGGGGTTGCGACCCCCAGAGGGGTCTATTGGCAATTCTGTAGGGGTCATGGAATGGTCTTGTTAGGCCATGCATCCTCAACAGCACGCCAAGGAGACACCGAGGCCTTCGCAGAGGCCCTGGGAGAAGAGGCCATGTGCTCCATCAGCCCCTGGGTGTGCACTTCCAGCCCTCTTTCCCCCTGCATGCACCTTGCATGCATGCTCCCTGCACGAGGTTTCTTTCCCCACGCACCTGGCATCGCTAGCAAGCATCCCTCTCCCTGCGTTGCCAAGTGCGCCGGGGAAGAGAGCTGGAAGCGCATACCCAAGTGCCGATGGAGCACAGGGCCTCTTCTTCCAGGGCCTCTTCTCCTGTGAGAAGAGGGGCAGTGTTGGCAAGCGCCTATCCAGGCAGCTGTGCCAGCACCCCTCTCAGGGCAGCAAGGAGGCCTCTTCAAGAACGGAAACGATTGAAGGTACTGCAAATCTAATCTATTGCCTCCCCCAAATCCCTCCAGTATTTTTTGTTGGTCATGGAAGTCCTATATGCCAAGTTTGTTTCAATTCAATTGATGGTGGAGCTGAGAATGCTCTTTGATGCCTGGTGAACTACAAATCCACAAAACTGCAATTCCCAAGTGTCAGAGTCTATTTTCCCCAAATCCCTCCAGCAATTTCTGTTGGCCATGGAAGTCCTATATGCCAACTTTGGTCCAATTGTAATATTAGTGGAGCTGTGAATGCTCTTTGATACCTGGTGAACTATAAATCCACAAAATAGTAATTCCAAAATGTCACGGTCTATTTTCCCCAAATCTCTCCAGTATTTTCTGTTGGTTATGGAAATCCTATATGCCACGTTTGGTTTAATTAAATTGTTGGTAGAGCTCAGAATGCTCTTTGATGCCTGGTGAACTATAAATCCACACAACTGCAATTCCCAAGTGTCAGGGTCTATTTTCCCCAAACTCCACCAGTGTTCAAATTTGGGCATATTGAGTATTTGTGCCAAGTTTGGTCCATATCCACAGTTGTTTGGTTTCACAGTGCTCTCCAGATGTAGGTGAACTACATCTCCCCTAAATTACTGTCAATTCCTCCAAACCCCTTCCAGTATTTTCTCTTCATCGTGGGAGTTCTGTGTGCCAAGTTTGGTCCAGGTCTGTAATTTGGGCTGTGGAAGTCAGAGCTGAATCGGTTGAAGGTACTTCAAATCCCTTCATCCATTGTCCATACTCCCCCAAACATATTGTTTTTATCATTAATCACTATGCTTTAATTATGTTCAGTTAGTAACAATGAAAATACATCCTGAATATCAGATATTTACATTACAATTCATAACAGTAGCAGTTACGACTTAGCAAAAGAAATTTGGTTGAGGGTCACCACAACATGAGGAACTGGATTTAGGGGTCACAGCATTAGAAAGGTTGAGGACCACGGTCTTAGACCTTAATAGATTATAGCCCCCCTTCAATAACTCCACCCAAAGTAGAAAACTTAACTGACAGGAGTCTCTGAGGCAGTCCACTTCTCTTTTAAATGTACTTTCCCCATCACCAGTTTCATTTAGTCTAGACTCTAGGAAAGGCTTCTTTAGAAACAGGAAGTAACTATTTATAATGAAGAACAAACCCATTTGGGACAGGGAGAAAATTATGGAAACAAGAATTGGTTGTTGTCGGTGGTTGTAATTTGCCAATTAAATGTAATTCCTTTGCCAAGCTTCTTTTAGCCCAGAAAAGGCATTTCTGGTCACTTTCTATTTTGTTTTTATTATTATTATTGGGTTGTTTCCTGGCCTTAAACAGCTTCCCTTGAATTATATGTACCATACACCTGGTTTAGTTGGATTTTACCCAGATTTTAAGAATTAAAGAAGCCTGCCTCTATTTCAATAAGAATTGCTCACTCAGAGTCCTCTGAGAATATAATTTCTCACCCTGATAACTGAGTTTGTTAATAAATTAAATCATAGAGGAGAGCCTGGTGGGCATATTTGATTAACACCTCAATTAAAATGACCATGTCCTTTATGTCCAACAAGAGGGCTTTCAGGCTGGTTCTCAGGCTATCAGCTGAAATTCAGGGAAGTTCTATGTTTCTCTTGATCTCTGGAAAGAGCAGTACTGGGATAGGTGAGGCTTGATTTTTGTATATGACTAGCTTAGGTACATGGAGATGCCCAAGTGAGGTCATTCATAGTGCTATTTATTAGAAATAGCCATAGTTTGTTTTTGATTGTATGAATAGTCCCATTGGAAAATTCTGGACATGGATGATCAAGATCCAATATAGTGATTCCAATAGGAACAACATTATGAATCTGGTAGATTTCCATAAACAATTACACTTGAGGAGTAAATAGAACATTCAAATTTGATCAAAACCAGATGTATCTAATACTACTTAGCAGAGTCAAGCTAAGAGTAATGCTACTTCCTGTTATATTCATTCACTGCTAGGCATATGCACTTCTTATGGGCTTTCCTTTATTGGAGAAATGGTACAAGTCTAAATTTGCTCATATGCACCCCTAATGTGGAAGTACTAGAGAAAATTATGAGATGAACAATTCTTTTCACAGAGCTTCCAAAGGCCCTTGCACAAATGCAAGTATTTTCTGTCAGCTGTTGAGCTCAGCTTCCAGCTAACTCTAATCAAAACTGTTCTGCCTCATTTCCTCTCTCACTGGAAGCGATGTGTATCTCCATTTCCTATTGGAAGCTGGTGCTATGCAGTGCTAAAACAGCTGTTGCTGTCCGCTGGTGCTATGCAGTGCTAAAACAGCGATTGCTGTCCCTTTGCTGGGGTCTGTATTCTGTGGTCTATTCCCTTGAACAAATGTGAGACAGTTTCATTACTTATTAGCTTGCAAATTATGACACACGGCTCATGGGAAATTCATGCACAGTTGGAACCTATGGTATTCCATGCGATTCAGTTACAAGACATGATCTGGTGGTTAACTCAGACTCTGGAGACCACCTCAGTAACAGCGTGTGGCTCCTGTCGTACACAGGAATATTGGGTTGGAAGGAACATTTTTCTTACATCTGCTGTCATGCATTCTGGGGCACAGAGAGTGACTCTTGGCTTCAACCTCATCACCACACCCCATTTCTATTTCCTCCCCACAGGAACCACAGTAACTAGGCTGGCCCCAGTCTGACTATGACTCCATCACATATGGTGCAGCTGTTCCAGCCATTGCATAGTTGGCCACCACAGCACAAAGACATGTGCTGCAGGTCACTGAAATAGGTTGTTTTTTCAGCACATCCTTTTGCAATTTCCAAACTTGATATCGTATAGGGGCACATTGTTCCTTGAAGAATAGCAGCTTTTTCAATCTCTAACAAGAATATAAGAAGGAATGAAGTGGTGATGTACTGGAATTTCTTTGTTAGATAGGCAGGGTGATATAGATTTACAATAGTTATGGTTGAGGATTTGTTTTCCTCTCCACACTCTCCTCCTGCAAGTTGTTTTCCCTTGGAATAAATAATTTTGAGAGACACTCTGACAAATGGCAATAATTTATTGCCAGGGTCAGAGCAGCTGCTGGTATGTTGTTTGTTTTTAATCTAAAATGTTCCCCATCTTTTCCAATTACCTCAGTGGAAGGGGTATGACGACAAAATAATTATGTCTTTTAAATGCTAGCGTGCAATGTTCCAGAGCCTGGTTATATTGGCTTGCTGAGAAAGCAGTAGATGTTTGCCTAGCAATTTTGTATGTTGCCTATATTTATCCAGGATACTGGATTAACTAAAGCTTGTGCTAGCTGTGGAAAAAAATGACATGGGTGTTGGCTGTAGGTGACCAGCAGTTTTTGGAAAACAGGATATACTCAGGTTGCTCCAGAAAGGGAATGAACAAGTTCTCCCTCTTATTCAAAGGCTTGCTAGTTTTTCATGGAGCTCCAAGTTCACTTGCCGAGTCTTAGTCGGCCTCCAAACTGAGTGTGGAGAACCCATTGCTCCATATAAAGATGTGTTTGTTTCATTTTTATATTCCTGGTTAAAGAGGAAAGATTAAGCTCAAAATGTGCCTCTGAAAAAATAAATCTGAAGTTGATGCAAGGGTCTAAGGACAAAGGATCTATCTCTTTGCCATGTTTCTAAGATCTAGTTGAGATGTCATGGCAACTTAGGGTTGTCAGATCTCAGGGCCTGGCCCTTACAAACTGGTTTTTCTGAGATGCCTGCAGGTACAAATCCTCCAATGTTGGCGTTCTCTGCTCTGGGCAAGAGGAAAGGGGTATGTGTATATCTCCAGTGTAGGGCAGCAACGTGTTACAGTTTGCAAGCCTTCATTGATTGGTTGTTGTAACATGCAGGGGTGTCTATCCATTTACAAGGGGTGTCTATGCATTGACAGAATGACTCCTATACCCATGAGGGATACGTTCCAAGACTTTGCATGGATACCCTATACTACAGATAATAATGAACACTATTAAAAGGAAAGATTTCTGACCCAATAATACCATAGTCATGCTCAAGATCCTAGAAAAATGCCTATATTTTGTCTAGGTGAATAAATTAAATCACAGATACCAGTCCTCCTTCCCTCTGACACCAAACCTCATGCTGTGCTCTGCTCTGCATTGACCTTCTAGCTAGAAGTTAATCGGCTAAATTAAATGATCCTGATCTCATCTAAGAACAGTCCCTTTAGCTGTGACAAAAAGGTAAATATGCTGTGTGTGCATGTGTATGTATTCAAATCACAAGCTGCAAGAACTGTAGTTGGCTTTAATGCTTAGCACTTAATCACTAGGGACCTCATCACAAAGGCTCATGGAAACATTGTTGCAAATCCATGGGGTCCTGGTGGGGTGTGTGGAGAACCCATTGCTCCATGGCCCACATCATCGGCTTTACCTTTATCTACATCCGGGGGTGGAAGCATCGCCGCCCAGCTTCCGCCATTTCTCTTAAGGCAACACAGAAAGCCCTCCGTGTTGCCACCGTGACAGCATATGCCGCTTGCTCTCCTCTTTCGGCATGGAACCCAGATGGAAGCACACATGCGAAACATAATGGGCTCCATGTCAAAAGTAGAGAGCAAGTGGCGTACAAGGAGCAAATTAGCCCATCTGATGAGGTCGTTGGTCTCAGATTTTGGCCTGCAAACTTCTGCGTCTGGAATGATCCTAAACTGGCAACCCTATGGTTGTGGTTTCACATGCACATTGCGGACAGATTTTTTAAAAAAGAAGTATCCACATGTGAATATGCATGCACTTTATCCATGGATTCATATGCACATTTGGCATTTTGTTTCATTTTCACAGCATTCAGTAAAAATATTACACAACACAACATATAAATTGTCATAAAAAGGTATCTAATAAACAAGCATGATGTAGGATCTCAGCCTAGAACTATTATAGAGATGCAAAGGCAGCACACCAGTCCCTATGCCCACAACCTAATGCTGTGCAGCTCATCAATCCATTGGCTACAGAAGAGACTGAGGGAAAATTAAAGATGTGTTCAGTTGGATGGTCAGCACTGACACATTTTGTGCTTTTGAACAGGAATAGCAAGAGCCTAGAATTTTAGTGGTACAATCTTAAAAAGAGGTCCACATTATTTTAAAATGCCCACTTGATGGACAATTACAAGGAACTTCAGATTGAAAGTCCACTCTAGAAATCACCTCTTTCTCTCAGAAATATTAAATTGGAGACTAGAGTATTGTAATAGTTAGGGTGGTAGACACACAAATCCACCACTTCGACACAAAAATATTCTTGGTAACCATTTCTTA
Organism: Anolis apletophallus; assembly: GCA_030556195.1. Taxonomy (NCBI): domain Eukaryota; kingdom Metazoa; phylum Chordata; class Lepidosauria; order Squamata; family Anolidae; genus Anolis; species Anolis apletophallus. The sequence goes on from JARBWK010000002.1 coordinate 75,703,140, forward strand.
GCCTTCTCCCTCCACAGAGTTCCTTTGCCATTGACAGATAATGTACTTTCTGATTCTCATTGGTAATGGATCTTGTCCCCTGAAAGATATTTGGATAACATTTTTTTAAAGTGCAGGGGTGAAGGAGGCCAGTTTTTGTTTTTTGTTTGTTTTTTGTAAACGTGAGCTGCTCAAACTATAGCATAATACAGTATGAGCACAATAAAATGAAATTGCTACTTCTGCATCCTGCTTTCCCCAAGAGGTTTGCACATTCTTTGTAGCCTTGTCTGAGTGAGACAATGAGGAACAGATTTGTTCCTTCCAATTAAGTTCGACGTTTCCCTTCTGTCAGTGGGTTGCATCCAAGAGGCCTGGCCCTTGGTGGACAATAGCTCATTTACTCCTGAGCCCCTGCAGAGGTCTGCTAGCAGCGCATAACAAAATATTTCCTCTGCACTCTTCCTGGACTTTTTAAACTCCAGGTGACCCACAATGAAATCTGTTTTAATGGGGCCCTAGTTAAACAAGTCAACTGAGCCTTTGTTTAACCAGGCAGCAGAATGCAGAAGGTTTGGGGGTGTTTTTTTAAATAAACACACACATATATATTGTTTCACCTTAAGAGTTCAGAGTCAAATGTTATCCTTCTTAGGCCACTGGGGAGAGGAAGTAATTTTTATCACCTCTAATCTGCACTTAAGATGGGAACTGGCCAAATATTACTCCACTGGAATGGCCGGCATCCAGTCGATAATATGTGGCACAGCACTAGTGAAATTAAATACTTTAAGGCCTGCTAATGTCAATGGAAGACATAGCTTAGCACTCATATCAGTGGAATATCAAATGTATACAAATACATTATTAGATAAAGATGAAAATTCAGTTTCCTGCTTGGATGAACTTGGATGAAGAAAGCCAAGAGCTTCAGCGAGACCACCACGGTTTGTTAGAAGAGTTTCCTGCATCCTTGAGCTACTGCCATATTACACCAAAATGAATTTGCTTTGGCAAAAGGACCAAGAAAATGTAAGCAAAGCCAAATACCTCACAACCTCTGAGGATGCCTGCCATAGATGCAGGCGAAACATCAGGAGAGAATGCTTCTAGAACATGGCCATATAGCCTGGAAAATTCACAGCAACCCAGTGATTCCAGCCCTGAAAGCCTTTGACAATACATTGAAGCCAAAGAATTACAGCAAAATTCATAACATTGCTTGGGTTAGAGTGATGGGGATGAACTGGCAGCAAGTGAGAAGTCACATGTGTATACGATCTATAAAAGACTATGGATAAATATTCATAGCACCTGATATTCTCAAAAACAACTCAAGATTTTTATGGTTAAACTGCTTTGTGCACCACCTCTGAGTTTTTCTCAATATACAATGCTGGAGACAAAATGGAAAGCAAAAATAGTATTGTTGTAACTTACAGTTCTGATGGATACCTTTTACTCCTGAACACACATTTTGATGTGTCTGGGCAGAAGAGATTGTTAGTCATGTTATAGTTGCTTCCACATTCCTCTGCTCTGTAGCAAGTAGAGTTGCCTGAATGAAAAGTATAGGTGGCCCCTTTAGCTTTAATGGCTGTGCTTGTCACACAACCAGGTAGCAAGCAACACATGTTGAAATTCCCTCTTCTAGACTACCATTAAACATATAGTTGGTTCTCTGTATTCATTTTATAAAAGGTACACCTTTTTACTATGCTGTTGTATATAATGGGGCTTACGCATCTATGGATTGTGGTATCCACAACAAGGTCCTAGAACCAAAGCCCAGTGAATATCAAGGGCCTATTATACTTTACTACCTCCTTCTCCTCATTATTATTCTACCTTCCCCCTCTAAGGTTAGGATCGCATTTAGGTGTCTTTCCCCAGCTTGTTTTTTCACAACTTCCAGTGAGATAAACTGGCACAAGAAAAAGTTATTAGCCAAAAATTACATGGTATTTATTTACCATTTCAGGAGCAATCCAAGGGTAGAGTTGCAATGTATTTTTTAAAATCGCACAAAGTTTGAAAACTTGGCATTCTATTAAATGTCCTTTGACCAGTAGCTGACCACTTGGAATGCCTCTGGTGTTGCTATAAGAAGGTATTCCATTGTGCATGTGGCAGGGCTTAGGCTGCAGATGGTCACAATCAACATGCACAAACCTCTTCAATCCAAATTCACAACTCTGCCCTACCACACCTGGCAAATTTCAACAGCTTTAAAAAAATACATTTTTTTTCCTTTAAGTGCTGAGAGGACATGATTTTTTTAGGTCATGATTAGGTCATGATTTAGGTCATAAAATTTTTGATGTTGGTGTAGTTGGTCTTACGTAAAACATTCTCCAATATATAATTATTAGATGTGATTCTATAATGGTAATAGAGTATTTCAGATCAGAAGTCAAACCAAGAACAATATAAGGCCCTTTTCCATGACTCTTCCATTATGGGTTGTTGTAAGTTTTTCAAGCGGTATGGCCATGTTCTAGAAGCCTTCTCTCCTGACGTTTTGCCTGCATCTATGGCAGGCATCCTCTGAGGTTGTGAGGTTGAACCTCAAAACCTCTGGAGGTGCCTGCCATAGATGCAGGCAAAACGTCAGGAGAGAAGGCTTCTAGAACATTGCCATACAGCCCAAAAAACCTACAACAACCCAGTAATTCCGGCCATGAAAGCCTTTGACAATGCACTCTTCCTTTAGCTGATGATCTTTTGACTTCATTTTAAGCACTCCATTCTGCTTGGGTAATCAGTCTCTCCGGGATAAAGTGGGATGTTTTGAAAAACAGTTGGCTGTCCTTATCAAAATACAGAGTTCCCATAATACTCCAAGTATGGTGCTGTAAACACCAGCTCTGTTACTGTTTCTCTCCCTGTGTAATAATTTAGAATCATTATTTTTTAGAATAAATTGACACCATCTTTTAAAGAGGGGGAGGGTTGGCTCTTCCTAAATGTTTCCAGCCTAAAACTGATCTGTCTTGAATTGCTATGAATGCTGCAGCTTGTTGGATTCTACTTGAAATGTACCTTTCTATTCTGAAAAGCTAAAGCCTGAGAGAGAAAATAACTGAAACCAAATGCCATGTCACTGAGGCCAACCATAACACATGGAGCTCCTAAAATAACAGGAGAGAGATTGTGGTAATGCCTGACCTTCCGAACCAGGCATTGGGATGCAACAAAACAGGCGGCCCACAGTCACTTTAAACTGCTGCACTTATTCTCACAAGTGACTCAAACAGCTCATTTATTATACATTCAAGAGAATCTATTGGTAAGATTTTGCCCTGCTTTGTACGACTTTGAGCTGCAGGGAAGGGTGATATGCTGAGGTGTCTAATGGAAATAGCAAATTCTGGTTCTCTAGCATGGCAACCGGTTTTTGAAGTGAAAGGATTTTGTTTTGTTTTTCCTACCACAACCTGAAATGGTATAGTCCTCACAAAAATGGAACTATTGACTATCTGCAAAATATATTAGTCAGGGCTAAGAAGGGTAGAAGAATGGGAAATTTCACACACAGCCCTTTTCATAAAACATGCATAGTTTTGCAATTGAGGTTTAAAGTGAAATAACGGAGGATGCACCTAAAATTGATGGAAGCTTTACTTGTGAAAATGGCTTAAAGGTTTCTTTGGACTGAACATAAAATCCATTTTTGAACCTTACCCTTGGATGCACTAAGTTTCCCAAATTCTGGGAGATGGCAAGAAAAAGAGGAAGGGAGTGATTTTAACAAGAACACACAAAAAGGAGGCACAATACAAAACATTTATAAAAAAAATAAAGCAACTATAAGCCAGACCCTCTCTACTCAACCAACCCTACCCTTATAACAGCAGTGCAAATTTCAATTCATTACAGCAGTGTTTTTCCACCTTTTTTGAGCTGCGGCACATTTTTTACATTTACAAAATCCTGGGGCACACCACCAACCAAAATTTTATTTATTTATTTATATTTATAAATTCGATTTGGTAGACCGCTCTCTCTGGAGCCCAGAGCGGTTTACAGCATAAAATCAATAAAACATCAGTAAACAGATAAAAGACGTATACCCAAAGGCCCCCCTCCCCACAAATGATCCCGGCAAGCAATAATATGCAGAGGCAATACATGGCAGGACGGTATGTTGGCAGCTGGCAATAAGGAGGCATCAGTTGGGACCAAATGCCTGCCTGTATAGCCAAGTCTTCACAGACTTGCGGAAGGCCAACAAACCCCGTAGTGCTCGTATCTCCTCCGGCAGAGAATTCCAGAGGGTCGGAGCGGCCACTGTAAATGCTCTCTGCCGGGTGCTCGACAGCCTACAGATCTTAATACTAGGGACCTCTAGTAGATTAAGCCCCTCTGAGCGCAGTGATCTTCTGGGTTTGTATGGGGTAAGACGCTCCCTCAAGTACACTGGCCCCAAACCATATAAGGCCTTGAAAGTTAGAACTAACACCTTGAAGGAGACCCGGAATTCGATGGGAAGCCAGTGCAGTGCACGCAGGAGTGGGGTCACATGCGCAGATCTTGGGGCTCCCGACAGCAGGCGCGCTGCTGCGTTCTGCACCAGCTTAAGTTTCCGGATCACCGACAAGGGTAGGCCAATGTACAGCGCATTACAGTAATCCAGCCTCGAGATGACCGTGGCCTGGATCACCGTGGCCAGGTCGCAGCGGGAGAGGTAAGGAGCCAGACGTTTCGCCTGCCGCAGATGGTAAAACGCTGTCTTGCAAGCGCAGGCAATCTGCGCTTCCAAAATGACACAAAATGATACTCTAACACAGTAATACATATAGTTAATGTTTGTAAATGTAGTAATAGTTGGCAAACATAAACACGAAAATGTACCCGGTCCTCAGGGAAGCTGGCTGGAAAGAGAGCAGCCAGACGGAAGCACACTCTGAGGCAGAGAGTTCCACTGCTGAACAGCTCTCACAGTCAGGAAGTTCTAATGTTCACCCTCCTACACAGACATGCTTCCCTGTGTCGGGTGCTTTTCTGCCTGCGCTGTTGTGCTCTCTCTCTCTCTCTCTCTCTCTCTCTCTCTCTCTCTCTCTCTCGATATATATATATATATATATATATAAATATAATATAAAGTTCATTTGTGGGATTAACATAACTCAAAAACCACTGGACAAATTGCTGCCAAATTTGGCCACAAAGTGAGGCAAAGCGAGCAGAGTGAGGCTGGGAAGAAGGGAGCCTGAGTGGAGAAGAAAAAAGTGTTCAGCAGGTGGGAGAAGAAAGGGTATTGGAGGTTTCAATTTCCCATGGCACACCTGATGATCGCCCATGGCACACTGGTTGGGAAACACTGCATTACAGAATCCAACCAAAATCTAATCCAGTACTAAAATAAAACAAAGGTTATTATATTCCTTGGCTTATATTACAACCCTTGATGTTGAAAATAGCACATCCACACTCACATGTATGCTTTTTTAAGTGGATCATGCATTCCCCTATTTCTACAGAGATACACTTGTAATAATTAATATGGCAGCAAACACCATTTTAATCCTTCCCAATTCCTTAGACATTTTTTTTAATTTCCAAATTTGATATGTCTATCTGCAACTGGGGAAAAATCTAATGTAATAATAAAATTCAACTCAGCCCCTCCTTTGATATTATAGAAATTTCCCATTATATGCAAGCATGAATAGAATAACAACATGAGAGCTGGTATATTTGGTCAATGCTTTATGTCAATATAATGACTTACCCTTTGGGAATTTCTTTTGGACCAGAATTAGTTTTGTGGTTTTAAATTATAGCTTTGAAAACCATCTCCCTTCCAAACCTAAAAAATATTCCTAGTAACAAAAAGGGCTTCTAAAATCATGTTCCATCCACATGTCCACACTTCAAGAGTGCATTGTTACCATTGGTGCTGCTGTTGTTTGCTTACTAACTCATACTTACTTAGGCAATCCCTTGTAGCCCGAGGATGATTGGCGGAGGGTTTGTAGGTGGCTGTGGAGCCCTATTCTTGATCCGCATGTTCTCCCGCAATGAAAACATCGGTTTCCAGGTGGAAGGTGGTCCCGGTTGGGGTTGGCTTGATGCATCCTCCTCTTGTAATGTTTCTCCTTTTGCCCTCTATTCATGCCTCTTGGAATTCTGCAGCACTGCTGGTCACAGCTGACCTCCAGTTAGAGTGCTCAAGGGCCAGGGCTTCCCAGTTCTCAGTGTCTATGCCACAGTTTTTAAGGTTAGCTTTAAGCTCACCAACATTATATTTCCATTCTTGAGTTGGGAGTGTAGTAACTGCTTGGGAGACGGTGATCAGGCATTTGGACAATGTGGCTAGTCCAGCAGAATTTATAGTGTAGGAGCATTGCTGCAAAAATCCGCCAAATCTCTTGGGAAGACAGGCAGACAAATGTCAGCGTGCTGGAAGAATCAAAGACCACCAGCACTGAAGCTGTTGTTTAAGCCACATTGATTGCAATGCCGCTGAAAATATTTGATTTTTATCCATATATGTACATAGAGTACAATTGATATCCTGTTTTACGCTGATCCATATGACATGATTTCTGCAATTTTTTTACCAAAAAAAGTGATGTTTTGAAACTGTGGCTTTATAAACCAAATATTTCAAGTGTGGCCCAAATCTGGGAACTCATTTAGAGATACAGTTATCAGTACAAGGATTTGGCCCTCAAAGAATAGGGACATGCTTAAACAAAGAAGCAAACCTGGACGTACTGCTGTGGGATGCATGCAACAACTTTCTGAAGGCTGACAAAGGCACTCTTTGTGCTTGTGGTGGCCTATTTTGCATTTTTAATCCTGTATGTATTTTTATGGTAAATAAAGATTTTCCACCATGTAGAAAAAACCACTTCCTTTAAACTGAGTTCCACGTGCATGGTCACCTTTGCAACATCAGTGTAAATTATTTACTCTTTGAAAGTTCCCAAATGGAACGCAATTGCCAGCAATATGCAATTCCGTTCTAGATTTGGACATGTACGGCGTGCCTTTTTTTCTGGAACTCTAACAATAGAATAGCACGTCACTAATTTTGTGATCTGGTGCTGAATATCTTACAAGATAAGAAATGTGGCATGAATGTAATGAAGATTGGAAGCTTGCCTGAAGAGGCTTTGGAACAAATTCAAACTAGCAAGCATGCACTTTTAAAGGCAGAAAGTGGGGGTGGGGGTTCAACACATAAATCAACCTTGACAGGAGAAACTAGAGACAGGAATTGACTCCACCCGAGAAAAGAGTATCTGCTTCCCAATCATGCAATCTGCAAAGGAATATATACATGGGAAAGCAATGTTTACTATCTTCCAAACTCTGTTGTGTACTTTAAATTTCACTTCCAAATTCTTAGATTGGGTTGACAGGGTAAAACAGTTGACTAATTGTTTTATTTTTCCCTAAACTGGCCTCTATTTAACACAATACACTTCTCAGTCTAAAAAAAATCTTTCACAGATCCTTATTTACCTCAATAAAAGTGTTATTTAATGTGGTCTTTTTCTGAGCCATGTTGTTCTCATTATCATCAGCACTGGTAAAGGGTGGGTTTTTATGGCCTTGTAACAAGATCACTTAATGAGAAAACATTTTTTTAAAGTAGTATTGAGAAACATGTCAATGAAAAGACTTCCTGCTATGCAAACTGCATAGCTTGTGCAGATGTTAAAACTCTTGTTTCTTGCAGGAAATAGTAGAGGAATAACAACGTGAATGGTATAGGAATGTGCATAGACCGTAGTGGTTAAGGGACCTCCCCATTGCCTGGATTGCACAATAAAAAATACCTGAAGAGACTTACTTGCATCTAAGACATTTATTGGGGCACACACATTCACTTCAGCTTGTGCACTTGTGGGTGTGGAGTGGGGGAAATGTCAACAACACGGTTAAAGGAAAGAACACATGCAAAAAGTACAGCATATACTCATTCTATTAAAAATGTAATGAATGCAAAACAAGCACTGACAATTCACAACAGCAGTATATTACAATTCTTTGATCCATGAGGCATGCATCCCAGGACATTGTGTGGACTTATAACATCATTAATTATAGCGAACCATATTATTATCAATACAACAAATTATGGAGGTACTGAACAGTGAGTGTATCTTCTATAGGAGGACCTAAGTAAATATGTGAAACTCTGGATAAGTGGAAGTGCATATAGCAGTTCTGCAGATATGAGGTCGCAATGTTATTGGTGATACTGCAGCCATTGTCAGCATTACTAACTGAATACTAGACATGGGAAATCCATGGTTCTAAATGGTTCTAAGTACTTACAAAACTAGGGGGTGCTGGTGCTTTGTTTCTACAGTGTTGCTAAAGTTCTGGTGGTGAAAATTTCAGAACTCTAATAAAACGTTCAAATTTTCATTATTATTTTGTTATTGGCAATTTTTATGACAGAGCCAATTAGGAACTGCCATTTATAACGAAATTTTGAAAGTTTGATTAGAGTTCTGAAATTTTCACCACCAGAACTTTAGCAACACTGTAGAAGCAAAGCCCCAGCACCCTCTAGTTTGTAAGTACTTTAGAACCATGTAGAACCATGGATTGCTCATGCCTACAAATACCTGTAATAGGTCAAGAAATGATTGCTTCTTGTCAGTCCAAATAAATTATATAAAACTTTGTCATTAGTACTAGTTAATTTTTCTCTGAAAATGCAGTGTGCCTATGCAATATATGTAATTCATTCAGTATTTCAAACATCCAATGGATGTTACATCATTTAATTAATGTTAGATAAATGTGGTTTAGTGTACAAAGGAGCAGTGGGAAGCTAACTTGTTGATGCAGCAGACTGCAGCTGTTGGATATGCATCTGTGCTCCCTCAATAAAAGTTAAGTTTATTCCCATGCTGTCTCTTCCTTGATGCTGAATTATCCAATTCATCCGAAAACAGAAGTAGTGTGGAGAACCATTACTTTTCCCTTTTGTTGCTGATATACAATCATCTCCTACTTAACTCTCTGCAAGAGTTCAATTAAGACCTAAATTATATATTTTCTCATTTCATCAAATAGACTTTCTTTCCCTTTTGGGTTTCTCATATTTATTGCTTAGCTAATTTCTATCTTCAGCAAACCTTTGATGAAACAATGCAACAAGAACCTGTATCATTCATGGTCCTAATTGTTTGTGGTAGAATTACTAAAAAGAGAAATCGGGGGTCCTTTTAATAGGTAAGATTTGTTTGAATTAAAATGCAAAGAATGATCAGTCAGGGTGGGTGGCCATATGTTATGCACTGAGCCCTGAGGCTTTCATTCCTCAAAGAAAAGAGGTGTTTCCCTTCACTGGATTGATGTAAAAACGCATGGCAAACACCCAAATTTTGCACTTAGTTGAGAGTTTGAAAAGAAAGAAAAAAAAGACAAATTCACTTGTCAATTCAAGTTCTCCCATCTTTACTCCCCAGGTATAGATTATGAAGATGCCAATCCATTACTTTAATTCTCCGCCTATCTCCGAAACCATAGTGAGAAATCAGTGCATCTAACTGTAGTGCTGTAAACAGAATAATTTAAATAATTTCTCCATGACTATGATGACAATTTACCCTCTAATTCAAAGACACAGTTAATGATATTTTCAGTTGGTGACACTAAGGGCCACTAAAACTACATGATCCAACAGATGCATTGATTCAAACAGGGAAGCCACAACACTAGAAATGAAAAAGGGAGTTTGCCCAAACTAGCATTTTGTGTTCATAGATAGTGAAAGGTGTGGTAAGATGTGACATGTAACTCACACATTCCATACCCATAGACGGATTATGTTTCAACACAAAGCAGGAGGGAAAAAAAACATTATCCTCTCTTCATGATGTGAGGCTGACAATTAAATCTGTCCACTCCCCCATTTTATCCTTTAGTACCATTCTATAACATTCAAAAAACCCCTTTGAAAATAAGAACTACCTGTCCTCTGTCTCCATATGGTCTTTGTTTGCTATGCATGAATTGCAAAGCCCAAGCAATGTGCATAAAATGAGAAGGATTATGGTGAATATAGCAGTTGTGCAGTGTAGTCTTCCAAACATTGCAGTATAATTCTCGTCATTTGTCAGCATTACCTAAGCTAACTAGTGCGTATAGTAGTTGCAGGCCCACATCTGTAAGGCAACATATTCTTCATTCATAGACTGCAGAATTGCTTAACACTCATCTTCCATTCCAGTATTTGCTCAGAATGTTGCAAATACACAACACTGGGGAAACAGGACCATCCTAAGCTCATTGTAGCTTCCTTGACTTTGGCAACTGTGCTTTCATAAGGATGGATCATATGTTTTTTGCAAACATCTTTGTCACATGGTGCTCCATCAGTAAAGTTGAGGTAATTTCCACATGTTGTGGAACAGAGCACACAACTCTTTCATCATGAGACTACTGCAGGAACTCCACTCCTGGTTCAGTCTACTTGACATGAGAGGACTATGATTCTACAAATTCTCTCTTGTCTTGTACCATGCCCATTTTTAAAAAGAAATAACGTGGCTCTACTTTTCTCCACTCTTTTCAATGACTTCAGTTGACCACAATAACTTAAGACCAGGGGTGCTCATTAGGTAGATCGTGATCTACTGGTAGATCACGTAGGGCGTCCTGGTAGATTGCAGGCAGGGCAGGAGAAAGGCTCAGTCCTGCCCCGCAGGCTCCCGACGCTGCCCAAGTGCTGCCGCCCCTGGCTTATCTGAGGTCCTTTCCACACAGTTGAATAAAATCCCATGTTATCTGCTTTGAATCAGATTATATGGCAGTGGGGACTCAGAAAACCCAGTTCAAAGCAGATATTGTGTTATATGTTTCACATTTTTGTAGTGGGTAGGTAGATCATTTTGACTTGGTTGTTTTATAAGTAGCTCACATGCTGAAAAAGTGTGAGCACCCCTGACCTAGACCTCTCTAGATTTGTTGCAGTAAATTTTCACCATTCCCAGACAGCAAGACTAATAACCATGCTGACTGGTAATTGTGAGTTTTTGTTCCATCATCCTTGCAAGTTGGGAAAGATTGAACTCAATAATGCATGGATGGGAAGGTGCAAAATCTCATTCCCTTAATTTTAGTCTTGTTAAAAACTTGCCCAGGCATAACTAAATAACTCTCTGGATTAGTGCCCAGTACTATGAAGCATGAAGTTACTAAATTTTAATGAAAATCACCTCTTTAATATAATTTAAAATATGTTAATAAAAACATTGTTAATAAAAAGAACAGAGTAGTTAGCTGTTACTCAATAAATCTATTTTATTAGGTGATAGCTAACCATTTCTCTTTTCTTTTTGTTCCCAACTATCCTCACAGCCATCCTTTGAAGCAAGCTAAACCAAAATATTGCAGACAAGTTACTATCATTTATTCAGCTTCATGACTAAAAGGAAGTATGAGTTGCTTACCTGTAACCATTTTTCTTCTAGTGTCAGTCTGTGAAATCCACACATGTGGGTTTTCCTGCATATGCGCATACATTTTGGAACATTCTAGCTCTAAAGAATTTTGGCACAAGACCCGCCCATCCTCCCAATGGTATATAAGCCCAGAGGTAGGGCTTTGCCCTCAGTTCGTTGCTGCCAGGCAGCAGTATGAGAGGGGCATGGCATAAGAGGGGAGAACAGGAGGGGATGTGCGGATTTCACAGGCTGACACTAGAAAAAATATGGTTACAGGTAAGCAACTCATACTTCTTTGTGTAGTTTGTGAAATGCGCACATGTGGGTGATTAACAAGCTAATAACCTGGAGGTGGGTCATGCCACACAGGAGAATAAGAATGCTCTGCCGAAGGCTGCATCTCTCTTGGCGAGGATGTCCAGCTTGTAGCATGTGGCAAACATGGATGGTGTTGACCACGTTACTGCTTTACAGATGTTCTGGACAGGGACTCCCCGGAAAAAAGGCTTGAGAGGTAGAGACTGACCTCGTTGAGTGTGCCTGTAAAGTTGGAGGCGGGTCTTTACCCACTAGTTGCTAGGCTATGCAGATTGTGGATACTATCCAGGATGCTAACCTTTGGGATGGAATTAGGGAGCCAAGGGCATCTTTCCTGTATTTGAGAAAGAATCCCTGATATTTCCTGTACGAGGCAGTTCTGCTTATGTAGAAGGAAAAATGCTCTTTTGACATCTAGAGAGTGCAGTGCTACTTCTAGAGGCGAGGATGGCTTAGGTAAGAAGGCAGGGAGGGAGATGTCTTGGGACATATGAAAATTGGAAACCACTTTAGGCAGAAAGGTGATATTGGTGCGGAGGACAACTTTGTCCTAGTGAAATCTGATGAATGGGGGGGTCTGCCTGGAGGGCAGTGATCTCACTGGTTCATCTTGCTGAGGTGACTGCTACTAGGAACACTGTCTTCCAGGAGAGGTGGGAGATGTCACAGGATGACATCGGTTCAAAAGGTGGTTTTGACAGTTGAGATAACATGAGCTCTAGGCTCCATGCTGGGGGGGGGGGGGGAGGGAACTGGTAACTGGTGAACATTTTTATATCCATTGAGGAACATGTGTATTAGGGGGTCTTGGAAGAGAGACGGAAGGCTGTCCCTCCTCCTATACCAGGACAGAGCAGCTAAATAGCACTTGATTGAGGAGAGTGAGAACTTTAGAGATGATAGGTGGACCAGAGAGTCCAGTACCATCGGGACTGGGGCTGACAGGATGATGGCCCCGGGATTCCGTAAAGGCTTTAAATTTTGACCATTTATAGGTTGTTGTTTTTTGTGGATGCTTTTTGGGCTGCCAGTATGATTAGGCATGCAGCATCAGAGAGATGAGCTAAGGTTTGAGCCTCCTCAGGAAGAGGGTTGGGAGGTCTGGGTGTTGGATCAGACCATGTTCCAAGGTTAGCAGGTCCAGGCTGGACTGGAGGTGGAGGAAGCTGTGTCCTCCCGCATGGAGCGGGGGCGAACCATGACTGTCTGGGCCACCAAGGGGCTAGGAGAATACAATTGACCCTGTCGGAGATGATCTTTGCCACTACCCTGGATAGTAGTGGAAGAGGGGGGGAGAATGTACAAGAGGCCAGGGGTCCACTGAAAAAGAAAGGCGTCTCCTAGATAGCCTGGGGATGCACGAGGGTGTAGTCTTGCGCAGAAGTGAGGGCAGTGGGTGTTCTCTGGGGATGCAAACATGTCTACTTGTGAGTGGCCCCAGTGGCGGGTTAGAAATCGGAACTCCCTGGGGTGAAGGTGCCACTTGTGGGTAGTGACTGATGTCCTGAGGAAGAACACCAGTGTGTTGTCTTTGCCAGGTAGGTGGAATGCAATGAGGGTGTTCCTTTGTATGCACCATTCCCAGATGCGTGTTGAGAGGGACAGGAGGGTCAGAGAGTGAGTCCCTTCTTGTTTGTTCAGGTAAAATTTCACTGATGTGTTGTCTGTGACTATCTGAATTGTGCGGTTGGAGACCAGATTGGAGAATGCTCGAAGGGCTTTTTCTACTGCAAGAAGATTGGGTGCATTGATGTGCAATTGCTGTTCTAGAGGGGACCAGCGGCCGCTGATTGTGAGGTCCTGCAGGTGGGCACCCCAACCCAGGAGGAGGCGTCTGTTGTTATTGACAGTGATGGGTGGAGGGGGGATGAATGTTGGCCCGAGCATGCATTGGACCTCTTTGTCCACCATGCGAGGGTGTGGAAGACAGGTGATGGAGGTTGGAGGGTCATGGATTGGTTGTCGTGAGTGGGGTCGAACACACTAAGGAACCATGACTGGAGGGGGCGCAGGCGAAGCTTGGCAAAGGGAGTGACATTTGTGTTAGAGGCCATGTGGCCCTGGATGGACTGGATAGCCCAGGCAGAGGAATGGCCTTGTGAGCAGAGCTTGGTAATGGCCTGGTGGAGATTAGAGAAACGGTCATCTGGTAGGTATGCTCTCTGGGATCTGGAGTCTATTATAGCACCTATGAAGTGGATGCGTTGGGTATCAGGTGGGATTTCTCGTGGTTCACAATGAGCCCAAGTTCCTTAAGGTGTAGGAGATATAAGGTGTAGGAGATGTCAGAGAGAAGTTGTGAACGGAATTGTGCGCACAGCATCCAGTCGTCTATATATGGGAAGACGGTAATGCCACACTGGCGGAGGTGTGCTGCCACTACCGCCATACATTTGGTAAAGACCCTGGAGCCATGGAGAAGCCAAGGACATGGGAGGACATTGAAAGAAAAAACTGGTCATCTAATGCAATGCAGGGATATCTGCGATGGCTTTCTGTAATGGAAATGTGAAAAATAGGTGTCTCTGAGGTCCACTGTAGCCAGCCAGTTTCCATGCTTGATAAAGGGGAGGATGGTGGTAATGGTGACCATGCGGAATTTGCATGGTCTGATAAATTTGTTGACACCTCTGAGGGATAGGATTGGGTGTTGGCCTCCATCTCGTTTGTCTACTAAGAAGTAGCAAGAGAAGAAGCGGGTGTGTGAGAGATTGGAGGGAATTGGGGAGATAACTCCCTTTTGTAATAAGGAGTGAATTTCTTCCCATAGTGTGGGGGAAGGCTGAGTGAGGACTCATCCCGGAGGGGGATAGGAATCAAACTCAATGGCATAGCCCTTGTGGATTATGTTCAGCACCTAATTGTCGGTAGTGATGGACTGCCATACCGAAAAAATGGTTGAAGCCTATTGAGGTAGGTAAGTTCAGGGAGGGGTGCAGTGTTAAGGGTCTGGAGGGGTGGGGAGAATGCAGAGGGATAGAATCACTGTAGGAGTTAGGAGATGGATGTGTTGGCAGTGGGTTAAAACTGCTGCTTTTTGATGTCTGGAGGTTTGGAGCCGTGATACTGACCCTTAAAGGGTAGTGGGGGTCTCCTGGTGTTCGGTGAAGATGGTTGGGGGCGTTGTTTGCCACTATAAGATTGAGTGGTGTATCCTCCCCGTTGGTATTGAGGGTATCTGTAGTAGGATCCCCACCTTTGGAGCTGGTGGTAAGGTTGCTGGTCATATCTGGTGACCGTCTGTTTCATTTTGTAAGAGTGTTCCAACTGGGAATCAGTCTCTGTATGAAACACACCCGTTTCATCCATAGGAAGATCTTCAATCAAGTTACGTTGTGTTTGGGAAAGAGTGGATGCCCTAAACCAGGCATGTCGTCACAAGGCTACTGAGCCCACAATCAGTTTGCCAGAAGTGTCAGCGGTGTTTTTTGCCAGATCTTTCTGTAATTTGGCACGGAGGAGTACCTCCTGGGAGAAGGCCTTTGCCATGGCTTGGTCAGCTAGAGGTAATAAATCAAGGTAAGGAGTTTTCTTATTCCAGAGAAAAGTCTGGTAAACACTCATGTAAACACCATAGTGTGCCATGTGGGCAAATAGGCAGGCTGAAGAATAGAACTTGTTTGCCATGGAATCAAGCTTTTCCCCCTCTTTGTCAGAGGGGGAGGATTGATTCCTCTGAACAGGCTTCGGCTGGGCATCAGTTACCACCAAGTTAGCCTTCGGGAGCTTGGCAAGCCAAATGGCTTCCTTGAGATCAATTCGGTAAAGATTCTTTGCCCGCTTTGGTGTTGTAGGAACAAGGGATGTGGATGAGCCTGTTGTCTTCAAAATTTGTAAAAGGTAGGACAGGGTAGGCAACACTGTGGACATGGGCGGCTGCTGTTCAGAAGAGGTAAATCATGGATCCTGAACCACATTGGTAGGGGTGGTGGTGGCAAGGTTTAATGACCTAGAGTGCCGAATAAGCAAGACTGAGACTTTTTAAATTCATCTGCTTGTATGGGATCAGGATCTGTATCAGGCTGAGGTACAGGTGTGGGTGATGGGTCATATGAGGATTCAATATCCACAGTCTCAATATCAATCAATGGCTCTTGATGAGGAGTATTTAGATTTGTAGCTGGTGCCAGCTGGTGGGGAGTGATGGGAAGTTCAGGTGGAGGTGTGGAGAGTGTAGCTGTGGGGGGAGGAGCCTGGTGGGGAGGAGGGGTGGCCCTAGGGCTCCCATATAGCCTTCCTGTTGGTGAAACGGAGGGTAAAAAGAGAAGGGAAGGTAGGGTGGCATTGCACTTCAGACAGAAAATATCCCTCTAGGTCACACACACATCAAACAGTCTTTGAATACTAGTCTTTTATTGAAGCATATATAGTGTCCAACAAAAGGTAAAAGAAGATTAAAACAAACAATATATCCAAGGTAAACACACAGTTCAAAAACCCAAGATCCAAAAGTTAAAGTCTAAAAGCTTGATGCTAGATACTAGAATAGTTCAATGCAGCTATAGAGTCTATGCATAAAACAAGGCCAAGGCACAACATGAACCATAACGAGGAAAGCTTGATCGTGATGTCCTTTCTAAATGAAGCCTGGAAACTGAGACATGGGCCCTACTTGTAATCTTAAGTAAGGAGAAATTAGTTTCACTTTGTATCCCTCTGCTGAAACCTGCAGCTGTGGCGAACATCCTGGGAAGCTTGCCTTCGCTCACGTATGTTGGCCTTGCGATCAAAAGGCATTTCTACCTCCCTTTGGTCATTAACATTTTCAGCTGCACTATTTTCTCTAACAAGGCCTTCTGAATCCTTAACGAAGGAATCTTTATCTAACAGAGCCCTGGAAAGCAAACTGTTCTCAGGAGCGGGGGCCTCATCTGAAGCTTCACCGTGCACATCAGCATTCTCAATGGCAATCTCATTATCCCTATCATGCACATGAACACCAGGCTGAAACACCACAGGTGGGAAGGGATAGTCATAAGGATAGAAGTAATGCGGGACGGGACCACGGCAGCGTCTTGAGGAGGAGGGAGGGCTGCAGGACTGAGAATTGGAAAAAGAGGAGCTGCAATGTCGAGAAGGGCGTCTTCGGGACCGGCTGTGGCAAGTTTGCACAGGCAATGCTATCCTTGGGGAAGGGGATTGCTCCAGAATCGGGGCCGGTTGGGCTGGTTGCAAGAGGGGGGGAGGGGCAGTCTCGGTTCCGGGTTGGACGTAAGCAGCTCAATGGGGAGAAGCTGCGGGAGCTCTTGGAGCTCCAGGAAGAAAGCTGGTTCCTGCTCCACTTGCGGTAGCTCCATGAATTGAGGCGGTGGTACCGCGGGGGGAGGACTCAGGGGCTGTGCGCCAGAGAGCTGCCATCCCTTTTTCTTTTGTCTCTAGATTTGTTCTTGTGAGCAGTCTGTTTGGATGGCCTTGCCCGTTTCCGAGGCGGCTCATTCAGTGCAGATGCTGTAGGCGCTGCCAAGGGTTCTTCTGCATGCTGCGGGGGGAGAGTTTGCTGCTCTCCAGGGAGAGGAAAAGGCATTTGGGGCTCAGAGACAGCATGTGCGGCTTGGCGCGTCTCCTTGGGTGCCAGCGCTTGCTCATAGAAGAGCGCTTTCAGGTAGGAGTCCTTGCTCTTCTGGGCCCTGGAAGTGAAAGCTTTGCAAATCTCACAGGCCGAGCCGTTGTGGTACTCCCCAAGGCATAGAAAACACTTTGTATGACTTGGCGGTTGGTTGATAATATTTCTGGGTCGTTTAGGAGGTAAGTAACATTCTTAAAACATACAATTCCAGGCAAAGAACAATAAAACAATTATAAAACACTACTCAACAAAAAGAAACATAATTATCATACAACCCAATGGAAAGAACTGGCCCACGCTGCCATGCAGAAGGACACACAAAAGTTCTGGTACATTATTGCACGAGCAACCAGAACAGCAAATCACTCCCTAGAAGCATCAATTCAAAGTAACGTATGGGAGGAATACTTTACAAATATGTACAGTTACAAAACAACTTTGCACCTCTGTCTACACTGTCCCCAAATCAATGCCCTCCCAGAGTGGCCAGCGGTCACCCCCGATCAGGTCAAAAAAATCATGGCCAAACAATCAATAAATAAGGCACCTGGAGAAGATATGATCCCCATGGAACTGCTAAATGTAAAATCAGACTACTGGATACCTATCCTGGCCAAGCTGTTCACCCATGTAAACAAAACAGGGTCCATCCCTGAGGGCTGGAGATCAAGCATTATTGCCCCTATACATAAAAAGGGGGACAAAAAAAAACCCCGCTAACTATAGGCCAATCACTCTCCTGAACATTACCTCTAAACTGTATGCCCGTACCCTTGGAACGCCTAGAAGATTGGTCTGAGAGCAATGACCTAATATCTGAAACCCAAGCCGGCTTCCAAAAGGGAAAATCCACCATTGATCTATGCTTTGTATTAAATTTCCTGATCCGTAAATACACCAAAATATGAAGCAAAAACTTTATGCCTCTTTTATTGACCTAAAATCAGCCTTTGACTCAATCCCAAGAGACCTGCTCTGGACAAAATTGGAGAAGGCAGACATTGACCCTCGTCTGCTGTATCTGATTAGGGCCCTATATACCAATACCTCGACACAGGTCAAAGTTGATATGGCAGGTCATCTCACACCAAAAATAAATACCTACACTGGTGTCAAACAGGGCTGTATCCTAGCACCTTTTTTATTCAACTTCTATATCAATGATATTGTCAAGGAGTTAGAGGGCCTACAATACACCCGGTCACTATTCTGGACCAGAAGCTTTCCCTGCTAATGTATGCCGATGATATCATTCTCCTGTCAAGAACTCAGGTAGGGCTAAGACGGTTGTTGGCTGGATTCTCAACATATTGTAAACAAAACGCTCTTACAATAAATTACAGCAAAACCCAGGTTATGGTCTTTGGTAGGCGCCCCAAAACACACTCTTGGCGCCTAGATGAACATGTAATAAAACAAGTCAAATCCTTTAAATACCTAGGAATTTTCTTTTCCGAATCAGCCACCTGGAAACAACAGATGAGTAACATCAAAACTCAAGCTTACAGATCAGCCAAAGCAACACTGAGCTTTGCTGCCAAACAAGGTGGTAATCTGGTTAATCCCGCCTAACTGTTTTCAAAGCCAAAACCCTGGCGCAATTTCTCTACGGGCAGAAATCTGGGGCATACCTAGTGCCCTAGGTCTAGAAGTGCCTCAAAATTACTTCCTAAGGGCACTATTAGGCCTCCCTAAAGACACTCCAACTGCCATGATCCGCCTTGAAACCTCTGTCCCAACCCTAGAAAGCCAAATAGATAAAAGGATCTTGTGCTATTGGCTTAAAATCCAAGAAATGCCAACTGCTAGATTACCAAAAAAATGTCTCTTGGAACTTAACAATGGTCTACCTGTTAACAATTGGGTCCACAAGGCAGCACAACTGGCCATTAAATATGGTCTCTCGGTTAGTGAGCTGGCAAAGCTAGACCACCCCACAAGGAAGACAAAAATAAACAAGACAATATTAGAAGTCACTACACTTACAGACCTCCAGGCTGCCTGTGACTCCCCGTGTGCCCCCTATACTACAGCCTTAGACAACCCACTGGCTACCCAGACTACCTTGACAGCCTGACCTTTGTCCAGCTCCGACGAGCCTTCACAGAGCTCAGACTAAATATGTTTGATTCAGCGGAAAGGGACGGGAGGCTTAAAAAAGTCCCCAAAATTGAACGAAGATGTATTGTTGGTTGCCCCTACCCAGAGGACCTGGTACATTACTTAATGTGCTGCCCCCTACACAAAGATCCTAGGGAGCGCTTTATCTTACCTTTACTGGACAACAAAATCTTTCTGAATTCTCAAGAGATACTACTCTACCTCCTTATGGATACAGATAAATATACGACCTGGCGCGTAGCCCTGTTTGCCCTTGCGGCTAAGAAGATTAGGAGGAGGCACATAGCGGAGATGGCTGTCCTATGTAAAGGAGATAATCTGGTTTAAGAAGGTTTAAATGTGACTCATGGTGTATAAGTAACTGGTAACCTTTTATTGTCTACTATGCAAATTCCATATGTATTGTTTTGTGTGTGCGCTCTTTTTTATTTTGGACTTGCAACGGCCTTTGGTCAAAAGCAATAAAATTTTATACAATAAAACAAAATAAAACCAAAAACAGATTTTATCACAACACATACGTCGATAATCACACTTTCCAAAGTGCTAACTATGCAATCCTTTGAGCTTGGCATGCAAACATAACTTTCTTTGGTTTCTTTAGGGCTACCTTTCTATATCAGAATGAAATTGAATTATACTGGGGTTGTTCCTTTTTTAATCCAAAGCCGCACAAATCAAGGCTTTCTTCAGCTTCCAGACTTAAAATTAGCCTTCAAAACCATATTTTTCTCCCTGCTTTATATCCTTCTGGAAGCCAGCCAAGCAATACTTTCCTTCTTCTCTGCTCAGCAAAACCATTATGTTGATTGAACATCCGCCAACATGTACATGACCAACCTTGCCTAAAATCTAACTTGGGAGGGGACAAAATTGCATTTGTGATACAATAGATAAGATTGTGTAAAGGCTTTCATATTGAAGTTGCTGTTTTTGGAGGTTACTCCAGGCTTCTTTCCAGATGCAATGTATCCTACATATACGACAAAATGGCCATCCTCACTTAGAAATTTGAGTAAGATACAATTAAAGCAAACTTTTTGGAAGAAGACAAGTATTCTTCTACTTTCAAGTATTATAAGGGGGAACAGAGATCCCAGATGGTGGTATCTATCATTTTGAAGTCTGGTTGCATCAACAAACGTAGGCCTCCATCAGTATAAGAATATGTGACTATATGCATCTACACTATAGAGCCAATGCAGTTTGACACCAGTTTAACTTCCATGGTTCAATGCTATGAAATCCTAGGTAAAGGCACCAGCACTCTTTGGCTGAGAAGGCTAAAGATTTTGTGAAACTACAACTCCCATGCTTCCATAGCACTGAGCCATGACAGCTGAAATGGTATCAAACTGCATTAATTCTACAGTAGATGCACCCTATGAAGTAGTCATCAAAATAAATTAAGCTGTAAGGACCACGTTTAAAGAAATATTCTTCGGAATAGTGCAAGACCATCCCATTTTTCAGCATCGCATTTTAAAAGGGTGACAATTCTCGACTGTTCCGTTTTCTCAGCAGCAATATCCATTTCCAGATAAAACACCCTAAGTCCAGCAGCGATCTCTATTATTCCAAATAGATCTAACTCATCTCTAAACACGTCACACTGTACAATCCCTTCTTCATTTCTGGATACATTTTGGACTGTGCAGTTCAATTCCTATGATGGATTCAGGGGTTCAGTGAGCCAAGTAAAAACCTAGCTTCACTGAAAGTAATAAAAAGGCTGTCATACATCCAAAATCCAGCCTGTAAAGGGGGAAGGGGGTAAAGGATGCCCTGGAGAATTGACTTTCCTAACACTGGTTAAGCTACCATAAATAGTGCCCAAATGATTTAGAGAAGTGACACAGGTTTGAACTTAGAACTGTGTTCTCTGGGATGTAGAGTTTAAAAGACTCCAGTCCCAACCATTTTAGATGAAGTACAAAAGAAAATAATTGTGTGGAGATTAGCAGCCTACTTCCATTCCCATCCACCTTTAAACACATAAAATAACTATTCAAGGACAGAATCAAATGACTGTAGGACTGAACCATAACTTTTTACCCCTTTGGTGACACGGTAACATTTACTGTGAGAACTAATCTTTATTCACACTGAACATTGTATGAAGTCACTGAACTTTGAACTCTTTAAAAACTCGTGTTCCCCAATAAACGGTTCCTCTTGTCTTCATCAAGAAACAACTGGACTGCTTGTTATTTAGGTGGGGTGGGGTGGTATGCCCCTTTGAACAAAGGTTAGTTATCTTCCCATTTTAAATTAGTCTGTTCCCCCCACCCCCACAATCTGTTTATGCACCATGTGATATGTGTCAGGTCTAATATTTAATATCCACTAAAAAGTAACATGCTAACAAAGCAACAGGTAATGAGCTACTTTCTTTATAACGTAATGGGAACACATTAGTTTTTTCAAATAAGACTCCAAAGATGTTTTCTTCCATAGTTCACCACCAACTCCACCTCATTGGAATGTCAATTGTATGTGTAAACATAGAACACCATGATATCAAGATACTTAGAAATTCTGCAGTGAACCAAGCTGTTAAAATCTTTTCTGAGGGTCTGGGTTCTCCCACCATTTGAAGTAAGGTGGATGAATATCAGCAATAGCGCATTCTTGGTGGAGATATCTCTTTTCTGCAATGGCCCCTATGAAAATTTAAACAATGCCTACTTTGTTGACTTGTAGATACTATTAAATGTGTTGCTATTTGAGCTTATAGTGGCCTTTATTTTAAGTGATTGGTTGTTACTGTTTGTATCTTTGAGCTCCGATCTATTATATGGGGAATATTACGAACAAGATAGGTTCTCTAGGTTTTTTCTTAAGTTGTATTTGTAAGTAAGTTGGAACAGGTACATTTTTAAAGTATCTCCCGGCATTACTTCGCGAACGAAGATTCTTAGGAAGGACTCATCCCACACTTTTTACAAGCGCGTTGATGACTAAAAAGGCCAATCTGAGAAAGGCAAGTTCGGTTGCAGAAAGCACAGCAGAAAGTCTCCTTGGGTGATGTTTCCAAGTTGTGGTTCTTTCTGCATTGTTGTTTCTCTTCGAGACCCATTCGGCATGTCTTCTCGAAAGAGGCCGCAACATTGTGGATAGTGCATCTCCATGCCTCCCGATGTGAGGCCAAGGTGTACCATTGTTGGTGATCAATATGGCCGAGCCTGAGATGTTGTTTCAGGGAGTCCTTATATCTCTTTTTGGGGGCGCCTCTCTTGTGCTGACCCGTGGCGAGTTCACCATAGAGTAATATTTTTGGGAGACGGTGGTCCTCCATCCTAGAGACGTGCCCTGCCCAGCGCAGCTGTGTTCTCAATAGCATGGCCTCGATGCTGGTGATCCCTGCTTGCTCAAGGACAGCAACATTAGTCACATAGTCAATCCAGCGTATTTTTGGGATTGTGCGAAGACAGCGCTGATGAAAGCGTTCGAGGAGTCGTAGGTGTTGGCGATAGGTGACCCATGTTTCAGACCCATAGAGGAGAATAGACAATACGATAGCTCTGTACACACTCGTTTTGGTGCTTTGCCACAGGTGCTTGTTGCTCCAGACTCTTTTGTGAAGCCTTCCAAATGC
The DNA here is from genome assembly GCA_030556195.1 of Anolis apletophallus. Classification (NCBI taxonomy): domain Eukaryota; kingdom Metazoa; phylum Chordata; class Lepidosauria; order Squamata; family Anolidae; genus Anolis; species Anolis apletophallus. The sequence continues at coordinate 75,726,142 of JARBWK010000002.1, forward strand.
ACTATATGCCTTTGCTAATCTGTGATCTATCTCTTTGTCAATCTTGGCGCCTGAAGAGATGATGCTTCCCAGGTAGGTGAACTGCTGAACGGACTTAAGCACAGATTTGCCTATGCTGACGTGGGGATGATGGTGTCCTTCCTGTGGTGCGGGCTGGTAGACGACTTCCGTTTTCTTCAGGCTGACTTCAGGCCGTTTTCTTTGCAGCTGCTGCAAAGCAGGATGTGAGGCGCTGCAGAGCTGCTTCTGAATGGGCGACAAGGGCAGCATCGTCAGCAAAAAGCAACTCACGGAGTAGATAGTTTAGAGTCTTAGTGCGAGCCCTCAGACGGCTTAAGTTGAACAAGCTACCATCAGTACGATAGCGTATATATATGCCGTCTTCTTCTTCAAGGTCTGCCGTAGGTCTTTGGAGCATCGTGCTGAAGAAGATTGTAAATAGAGTTGGTGCAAGAACACAACCTTGTTTCACTCCATTAGTTATTAGAAAGGGCTCCGATAGAGCATCGCCGTATCTGACTTGACCGCGCTGGCCCTCATGTAACAGGATAATCATTTTGAGGAATTTGGGGGGATATCCTAGACATTCCAGGATCAGCCACAGACCTTTTCTGCTCACAGTGTCGAAGGCTTTGGTGAGGTCAACAAATGCTACATAGAGTTCTTTGTTCTGGTATAACTATAAGTATAACTACGCCCATATAAGCTTTGGATGGCATAGGGAAGGGCTAACACCCCTGTGATGTTTGTTTTGCGGTCTGTGCCCCTGTTTCACCTCACTTTCTGTCTTGGTGACAATTGGATTTTGAAAAAATTGGCTTGTTGTGGAAACAAGGATTGATGGGAAAGCTTAAGTTGAGACACCTTTCCCCCCAAGATAACTCTTTCAGGGGTGAATTTGCCTTCCTAGGGGTAGATTTCTCTCACTTTCTGTTGTCTCAACCCCATTCTTAACTAAGAGTCATTAGTAGTCAAAGTTTGTACATCAGGGACTGCCTATACAATTATAGTAAGCATACATCTTTAAATGAAAAGACATTGCAAGTATGGGTAGATCTCAAATTACCGTCAAAAACAAAAAAATAGGTGTCCCAGAATGCATGTATGTTCATGATTTAACCTAAGAAAAGAGCAGCATTGTAAAAGTGATCTTGGAGAGGGACATCTAAATACTCCCTTCCACATTGCCCTATACCCCAGGATCTGATCCCAGTATCTGCTTTGAACTGGATTATATGGGTCCATATATAATTCAGTTCAAAGCAGATAATCTGGATTTTATATGATAGTATAGAAGGGGTTTAAATATGTGTAATACAAGCTTTCTTTTTTGTTATTGGTCCAAGAGAATAACCTCTGAGTCTACTATCTATCCATTTGAAAGGAATTTGACCAGTGCAAGTGTAACAGTGTTTAGGCCTCCAATTCGCAGAATTCCTAGACAACTTGTCCAAAAGTCAAGAATTTTGGGTGCTGAAATCCAAAATGCTTGGAGGGACACAGGTTGCGCAGGACGGATTCCGTGCAAAGCAAGAAATATATCCCATTATTAACAATCTCCATTCAATCAAGGTACAGTGATTTTTCCATCCATCCATCTTCATTGGATCAGACAGCAAAGTGACACAAGCTTTCATTTTACAGAATGGATATACAAGGGGAATGAGTAATTAAGGACCAACTAGATCTTAAATAAAATATGTGTTCCTGTCAATTAACATGTCTTTCCTCCAGAGATAGCAAGTGTCTCGTCAATCAGAATTGTACATTTTAAGCCCATGTTTATGCCCCAGTGACCAAAGGGGGGAGTGATCTTTGCCTGTATTGATAACCTTCCCGACCATTCTAACTTGATATCAAAAGCAGTATATTGACAACATATTTGATTTTTAACACCTTTGCCTAATAAAGAAGCCAGTGGAGCCTTGAAAGTTAATATGAGATATTCTATACACTTGGGATGTTGCTGCAGATCAAGAATCATAAACCATTTTCCTTCTTGGGGAAACCACTTCTTTTAAATACATGTACAAATGGCGATGTGGTTTTATGCTGGGTTTTATGTATTTTAATATGTTGTTTAGTTGTTTTTAAATTGTATAGCATTGAATTTTTGCTGTTATGCCGGTCTGAGTCCCTCGATAGAGGTGAGAAGGTCGGGGTACAAAAGTTTTAAATAAATAAATAAATACAGATTCCCCTCCAAATTGTGGGCTTAACTTTTGTGGATTTGACTGTTTATGGATTAATTTAATTAATATGTTATCTTTAGATCCTCCAATATGACTCTATGGTCAATGCCTGCTGAAAGCTGACCACAGTCACACTGGAGGACCCAGAGATTCCTAAAGAAAACGCTTCTCTAGGCATTTGGAAGTCCTTCAGTATGATTCTATGATCAACTTCCAGCATTGGACACAGGAGTCCTAGGAAAATGTTCTCTCAGGTTAAAAAAAGTTTTTTTAAAATTCAGTTTCTCTATTTTTTGCGGAGGTCCTGCACTACAGAGAAAGTGCTAGGCCTACAGTAGCTTGATCCCTAGACCTAAAATGAAAGTTTTTACTAAGTAGTACTTAAAGTTTAAGTGTAATGAAAAAAAATTACCATCATTACTACTATTTTACTACACTCCAGAAATACTACCACTCACTGTATGTTGTACTCTGCCTTCCATTTATTCAACTGCATGCTACAGTATGAAAAGCAGAGGAGCATCCCGTTGTTTCACTTCACTCCCCAAATAGCCGCACCTGGGTTGATACTGGAGCTCTGCAATTACAAAGACCAGACAAACAGTGAACCAGAAGAACCAATATGGCTATAATTATTTAATATTTCAAAATGGATTTCACTTGATCCTTGGCTAAATCAGGAGTGGGTAACTCTGCAGGACCTGGGCAGCAGTTTTCCATCTCTTCCTGTGGTTGCACCCTCTACCACACCAAAATACAGTTTTACCTCCCAAAAGGCAATTGGAAGAGGTGCTGCATCATTTCCTGTTAGCTTTTTGAAGAGGAAATGGAAGGAAATGCAAGTATTGAGGATGAGGAGTTCCAAGTAGTTGGGAGAAGGCATTTTGTGCCTTCGTAAAATAAAATAAAAAAACCCCGGCAAAAATAAATGTGGTATGTTTGGGGACTTTGAAAGTTACCAAAGTTAGATTAGGGCCTACATGAGGCCCGTGGTCTATACCTTCTTCACTTCTGATCTAAATGGAGGCATCACCAAACCTCTGTTAACATTGAAATAAGACTACATAGAACATTCAACAAGAGTAGTGTCTTTCAATTAAGGTTGTAGAAATAATTATTAGCACATTCAAATATAACATATTAACTTTCAGGTATTTGTAGGGGAAGACATGTATCTGGAAGACATGTTTAGCACTTCTGTAAAGTCAAGTAGATACATATAGAGGTAATGTTGATACCCAGTAATGTCTGGCAGTGCTAGACATCTTGGGGAGCAGTAAGGTTCATTGGTGAAGCTTTTTCTAGACTATACCTTTAAAAATGAAAACATACCATATGTCTAGGGACTGCAAGCCTGCCTAGAGATTCATCATGCACTGCACTCATTAAATCTGTATGTGCTTGAAACTATTCAAAAACTAGGTATGCATGGGATGCAACTGGGAAATGAACACTAATATCACCTATTTCAAAGACTGTTTTCTATACTGGTTTTATCTGTAGATGATTGTCCAAATCTCTACAGGAAAGACAATAGCCAAACACTTGTAGGCAAAGTAGAATTATAGTTTCATTACATCACTTTTACTCAAATCTTTAATTTTTCAAAACTACATAAGTTAACACCGAATGGAATACTGAGAAACATTTTAAATGACTGAACACCTTTGCTAGGCATTTCTCTGTCTACATTAATACCAGAAAGAGGAAACACACAAATGATATAAACCAGTGGTGGACAAACTGCAGGTCAATGAGCTGCATGTAACAGGCTTACAACCCTTTCTATGGAACTCCAGCCCCTAAATATTGTTGGTAAAAATGTTTTTCCAATCCTTTAATTCTCCACTAGGGAAAGGGCCTCACCAGTGTCCTTCTACACTGACCATATAATGCAGTTTGAAGCAGACTCAATGCTGTGGTGGCCACAAAACACACACCAATATTGTGCATGCAGCATGCATTAAAGGAGACACGATTCATTTTTTAAAGTCTCAGGAAAGTCTGAGTTCAGTCAAAAAAATGTGCTGCAGCAGATGTCACTGTGTCCCAGATACAGGGCAAAATCAGTTCCACAAAATGTGGAGTGCATTTTAGATACCTTCTTCTGCTGACATGCACTAAATAAATGGTTTCTGCCGAAAATGTCCCAAGGGCATGGCTGGGCAGCATGGGGCTAATGGGCCCTCAGGGAAGGGTAATTGATTACCTCCGCTGCTGTCAGTTACCCCTTTTTCCTACCTATGTGCCTCTCGTGCACAGAGGCACATCTGTCCCAGAAATGAAAAACAGAACAAAACTGCAAAGCAGTACAAGGTCAGGTACCATGTTCCTTCACAACCACATGTGCTGCTTTTAAATTATATGTGGGAATGAAGCCTACAGTATGGCCCTGGGAGATAACTTTGCTCACTCCTATAAGTGTATAAATGCTCATCTGAGCAAAAGGGAAAACTAGGTGCATAAAAGTGAACATTAAGATAAATAATACTTTATTTATACCCCGCCACCATCTCCCCAAGGGGACTTGGGGCAGCTTACATGAGGCCAAGCCCAATGACACATAATAAAACAACACAGCAGGAAATAAAACAATACAATCAATATAACTTACACATAAACAATAACAGACAATTTAAAACCATTATGGCTGGGCCAGATGTGAAATATTAAAATTTTAAAATAAATAAACACTGGATGCGAACAGAGGTAGAATGTATGCAGCAGGAAGGTTTTAAAGGATAATGTGGGACAGACAACCCAACAGGTAATTAAAGTGCTTCTGGGGACATTTTGCAAAGAATTGATCACAGCAGGGCATTATTTACTTTATTCAGGGAAGGCACATTGGAACAGCCACGTTTTCAGGCTCCTCCTAAAAACTGCCAATGTGGGGGCTTGTCTGATATCCTTGGGGAGCAAGTTCCAGAGTCGGGGGCTCTCCCTCGTCCTCAGCAATTGCACCTGCGAAGGGGGCGGGAGAGTCGGGCCTCTCCAGATAATCGGAGAGATCGCCTGGGTTCGTAGACAGAAATGTGGTCAATTTCACTGAATGACTTCTAACTCATTAAGTTATACTTGTGGAATCATTGTTTTATCAACAGCTCCTGTTTGCCCCTGAAGCTTTCATACATATTGTTATGATCATATCAGGCTGCCAGAGTACGACTGAAGAAGGCACCAAAACATTTAATGGTTGTATTAAAGAAGGGTTGCTCTCTCACTCTCACTCTCTGATTAAATAACAAGCAACATCAGCTGAAATGTTCTCTTTGAAATAACAATTAAAGATAGAGGAGACCTGACTAGTATTCAGCCTGGCAACATGATCACACACAGGTATTTGGTCATAAAATATCCTGCAGAACAATACTCAAACGGGGGACAAAGTATCAACAATGTTTTGTTATGAATGGCTGAAAAATTATTGTGGGGAAGATCTTTTATACCTAATCCCAAGGGTTGCTCCTCTTATTCACTCCTTTAATGCAGAGCTGTTGAGGACTGGGTGAGATTGAGATCTCTCATTCATGGAGTCACCTTAAGTCGAAATTGACTTGAAGGCGGTTAGCAACAACAATCACAACATGTGTGTGTGTACAGGATGACCCCTGTATCCACAGGATTGGTATTGATGGTTTCACTTATCCATTAGACAGATGTCTTTTCTAGATTTTTTCTAGGTCCTCAAGCACAACTATGGTGTTCTTAAGCAGGAAGTCCTTTATTTCAATAGGGTTCAATATTATCCATGGTTTCACATATCCATATGAAGTCTAGGAACTTCTCTGTGGATACAAGGGAAGTACTGTACTCTTTACAAACCTCTTTTCTAAAGACCAGCTTCAAAAGAAAGTGAAATTTAAACAAAGATCCAGTTACTTGTTTACAGGTACTTTTGTTAATGACAGCAACATCTCCATGTCCTCAAGTACATTTCATTACACCTTCTGTTATCAGAGCCATAACATTGTGTTGTCTTGCTGACAACTGATTTTACAAAGAGTTATTATTGTAGTATAGCTAAATTACGCAACATTAAATGACCCCATGACTTATTCTGTAACACGTCATAGTATGTTAAAAGAAGCCACATTACAAATCATTTAGCAAAGGTGTTATTAGAAAGTTCTCCAGCATCACACTCTGCAAATATGTTATGCAAGCATAGAAGGATTTGAGCCAAATGTTGATATTAGTAAGGCCAAAAGCTCACTCTCAGTGGAGCTGCTTTCCTTTTCTACTACTCTGTGACAATCTTTTGAAGCAACAGCTGTCTAATGAACAAGCACTGAAAAATTACATTTGGAAACACAGTACCTGAAGTCCACAAAATATTGGGGAAAGACTGGAAAAATTAATTTTTATTGTTAGGATGTAACTCAGAATACATTGCATAGAAAATATATGAACAATTATATGCCATTTATTGTCTTTTAGATTCCTTTGTACATACAAAAACATTTGCTAGAAGTGTTAAGAAATCGCAGACACAAAATTTTGGTCTTAATGTAACATCTTACAACATTAATTAAACATTTAAAAATGAATAAAATGCCCAGGGTTATCTCTTAATCATGCACAAGGGTCCAACATAAAGATCATTCTTGGATTTATGAAAAAACATTGAAGAATGTCTATGTGAATGACTGGGTATAGGCCTCTTATTTTTCTTCACTGAAACATACTTCTCTTCCTTAGGAGGAGGCACATGGATTGGTTTCCAAGGTATGGGGTTGCAAAAAGATGGAGCTGGATAGATACTTCCATCTGGGAATCCTGAAATGTGTCAGAAAGCACATAAAATTAAAAACTTGTAATACCTGGATTAATAGGAGTTGTTAACATTGCATTCCTTTCTTATATTGAAAGCTGAGGAACTTTATAACAATGGAATATTATACCCAACACTACAGGTTGTTTTTTTAAAAAAACTGTGTCCATACAAGACTACAAATTATTCTTCCAACCATGGTCCACGAACTACCTAATCTCCTTTCCTACATTATTAATCAAGCTTGACTTTCACTGTTCACAATGCTTACAGTAAACATATACTGATACTTGTTTTCCCTGATAGATAAAAAACTGAAATTTCATCTCACAATATGCTAAACAAAGGTATTGCACATTGTAACAACAAATGGAAAAAAATGCAATTTTCGAGGAGAGGGAAATGCATGTAGTTTGAAGCCATTGCTGTAGTCCTGGTTTTGACTTGTCTCCTGTATCATATGTCCTGTAATGCTGAAATTAACTCTTCGTGTTATTTAGTATGGTTGAACTAGAGCAGTGGTTCCCAAACTTTTTTGGCCTACCTCCCCCTTTCCAGAAAAAAATTATTCACCGCCCCCTCTAGAAATTTTTTAAAAATGTAATAGCAATTAAAAAGAAATATATATGTATTAATGCAGTGGTTCTCAACCTTTCTAATGCCGTGAGCCCTAAATAAGGTTCCTCATGTTGTGGTGATCCCATCCATATTTTCGTTGCTACTTCATAAATAATTTTGCTACTCTTATAAATTCTAATGCAAATATCTAATATGCAGGATGTATTTTCATTGTTACAAATTGAACATAATTAAAGGATAGTGATTAATAACAAAAACAATATGTTTGGGCGAGTATGGCCAACAGAATATGGGATTTGCAGTACCTTCAACCAATTCAGCTCTGACTTCCACAGCCGAGACCCCATGAATGACAGACCTGGACCAAATTTGGCACAAATACTCAATATACCCAAAGTTGAACACTGATGGAGTTGTGGGGGATTGATTTTGTCATTTGGGAGTTGTAGCTGCTGGGATTTATAGTTCACTTATAATCAAAGAGCGTTTTGAACTCCCAACAGCAATGGCATTGAACTAAACTTGAGCAATAGAGAATACTGGACCTTGGAAATTGGGAGCTGCTTGCATTTTCCTTCATGCCACGGCCATCTCCCAGGAGGTGCCTGCAAATGCTGCAGCAACTCAGGGGGCGTTTGCAGACACGGAGGCTTTCCTTCTCCACTGGACCAACTGGCAGACACACACTCGCAAACGTGCGACTGTCTCAGCCTGCCAGCTGGAAACCCTGGGCAGGCTTTTCCTGGAAACCACAGTGCACACCCCCTTCCTCTCCTCAACTCCGCCCACAGTGCAGTCCCGTATCGCCCCTTCCTTCTAAGGGACCCGTTGGATTGGAAGGGGTGATACAGAACTGCCCTGTGGGCGAAGTTGAGGAGGGGAAGGGGGCGTGCACTACGGTTTCCAGGCAGCGCCTGCACAGGGTTTCCAACTTGCAGGTGCGCGCTTGCAAGTTGGAACCCTGGCACTGCCCACTTACAGGACTTCAGTGCCCCCCTTGGATTGCCTCACCGCCCACTAGGGGGTAGTTCCGCCCACTTTGGGAACCATGGAACTAGAGCCAGAAATCTACTAGAAGGGTTAGTCCAGAACCTCAAGTTTTTGCCACATTAATAGCTACATCTGGAATGGCATATATAGATACATTGTCAGATATCATGTAGTATCTACTTATATGGTAAACCTTCTGCTTTTATAGGGCTAAGTGGGAGTGAAAATGGACAAAACAGTGAATAAAAAATATCTCTAGGTCATTCAGTATGACTCTATAGTCAGCTTCCAGCAAACGTTAATCACAGAGTTGCACTGGAGGAGCTAGAAATGCCTATACCACATTAATCAAATCTATGAGCAATCAAATCCGCAAAATGTGAAGCATAAATTGTAATTAAAAACAGAGCTATGTGTGACCGGAAAGAAAGAGGTAGCCTGTCGCTACCTAATCTTCAACTATATTATGAAGCGGCTGCCCTGAGTTGGGTCAAGGACTGGGCTACTCTGAGTAACAACAATATTTTGACAGTGGAAGGCTTCGACCTGCGCCGGGGCTGGCACGCCTATCTCTGGCATGATAAGGCCCTAATTGAGAAAAATTTCTCCAATCATTTTATTAGAGCGGCCTTACCCAAAACCTGGAGGAAGTACAAGGACTTGTTTTACCAACAAACTCCACAATGGGTTTCGCCGCTTGAAGCCCAGCATATGCGAGAAGTCCCAGCTTCCAGATGGTACACATATAAACAACTGATCCAGAAAAGAGGTACTCAATGGAATCTCATATCACTAGACGAACTTCGTGATCAGGGCATGGATCTGACCTGGTTTCAGTATGCCCAGGTAAAGGAACTTTTCAAACAGGATGTGTTAAACAACTCTAACACACAAGACTCATTGTGGGATAGAATAATGTCTTCGGTAAAGAAAACAATAACCCTTCTCTACAATAAGCTCCTCGAATGGGATACAGAGAACGAATGAACTTATCAAGGACACCATGGTGAAGTGGGCCAAAGAACTTGGCCATTCCATTCTCCTTAAGGACTGGGAAGAACTGTGGAAGGTGAAATTAAAATACTCGGGGTTTGTCAACATCACGGAGAACTGGTATAAGATGTTCTTCCACTGGCACCACATACCAGTAAGTTTGGCAAAATACGATCCCACCTTAAAGGACAGCTGCTGGAAATGTGGAGAACGGAAAGGTAGCTACATGCACTGTTGGTGGTCGTGCAAGGTGATCAAAAAGTTTTGGAAGGAAGTACACTTTCATGTGGAAAAAATCCTCAAAAGAAAGATGGAACTAAAACCGGATTACTTTCTGATAAACATCATAGATTTTGATATAAAGAGAAACGATGATAAGATTCTCTTCTTTCTGTCTGCAGCCGCAAGAATAGAAATAGCAAAAAATTGGAAGAACCAAGACCCGGTGAAGGTGGGAAACTGGCTGATAAGATCAAGAGAGTTAATGGATCTGGATATTTTGAAGAGTATAGTATCAGACCAAAATCCTAACAGCAGAACAGATTGGAAACAATTTAAATTCTACTTGAAAGAAGTGAACCTCAAAGGAGAATTTAAAGTCTGAGGAAAAGGAGCTTAAAAAATATAGACCGAAGGAAGCTGATAAACTGTTCAAAGCCCTAGTAGGGCACAGCAATTTTTCAAGTATTTTGTGGCCCTGTGGACTGGACGGGAGTTTCCTATATCGTGTCTTTTGCTCATTTCCTCATCTTCAACCTATTCACAACACCCCTCTCCTTCCCCCCCTTCCCCCTTTCCCACCTTTTCTTCTATGCTTTATACCCCCTTCTTTGTTTTATTGTATTAAAACCCTCAATAAACAAATAAAAAAAAACAAAAAACAGAGCTACGTGGAAGTTACCTGGTTTTCCTCCCCAACAGCTCAGCAGTGTAATTACACAACCCTGTATCCGGAAATGATAGTTCATGCAGATATATTCCTATCATCTTCAACTTCTTGGAGTGTCATGTTAATTCTTTCAATTACGTGGGCTGAGGCATGGAAGTCCTCCCACTTCTTAAACTTCTTGGAGTGCTTAAACTTCTTGGAGTGTCATGATTATTCTTTCAATTATGTGGGATGAGGCATGGAAACCAGTGTCAAGGCATTTTGTGTTTGCGAGGTTCTTGTCTGATTTGAAGCAAGCCCTTCATTCCCTAACAGCTTCTAAGATCCTATCCAGCAGAGTCAGGCCGCAGCCAGAGCAGTTAAGTTAACAAACAGCCTGGCTTTAGCTGCCATCTAGATAAGGAGGCAAGCAGAGTGGGATGGGCCTAAGTGGGGGAGGAGGGAGGATGTTTACCAGGAGGGCTTATCACTAAGCGTTTTGGCGGGAAAACCCAGATTCCTCTTTGCTCTGCCTGGAGTGTGGATCTAAATAAACCGTGTCATGAGGAAAAATCCTTGGTGAGCGTGTTTTGTTTAACAGTCCTATCCAGGACCTGACAGTTTCCCAACTCTATTGGAAAAACCTTTTTGTTAGCACTGGGTAAATGGGGCAAGCAAAGAAGTCAGTTCTGAAGTTTTTCCACACTTATGGTTCTCAGCGTCCAACCAATATTATCGGAATAGCAAATTTAAATGGCAGGTTGAAAGCTAATTTATTCTCATTTTGGCTTCTTAACACATTTCCCCAAAAGGAGAAGCATTCCTTTCAGGTTATATCTAAACTATGAAAGCAAGAATGTGATCCCTTGCCATTTCAATCCTCTTCATCTGAAAAGAAATTTCAACACATATTTTACTGAGGCAGTCAAAACAAAGTCCAGAATATTTTCCATTGTGTGAATAAAAATGGAGGAGAATATTTTTCATGTATCACTTAGAAAGTGATGACAGCTGTCAGCAAGTAACTATGTCTCAACACAAGGCATGAAAGAAATATGCGTCACAATTTGCAATCAGACTAATACAAATACTGGTGTTTGTGTTTACTTGTGTCTCCCAGGAGCAACAACTCCCTCAAAATCTTTGTTAACATATATACTGTATATATATAACAGCAACGTATTTGGCAAATGAGAAAATGCAATTTAACTGATAAATATATTTATAGAAATTAAAGGCTTTTTAAAGGAAAACATGGCAGTCACACTCCTTTGAATATTTCTTTCCCTGTTACTTTTGCTGGAAACCACCCTGAGTTCCCTCGGGGAGATAGGGCGGGTTGTAAATTAAGTAGAACTACTACTACTAGTAGTAGTAGTAGTTGTTATTATTATTATTATAAAAAATAGAGTAAGGACAGAAAGAATGAATCACATATGTGGTATAATGTCACGAAGAGCAATTAATTTCAACATGACTTAAGGCCTGTATAGTTCAATTTTGGTAACACTCAGTCAGAACTGACTCCTACATTGCTCAAAATTTAGCTTTAGACTGAACTAAAAGAAAGGATGATTTTATTAACTGGTGAAATCAATGAAGAAAAAATAAAAACACAAGAATAGAAGACACTGAACCTAGGAGAATTTTTAGATGTTGCTTTATATCATGATGTCAGGATAGCATACAATGAAATCTGTTTAAACAATTTTGTAATATAAAAAGAAACTATTTAAGCAGATCAAAGTACATTTATATAAAGTAAATTGGATAAAATAAAAAATAAAAAATAAAATTAATTTTGGCATATTTCATATTTGTGACAGCATTCATGACCACTTTCATGACGAGATTGTTTTTCTTCTGATGATCCATGATTGATGTATATAAAGATAAATAAGTTTGGTAATATTTTTGTTTTACTTCACAGAACTAGGATTATATTTTATGAATCACTACAAATTGCCTTGGCCACTTATCAAGGGAATTATTGGTTGCTTACCTGTAACCGTAGTTCCCTGAGTGGTCACCTGTGAATTCGCACATGTGGTATTTACTGCGCCTGCGCAGACAGTTCAGAATCTTTTAGAAAGTTATTATCACTTTAAATCGTAGCCCCGCCCATAATCCCCTCGAGCATATATAGCCCACCTCAGATCCTTTACTCCGCCGCAAAAGCAGCTTGAAGGACTGAGGCATGACATCAGCGGGGATGGATGGGCGGGGATGTGCGAATTCACAGGCGTCGAGGTGCTCCCTGCTTCAGGAGCAGTCTGAGCGGGATCTGTGTTTGAGAGCGCACGCCCATGGGCTGGCACCGGTGGGTGCACCCTGAGTCGAGGTGCAGCCCAGGAAGAATCTGTGCTCAACAGCGCACGTTCCCTGTATCGAGGGGCAGCCCAGTAAGAATCAGTGCCTGTGCGCACTCACATTTCCCTCGGAGTCAGGAAGGGCAGGAGTGCGCCTTTTGCCGCACCAGAAACCCCCACCAAGGTAGCATTGAGGCGTTTGAAAGCCACAGCCTCACTCAACTTCCTTTTTTAGATTTCTTTGGCTGTTTGGCCCATTCAGAGGCCTTTCCCTGCCCAGTAGGCAGTGGAGCCTGACTGAAAGTACGGAGGCCCATCAGCTGCGGAGCAGAGGCACCCCTCAGAGTGACGGGCTGGGGAGCTCCTGCTACCCCATGTAAGGTTTCTTCAGGATTTCACATTGTAAGATTCACGTGTTCTGAGGAGATTGGCGGCCATTTTGGCGGCACTTCTCATCCTTTTTTACCGTTGGTGCCGCCATTTTGGCAGCCAATGGTAAACTCAAATATGTGTGTTCCACTGCTCCAAAATGGGTAAAACTCCCATAATTTGCCATAAAATATACTCTTGCAGCACCTGGCGGTTTCCCATCCAAGTACTAACCAGGGTTGACCCTATTAGCTTTCAAGATCATATGGGAACAGTTGCCTTTAGGGTATTTATGCACTGCCTAAGTCAGTGGCTCAAAGACAACGAGAGGCCACTTTGTCTTTAGGCAACCAACCCTCGATAAGTAATAATAATTGGATAATAATTAAATTATATAAAAACAAATAATGAAATAAACTTTAATTTTGATTTTAATAAATAGGATAGTGAAATTTACGCTAGTCAAAAAAAATGATAATGATTCCTAGCTGTTGCAATGGCAGCGGATTAAAGGATCTGAGGTGGCAGCCCCACCCACGGGCTATATATGCTCGAGGGGATTGTGGGCGGGGCTACTATTTAAAGTGATAACTTTCTAAAAGATTCAGAACTGTCTGCGCAGGAAATACCACACGTGCAATTCACAGAGACCACGACAGGGAAAGGTAAAATACACATTTCACAAATATATTTGTTCCTACACATTTGCTGATTAAGCAACATGGATTTTATTATTCACAGATTTATGCATTTACAGTTGGCTCCACTGCTGCCCTAAATGCAACCGAAAAATGCCCTAAATGCAACCCAATGTTCTTCCTGGGCATTTCTAGCTTCTCCAGAACAAAACTATGGTCAACTTCCAGCAGAAATGCCTATGAATATATTGTCTTAGATTTCCACTTTTGCAAGAATCCTATACCCTAACTCCTTCAAAAGTTAATGGGCAACTGTACATATGTAGGCAATCAATTAATGTCTTAGAAAATATTGTCAGAATGCATTTCTGCCTTCTCACATGTCAACTCTGATTATCAGATTTATCATTTTCAAAACTAGGAGATATAAATGATTTAACATTGAGATAATTAGTTTTTCATAGCTCAATGTTAAATTATTTTATGATTTGACAAACACATATACTTTAATCCATTTTGTAGTCCTGAATACAGCAGGTTCACTGGAGGGCAAGATTCCAGCCAGCCTAAAACATGCTGTTATAAAACCGCTGTTGAAAAAACCATTACTGGACCCCACTCAATTAGTCAACTTTCGGCCAGTTTCCAATCTTCCCTATTTGGGCAAAGTCATGGAACATGTGGTGGCCTCGCAACTCCAGGAATTCTTGGTAGACACAGATTATCTAGATCCGGCACAGTCTGGCTTTTGGCCGGGACATGGCACTGAAACAGCCTTGGTCGCCTTAGTAGATTATCTACGCCGGGAACTAGACAAGGGGAGTGTGTCCCTGTTGGTTCTGCTGGACCTCTCAGCGGCCTTCGATACCATTCACCAAGGTATCCTTCTGGGATGCCTTGCAGAAATGGGACTTGGAGGTACTGTTTTGCAGTGGCTCTGATCCTTTCTCAAGGGACGGTCTCAGAAGGTGTTACTGGGTGACACCTGTTCGACTCCACAACCATTGTCTTGTGGAGTCCTTCAGGGTTCAGTACTGTCCCCGATGTTATTTAACATCTACATGAAGCCGCTGGGGGAGATCATCCCAAGTTTCGGAGTACAGTGTTATCTGTATGCAGATGATGTCCAGGTCTGTCACTCCTTTCCACCTGTTACTAAGGAGGCTGTTCAGACCTTAAACCGGTGCTTGGCTGCTGTGTCGGACTGGATAAGGGCTAGTAAATTGAAATTGAATCCAGACAAAACAGAGGTTCTTGTCAGTCGCAAGGCCGAACAGGGCATAGGATTACAGCCTGTGTTGGACGGGGTAACACTCCCCCTGAAGACGCAGGTTCGCAGTTTGGGAGTGATCCTGGATTCATCGCTGAGTCTGGAACCCCAGGTCTCGGCAGTGGCCAGGGGAGTTTTTGCACAGTTAAAGCTTGTGTGCCAGCTGCGCCCATACCTTGGGAAGTCTGACTTGGCAATGGTAGCCCATGCTCTGGTTACATCCTGAATAGATTACTGCAATGCGCTCTACATGGGGCTGCCTTTGAAGACAGTTCAGAAACTTCAGCTAGTACAACGGTCAGCAGCCAGATTACTAACTGGGGCAACATACAGGGAGCATACCACCCCCGTTATGCCAGCTCCACTGGCTGCCGATCCATCTCCAAGCCCAATTCAAAGTGCTGGTTTTGACCTTTAAAGCTCTAAACGGTTCTGGCCCAGTTTACTTGTCCGAACGCATCCACCCCTACGTCCCATCCTGAAATCTAAGATCATCCGGGGAGGCCCTGCTCTTGTTCCGGTCTACAGCTCAAATGCGCCTGGCGGGGACGAGAGACAGGGCCGTCTTGGCGGTGGCTCCTCGCCTATGGAACACACTCCTGACAGAAGTAAGATCGGTTACCTCCCTCCTGGCTTTCCGGAAGAAACTAAAGGCATGGTTCTGGGATCAGGCGTTTGGACAGATGTAAGGCAGCATGTTAAAAGGACAATCTGGAATGACAAGACAATCGACGAGACTGGTCTATGGTTTTAATTGATAGCTTTGTATGGTTTTTAATTATGTATTGTTTTTAACTTTGATATGTTTTTATTTGTGATTTTATTATTGTATCATGTATAATAGCCTCCTGATGGGGCTTATTGTAAGCCGTCCCGAGTCCCCCTTCAGGGGTTGATAAGTTGACGGGGTATAAATATGGTAAATAATAAATAAGTGGGAACTTGATGCTGATCTCTCTCTCTCTCTCTCTCTCTCTCTCTCTCTCTCTCTCTATATATATATATATATATATATAAATGCTCTGTCCATAATGAGGCTGAAGTAAACAAAAAACCACTGGACAAAAACACACCAAATTTGGCAACAAAACTCCTCACAACGCAAGGTGTGACCAACAAAAATAAAAAGCCCCCCCTCCCCCAAACCTAAAAATAACTTACAAATCCTAAATCCTAAAAAAAGGAGAAGATGCCCCTAAGGCCCTTGCCTTTCCATTCTCATCCACTTCAGAAATTTAGAATATTGAGGTGGACCAATCAGAACCCATATGCAAATAACACCACAGTGGAAACCAATCAGAAAGCTATCACATATCCGCCCTCCGCACACATACATATATAATATGTTACTACTATATATTACTGTATTAAATACACCAAAAGAATAGAGTTAGAAGGGACTCTACCATGGTAATACGGAAGAAGAGTCAGGAAGGAAGGAGAGAAGAAAGGAGGGAGGGAAAAAGGGAAGGAATGAAGGAAGGAAAGGGGGAAGGAAAGAGAGAAGGAAGGAGGGAAAGAAGGGAAGAGGGAGGGAAGGAAGGAAGGAGGTATCAAAGGAAGAAGAGAAAGTAGAGAGGAAAGAAAAAGGAAAGGAAAGGCAGGAAAGAGGTAAAGAAGGAAGGGAGGAGAAAAGGAAATACAAAGTGAAAAGAAGGAAACAGGGAGGGAAAAAAGGAGATGAAAAAGCAGAAGGGGGGGGGGGGCGAGAGGAAGGAAAGAGAGAAAGATGAAACCAAAGAGTGAAAGAAGGAATAAAAGAAAGGTAGAGAAGGAAGAAAGGAGAGAAAGGGGAAGGGGAAGAAAAAGGGGGGAAGGAATAGATAGGTACCTCTCTTTCATAATAGTCCAGATATCTACCTCTACTTCGAAAATTCTTACTATAGGCTACAGCAACGCATGGCAGGGCATAGCTAGTTTTAAAAAAAATTAATTCCATTGATTCAATTGTTCCACTGATTCAACTACAATCTGTATTAACAACTGGATTTAGACCACACACCTCAATGAGGGCAATATCTGCCTTTTGTGGTATGTTTCTTCATCAACTATAACTAAAAGTTGCTATTTCTTGAACACCTTTGAACAAAAAACTTTGAAAATAAACAGAGAAAATATTATAAAATAGATACTACTATGCAAGTTATGGAGGTATTATGTGTACTATAGATACAAACCAGTAAGTTTCCCATTTTCGTCGACTGCTAATTCTGGACGGGCCTTTTGTTTCGTGTTTAGCAGCCATTCTTTGAACATCTTTTCTGATTTTTGTTTTTTCTCCTGAAGTTCAGCTTCTAGCTGCTTTTCTTTCTCCTACAAAAGAACAAAAGCCAAAATGGATCTGAATCTGGAAAGAACCTCAAAGCAAAATAAAATTAATGATAAAAAATATATACATTTTGATCTTACTGACATTTTTCAAGGAAAAATGTTTGGGTTGTGACAATGCATGGATTCCAAATTAAAAAATACTAGCCAAGATCCTGCTTCATCGGATTTAACTATGAGAGCCTTTCTGTTTTAGCTATGTATAATGAAGCTACCCCCCACCCGCACATGCACACCTTTTCAGCCTGCCTCATCTGAAGAGTTTCTAAAGTGCTGCAGATTAGGGTGCTGGGAAATGATACTTAAAGTGCCCTCTTTGTAGTGGAGTGTGTTGAGAACCCACACGACAATTGTACATAGATGCCGATTTCAAGCACCATGACCAACAGTACCTGGGAAACCCTTCAGATATGGTGCTGCCATACTAAGAAGCTTGGGTTTTACCAATCACACTGGGTTGTTAGGTGACAATCAACATGAATTTCCAGCACTTACAAGACCATAAATCTAGTTTACAATATCAAAATGACTGAACAGAATGCCAACCACTGTTTGTGAGAATGCTTATCTCCTTATTTTGTAAGATCTACAGTTTATATCATTTATTTTGTAAGATCTTAGAGAAAAACAATTTTAGAAACTGTAAGCATCTTTCAAAATCTACACACTGTGAAATAGATGTGCAAGCTATTCAATATAGATATCTTATGTCCCTCAACCAGCCTTCTTTCATGAATATCCCTATTTGAGAAACAAATTTTGGGTCTTCCACACACAGCATACATGTTAATCACCCCACTGATGCATTCAAAGGCATCAATCTACATCAGTGTTACACAATCAGAAGCAGAGACCACACACTGTGTCACTGGTGCCTGAATGATTCAATAATAAAACTAAAAAAATAAAGCCAACAAATAAGCCAAGCCACATGGTAAAAAGACTCAATGATCACAAGTCAAGTTGAACAGCAAGAAACCTCAAGCCAGGTCACGAAAATGATGAATTACATCCCAAAAAGGAAGCTAAAGTCCCCTATTTTTTCTTGAAATGACAAAATGGGATCAGATATACCTTCTCGTCCTTCTTCTTCTGAGACTCTTCTGTGTTCTTTTTCTTCAGCCATTCCAGGTACACTTCTCTTGCTTTTTCCTTTGAGTGTGTTTTTTTTAGTTCTTTTGCTGCTTTTTCTGCCATCTCTTTGCTGAGCTTACGTTCCCTTTCCCTCTTTTCCTATAGATGATATTGAGTATTTTAGAGAAAACAGATGTACAAACTAGAAATATAGTAAGAATAAGAAGAAGGGAGGGGAAGAGGAAGAAGAAACAATAACCAATGACAGAAGCTACAGTTTGGCTACAATTAATAGCTGGTATGCTTAAGCGCATATTAAAAAGAACAAAACTCTTTGAGGGCTGAATCAGCATATTAGTCTTTTATGTATGCAAAGTGAAGAGAATCGACTCATATGGACCTTTATGAAGAACTTCTGTGCAGTTTGTGCAGTGTTATAGAGCTGTCTCTTCCAATTCTATGAGTCTATGTTTCTAGTTTGTCTTTCCCTTTTGACTATCATCTGTCACAATGTGATTGACCCTGCTCTCATGTCTCTTGTCAACAATGATTCACAAGATATTAGCACTGATGGTATGCATGTCTATTATAATTATAGTTATTCAAGTTGGGAAATTCTGAGCCAGTTTGTTGTTTGTGGCTCCATTTAAAATTACAGTTGGTGAAAAGAGTTTGCTTACAGCCTATGCAAGGAAGAACAGCTGCAGGGGAAAATACATGGCAAATTCCATATTGGCCTCAGAAACAAAGGATCAGCATCATAACTGTTCAATGGCTTTGTTAACTATATTCAATTTGAAGCCAGTCTGAGTAATTTTTCTCGTGTTATTTACTAATGGTGATTGAGTTATCTCTTAATTAATGAACTGTTCTGTGACATAAGCATTTACCAATTAGTAGCTCGACTGCAAACATCTCAAGAAAGAGACTACCTAGATTGCTTGGTTTGTCTTGTGCCCATATTATCCAGGAAGCACGCAAAAGTCTGGATGGAATGCAAGAGGATACATCAGACCCTAGTCAAATCCTTTCTACTGCTCAGGCTTATTTCACAGTAGTTGGCATCAACACTCTGGCTCAAAATTTGCCTATTTAATTCAGTAATTATTACCAAATCTAATATTGTAGAATGTTACATCTACTCCAAAACTGAAAATGAAAAAAATCATCTTGCATAATTATAGATAGCTTGCTCCACATCATTTGATCAAGCCTTCAAAATACAAAACATTTTTAGGACAAATTGGGCTTCTGTACAGACTTCTGTACAGTATTGATTCACTTATACTGGTAAAAGAAGGAGCATCTAAATAAAGTAAAAACTTGGGGGTTTTTTAGTTGTGTTAAGGGAAGCTGACAGTTTAGGACAAATTTCCTTCCATTTTAACCCTCTATATGAAACTTGTGAAATGTTGCACAAGATATGGAAAAGACAATAATAGGTTTAAGGCTATGCACAGGGACCTCAATTTAGTTCAGAGTCCAATTCAGTCATTCGCATCGGCACTTGATTCGTTCCAGAATGATCCAATACAATCCAAATTCCGAATCAAACAGATCATTTCTCTTCTACAGGTTTATACTTGAAAACTAGAAATGAAATATAAATCCATTGTTTTTTCACAGATCTGCACATTATTAATACAGAAAGCAAACCCTTTAAAAAAAGGACCAACCTAACCAAGTTGTAAGTAGGTATGTTCAGATTTATGGTATGTATGATAGTCATCTGTAAACTTTGTTGGTTTTCAAAACAAACTAGTAAACAAACAGAAATATTTTAAAAACCTTTAACTGTTTTTGAAGACTGCTTACTTTTGGTCTCTCGAGAGCATGATTAAAACTAAGATGTTTTAAGGGATAGTAAATGTTTCTGGGCAACTGAAATAACAATTCTGAAATTCTGCTATTTGTGCATTGACAATTCTTTGTTCCTAACAGTTCAGGAGATATCTAGGTATATCAGTTTAACAGCTGAGAAACCTAATTGGCTTGCATGAATACTAGTGGATATTTACCACTGAAGAGAAGGTTTACTAAAGCGAGCTTTTAACTCTTCTCAGGAAGATCATATTTTACAAAAGGTTATGTTTTCTAACAAGGTCATGCCTTTCCAAGGGTTATGATTATTCCAAATAGTGTGAATGCCAATTAATCTCCAAAAAAATCACACTTCCAAAAGCTTTTGGAGATTTCTGGTTTTCCCAAAAGGTTATGAATAGCCATTTTTTTAAAATGAATACAGCTGAATATATTTATAAGTAGACATAAACAGGATTGATCTGTTAAGTCTGTTCAATCATAAATTGATGTTAATTACTGGGAACAAGAGACAGAACTTTTCCTAGAAGCACTATGTAAGTGCTTGTAAGGGGGAAAAATCTGATCCATGTTCTCCCATGTAAGAGAGCTAATATGATGAAGCACTTTTGAGTGTTGGATTAAGATTCCCAAGAAATTGAAACCCAATTGGTGACCTTGGGCAAGTAATACTCTCTTAGTCTGAGAAAAGGCCAATGGTAAATCCCGTTTGAATAAATCTTGCAAAGAAAACTCAGTAGAAGGATTGCCCTAGGGTCACCATAGTCCTGAAGTGACTTAAAGGAACACAACAACAAACTATGTAAGAGAATAATTTCTGGTGAATTAGGAAAAATAATTTCATTAGAATAAAAACCCAATGTATCTCATAGGCTGATAACCAAGCTTATTAACAGCCCAGATTAACTACTATAAAGTAGAAACAATTCAACATGTCAAACACATGTTAAATGAAATATAGAACATAAAATAATCACCCGTTTCACCTCTTCATTCTTTCGTTGGACCCATTCTCTGTGTTTCTCTGCAGCAATTATTTTTTTCTTTTCACGTTCTTCGGATTCTTTCATTTTCACCATTTCTTTATGCATTGCCTATAGAGAGGGGCAAAAACCATCGTGATTGCTTTGCACACAGTTCAGTAAGTTTAAATCTCAATACTTTCTCACTGCAAGTATTGGACAAAATTTATTTTAAAGCAACAAAGATACAATAATTTCCAGGTTTTTCTTCCCCTAAATATACTTCTACATATCAGAAAGACACTGGTAATATTAATCAAATCTGAATCATATAAGCAACAAAATAGGATGCATCTCTAGTGATTCCGATATTAATTCTAAGGGTGGCACAGAACATGCACAGGGCCCATGGCAGGAGGAGACTACAGAACTCTTTGTGGGGTGCCCCAGGGGGCAATCCTGTCCCCTCTATTATTTAACATCTATGTCCGACCACTTGCTCGGCTGGTCCATAGCTTTGGGCTGGTGTGCCACCAGTACGCTGATGACACCCAGCTCGTTCTGGGGATGGAGGGCAGGCCCGGAACCGTACCCGATAATTTCCATCTGTGCCTCGAAGCCGTTACTGGATGGCTGCGAGCCAGTAGGTTGAAGGTGAATCCAGCTAAGACGGAGATCCTGTGGCTGGGTCGTCCGGGTGGGTTGGAGATCCAGCTTCCTCCCCTGGACGGCGTGACACTATGTCCGTCGTCGGCAGTTAAAAGTCTTGGCATCACTCTGGACTCTCGGCTGACGATGGAGACTCAAATCTCCGCCGTCAGTCGAGTTGCCTTCTTCCATCTTCGTCAGGCGAGGAAGCTGGCTCCCTACCTCTCCCGTCATGACCTAGCCACAGTGGTCCAAGCCACGGTCATCTCGAGGCTGGACTACTGTAATGCTCTCTACGTTGGCCTTCCTCTGTCGGTGATCCGGAAATTGAAGCTGGTTCAGAATGCGGCAGCTAGACTCCTGGCTGGCGTTCCGACGTCTGCCCATATAACACCTGTCCTGCAGGAGCTGCACTGGTTACCAGTGGAACACCGGATTACCTTCAAAGTGTTGGTCTTGACCTTTAAGGCCTTGAACGGTCTGGGGCCAGCGTACCTTAGGGACCGCCTTATCCCATACTGCCCCGCTAGGTCACTACGCTCTGAGGTGGGTCAGCTATTAGAGGTGCCCGGTGTCAAATTGTACCACCTGACGGCTACAAGGCGGAGGGCCTTTTCAATAATCGCTCTGACATTGTGGAATGCCCTCCCTTCCGGAATCCGGGTTCTTACGGATCTAGTCGCCTTCCGGAAGGCGTGTAAAACCCTGCTGTTCCGGCAGGCCTTTGGGTTTTAACAATAGGCTGGCAGGCCCCTTCCTTCTGGGTATACCACATTGATGTACTTATGGCGTTTTACTGTCTGTTGTTTCTGCTTTGTTTTATGGTGTTTTTACTCTGTTTTTACTCTGTTGAATATTCAACTCACTGTAAGTCGCCCCAAGCCATCCGGGAGTGGCGACTCACAAGTTTGAATAAATAAATAAATAAATAAATAAAAACTCTCTCACACAGACCATTATTTTTTAAAAAATAAGTCAATATAATTTCGATAATTCTTACCATTGTTATTTTTCAACATTTCTATAGTATTTTCCATGAAGAACTATGATTTTTCCCTTTGTGCAAAAAGATGCAAGACTGGGCTTGCCCTTCCCATCAATATGGAGTGTCTGCTCCTTCCCAGATATCCATTCACAGTTATATGGGGATGGATGTTTCCTACATGTGTAAAAGTCAACATAGGTAAGCCAAAAATTGTGCAATTAACATACTTTTCCTAAGACATCAACTGCACAAGTTTAGGCTGTGTAACATTATGGTCCAACAGAGATGTTGCACAGGGTGGGAAAGATATGTAAGTGGTCAAAGGAGCGGCCCATATGTTCTGTCTACTCAATACAACAGACTGAATTGCAGGAAGAATTAGGTTAGAGACTTTCTTAAGGTTACAGATGAAGTGAAAATCAAAATGTTTGTGATGGTGCAGTTTTCCAAATGTATTCTTCAATATTGTTTTCACATGAAGGTGAAATATTAGAATGTAGCCAAGTACAGTGACAAGGAAGGTATTTTCATTATGTTGCTAAACAGTATTTATACCTCCTACTGCACTGGTTCTCGATCTGTGGATCTCCAGATCCTTTGGCCTTCAACTCCCAGAAATCTCTACAGCTAGTAAACTGGTTGGGATTTCTGGGAGTTGTGGGACAAAACACCTGGGGGCCCACAGGTTGAGAACCACTGTCTGGAAAATAAGACATTCCAGGGTCACATTTCATTACTGAATTCATGCAGACCAAGACCTACAATGTTGCACTTTATGACAATGTCACATACAATGACTAAAGCAATGTCCCTGAGTTTCAGCCAGGCTTTTAAAAAAATCTAAAACAGCTGAAAGATACAATTTGTCCCTACAATTCTTGCCACTGGCATACCTTTTTGCAATGTAATGAATGTGACAATGTTCCATGCCAAAAGGAATGCTGAGAAGCTAGTGTGGGTGTTTGGATAAGAAACACCACCACTTCGCCCCACCACACAGGTTGACAAATGTAACCTGAAACAGTAAATATATATTTATACACATTTCCATATTATTTTGCTGTGATTCGGATTGGTTTGATGGGGAGGGAAAATACTACCTTACTTTGTTGTTTCTAGAAAAGTGGATGGATGGCAGAAATTGCACCTGCTCTTGTGAACTGTATGCATATGTGCTCCTGGGATGAGATAACTTATAAAAATTCCTCAGCTCAGTATGAATTAAAACAGGGGAAAATGAACTCTGCAAAATATGTGGACTGGTAGATTTCTAATTCAGATGTAACAAATCATTGAATGTGGCAGATCTCCGCCTCATGTATGCTCATCTGCCTATGCACTGGAAGAATATCTACAACTAGAAGTTAGTAATAAAATGCAGTTTTCTATTCTATGCTTGTTAACAAACCTGGACAAATCTCTCCAGAGAATCATATTTCAATTATATATAATGAGACAGGGTGTGGTGGATCCTGTTGTCTGGACATGTAGGTCCTTCACATACATACAGACAGCCACAGTTCAAGCAAGTGCACCATTAAACCTCAACTTCAAGCAATGCTTTAATATCCTAGCTTGTTCCAATAACTGGAAACCCTGGATAGATAACATAGCCAGTTTAAACAAGATTAGCATAGGGAAAACAAGTTGTAGGTACGTACCTGGGTATAGGTAGGCACTGAATTAATTGTCGAAATATTCCAGTACAGAGATATATGACATTGAAAAAAGAGATGTTCCAAATGCCTGCCTGTCCTGATCTATGTCTATTGCCTTTAAGTGTCAGGCAATGTTAAAACTATGTCTACCATTTCCCAGCCATGATTATAACAATATAACTCATAGAGAAATTGTGGTGAGAGGAGTCAAGTTTCTGCTCTGGAGATCCTTCAAAGGGCAGATGAATTGCCAAAATTTCACCAAAACAGGGGGGAGGGGAGAGAAAAGAGGTGGGCAGAAGCATAAGAAAGGTGTAGTCACACTCTTGGACATTTCCAATAAATCAATTCATACTTTTGGGGAACCACAAAAAGATTGCTCTAGCAGTTAGGGAGGGGTCAATGGCCATAAAAACATATTGCTCCAGGGCCACACTTTGCCTACTCTTGTCACAGCGCAATAAATCAAATACAGTGTAATGTGCTCAGATGTTTTATGACTCATTACATTCCTTGGCTTACCTGGGCACAGCATAAACTATGGTGCCCTAAATCCTTAAATGCAGATATATATATAAACCATAAAAATAAAGGTTTAAAAGAAAGTTCAGGTTTAAGTCATTATTGCAGCTAGATAAGAAAAAGTAGTTACCAATCAACCAGAACACATAGTACAAGACAGACACTTGCAAACAATAGAGAAATCATCAAAGAATGAGCAAGTGAAAAAAGCATCTATAGTTATTACAATATAAAGTACAAAGTAATTTTTTTAAAATCGGGGATGTGTTTTTCAGTATCTGTCTAGTCAGTGCCAGATGTTTAAAAAAATCAAAATATTTACCTCCAAAGCTTGTGCTTGAAAACGAGCACGCTGCTCTTTTTCTTTGCAAATGAACCACTCTTCCCATGCGGAGAGGGAATTTTCCAAAGATGACAGATCATCCGTGTATGTATCGTTACTGTGTTCAGCACTGTGAAGCAATACTTTATAAGTCAGATGCAATAATTTAGGTGAACACCATTTTGGAAACATTGTATCATTGAATTACATAGTGGGAGAAAGCTAGAATATAATAAAATAAATAAATAAAATACATCTCAAAACATTTTAACCACCCTTCATCACTATTCACATTTCAAGAGGCCAAAAACAATTTGTGTCTTAATATCATATTAAAAGCCCTTTTAGCTCTGAACTGAAAGCACAAAATGAGAGCAATGCAGGAGAAAGCTATTTTACATGAGCCCAGGAATGGCTTCTTCAAACTAAGGTTTCCACACAACGGAGACACTTCTAGCATCTTTACAACACTGTTATTATCATGGCATTATACACAATGTACTTATCCACTAGGGCAGTGGAAATAACTGGTAAAAATATACTTTTTGCTGTATCATCCCCCATCTAAGAGAATTTTGGAGCCATATCTTATTAATATAAATACACTCACATGATAATGCATTAACTCTTTAAAGTACATAATGCCAATAAATGCCCTAATTTTATTTATTTATTCGATTTTCTATACCGCTCTTTCCTGCAGGCTCGGGGCGGTTCACATACAACCAAATTAAAACGAATCATACAGCAATAGACATAAAATTGCATAGAAATGCAATACAGTTACATAAAATGGAATAAAATGCAAGTAGTACATAAAATGCAATAGAAACGGAGAACGGTAGGCGGATTACAACATCCGAGGGCTTTAATTGAAGGCAAGCCTGAATAAAGTGGTTTTGCATGCCCTCCGAATGGAATGAGCTCTGTGATGGCCCAGACATCATCTGGCAGTGTGTTCCATAGTGCCGGTGCCGCAACTGAGAAGGCGCGTTGCCTTGTTGTGGAGAGATGACAAGAGTGAATTGATGGCACAGTTAGAAGGTTTCGCTCTTCCGAGCATAGTGATCTCGGGGGAACATATGGGGTGAGGCGGTCCCTCAGGTACACTGGCCCTAGAACATACAAGGCATTGAAGGTCAAAACCAACACCTTGAAGACAATTCGGTACTCGATTGGTAGCCAGTGCAAGTGCTGAAAGATGGGGGTAACATGCTCTCTTACTGGTACTCCCACCAGCAATCGTGCCGCAGCGTTTTGCACTAGCTTGAGTTTCCGGATTGTCGACAAGGGAAGGCCTATGTAGAGGGCATTACAGTAGTCTAACCTCGAGATGACCGTCGCTTGGATTACCGCAGCCAGGTCGTCCCTGGATAGGTAGGGGGCCAGTCGCCTAGCATGTCGCAGATGGAAAAATGATGTTTTGCTGACCATGGAGACCTGGGCCTCCATGGACAGCAATGGGTCCAACTGGACCCCCAGGCTTTTTACCAAAGATGATGGGCTTAACTGCTCACCATCCAGGATAGGCAACCGGCACTCATCCAACCCAGGGCAACCGGGCCACAGAATCTCCGTCTTCGATGGATTCACCTTCAGCTGGCTGGAACGCAGCCAACCAGTCACGGCCTCAAGGCATTGATGGAAACAATCGGGTACGGTGTCCGGCCTGCCGTCCATTCTCAGCACCAGCTGGGTGTCATCAGCGTACTGATAACACTCCAGACCAAATCGCGAACCAGCTGGGCCAGCGGACGCATATAGATGTTGAATAATAAAGGGGAAAGGATGGCCCCCTGGGGTACCCCACAACTTAATGGGAGTCTCCCAGAGACCTCCTCCCCCCTCTCCACACGTTGTTCCCGGTCTTGGAGGAAGGAGGCCACCCACTTAAGGGCAGTCCCCCTAACTCCCGTCACGGCTAAACGGTGGGTCAATAGTGTGTGATCTACAGTATCAAACGCTGCTGTGAGATCTAACAACACAAGCAGGGCTGACCCGCCATGGTCCAGCTGGCAGCGAAGTTGATCTGTAATGGCGACAAGCACGGTCTCCGTCCCATGCCCAATACGGAAGCCAGGAAGGGATCAAGTCCAGCTGTGTCATCTAAGAACCGTTGCAGCTGATCCGCTGCTGCCCTCTCAATTACCTTTCCTAGGAACGGCAAGTTGGAAACCGGTCGGTAATTGGAGGGAACCGAAGAGTCTAAATTCGGCTTCTTCAGCAGCGGTCTTACCATAGCCTCTTTCAAACCCCCTGGGAACACTCCTTGCTCAAGGGAGCTGTTGATAATCTTACCCAGGGGGTCTCGTAACCCCTCCCGGCAAGATCTAACAAGCCAGGAGGGGCATGGGTCAAGGGAGCAGGTAGTTGGTCTGGCTACATCTAGTAGCTTATCGACAGCTGCTGCGTCCAGCAGTTGGAAACGGGTGAAGGTGGGCCCATTGAGAGGCGGCGGAGTCTCGGGTTCACTTACTGTATCAAATGTGGCTGGGATGTCCTGGCGGAGAATTGAGATTTTGTCGGTAAAATAGTTCTGAAAAGCCTCAGCTGAAGGAGCCAAATCCCTATCATTTAGGACAGTTGGAATTGTTGTCAAAGATCGAATTATCTTTAAAAGTTGAGCTGGGCGTGAACTAGCCGACTCTATCAAGGAAGAATAGTAGACTTTGGCATCCTTGATAGCTTGCTCATCCTTAAATTGTTTATAAGCTAATCTCGATGCTCCATCACGGAGACCTCGCCACACGTCCTCTAGCTGTCTCTTCCTCCATTTCATCACTCGCAGCTCCTCAGTGAACCAAGGTGAGTGAGTTCTACGGGGGACGAGAGAGCGTCTGGGGGCAATCTCGTCTAAGGCAGTGGAAAGACAGGTGTTCCAAAGTTCCACTTGCCTGTCGATTGAGTCGCTGGTGAGCTCCAAGTCCCTCAGAGCATTCAGGAACCTAGTGGGTTCCATAAGTCTCTTCGGGCGAACCAAAATGGGTTCGGCACCCTTACAGGGCAGGGTGGCCATCTCGAGTCGGACTTCCAGGACACTGTGATCCGACCATGGAGCCTCTATTGTAGAGGTTGGGATCACTTGAATTCCAGGGTGTGCCCGGCCTGATGTGTGGGACCAGTCTTACATAGTGAGAGTCCTAGTGTTTCCATGGTGGACACCAGGTCCATGGCTGCTGTTGAAGGGGAGGTGGTATCGACGTGGACATTGAAGTCCCCCAAAACAATAAGTTTAGGGAACCTCAATGCCAACTCCGACAGCATCTCCAGCAGCTTAGGTAGACTCTCTGTTGGTGCATTGGGTGCTTGGTACACCAGCAGAAAGGCTACACTCTCACTGGAATCCCACACGAGGCCAGCACACTCCAATCCTGGGATGTTCGCCGTTGGAACCGTCCTGAAATTGAAGTTGTCTCGACCGAGAATCCCCTTGGTCTCTCTGTCCTCGTCTGGTAGCTAGCAATGTAGCCAGGTGATGTTAGCTTGTGCACTAGGACTTCGTCCCCAGCCTGCAGCCATGTTTCAGTAATGCAGGCTAAATCTACATTCCTCTCAAGGAGAAAATCCCTGATAGTCATGGCCTTGTTCCGCACGGATCTCGCATTTACTAGTACCAGAGTTGGAGAAGAGATATTTGGAGTCTCACCAACAGTGTACCTAGGGATAGCTCGTAGGTCAGAAGGTGGCCGAGTCTCTCTCTGACTCTGTCTCCTTCTCTCATATGGCCTACGTCTACCATCCCTTCTACCCCTCCCCGAGATCACTGGAATTCTCCGCCCCTTATCCCCATCTTCTTTTGGTACATTTAAGTGTCCGGTCTCCGACCCGCCCTCTGAAAAGGGGTCACCATATGATTTACTTTGGCCAGGCTAGTTTTTGCCAGGCTCTGGTCATTTGGGTCTGAGGTAGGTGCCATATTTAAAATGGAACCTATTTTCCCAGTTTATACTGGTTACAGAACCCAACTTTTCTGACACTAACATTGTATTGCCCATCGTCCTGAACAACTTTCTTCACTTTCCTGACCAAAACTGAAAAAAAGTCAGATTTTTTTAAAAAATCACTTGTTAGCATTACATTAAATCTGTTATTAAACAGTTTAAAACCACATGAAATAGTAAAATGAATTGCTTTAAAAATCAGCTCTGTGACACCCTTTCTCTGGCAAAAGGAGTTTCCACAACCAACATTTCTCCTTATAAAAGTTTGAAAAATGCCCCTGCTACTGTTTTAGCACACTGTGTGTGAGAGAGGGGGGGGTTGTTCTTCAAAACAAGAAATAGACTTTAGGCCACTGACTGAGATTTTCATTTTTTTTTACTTTCTCAAGGGCAAAAACTCTATAAACATCCTGGGTTTACCCCTGTTCTACTTCTAAAACTACACAAACAGCAATATAGAAAAGGTAAAATACACTTAATATTTCTTTAAACATTGCTTAACTGATGATAGATTACAAAATTTAGTTTATAATTATAATTAAAAAACAATTTTTCAGTACATATTTTTTAAAAATAGTTAATCTGTAATTACAACTCCCAGTTTGTTCTTAGTGACCCCCCCCCCTTTGTTGCAGGTTGTCTTCTTTTTTAAAAAAAACACACACACAAACATACCACAATGTGAATTTCTTCAACTGAACTATGGTTGAGACAGAAGGCAAAATCTAACTCCCGTTGGTCATTCAGAAGCATGATCCTAACCCACGGAGATGTGTGACATTTGTATACCCAGGATGGACTGAGAACAGTGCTGTATACTGCTTTCAACTAGCTTACTCTGAATGTTACAGATAAATACAGTTCTTGCAGGAACATTATCTTCAAGCAGGCATGTAGCTAGGGGGGGGGGCTAAGGGGGCTTCAGTCCCCGAAATTCTCAGGGTGGTCCGTGAAAGGCCTTACTGGTACATTATTTAAACTGTTATGTCTATTCATATCATGATCTGATCACCATGCTCATTATATCCCATATTAATAGGGTTATTGGGATAACAATACAAAAGGTTTGCTAGGGTAGACCCTCTTCCACCCAGTCTCCGCCCCCCCCGAATCAAAATCCTGGCTACGGCCCTGTCTTCAAGTGATAATCTGCAGTTTACCTGAAGCTATAAAATGCCCTTTATTTCACCCAGCAAATGCTCGTAATCAGAAACTGAACCAAGTGATTTGGAGTATCCTCGAAACCAGTGTTTAACTCTGCTTCTCTGGGGTTTTTTGGGCTTCAACTCCCAGAAATCCCAGCCATCTTTCTTACCAGATGTTAGGATTCGTGGGAGCTGAAGTTCAAAACATCTGGAGGACCAAAGGACAATAACAACAACGGGTGTTTCAAAAAGGTGGCCTCCGTTTGAAATTGCTGTATCTCTGCAACCAGAAAGCTGCCTGTAAATGAAACTCTTCAGCACTTGAAAGGGTGGGACAAAGAGCTTCAAAATGACTGCCACTAGATGCCACTCCCAACACACAAACCGCCCCTGCCCTCCATCATTCACAAGACAGCAACCTCGCAACAGAAGACCTCATATAGGGGATGGTTTTTTAATATTTGTTTCTGGCACCAAATGGTAACACTTGATAACTAATGAAACTATTAGGAACTTTTTGTATAATTGTAACATGTTGCCATCTTGAAATATACAAGCAGTCCTCAAGTTATGAAAAACATAGGTTCTGTAGGTTTGTTCTTAAGTTGAATTGTGTGTAAGTCAGAACAGGTACATTTTAAGTGTAACTCCAGCCCTATATATGTGTGTGTGTGTGTGAGTGTGTGTGAGAGAGAGAGAGAGAGAGAGAGAGCAAGAGCGCGCGAGAGTGTGAGTATAGGGAAGGGTTAATAATACCCCTGTGGAGTTGGTTTTCACCTCACTTTCTGTCCCTGTGACAATTGGATTTTGAAGAATTTGGGTTGTTGTGGAAACACAGATTGGTGTTAAAGCTCTAGCTGAGACACCTTTTCCCCATGATGACACTTTCAGGAGTGAATTTCCCTTCCTAGGGGTAGATTTCTCTCACTTCCTGTTGTCTCAGCCCCATTCTTATCTGCGAGTTGTTTGTCAGATGTTTGTAACTTGGGGATCGCCTGTACACTGCTCTGAAACAGTATATAGGCAGTCCATGACACAGAATGGGTAATGCCTGGCTTGACAATAGTCCATGTGAAAAAGATCTTGGGAGTCTTTGTGGACAACAAGTTGAACATGAGCAAACAAACAATGTGATGCAGCAGCTTAAAAAATCCCATGGGAATAGAGCATCTAAATCAGGGGTGGGGCAACCTACGGCCCGCGGGCTGGATGCGGCTTGGCAGCCGATTCTGTCCGGCCCGGGGAGGGCGTTGGGGGCGGGGCCAAGAGGAAGGGGTGCTGCTGCTGCCATCCCATCGCGGGCTCTATGGGGCCTGTGTCGGCAGACAGGCCAGAGGAGCAGCGGCTTTGGAGTGCCTGCCAACCCTGGAGGCGATCTGGGCCTGCAGCAGGAGCACTCGGCGACCTGAGGGGGTTGATCGCCCTGGCGACCCGGAAGACTTGATCGTCTTTTGGGTCACCAGGGCGACCAGCCACCTCAGATCACCGACTACTCCCCCTGCAGGCCCGGATCGCCTCCAGGGACGGCAGGCACTCCATAGCAGGGCGATCAGCTGGGGAACGGCTGGGGGCGAAAGCGGACGGAGGCCTGCAGCCTCCGATCGCCTGCTGCTCTGCTCTCCCCTGCTGCTGTGGCAGCTGGGTCTGCTTTGCCATCCTCTGGGCTGCTGCCATTGGGCCATTCCATCTTGGGATCCTTCCTCTCTTGAGGATGTCAGCCTTCATCTTGGTTCACACCTTATCTTCTCGAATTTAATGTAATTTTATTATTGCTTTGTTTTTATTATTTTATAATAATTTTATTATAATAATATAATAAATAATATAATATGTTATATTATAATTTCAATATATTATAATTTCTATATATATAACTATAATATAATAATTATGATATTAATACTAATAATATATGAATATTTCTTGCTATATTAATATGTTAATATTAATGATGTGTAATATATAGTAAATAAATAATATAGATTAGAATGTAGTTCAGCCTTTAGGTGCGGCCCTCCATAATATTTTTTGGCTCTTGTGTGGCCCCTTGGAAAAAATAATTGCCCACCCCTGATCTAAATGGAGGAAAGTCAGGATTACCCCTCTATTTTGTTTTGGTTGGACCTCACCTGGATTAGTGTCTCCCATTCTGAGTACCACAGTTTAAAAGAGATATTGACAAGCTGGAAGATATCCAGAGGGCAACTAAAATGATCAAAGGTCTGGAGACCATGCTCTATGGCCCCTTCCACACAGAGATGAATAAAATCCCACAATATTTGCTTTGAACTGGGATATATGGTAGTGTGGATTCAGATAACACAGTTCAAAGCAGATGTTCTGGGTTATATTGCTGTGTGGAAGGGCCTTATGAGGAGCGACTTAAAGAACTGGGTGTGTTTAGCCTGCCAAAAAGAAGGCTGAGAAGAGACATGACAGCCATGTATAAATATGTGAAAGGATGTCATAAGGAGGAGAGAGTAGGCTTGTTTTCTACTGCCCTTGAAACTAGGATTCGGGGCACTGGGTTCAGACTACAGTCGTGGTTTTAACCTTTTTTTGACCAGGGATCACTTTCCAACATTAGTACCAAAAGGGTTACAAATCTGTTTGTGGTTAATTTGGGATGCTGATTCAGAAAATTGCAAAGACCACATCAGCTATAGTTTCTGATACAGAACATAAGCCATCCAGTAGTCGCCATCTGCTCACCCACAGAAAACCATATTTAATTATCAAGAGCTGATGTGGCAGTAGTCATCTTTTGTGAGTAGTCAGCCTCTCCCCTCTCGACATACCCGTTGCCTTGGCACTATAAGAGGGTTTTGCAAGAACAATCGCTCTCATTGCTGCGTGCTTTCAAGGCAATGGTGTAGAAACGGTAAGGCCAAATGGTAAGGCAACGGTGTAAAAATGGTAAGGTTTTTGGGAACCGCTGGTGATCCATGGACCACAGGTTAGGAACCACTGGATTACAGAAAAAGAGATTCCACTTGAACATTATATCAGAAATATTAAATATTAACTAGGTATTTTATTTAGAAAAATGTGAGTCAAACACCGAAAGGATTAAATGGATGCAACGACTCAGCAAAAGCTGTAGTTCAATATAAGCAGGTGTGCCTGTAGCTTAGTAGGCCTCTGTGTTAGTTTGCCTCAGTGGGAGAAAGGTCTCAGTCTGTGAGAAGGTCTCATTGTGTGAGGTAGGCCTTAGTCTGTGAGGTAAGCCTCGGTATGCAAAGGCGTCATGTGTGAAGCTCCAGTGTGAAGGTTGAACTTTATTTGTATCATGGAAACCTTAATCTTGAAAAGGTTAACAACCATATTATTCTGCTATAAAGAAATTCCTCCTATGGAAGAGATAACATTGGTCTGTGTGTTTTTGTTCTTATAATCGCTTTGGGTTAATGGTGCTGGTCACGCTGCTCCTAAGTTACACTGCTGTACATTTATGAGGATGGTCTTTCGTTAATAAGCCCACTCGCCCAACACATTAGGAAGAATTTCCTGACTGTAAGAGCTGTTCAGCAGTGGAACTCCCTGCCTCCGAGTGTGGTGAAAGCTCATTTCGTGGAAGCTTTTAAACACAGGCTGGTTGGTCATCTGTCGGGGCCACCCAGCCTCTAATTGTGCTTTTCCTGCACGGCAGGGGGTTGGACTGGATGACCCATGTGGTGTCTTTCAACTCTATGATCCTATAGGACAGGCCAGGGCAAACTTCGGCCCTCCAGGTGTATGGGGCTGGATGGGGCATAGGCGTTTGGCTTCTTTTTCATTGCAACTATCAAGCAACCAGAAACAATCACTCGTCATGACTTTGGTTTAGTTGCGAGTCTCCTGCAGGCACGGGCAAACTTGGGCCCTCTCTCCAGGTATCCTGGACTTCGGCTCCCATAATTCCTCACAGCCTCAGGCCCTTTCCTTTTGCATAAGAGGCGGGGGGGAGGGAGGGCCTGGGGCTGTTAGGAATTATGGGAGTCGAAGTCCAAAATACCTGGAGAGAGGGCCCAAGTTTGCCCGTTCCTGGTCTACTGTCAGAACAGCAACACCCCTATTGTGGCTGGAGGGGCCTTACCTATAGTGCCTCATCCTCTGAGGGATGTCTGTCCTGCTGCTGGCACACTCCTCCTGGAAGCTTGGCGAGGCCAGGGCGAAGAGTGAAGGCCGAGGGCAGCCCCCCTCGAGGTCGGAGCTCGAGAGCGGGGTGGAGTGGGCTGCCCCCCCGCGTGGGCCTCGGAGGCGTGGAAGTGGGCATGGTGGTGGTGGTGGTGGTGGTAGTGTGAGGGACCTGCGGGGGAGACGGCGGCACAGTCAGCCCCTGCCCCGCTTCCGCTGACCTTACTAACCCTGCCCGCCCCTTTGAGGGGTTGCCTCAACCGCCCTCGCCGCCGCCGCCTCCGCTGCGGGGGGAAGCCGTTCGACCCGTCGCCAACGCTTTGAAGCCCTCCCAGCGGCCCCCGCGGCGCAGGCGCCTCCGCCAATCGCCACAAAGCCGCGGGCGCCATGGCAACGCGGGGGACGCTTGCGGCCTGCTCGCCCCGCCCCCTTCCCTCCCGGCGCCTTTTCTGCCCGCCTCGAGGCCTCCCTCCCTCCTGCCCCTCCCCCTCCCTTTCCTGCCTTGCGTCCCTCCTCATGGCAGAACAAAAACAATAATTAAACAGCACCCTTACGTTTGAAGCCGCCCCCGCCCCTTTCTCATCTCATCTCTTGAGCGGATTACCTCAACAATGCCTCTGTTTCCGTCACCACCTACCTACAGCCACGCCTTTCTTCCATCAGGATAATGCTAGGTCACTGCTGAGGCTTTATTTGGGAAGGATGGGTCCACGCTGCCACATAATCCAGTTTTGGACTGCCTACACCGACCAGTTTAAACCGCATTATTTGGCATGGTAGAGCCCCTTCCACACAGCTGAATAAATAATCCCCACATTTTCTGCTTTGGACTGGAATAGACTCAGATAACCCAGAGCCCTTCCACACAGCCATATAACCCAGAATATCAAGGCAGAAAACCCCACAATATTTGCTTTGAACTGGGTTATCTGAGTCCACACTCGGATAATGTGGGATTTTCTGCCTTGATATTCTGGGATATAAGGCTGTGTAGAAGGGCCCTTGGTTTCCCCCAAGGATCTCCTCTGAGGCAGCTTCCGCACTTCAGAATTATAAGAGTTTCACGCCAAATTAACTGCCACGACTCAATGTTATGGAATCCACACTTAGCTAATTTTCTGTCTTGATATTCTGGGATATAGGGCTGTGTGGAAGGTCCTCCAGTTAGCTAAAAATCTTACAAAACTACAAATCCCAGAATATCAAGGCAGAAAATTAGCTGAGTGTGGAGTGAGATAAGCCAGTTCAAAGCAGATGTTGTGGGCTTTTCTGCCTTGATATTCTGGGACATAGGACTGTGTAGAAGGGCCCTCCGAGAGCCCTAGTCCCACAACAAAACTACAAATTCTGCAGTGTGGGTGATCTCGGAGAATGCACCTACACTGTACAATGAATGCAGTTTGACACTACTTTATCAGCCATGGCTTAAATCTACAGAATCGTGGGAGTTGTAGTTTCTTAAGATTTTTAGCTAACTGGAGGGCCTTCCACACAGCCCTATATCCCAGAATATCAAGACAGAAAATCCCACTACATCTGCTTTGAACTGGGTTATCTGAGTCCATACTCAGATAATGTGGGATTTTCAGCCCTGATATTTTGGGATATAGGGCTGTGTGGAAGGGCCCTGGGCTACCATGAGATGCAGAGTTAACCTTAAGTTATGCGAGTGTGGAGAACAGCAAACCACAGACCACTTACTACAATGCAGTCCGAGTCCCACCACATGCACAATGAAGGACCTCCTTACAGCAACACCAGAGGCACTCCAAGTGGCCAGCTTCATAGAATTATAAAGTTGGAAGAGACCTTGTGGGACATCCAGTCCAACCCCCTGCCAAAAAACAGGAAAATCGCATTCAAAGCACCCCTGACCATCCAACCTCTGCTTAAAGCCTCCAAAGGAGACTCCACCAGTCTGGAATAGAGTTCCACTGCTGAACAGCTCTCACAGTCAGGAAGTTCTTCCTCATGTTCAGGTGGAATCTCCTTTCCTGTAGTTTGAAGCCATGGTTCCGCCTCAGTGTCTCCAGGGCAGCAGAAAACAAGCTTGCTCCCTCCTTCCTTCTGGTCAAAGGAAATTTTGTATAATGTCAACTTTTAAACTTTGTATTACCAAGACATATAACTTCCTAATTAAAATTGAAATCAGTGTTTTTGGTTAGACTATAGCTATCCAACACTTTTGTAATTGGAGTGTTGGAAGGAATACTGCTACTTTTTAGTTCGTGTAAGTTAGAGCTTATCAACACAATAATTGAAATGCTTCAATGCGTTAAGACTGTCGTTAAAGATTTAACTTACAAATCATTTAGTCATTCATCATGCAGCAATGTTGTAACAATCCATTAAGTAAGTGCAACAGGTATGTGTGTGTGTGTGTCAGGAGCAACTTGGGAAACTAGAAGCCGCTTCTGGTGAGTGAGAAGGACATTGTATGGGGACACCCAGCTGTTTTACCATCCTGTAGGAGGCTTCTCTTATGTCCCCGCCTGAGAAGCTGGAGCTGACAGATGGGAGCTCACTCCACTCCCTGGATTCAAGCTACTGACATTTTGGGCAGCAGTCCTGCAGCACAAGGGCTCATAGTTCAGCAGTGCAGGAAGAGGAGAATAAAGCAGTAAATGACTGGCTTGCCTTAATGCTTCAAATGCACAAGACAAACTTGCAGTCTTGACTTTTCAACAGTACTTAACGAAATCCTCTGTGTGCAAGCAAAAGCAGATTTTGAAATCCTAAGAACTCAAGTGGGGAGCAAGAGAATTTGAATGAGATACATACATATATACATACATTTTCTCACTGTAATATTAGCTATAGGTTGCATGCCTTCTTTTAGCATTCAGTTAACAGCTAAGAGAATTCTATTTTGAACAATAGTTTTTTTCCCAATAGTCTACTAGTTAAGAACATCTCCAGAAATTCTTGCTTTACGTGGCAGTTTCTATGCATCTGTGACAACCTGATATCCCCCCCCCCAATAGAGTCCAATATCACCTATACTCCAGAAATAGTTTACAAATAAATCTGAAGAAATTGTTTTCATTTCACATCAAAGTCAAACACAGAAATGAGTGCTGTGCAAAACTTCACTTGGTAAATTGCACACAAGCACTGTCCATCTCTCAGAGTGAGGTTGAAACACACACTTATATACACATAGAATAGATTTCAACCTTCTGTAAACATTGCTGAGTTCTATATTTAATTTTATTGTCAGAACAATTATGGAAACCAGTGTGGTGAAGCAGTCTGGGCATTGGAATAAGCCTCTGGAAGACTAGGGTTCGAATCCCCGATTGGTCATGGAAACTAGCTGGGTAACATTGGGTAAGTCACACTTTCTCAGCCTTAGAAACATGCACACAGAGAAGAGCACACTGCCTACTGCCTGCTACAAAGTAATGAACAAAAAAGAAAACTACTGAGTGTGCACATCTGAGAAAAGGTAGCATTCTGGATTTAAGTGAATCATTATGAGTATTATGACGCTTGGAGCTTTTAGCTCTGAAAGCACATTTCATATGGACAAGTCGTGTTTTGAATAATATATATACAGTAAAAAGTCACAACCATACCAGCAGAAAAATTCATATTGAATCTGTAAGTCCATTTCAGCGATGAAAGTATAGAAACACAACACTTCATATCTACCCTTGTTCTCAGTTTCCATAGATTTTACTATGAATGATTCAGGCTTACAAAAATTACAGTATACAAGAATGATAGCATCCCATATTTTGTACAAGCTAAATAATTTTTGATATACAAAGTTTCTGGTTTTATTATAACAATGTACAACCAATGTTTATTTACATTGCAAAAAGTATATAAACCACAATTTAAACATTCTGCTACTGGCAGCTGCTCTATTTCAGGAGGTAGCTTTAATTAACAAAATGCACTGAAGCCACATTTCCCGTCATGTGTTTTATCCAATAATTTACAATACAGAGAAAAAAATATTTTTATACACACTATATACAATTTAGTTTTCCTAAAAGCAAGCTAGATTAAATCATTTTGCAAAAATTGATCCAGAATTTCTGGTATGGCAGTGGATTTACAAAAAATGTTAATGTTTGTTTTGAAAATGCTATGATTTAGTTTGATCATGAATTCAAAATTTTATTCTGCGCAAACTTCAAACTAAGAAGAACAAGGATCAGACGTAAATATAAATCAAGCAGGGCCTTAAAATGCAAGAATTAACTTATCCCAAGCTTTGATTTTAATTGAAGCCCATTTACACACTACTGTAAGGTAGCGGCAAAATATTTCTATGTGGGAGAGCAGCTTACTTCTAAGTTTAGAAGGTTTCCAATGATTTTTATTCCAAATAAATTTGCAATGTTCAGGCATACTATACTGGGTGCAAACTGCTATGTATAACTGCAGCACATAGTACTTTGCACTCAGATTAATAGGCCTTTTCTCCTTTCTCACTTCGGTCTCAGCAGAGTTTAGTAGCAATGTGGGATGCCATTTGGGGCACCAAAGGTGGAATAGTAGCCACAGCCATTTTTAGTAGGGCTTTCTGTACATGCTTCTATGCAGACACACTGTGGTCACTATTTTTAATAGGGGCAACCTCTATCAAGCACCCAAATGGCTGCCCCACTTGCAACTGTGCTCAGGCTGAAGAAGGAGGGAGGGAAGGCTGATGTTTTTTCTCCAATTTGGGTAAGGGGTGGTGGTTATGGGATGGAAGCTTCTCGCTTCTGCCTCTTGTCTTTAATAGAGTCAGGTTTCCTCTCTCAACCCCTTCCCTTTTTCGGGTCGCATTTTCAATCTTTTCATCATTTATATTCCTTTCCCTATCCCTATTTGTATAGGTGTAGACATTTTCAGATCTGCAATGCAATTGACCACTATTCCCCATTGTGGCTCTTCAAATAAACAGAATCTTCTTCTCTTTAGCTCTTAGGTATGTTGCCTACATGCATTTTTGAAAAAAAAGAGGAAAACATTGTTTGTTACATATTCCCAATATTTACTCTCTATCCATGGGTCATAGCAAAATCCTTAACTTTGGTCACTAAACCTGCCTTTGGCTTGTACATGAGATTGACTTATACAGGAGTATATAAAATGTATTTCCATTGCTAAATAACATTTTGCCCCATGACAGCTATTTATGATGTTACACAGTGTAGATTTCCATGGCCCGTTCCATTATCCCAAGACAAATAGCACAACTCAAATATTCACAGGCCTTCCACCACACACATGCAGTTCCATCATGGTGACCAGGGTGTAGCCTGTTCTCCTCTAAGTTAAAATGTTGTAGGGATCCATGTCCCCTATATTTTCCCTCATTGTGCAGGTGCACATGCTCCCACCATTTGTGGACTGCTCCATGTGCACAGTGGAGGCTGGGGAAATCACCATAATGACACAAACCAAACACAGATTTGGAGATCAAGAGAAAAAGCAAACTGAGGCCACAGAGTAACACATGAGTTTGGCAAACATGTTTTGATACTTGGCTAGCAAGTGAAATCCCCAACTTGCCAATAGCTTGAATTCTGAAGATAGAGCATACTGAATCCAGAATTCATCACAAGGGCTGGGATTTTCTATAATAATAATTTGATAAATTATGTACTACATATTGAAATAAAACCATATTGCAGACCAGTTAAGCCATTGATTATTTGCCTCACAGTTGCACATAGGAAGAATACTCCCAGATTTTGGCCCTGCAGTAAATTGTCCTGAGATTGAATCAGAAATGCTATACAAAAGTTAGCAACAGTTCTCATTCCCCCACCCCACCTCCCTCATTTACAGCTTTGTTGTATTTTGTTTGATCGTAAAACATGGCAGAATTCACATTACAACAGAAGCAGTAAGTTACAATTGCATACTCATCTGAAAGAATATTGTAAGAACATAAGCATAATATATAACTGGTTGCCAAGGGGAAAGGGGAGTTAAAATGATTATATAAATTTTGGTTTTCCAATTATTTACACTAAGAGCAACAGCTCTCCTTTTAAGTGATAGCCCAACACATTTGTTGCTTTATATTCTTATTTATATCTAGTATCAAACAATGATTTTTAAAAGTGCTTCTAGGTAAAAAAAGAAAGTTGAAAAAAGCCA
Source organism: Anolis apletophallus (assembly GCA_030556195.1). NCBI lineage: Eukaryota > Metazoa > Chordata > Lepidosauria > Squamata > Anolidae > Anolis > Anolis apletophallus. The sequence continues at coordinate 75,766,754 of JARBWK010000002.1, forward strand.
ATGTCTATATAAATCATCATGTCCTTTTTAGCACATGTTATGCAGTGAAGTCTTTCAGTCTTTAATCCTTGGTATGTTGTAGGCATAACGAACCAATGGGAAACCTCTGGTTTGATAAAAACAGGCACGCCCACAGGCCTGTACTTGATCTGAACTGTCTGAGACAAAAGAGTCCTCTTCATCAGCATAATCCGAATGGGCAGATTGGGTACCACAATCTGACCAGTAGCCATCTGGCCTTTGACAAGGGACTACTGTCAGAGCAGGACAACTGTGAGATTTTATTAAGTGTTTGCATGGCACAGGTTTGGATATAAGCAATGACTCACAGCACTCACACATGGTAAGGTTGCCCTGCAGATGCGTGTACATGCCACAATCGTAATAGAAATCCTGTGTCCCACAGCCACCTTGTGTATTGACAGCAACTGTTCCAGTACCATTCTTCTTGGTGATGTGCCATATTAACAACTTCCAATCTTCCTTGAATTTAGGGTTGAAGAACACATATAAGACTGGATTCAAACAAGCAGGCAATGGGAAAAATATCAGAGTGACAGATTTCATGATTTCAGGGCTAATAGAGATTGCAGTGATGAGTGGTGCAAAGGAGAAAAATGCCACAGGGCAAAAAAATATGCAGTTGGTGAAGATCAGCCAAGCAACATGTTTAATCATGCTGGCTTGTGTGTTTTCAGACAAGTCTTCTTTTTCCAAGTTGCAGTAAAGTTTGGTATAAATAATAGCCATTAGCAAAAAGGCTAAGGAATTTAGGAGCACTAAAGTCACTGTAAAGCCCAAGGAAGGTGTTTCTCCAGTGGGAAAGGGCAGGCAAAGAGGTGATGCAGAATACTCTCCCTTATGGAAAAGTGGCAAACACCCAGCTACCAATGCACAGAGGAAAGCAAGAGTGGCTGCAATTCTAAACTGCTTTTGATGATTGCTTTTGCCTTTTTTAAGGATAACCTTTGCAGATAAGCTCCGCTCAATAGCAGCTAGCATTAGAAACAAAATGGCGCTTTCTGAAGAGAAGATTGCCAGAAACCCAGCAACTTTACAGCCACTGCCTGTCTCCCACCAGATACCATATTCTGCAAACCTCCCCCAAGAGACTGCATCCAAGAAAGTTAATATACCGGTGTAGATCCCCATAAGCAAATTAGATACAGAAATCAAGCCTATGAACAGTTTGGATGAAGGCAGTGAAGTACAAGAAGCAAATATGGTCAATATGACAAGCATGTTGAAGAACAAAGCAACCAGAAAAATAAACCAGACGGTAAGACGAATCATCCAGCTTCCAAGTAAATATTCACAGGGTTTGAAAGCACCTTAAAAAGAAAAGAAAAACAAAGGAATATTTTAACGAAGTAAACAAACAAACAAACCAGAAGCCAGTTATCTATATGCTTTCTCAACATTGTTAGGGCCATGCATTACTTCTGGAAACAGCATTTAAAACCCTACATAGAGTTAGATGACCCTAAAGAAATGCAGATATAGCATTATTAATAAAAATGCCCTTGAAGTTATAATAATTCAAATGAAGAACCATCTGAAAATATCTCTCAAGCAAGACAGGAATGTTTCAGAGTTCAATGAGGCTTCAGCTAATTGTATGTTTACAGAGCATAGACATAATTGAACCCAGAAGGCTCTCTATCACTATTTCTCCCACCTCCCTTTTAAAAAAGGAGTCCATACTCTAGATTTTACTTTTAAGACATCATTTTATTATTTCTATTTCTAAATCATCCTTCTTTCACTGAAATCAAAGTTAGTCCATGATAGTATAAACATAATTAAAACAAACAGGGTTATAATTAAAATACTCCTCATAAAAATACGAAAGGGTAGTAAAAGAATTTCAAAACCTTGACTATAAACATTTTTGAGAAGTCTAAATGCCATCACAAGGGCTTATTATATACTTTTTAAAAAATCACCATATTGCGACACATAGACTGTCTTAACAGTTATAAAATAATTCTCAAGGAAGATTAAAACACAAAGAAATGTTATTTTATAGAATCACATAACTTTTATTACTACCAGAAAGGACATTATTTGAAAACACGCACAATTTACATTAGGGGAAGCTTGTCACTGTAGATTAAAATGTAAGGCAAAGCTTACATTTCCAGAGATCCGAAGAAGTAGGCTGTGTTAGAAGATTCCCTCGTTCTATTACTGTGTGCATTTGGCTGAAAACCCGTTTCCAGTGATCTAATTCCATTAATTTAGCTAGTTGATGTTATGGCTATGAGAAGCTATCCCAAAAGTTAGACACTGTGATTAAACACAGCAAGGATTTGGTGAAAAAATAATGACAACAGTTTTTAATATACTAGGATAAGCTTTCTTTCTTTCTTTCTTTCTTTCTTTCTTTCTTTCTCTTTCTTTCTCTCTTTCTTTCTTTCTTTCTTTCTTTCTTTCTTTCTTTCTTTCTTTCTTTCTTTCTTTGGCATGGCAGTTCACTTTGGAAATCAGAAGATAATTTACTTGCTAAATCTAAGCACCTAAATGTCTAATCCTTCACTTCGTAGATATATTAGGGTGATATAGCTCAGATAAGCCACCTTGCACTAAGAAAAGACCATGACCTTCATCTGGAATTTACAGAGGAAAAAAGAATGGGGATGTCTACACTTGACAGCAATGTGAAAGATGAACCACATGGCTTGAGGGAGAAGCATGCAAGCAGCTGCTAATATGGTTGAAAGTACAATGGTTTGATGTGATGCAATCAGCCCCAGTGTACAACTGGTAATGTAGAACTTGGACTAAATGCTTGAGAAAAAATGAAAAGAAACTGCAGTTAAGTAGATAGTGACAAACAGAGCTGTGTTGAGCCCATTAAAAACATTAGAAATAATTTACAGTCAAGAATACGTGAAGCCTAGCTACTTCAAAAGCGTTTTAGAAAAGATGTGATTCCTAGATCTTGAAAGTGTTTAAAGTCAGGAATCAAGATGTATTTATCAAACACAAATTATGCCTGACTAATTTCAAAACTTTCTGTAACAGAACTACCAAGTTTTGTGGATCATGCAAACAATATATATTAATTTCAACAAATCATTTCACCAAGTGCCATGATATCTTTGCTGTCCAACATGATAAATTGTGGGCTGAATGCAACCATCTCTTTGAGGGGCTCCATTTCTGGCTGAAGAACCAAAACCAGTAAGTGTCCATTAATAGCTGTGTTTGTATTAGGAGGTCAATCTCAAGTGGAATTCCTCAGGTCTCTGTGGGGTCCAACATTTTGTAAAATACTTTGACAAAGGAGTAAAGGACTTGCTTATCAAGCTGGTTATAAAGATAACCAGCTGGAAAAAGTTAAAACAAAATCCAAAATGATCTAGATAAGACTGATGGACTGAACCCACAAGATGAAGTTCAATAGGGATAAAAGTAAAGTACTGTATTGAAATACTAAGGTATACATATAGAATGGAGAAGATCTGGCTTCACAGTAGTATGCATAGAGATGATACTGAAGTCCTAGTTAATTGTAAACCAGAAATGGGGAAAGTGCAACCTGGGACTACATGGCTCTGAAAGCCTCACAAAGGCCCACTGAAATGTACATATATAGCTATCAACCAAAAGTGGCTCAAAATAGCTTGAAAATGGATGTCTTGTCTCCACAAACCCACAATAGTGCTTAGTCCACTAACTTCCCCTGACAAAGTGGTCCAAAACAAAACAAATTGTGATATAAAAATTTTCAGGTGGCAATGCCAATGCTGCCCTCAGGGAGAGGGGGCTAAGTCTGATTATTCTGCAGTTGAGATGTTCAGCTCTGTTGTAAAATTAAATCTGAGACAACTGTCTAATGACTTTTTAAAAAACAAATCCAAATTTGGTACACATTAACAGAAGTAAAGTTCTATCCTATTACTGTATATAATTCTAGACACCACATTTTAAAAGAAGGAAACAGACAAATTGGAGCACCTCTACAGAAGAGCAATCAGAAAGATGCATGATCTGAAACATTAAGTCTCAAGAAAAATGGATGAAAGAGAAAGGTTTCCTTGGCCCAGAGAAGCAAGGATTAAGAAACCACAACGTGGACACTTTCAAATAATGGAAGGCCTGCCCTCTATGGCTGCAGAAGGCATGTCTAGACCCAATAAGTGAATTCCAGAGGATCAGATTTCAGGCCTGTTCAACTCCTTCACTTGTTCAATCAAACATCTGTTAAGTAAAGCAAAATGTCTAGGCATAAATGTAAGAAAGCAAGCAGTACTTTACCTGGTGTGGGTGTACAGTGAATTATGGTTTGTCCAAGTTCTTGATTTTCATCACTGTTTAAAGCATCTGTATCTGATGTTCCTAAATTAAAGAAGATTAATCATATAAATATTAAAATATGGAACTACTTGATTGTTTTCAATTTTGAAAACTAAAACTGAAGCTTAGTACATGATGTTACTCCTTCATATTAAATCAATTTTAAAGGGTTTATATTATTGAAGATATTAGAGAACAAGTCTGCAAAGTTCTCTTAGCAAAACTTTTAATTTCTAGTCCATTATCTGCACAAGGCTACAAATAAGTGAAGTAATGCTATGTAAACCCTACCCGAGTTTAATGAATGAAAGATCCAGGTTCAGAGTGAGGAAGAGGGAGTCTAAATCTTCTAACACACATCAGCAGCCTCAGAAAAAAAGGATTGACAAATTTCCTCCCCACAAACTATTTTAATCGATTCCATCTGAATAAACTAGCCACACAGAAACTTGACAGCTGAACAGTTGCACATGGGAGGGTATAATGAATATGTCCATTTCCAACTCAAAAAAGAGCTATTGTTTGACTGAGAATTCCCAGCCTCTCATCTATTTCCCTCCATTCATTCCAATAAACTCACCACTGTTACAGATTCCAAATAAGTTGATCACTCTAAATTTCCAACCACTTAAACATACTGTTACTAAACCAGATCACTTACCTTGGTCGTTTGCAACTGACCGACTCTGACTCTGATGGCTGGAATCTTCAGTGTTAGAATTCAGGTAAGAGTCACAAGACCAGAAGGCACAACACTGATAAGCATATGGAACAGATAGGGATCTAGACAGTTAAACAAGAACAATAGACAGCTTTTCTTTATTTTTAAACTCGCAGCAATTCAAATTATCATTTCCCCCAAATCCCTCCCAATGAAAGAAAGCTTTAGATTTCATATAATTATAGAATTGCCCAAAGAAGTGAATTTATAAGCGAGAGAAAAAGACAAACTGGAAGTTCTGACATTACTACAAATTTAGTTTTGAAACTCTACAATTCTATGATTCTGGAAAATACCATCATTTTAAGGAAACTGATATAACCTGCACGTACTGTTGTGTAACTGAATTTCCAGGTGAGCATAGAACTAATCACATACCTGTCCTCACTGTTTTTATTTGTATGAAATCCTTCATGGCACACCTCTGATGTTCCTTTTCTGTATCTTTTTGACAAATGCCAATCCCCTGCCCTCTCTCTCACACACACACATCCACAGAAAGAGGCTAGTTATGATTTTATTTATATTCCATCATATGGCTTACAACCAGTGAGGGAAACCTTTCCAGGAGACTATGCCCCCATTTTTGATGTTGTGCCACTAGTTTTCAGCTGTGTGTTGATAGCAGGGGGGGAAAACTCAATTTGTTTTGAAAAAAAGTCATACATACAATACACATCCTGTTTTAAAGTAGAATCACACTTCCCCATGTCTTCTGGAAACACGAGTCTGCTTTAAAATAAGATAATACTCCCTACACTCCTTGTTTATAAAATAACTGCAATTTTTCTGACACAGCCAAATTTCATCAACAAAAGAAATGCAAAATTGAGTGAGTGGACCATTTCTGTACTTCCTATTGCCTGCTTCTGGCTTACAACTGTAACAATGTTGAATGACCATAAAAGCTTGCATTAAACACCGCCACTAAAACACATTATCACAAATAATAGATCCAACATTTCAAGTTAGCTTATTAACAACTGTACAACACGTGCATGATCCTAGATTCAGTGACTGACTCACCTGAGTTTCATGAAGTCCTTTGCAGAGAGTGCCTCTTTCAGTTCAGTATTGCCTACTAGTTTAAGCTGGTTTAGCCCTCTCAAACTTCCAGTTGGAAAAGAAGTCAATGCATTGAAACTTAAATCCCTGAAAAGATATTGGCAGAAACCAAATGTGAGAAAAAAGACAAGATGTAAAATATCTGAATAAGCAAAGTTCGATGATACAGCAAGGTTGGCTGAGTGCAAGGCTTTGTGAACTGGCCAAACAACTTTGATTGTTCATAACATCTGCAGTCCTCTTTTCTTCCCAGAAGCAGGATTAATCTAATAGCAACTCTGATACATGATGACTTACCAAGGCCACCTAGTGAGCTGTGCAATTAGTAGAATTATGAGAAAGAGTATGAGATATAAGTTATTGGGGTGTACTATCATGTTGCTAGACACTGGGTAATCTAATTAAAATGCTTGTCTTAAAAAGATAAAAGAAATGACAATTCACAGCACATAATTAATCTACAAAACTACTGTAACGAGATATTGAGGTGATGATTTAATTCTATAGCTTTCCCAGGCTTTTACAAACTTTCTGAACATACTTTTTAGTGACATGCATTCGTTTTCTTGTGTGTGAAAAGAATCTATCATTTTTAATTTTCCTGCATACAGCCTGAATGGCAGTCTAATGGTGCTATTAAAACAGGAACATGCATTTTTGAGAAAGAGACATTATACTGGGTTGTTGTGTGTTTTCCGGGCTGTATGGCCATGTTCCAGAAGGATTCTGGAACATGGCCAATGCTTCTGGAACATGGCCATACAGCCCGGAAAACACACAACAACCCAGTGATTCTGGCCATGAAAGCCTTCAACAATACAGAAATTATACTGTTTTATGATTGCAACTTTGACTATGCTATATGACATACTTACAGGTTGGTAAGAGCACCAAGTGTAGTAAAAGCTTCTTTATAAACCTGGTGGATCAAATTTCTGCTGAGATCACTGCAATTTGAAAGAATAGAGTTTTATTGGTGCTTTACATTGACACATCCAAATGCCTATTTTTGGACTTCCATGATTATATTATGTTCATGTTACAGTAGGTTTCTAGCAAATAAGTAACTGCAGCTCTACTGTATTTTACAAGGTCATTGTGACTTTTTTCTATACAATTCAAGTACCTCTCATATATTAGAAAACTGAGAAACAATGCCTCTAGTTTGGGGCTATTGACATAGCTCTAAAGTTATCTAGTTTGAAAATATAAAGGTCTATTTAATCCTTTTTTTAAAAAAAGAGCATCAGCTCATCTGCATTACTTTGCATTTCCTCCCAATGTAAGTAAGGGGGAGGAAACCAGCACTTTGCAACCCAGCATATGGTATTAACGGTTCATCTGTGCTTTGTTTGATCAAAAGCATGTAATATGTTGTAAGAATATATGTGCTTTCTTATCACAGAACTCTACGAGTTTTAGATCTCCTAACAATAGTCCAGCCCCCGTTTTTCCAGAGATAATTTTATCAACGTAATTATAAATACACATAGCTAGTAAGTGATGAAAGTGACTCACAAAATAATTTTTTCTTCATAATATTTAAAATAGAAACTAAACCATGACATTACATCACTAATACATCCTAAATTCTACCTTATGGCTCTTTCCTATGGTAACACTTCCTAACTGTGCTCAATTTCTTGATTTCTGCCTTAATTTAAAATTTTAACAAGAAAAACTAAAACTATTTAAGGTATATAACACTACCAAGATTACACAACTACTTACTGAACACTACAACTAAACAATTACAGGCAGTCCCCAAGTTACAAATATCCGACTTACAAATGACTTCTGGTTAGGAACAGGGTGAAATAATGGGAAATGAGAGAAATCTGCCCCTTAGAAGGGAAATTCACTCCTGAAAGAGTTATCATGGGGAAAAGGTGTCTCCATTGAAGCTGTATCAGCAATCCTTGTTTCTACAACAAGCCCAAATTTTTCAAAATCCAATTATCACAGAAAGTGAAGTGAAATCTTCTGAACAGGGGCACGGACAGCAAAACAAACACCACAGGGGTGTTAACCCTTCCCTATGCTATCCGAAGTGATTTATATATATATATATATATATATATATATATATATATATATATATATCTGTGTGTGTGTGTGTGTGTGTGAGTGTGTATGGCTGGAGTTACATTTAATAATTTACCTGTTCTGACTTACATACAAATTCAACTTGAGAACAAACCTATAGTATCTATCTTGTTATTAACTTGGGGAGTTCCTGTATATAAAGAACTACAAACTTCTCCCTCTCGATCTGATGGTTTTTAACCCTTATTATTTTTTAAACAACAATGTAATCGCACATCTAATTACAACCAAACTTTACTAATTAATGAAACCCAAAAATTGCTAATTACCTCTATTGTTGTTGTGAAAGGGTAATGTACAGGTCCCAGTCTTTCTTAATGCTAGTCTGAAATTAATCTTCTAAAGGTTAGAAAGGTAATCAATATAGTAAACTGTCAATTTCTGCTATTTAACAAATCTTCACCAGCAACTCTTCCTGTGTTGGGATACCCAATTCCTTTCACCTCTAGTCTTATACAAGTGTTGTTGTAGTTACGTATACATTGTAACATTCTCCCAAATTTTCTGGGCTTTTCCACAAGACTATCGCATGTTGTAAACACTGTGTTCATATTTTCCATAGTTGCTTGCCAGAAGACATCTGACAACTAAATGAGTTATCAAAACTTAAGACAAAATTAAAGATCTATCTCTTCTGGCACACATACCAGTCAATTTTAAAGTATGAATTTTAAATTTGTATTGTGTTTAATATTGTGTTTTAATCTTTGTATTACATATATTGGTATATGATTTTAATGGTTGTGTTTTATCTTGGTGTTTCAAATAAAATTATTGTTATTATTATTACAACAGTAACTACTAGAGATTCCCTTATACATCTTAGAAAGTCCCTGTAGTATTATAATTTCTGCTTTTTATGTGGTATTGTTTTAAACTGGAGGATTAGAGAAGTGCATGTGGATGAAATATGGACAAGCTGGCCGCAAAATGATAACATTAAAAAAATGAAACATTTTGCAAAGTGCTGGTCTGGACACAGTTGAAGACAGATACATATTATGTTTTGCTTAAGCATACCAAGATTTACTAATACTATTATCTTTTAGTTCATGCCATTTTTCTTACGGTGAATATACTTACAGGGTACGTAGAGATGCTAGTCCCTGGAAAGTATCTTCTCTGATTTCCTCTATCTGATTATGCTGTAAATATCTGAAATTCAGAAATTATCTTAATCAAGGAGGAGCCTCATTAAGAGAAGGCACATTGAATTATATCTGATTTCATTCAATCACAAATAAAAGGACAGCTTCTGAATGAAGACTCAAGACAATTCTTCCATTGAAGAAGAGGTAGGGGATGAGAAACCATGTTCAAGGAAGATAGTATAAGTCAAAACAGAAGTGTGACAGCATTGTTTTATGTTAAATTGTGGTACAGATGATAACACCATCAGTAGATTTAGAATTTGTTGGAAAACAGATGTCAAAGCCACAAATCAACAAAATTACTGGAAGGATGTGGTGGTGATGAGGAATACATGTTTCTGTCTAGAGCCTGATACTTTTAGTCCATAGGATTCGTGATCCATATTAGACCATTGGAAGCCATGGGTAGTTGTACTATCTCAGTTGCGATTACATTTCTGAGACAATCGTACAGTTGTCACCTCCACTATACCAGAAGAAAGAAAAAAATGACACGAGGAAGCAAAAGGAGATAACAAAGAAGACTAGACAAAGTTTAAATTAGAATCTGAACTCTGGTGAAAATTTAGTGAAAGATTCAACATATTGTCACTTAGTGCTTACTGTCAGTTTTCCATTACAACCACAAAACATAGTTTAGGGTGAACGTTTATTTTAAAATCCGATCTTCTTGCAACAAAAGTTACCCTGACTTGATGATTCATGATTTGTGGCACAGATACTGGGCTGGAATGAGATTTATTATGTTGTGGGTGTTACTTACATTTCTTCCAGGGAACTGCAGCCTTTAAAACTTGGAATTTGTTTTATGTTGTTATAGGACAAATCCCTTGACAAGGGGGGAAACAAACAAACAAAGAACATACTTAATTTTATGATTTAAAGGGAAGATTCCAGGTTCAAAGATAGAGCCCCATCCCATTTCATAGTATTTGTTGTAAATATATATTTTTTCTTAATCATCTCTTGCCATTCCAAAGGGGTTCAATATATCACAAAGTGCACGATTTAAACTAGCTACCTAGACTGGATTCTTCTGCATATTAACCTGACAGCAAAGCACAATGGGGGCTATTTCTCAATAAACATATGCATGAATTAGATTAAAATGGAGATGAATTGTTAGGTTAAAATGTGTACTATAAATTGAAAAGAGGCAGGGTTTTTGGTTTTTTTTAAATAAAAAAGTAACTTCATCTGCTGTTCATCGCCTGTTATCGCTGCGTTACATTGCATTGTGCTGTGCCTTGTATCCTCTACAGCACATCGTTGTTTTAATCTTAACTCTGAGATTTTATAGTTGTATTGTTTTTTTAATTGTGTTTTATTGTATCTCGTTTTACTGTGAGCCGTCCCGAGCCTCCTGGGAGTGGCGGCCTAGAATTCCGAGAAATAAATAAATAAATTGAGAGAAGGTATAAAGAGAAAACAATACTACTGGTTGCTTTCCAAAATATCCATGATTGCTAAGTTCTATACATTTCACTTTCCCCCCCCCAGAAACTAGGGAAATAAATGGGTGCACAATGGATAAACCACATGCCTCCCTAAATATTGATCAATCAGATTATCCCATCTGATGTTTAAGCTAATGTTATGTAATGGAATTTCTTAAGAACATAAGAACATAAGAAGAGCCATGCTGAATCGGGCCTCAGCCCATCTAGTCCAGCATTCTGTGTCACACAGTGGCCCACTAGTTGTACACAGGGATCTCTAGCAGAAAGGAGGGCAAAACCCTCACCTGCTCCTGACCCCCCACAACCAGTACCCGGGGAAAATCCTGCCTGCCTCCATCAACACAGAGGTGGCACTTGGATGTCCATTTCAGTAACTACTGATTCCCTTGGTATCCATGAATCTGTCTTGCAACAGTACAACTTTACCAGCCATTTCAAAAACACTTGTGCAATAAAACGCTCCTAATACCAAAATCTGGCCTGATATATCTTTTATTTTTGCCAAGAGTTCATTCTCCTTTAGCACACTGCTCTTTATATTCCATTTGAAATCTACAACATTAAAGGTGACCAACGCCCAGGGATATGGCAAGAAAGAATATATTGGATTATATTCATAATGAGGCAAATTCACCTCATGTAAATTGATTTTCCTCTGAAATAAAAATGAAATAAAAATGAGTAAGCATCTACTTACAAAGTTCGCAGTATCTTTTGCTCTTGACACAAATCAATGGGAATAGTGCTTATTTTAGTTCCCGTAAAAGTCCTGTTTAATAGAGCACAAACATTTGAGTAAGATTTGAAAGGCCTATATTAGCACTATTTTTAAATCAGCAACCTTTCGAGAAGATTAAGGAGATCTAAACATGATAAAATATTTCTAATCTAAGGGTGAACAAATGCTTTTGTAGAACCGATTTGATTAATCAAAAACTGACCTGTCTTAAAAAAATGTCCATATCAATTTCTAAAAAGCTATGTTTAAAAAATTACAAATATTATTAGGCACAACAGTAATCACATTCATACTAGAACTGCTGAAAATTATGTCTTGTTGGCAGTGAACAACAATGCTAGTGCCCTCTCTTGGGCGTTTCTGAAAGTTGGGAGTGTTCACTGTAACCTGGAGCAAGCCAGGCACAGAAAACTCAATGCTTTGTCCTGGCTTTTGTATTTGCTAAGTCATGCTCCCAAAGGTAATGGCAAACTTCATTTTGTTGGAGGAGAAACAAACCCACATTCCTGGACCTGGAAATTACCATATATTGTTTCCCAGCCCACCAGATGATGTACTAAAGATAAAAATTAAAATACAGAAATAAACATTTTAGAAAGAACAGAAAAAGTTTTGAAATAAACTAAATATAGTTTTTTAAATAACTGAAAATAAAGCAGACAGTTTGGTTTCAAACACCAAAGGCCACAAAGAACAACCTTGTTTCTGCTGCCTGCCAGAGACTCAAAACAGATGGAGCCCTCCTAACTTCTTTTGACACAGATTCCCAAAAACAGTGTGCATGCTGGCCTAGGCCTGTGAGTTACTCTGCTGAAGACTTCAAATTTTGGTTAGGCCTATATGAGAGGAAGTGATCTTTGAGAAATTCCGACCCTCAAGACATTCAGGATATTGTAAGTCTAAACTCAGCATCTTGAAATTACCTTGGAACCAAATCAGAAGACAGTACAGTTCTCCTATGGCTGGTATAATAGTCTCTGAAATGCATGCCAAATACCAGTCTACCTGTTGTCTTTGTATTAGTTGCAACTTCTGGATTTTCTTTCAAAGGCAGCCCCATAGAAAAGAATTACCTTAGTCTTCTTAGGCCATATCTAGGCCATTACTATCACTAACAGATCAATTATTTGCCACAAAGGCTACAGTTGGCAAACCTGTTGAAATCGGTGCCACCTGACCCATCAGAAGCAATCATGAATATAAGAGAATCCACAAGCCAGGAACTTGCTCTTTCAAAGTGTGTGCAACTCCATCAGGAACAAGCTGCAATCACAGATAAACTTTTCTACTGACCAACAGCATGCCTGTCTTACCTGAATTAAGCCTCCGTTTACTCACCAACATGAGTTATGCATTTCTAATTATCAAAGTCAATTCCATTTTCAAGGGAAGCCAAGTGGGAACAATGAGACAATAAGCCCCAGCATGCTTACTCTTTACCAGCAAAATAGAAAAAGAAATTCTGATTTGCACAACTTTCGGCATTAGGGAAAAAACCTACACTTCCTCAGCTTTATGTTCACATCACTGAATTCCTTAAAATCAAAAGAAGCCGTAAGCTGTTGATAAGAAATAAGATTTTCTAGTCAGCAATATTTTCCTTAAGACATTCTGAAGACGAAACATGTTTTAGTTTAGTTTAATTTCATTAGACTCTCGTGTAAAGCACTTACAGACTCTCCAGATTGCTTGTTCCTGTCAAGTTAGGAAATGATTGTACCATGCTGGCTCCACGGATGACTCTGAAGAAGAAGCAGAAACATTATAAATTACTCATGGCTGAATCACTAGCTTGAAACACAGTCAAATGTCACAAGAACACAGACATTTGGACCACAGTCTGATGAACACATATTTTAATGAATAATAATACAAAAATATCCATATATCAGGGGTACTTTGATTATGCTTTTCTTGCATGGCAGAGGGTTGGAATGGATGGCCCACATGGTCTTTTCCAACTCTATTATTCTATGATTCTATTTCAGTGGTTCTCAACCTGTGGGTCCCTAGATGTTTTGGCCTTCAACTCCCAGAAATCCTAACAGCTGGTAAACACGCTGTGATTTCTGGAAGTTGTAGGCCAAAACACCTGGGGACCCACAGGTTGAGAACCACTGTTCTATTTGGACATCATGCTGATCCTCTTCCAACTGTATGATTCTATGAGATGGTCCAGTTTGTAAAATATTGTTGCAAGCATTAAGTAATCCAAAATGCAAAGCTGTTGAACCAATTATTTTAATTTTCCATAGGGCCTCCTGCAGCCCTTCTGGAAAGTTCAGAGTGGAATAAAGAATATGAGCTTATTACCTACTCATACATTTATGCGGCAGGGAGAAAAATATGAAAGAAGTATGGTGCTTCTAAAAAAGAACCATCATATTTCAAGTGCATGCTAAAACGGATTAGATCTTAGTTCTGAAGTGAAGATAAAAGAGTAATCTAAACAAATTCTTGTTTTACTTCAAGAGGAAATGATCTAAACCAAATCCTTATTTTACTTCAAGCTGGAGGTAATACCAAAAAAGCCCTTTCAAACTCACTTTTCAGATTCAGTTTGCTTGATTAAACCTGTCAGCTTCATGATATTAAAGGGTGTACATTTTTAAGGGTGTGGGTACTCAAATGAGCTTAAGTAAACATGTCAACATATATGATCTAGCATCTTCTACAAAGTGTTAAAAAGGAAAGGAAAAACAACAAGAGGAAGAAATGCTCGCAAGCCGACACAGTAAAACAACAAACAATGTATCCATCTAAATTCGTAAGAGTAAGTAAAGGTCAGTAAAACTTAGCACACCAGAGTTATAATGGTATGAATTAACAATGGAGCAGTGAATGCATGCGTCAAAGGCAGTATGGCAAGAATACTATAACGTAACTTAATAGCCATAGCATCTGTACATAATGAGATACAAAATGGAAAAATGTATGTAATTACAAGGGATTTGTGAATAATAACACCCAGCTATATACTACAAGGTTCAGGGAAAGATAAACTACATGTTCCGCTTTGTAAAGACTTAGCCATGAATCTAAGAAGTCTTAACAGAGTCTTGAGATATATATATATATATATATATATATATATATATATATATATATATTATATGAATGAGACAGAAAAGGCTTGAATAAAGGTGAAACAAAGATGACAAATGCTATCTTTGCCTGCCTTAACAGAAACAAAGTTTCCACATCAGCGGAAGTAATAGTTCCTCTATATTCTATGATGGTCAGAACTCATCTGAAGCACAGTGTTCCATTCTGGACCCCTTACTTTAAGAAGGATAGAGAGAGAAGTTTGAATATATTCAGAGAAAGACAACAAGGATGATAAGGGTCGTGGAAGGCAAAACATATAAAGAATGAATGAGCTGAATGAGCTGTGCATGTTCCATTTGGTGAACAGATTACTATAGGTCATGATCACACTCTTTAAATGTCTCAACGACAGTGTTTCTCAACCTGGGGTTGCGACCCCCACGGGGGTCATTTGGCCATTTCTGAGGGGTTGCCGCCTTCTCCTTCAATCCCTCCCCCGAAATGGCTGACTGCCTTATCTGGGGCCTCGGGTCAAAAGAGCCACACAAAACAGCGATTAAACCAATTCATCCTCTTTTTCTTCCTCCTCCTCCCGGCTGCTCAGCACATGAAAAGCTTATCCCTGGAGGAGCTTCCCCAGGCAGGATCTCCCTGCCTCTTCCTTCTTTTCCCTCCCTTCCCTCCCTAGGGCTTCTGAGTCTTGTCGTCCCCTCCCTCCATTCAGACCTCCTTTTCCTCACTCGCTTTCTTCACCCACGGGGGAGAGAGCACCAGCAGCACAGCTGTCTTCCCCTCTGCCTCCAAGAGCTTCCTGACCCCACCAGTTCTCAAATTTCGGGGTATCAGGTATATCAAATTTGGTCCAGATCCCTCATTGTTTGAGTCCACAGTTCTCTCTGGATATAAATGAACTACAACTCTAAAACTCATGGTCAATGCCCACCAAACCCATCCTCCTGAATCCATTCCAGGATTATATGGGGCAGAAAGGATGAGGGAAACTGCCATAAGCTTGACTTACTGTTGCTGTTGTATTGTATTGTATTGTATGAGGCAGAAAGGATGGGGGAACCCGGCATAAGCTTGACTTAGTGTTGTTTATTATTATTATTATATAATAATAATAAGCTTAACTTATTATTTGAAACACAACCATATTAGTACACAGCAAACGAGATCACTATGCTGGCTGTTGTATTGGATCACATGTCAGACACTTCCCAAGTGTCCATAATTATAGTTATTATAATTACTATAATTATTATTATTATTTGGAGCAGAAAGGATAGGAGAGCCTGTCATAAGCTTTACTTACTGTTATTATTACTATTATCATTATTATTGTTGCTCCTATTTATCTCCCTGTCTGGCAGAAAGAAGGGGGCTGGACTGGATGGCCTTTGGGGTTCCCTTCCAACTGTCTGAGTCTTACAGTAATAATAATAATAATAGTAATGTATAATAATATCATACTAATTCTATCTTCCTGTCTGGCAGAAAGAAGTGGGCTGGACTAGATTTATTTATTTATTTCATCGATCTTATATACCGCTCCTTCCTGCAGGCTCGGGGCAGTGTACATACAGCAAGTTAAAACAATTTAGCACAACAAATACAACAACATAGCCATTAATAAAACATTAAAATACATAAAAGCAGTGGAGTAAAAACAGTTCATCGGTACAATAAAGACAGAGGGCAGATGTCCTTGGGGTTCCCTTTCAGCACTGCCTTAGTCTAATAACAATAATAATAATGTATAATGTATAATGATAATGATGTATAATAATAGAATACTAATTCTATCTTCCTGCCTGGCAGAAAGATGGGGGCTGGATTTGATGGCCTTTGGGGTTTCCTTCCAACTGAGTTTAATAACAATAACAATAGTCTCCTAGAGTGATTTCAGGAGCAAAAAACCCCACTTCTTCCAGTATTTTCTGTGTGCCAGGTTGGTCCAGACCCATAATTGTTTGAGTCCACAGTGCTTTCTGGATGTAGGTGAACTACAACTCCAAAACCCAAGGTTAATGCCCACCAACCCCTCCAGTATTTTCTGTTGGTCATGGGAGTTCTGTGTGCCAAGTTTGGTTAAATTACATCATTGGTGGAATTCGGAATGCTCTGATTCTAGGTGAACTATCAATCCAAGCACACAACTCCAAAATTGTCAAGGTCTATTTTCCCCAAACTCCACCAGTGATCAAATTTGGGCATATTGAGTACTTGTGCCAAGTTTGGGTTCACAGTGCTCTCCGGATGAAGGTGAACTACATCTCCCCTAAATCCTTGTGAATTCCTCCCAAACCCCTACAGTATTTTCTGTTTATCATGGCCATTCTGTGTGCCAAGTTTGGTCCAGGTCTGTCATTTGTGGGGAGTCTTAGTGGTCTGTGGAAGTCTGAGCTAAATCAGTTGAAAGTACTGCAAATCCCATCATCCGTTGTCCATACTCCCCCAAACATATTGCTTTTGTGATTAATCACTATGCTTTAATTATGTTCAGTTTGTAACAATGAAAATACACCCTGCATATCAGAGATTTACATTACGATTCATAACAATATTAATTTATTTTAGACATTTACATCCCGTCCTCACCCCCGGAGGGGGACTCAGGGAGGCTTATAACCGGTAACCATTAGATGCCAACAACAATAATAAAAAAGACAGATAAGCATTAACTAAAACATCATCATAAATTAAAAGACCATTTAAAAGAGACAGTAGCAAAATTACAGATAAGAATTAGCAACAAAAGTAATTTTATGTTTGGGAGTCACCATGACATGAGGAACTGTATTTAGGGGTCGCGGCATTAGAAAGGTTGAGAACCACTGCTCAAGGACAATCACACAATATTGTTCTATGTTGCCTCAAAGGATAGATCTAATGGTTTTAGGATACAGGAGGATAATTTCAACTGAATATTAGAAGGAATTTTTGACAGTTTAACAAATTACCCTGAGAGTAGGTGGGTTCTTCTTCTCTGAGTGTCTTCAAAAAGAGGCTAGACAGCTATTTACTTTAGTTTGAGATCCAACACCGAGCAGGGGTTGGTCCTCGTGGCACATGAGACCCTTTCTAGCTGATTGAAAACAGCTGTTTTTAACAATCTCAGGAATATACATTAGGGGTGAGCAAACTGGAGTTTTCTAGATGTTGTAGTAATGAACAGCAAGCATAGCCAATGGAAAGACGTAATACCAACTGTAGTCTATGAAAATGTGCAGGACTCTAAGCTGCGCACTCTTGACATAGAACATCTACTGAAGAAACAATACAACTGCTTCTATAGTCAACATACAGCAGGGTCCTTTCAAACCATGTATATATCAATGCTTGGTCTTCAGAGAACAAGTTGACTGCCTAATTTATATTGGGCAAAATAGAGGACAGAGTTACTTCACAAATCTTTCATAATTAACAAGATGCAATGCTATTTGTTTGTAATGGCATTCACTTTACTGCATAATGTCACAGTCGTAATTCCATTGTTAACACATCATTACAATCATGCTTGTGTAACAGATTTTATCAGCCACATCTATTATAATGATGAGGTTGAGAGTGCTCCTGTTGTTTCTGGTTTTGCAACACTAAGCAAAGCCATTACCAACATTCCCATAATAGCTTCATTATGACTACTAAATAGGCCAACAGAATGACATCCAGCTATAACAATATGAATTATGTTTATTGTAATCTTGCTGTAGGTTTGCTATCTTCAAGAAATAACTAGGCATAGTTATAGAATATTCCAAAAGGTGAAATGCCAGTAATTCCAATAAAATCAACAGGATTTTTAAAAATGTAGGCAGCCCTTGATTTACAAATATCCAACTTCTAGTTACAAACATAGAGGGGAATGGCGGTATTAGGTGGGCATAAGAGCAGGGATGCCAGCCAGCAGTGTGTGCCAGGCCTTTTCGAGTATTTGAAAATCTTTAAACATTTACATGCACAAATAAAAATAAATACTACATTAGGACAAGTATCTGTCCAAACGGCATTTAAAGTAAAACACCATGCAATTCCGTTTGTTTGTTTTGGTTAGTATGGTGTGAGAGTTAGAGCCACCGTGAGATTTTTACTGCTGTCTATATCCTCATTAGAAAGCTTTAACCTCACTTCCTGTCCCTGAGATAACAGGAAGTGTGGGAGAATCTACTTCTAGGAAAGGAAATTCACTCCTGTAAGGGTTATCACAGGAAAAAGGTGCCTTCAGTGAAGTTTTATCATCAGTCCTTGCTTCCACAACAACCCAAAATTTTCAAAATTCAATTGTCACAGGAAAAGAAAGTAAGGTGAAATCTTCTAAACAGTGACACAAACAGCAAAACAAATAATATGGGAGTGTAACCCCTTCTCTGTGCTATCTAAAACAAACAAAACAAACAAAAATCTGGCTGGAGTTAAATTAAAAATCTACCTGTTCCAACTTACATACAAATTCAACTTAAGAATACTCCTACAGAACATATCCTGTCCGTAACCTGGGGACTTCCTGCATATGCATTTAGGACTGGAGTTTGAAAATAGGTTTTTAATTTTTCATAGATAAATAAGAGGTAAGGATATTGTAGAATCAACCGAAAGAATACTTACAAGGAATGCAAATCTGACAAGTTTTGAAAAGCTGAGTTCCCAACAAAGGATAATGGGTTATCATACAGGTGACTGGGTTAAAAAAGAAAAAAAAGTGTCAAGACACAGAGTTGCTTTTTTATCCATTAAAGGGAAAATATAGTTATTTGTCATAAAAACTTACATTGTTCTTAGAAGTGGATTCCCTATAAATGCATTATCAGGAATCATGGAAATGGAGTTACTGTGAAACCCCCTGAAAAACAAACACATACACAAATAATCAAAACCTGATACCAAGTTGCAACATGTCAAAACACACCTAGGGTTGAATCACCTACTATGCACATAGGAATTACAGCTCAAACAAAAGGTATCTCCCACACAAGTTCGCTGGGACCCTGTACACTTTTCATGGTCAAAACCTACTAATAACTTTTTTTGAGGGGGGGCTAGAACTCTCAAAATTTTCCATACCAGAATAACCAGAGGAACTAAAGATCAATAAAATAACTTTGTCATGCTTGGTCAATGACAAGCATGTAGAGTTGATGTGTTTGTGTGTGCTCATATTCATTGTGAACTGCAAATTCCATTATTCCTCATCATTGGTTGTCCAAGCAAAGGCCAATGGAAACTACGATTCATAGTATCAGGAGGTCCAAAGATTGACCTCATTACGGCAAAGACTGAACAGTCCAAGATACTGAATTAGAATGATTTCTAACTGAGCAGAATAGTACCTGCATATTTCTCAACAAATCTCCATATGTAAGTAAACGAGAGGTATTGATTTAAAAATGTAATGTGATTATTCAGAGTAAAGTGCTAGAGCAGTGGTGCACAAACTGTGACCCTCCGGGTGTTTTAGACTTCACCTCCCAGAATATTTCACCATTGAACAAGCTGGCCAGGGCTCCTGGAAGTTGGAGTCCCAAACACCTGGAGGGTCACAGGTTGTGCATCACTGTCCTAGAATATCCCTGAATGAGCTACTTTCCATCTCCCCTACCAACAGCTATAGCTCTGAACAAATATTGTTTTACACTGTTTACATTAAAATATTATGGTATAAATTAAGACAGGGGATAACCTACAAACAATATTAAACAGGAATCTGAGATTTGGTTTTGAAAGAGTAGGTTTACATTCTATTGAAGAAAAAAAGACAACACCGAAGCTAAATTCTCTGTGTATTCAATTATAGGTAAATCTGTCAAACTATAGAATGTAAATGAACTTTTACAAAAAACAATTGCAAAATCTGTTTCTTAAGAACTTTCTCGGCAACCTAGTCAAGAGTAACAAAAAGGGAAGGAAATAAAGAAAAGAATTCCAGCTAGTAGGTTTAGTCACCCTTGGGCGCCGGGGGGATAATTATACAATTATTATAATCCAAAATCCAGGTCCACTTTGATTTTTAGTTTCAGTCTGACAAAATAATAACAACAATAATAATAATTCCAGTAGCACTCACAATTCCTTCAGGCTTGGAAGCATTTTAACTGCTTCGGGGAATTCAACCATGTTGTTATAATTTAAATCCCTGGAAAAAAACAACATTGGTAGCATTATGCAATATGGTCTTCCAAAATCCAAAATTTAAGTCAGAACTGCACACATGAAAAGACAGCTGATAAAAAATAACAGATAGTTGCGTATTTCACAATTACACGTAAGCACTAGCCACTGTCCTCAACTTACCCCCATGTTTGCTCTTTGGTCACTGACCAATCTGATGTATAAATTTCAATAGCTGTTGTTTGGTGTTGAGTTTAAAAAATAGGCTTGTACATTTCGGCTGAACCCCAACCAGTTTCGGCTGACCAGATTCCGATAGACCTTCAAATCTGTTTTTGTGTGCCTCCCGAAAACAGGCAGGTAGCCAAATAACTGTTTTTGGTCCACAGCCAAAATATACGGCTAGATCCGTCCCACTGGCGGCAACGAGGAACTTACGAGGCTCCCCTTTCCATTCCCAGGACCCTTTCCAGTCTTCTCTTCAATGGAGCCTGAGCCTGGGTTTCAGCAACAGGGTTAAGGAAGTACCCTTCCTGGGACCTTTTCCATTTTTCCCTTCAAGGGAGCCTGGATTTCAGCAATGGGGTTAAGGAAGCAGACACAGCTTGCGTAAGACACATCACAGCGTTCTTCTATTCCAATTGGCCCAACAGGCAGAGCTCACATGGAAAGTCCATGCAAGCAGCATGGGGCAGCCTCTTTGCACACCACATGCTTCTGAAAAGGGGAGAAGGAACCGTGATTGGCTGCCATGTGGTCCTGTTACGGACAGGAAACCATGACGGCTGGGCCCTTGCCATTATGGCCATAAGAAGAAGCTGGATTATCTGAAGAAAAATGGCTAAAACGGATCTATTTAAAACAAGCCTATTTAAAAAGCTGGAAGAAGGTGGAGGTACAAGTTATTTTCTAGGAACTGGAGTGATCGCAACAGTGCTTCTCAGGTGCCTAATCAACAAGCTTCTGGGCCAGATGAAAACATTTAAGTAGGCCCCGCTATCCCTGCAGCCTTAACATTCCTTTTTTATCTTTCTCTAGTGACTCTACGTCCTCCTTTTTTGCATTTTTTGTTCAATGAGCTAGACCCACCTAGGGGATTCCAAAGTATTGTATAAACAAATCTCTCAGTAGTTTCCACTCTTTCACTACAAGGGGGAGGCTATATAGACCACCGTTTTGTTTTTGCCTTCTTTCTCTGAGTTTTCTGACCTAACATTTCCACCTGTCATTCTCTTTTCTGGTAGAAGAAAATTGGCTAAAGTGAACCAAAACCAATCTTGGTGTCATGGACTCATATCTGGTGTGTTGAAGACACCAGAACACCTCCATGTCATGAGTTCACAGCCAAGGTCAAAGAATGAAAAACATCTGGGGCCCTGTGTGCGAAAGAGTCTGATAACATGTACCAACTCAGACTGGAAGATCTGGAGGCTGGATGGAAGAACCTTCGGGAGTTGAGGGGGTGGGGGTACTGAACTGAGAAGTTGCCCATGTTTTCTTCATGCGTAACTTTGCTGTATAGTAGTAACCTAGCATTAAATAAATTTCCAAGACTTCCTTGTGAGTAGTTTTAACTGCTACTGAGGTTCTGCAATCATCACACTTGGAACTTGGAATAGTTACAGGTTTTCTTTAAAACAATAAAATCTTGTTTAAAACAAAACTTTCACAAACTCCTAGTCATCATGGCCATGGCTGCTAGCCAATAGGCATGTGAAGTGGACACAGAAACTTCTTCTACCTCTACTGTCAAATGTTCTGACCATCCTGAATAACTTAGGAAAGAAAAACAAGCTATGTTGTGACCAGTTCTGTGTTTTCCAACAAAGCAATATAAATATTTCTACAATATAACTACCACAACGTAATTATAAAACTAAGGCAACAACTTTAAAGGATTGTCTCAAAGTTTGACAGCATTAGTCTTAGTAATGTATTTTATTCAATTACAAAGGCCCACGGACAGGAAGAATACTTACAAAGTTTCTAGATTGTTTAATCCATCAAAACAGTGATGCCCCAATGTTTTTATTTTATTGTTATGGAGATGCCTAAAGGAAAACAAAGGGAAAGAGGAAATCTATTAACTCAGTGAGGCATGTCATACAAGTTACGCTTTTAAAAATAATTTTCATTGATAACAAAATGCACAGGCTCACTTCCCTTCAAAAAAAGAGTAGATGGATTTCTAATGCTAATAATAAGAAGCCAATTGTTATCATAATTTAAGACACCTGTTTTACCATAGGGTGGAAAATCAACATGTAAAATAAAGAATAAGAATAAAACATTACATAAATATACATGAAATAAAATCCCCAGCACCTATCACTACCCATCTCAGCAACTTCAAGCACAAGTCAGCAGCTTAATTGGTGAATCCAAGAGGAAGATTGACAGGTGGGATCCTTCTCCAGCTGAAGGTCCAAAGGAAGACAATTCCACAGGTGTAGGACCAGGTCTTGAAAGGCTTGCAACCTTGATAGAGCTGTGTACATCAGACAATAATATTTTTCCTATGAATCTGAAATTCCTCAGTGTTCCATACCATGCAAGTTGAGTTGCCAAATATTAGGGGAGATTAAAGGGCAGAGCCTTAAATATCAGAACTAAAAATCCAAAACAGGCCTTGATCTGAACTTGGTAGCTAGCAAAGGACTGTAGAGGGAGAAGAAATGGTGAATATTTAGCGAGATTTAAACCCCAGATAGCACTGTTGTGGGTTAAAACCAGAAGCAGATGAGAACAGAAAGACAAACTTGCCAGTAGGATACTACAATAATTTTGGTGTGACATAAACAAGGTTTGGATGATCGGATGAGCAATCTCAAATATCAAAATCTACGGATCCCACGGAAGTTACAAATATAGAAATTACATTGTGCCAGTAAAGAAGTAGAGGGACAAATTAACTACCACAACAACGTTGTGGAATCATAGAAGTTGTAATTTTCCAAGACTGTGATCCTTCTCTGACAAAGAGTGGTGATACCTCACATGAATGGCCTTTCTAGTCCTAACATTCTGTTCACATAATGGCCAACATTGTGTTCTTTGAATCAGGACATGACAGCAATAATACCCTCCTACTCACATTATATATTCCTCGGTGACTGTTATAGAGGGCTACTGCCTCAAATATATTATTTTGAAGTGTTATTTGTCAATTGCAGACATGGGGAAAGTATCAACTGTAGGAAAAGTATGCAAACAGAAATATTTTAAAGTAAATCCTCTCTCTTCAACAGGTAACCAATTTTTCAAAGCCAATTCCCATGAGTACTTCATTAGGCAAGATTATTCACATATACAGTAAGGTTCTCTAAGTGATTGCTTTAGGCTAGTAGAATCACACCTTTTCTTTGAAAACAATACAGTACTTTTATATACAAGTTAGTGTTAAGCAACAGATGAATTGAATTTTCATATAAATCAGATTCCTACTCTGATGACAAACTAAAACTTACAGAACAACAAGGCTTGAGAGATTTGTAAATGCAAAGTCAGGGATGTCAGTTATTTTGTTGAGTGCCAAGGTTAAGGCTTGTAGGGAGGGAAGATTGCTGAGTGGAATAACAGGGACTTCAGTCAAGTTGTTATCATCCAGCCACAGGTGACGCAGTTGAAACAGGCCCTCAAAACTATCTTCTGGCACTGCAGTAATGTGGTTAGCATCTAAACGCCTGCAGAGAAATCATATGAATATATAACAGATCGTATAAGTATGAGAAACATACTTTAAACAAAAAGCTCTGAAGACTGGAATGACATGAGTTTTAAAACTAAAACAAAATATACCTCATGATGAGCTGAAACAAACATGCACTCCACCTCCATGCAGACGAAAAGCAATAGATTATGCACACAGCAGATGTTAAATATCAGTTCATGTACTCGACCACTGAGAACTAAAGTATGTATATCGACATATCTTCAGAAACAGGCAGCTGCACAGCTACCCACTGATTCAGTAAAATACTTTTAAATATATGCAGCTGCAAGCCCACCATAAGTAATAATCTCTTCCCCAATGCATATAAAACTGTCCAGAAACCTCAATATAGGTACTCTCTAAATTTAAGCTGAAAACAGATTTAGTTAACAAGGATTTGAACTATCTCCTATGAAAAGACATAGTTGTAAAATATGTTTATAAGGTTAAGAGTTTACTGTTATCTTTTAATTACTATATATACTTATGTGTAAGTTGGAAAAATTGAGAAGTCTACTTAAAACACATGGGTTGACTTATCCACAAGTCAATGATAGAAACCGATGACAATAATATTGTGCTTCCCACCATTTGGGATGCTTGAGGCAGAGTCATGACAGACATTTTTAATAAAGCAGTTTGGCAGGTGAGACATGTGCTGCATTCTTCAAGCTTTCCCATGCTGCTGCAGAATGCTGCTCAGGTGGAAAAAATAGTGAGAATGGAAGAAGGACTGTCTTTCTTACTCCAGTTTGTCCAAAAAAAGGATAATGTGGTAAAAGCACTGCTTCCATGCCTACCCAGCCAAAATGGGTTTCCCATCTCCGCATCCTGTCACTGACTTTGTGCTAGGTCCTTAACAGAGGAGGGCTGCTTTCTTTGTTCTTCTCTCCTCATTTTTTTCCAGGTTGCATTCTCATTTTTCCCCTCATTAATATTCATTTCCCTATCTGTTTTTGTATAGACATTTTAAGATCAGTAATACAATTCACATCCCATCCCAAATTGAAACCACTTAAATAAACCTCTCCTTCTTGTTCACGTTTCCTAAATATGTTCACTCTGTGCCAGTGGTTCTCAACCTGTGGGTCTCCAGTTGTTCTGGCATACAACTCTCAGAAATCTCAGCCAGTTCATCAGTTGTAAGGATTTATGGGATTTGAAGGCCAAAACATCTGGGGACCCACAGGTTAAGAGCCACTGCTCTATGGATTTTTTAAAAAGAGAAGATGGGTTTGTTACATGGCCCAAAATTTTACCCTCAACAGGCCTTAGAAAAATCCATTAAGTTTGGCCTCCAAAACTGCCTTCAGCTTATGATGAGTTCAACTTATACATGGGTGCATATGGTTAGTAATTTTCTTTAATAGCAATATTCCATGTAATATTTGAAGAAAACTATAAAAATTCATTTTAACCAAAATAATGAGAACCTTCTCTTTTCACGTTGTACATTGTTACTCCAAAATATTATCACTACACATTCTAATCATCTTTACAGCTATTGTGACATGTACAAGCCACACTAGTGAATTATTATGAAATCAATATCAAACAACTGCATACACTCTATATTTGTATCACACACTCTTATAGATATCCCCCAAGTGGGGACATGAGAGAATCCCCCCACAAGGATAGTAAAACATCAAAACATCCGGGCGTACCCTGGGCAACATCCTTGCAGACGGCCAATTCTCTCACATCAGAAGCAACTTGCAGTTTCTCAAGTCGCTTCTGACACACACACACACACACACACACACACATATATATCTCAATTGTGAACCTTAGTGTGGGATATTATTCAAATGTTGAAGAAAATATGATTAAGCACCTAAGCAGTTAACAGTATGTTACTTTTACCTAATTCTGACACATATTCAGTAAACAACACACCTGGGTCTGTTAACCTGGAACTCCAAAGCAGCAGGGTGAGGCAAAAGAGAAATGGTAGTATTGTTAAGTATTTACTCTTTACCCACCTTGCTACTTTCATCAACACCACCATAATTTATACAGCACCATTAATGTATATGGTACTTTATAAAAATAAAATAATAAAACAAATCACCCTGTCAAATATGTATAATCTAATTTTGGGGAAAAAAGAATATATGGAAAGAAATTCATACAAAAATGAGAAAGACAATATACTTACTAAACCATACTATACGAGTAATCATAATAATCATAATAATCATCATCTTTATTTATACCCCGCCACCATCTCCCCAACGGGGACTCAGGGCGGCTTACATGAAGCCGAGCCCAACAACACAATAACAAAGTAACATCATACATAAAAACATTATAATCAATTACATAAAACATAGGCTACAAAATGCTACAACCAATAGCTAATTAAAATAAAATAAAACCATTCATGGCACAATACAATGAGTGGGTCGCATGTACAGATTAAAATAGAAGGATAAAAAACAGGGGGTGAGATAGCAGTGGTGCGAATTATTTGTAAGGGGAGAAAACTCTTTCAGACTGGGGTCAAGCAGACAGAACTTCATGTAAAGGAGGGAGGAGGTGTACACTCAGAGCAGATATTGAGGATGGATGGTAGCATGATTATATAGTTAATCACCAAAAGCACTGCAGAAGAGCCAGGTCTTAAGATTCTCCTTGAAACTTTCTAAAGTACACATAATCTGAATCCACAAATTATGAAAATTAATATTAAACTGAAATCCCAAAAACTTTAAATAACAACAAGTGGTTTAATTGAGATTTAGAGGAGTAGGACAATGGAATCACTGCCTAATAAGGGACCTGAGCATCTTTACCATGTTGCAATAAAAGGTAATTGAGAAAGAATGTTAATTATAAGGAGCGTATGATGCTCCTATTAAAGCAGCTCCACTGGCTGCTGATAGGTTTCTGGTCCCAATTCAATGTGCAGGTTATGACCTACAAAGCCCTAAATGGTTCAGACCCTGCCTAGCTTTGTGAACGCATCTCCCTATGAACCGGCGCATGCTATAAGATCTGCTAGGGAGGCCCTCCTCTCAATTCCACCACCATCGCAAGCACAGTTGGTGGAGACAAGAGGGCCTTCTTGGTAGGGCCCCCGACTTTGAAACACCCTTCCCAGGAAGATTAGGCATGCCCCCACACTGTCCTCCTTTCGCAGGGATCTGAAAACCTGGATGTTCCAGCGAGCATTTGAGAATTATTCGTCCCTAGTGCTATAGGCCAGTCCCTAGGTCGCCAGATAGTACTCTGTTTTGCACTTCATCCACTTCCCCAGCCCTATATATGCTGTTTGCACTATCCCTTGCCCAGTCCTGTATAACTTGTGTCATGCCCATGTTAGTAATCCTGGTCACTGGTTTTTTTAAAAAAACCTGGTCTGATGGGGGCTTCAATGCAATCCATTTTATATTCTTTAATGTTAGTATGTTTTATCTGGGTCTGTATTTTACATGGCCTGTATTTTTATATGGGTCTTAATATTCTCTTCTGTTGCTTCACCACTACTGTATCTACTTGACTCATGAAACTCAAGCACATCATTCTAGAGGTGAAAACCCTAGTATTGACATAAGCAGTCACCTCAGAGTGTACAGTGGAGATAAACTGCTTTAAAACAACTGATGTCTGGCATGAACTTTGTTCTTTTTAAGTGCTACTTCAGAAATCACAAGGAAATCACTCCAATAACTGTGAAGTAGCTATTAGATTTGAGAGGGAAATACTGATAAGATTGGATACAACAGAAAACACATTATGACAAGAACAGCAAATCCACTATGAGTGAACAAGCACTTTTCCAGCTTGTATGCTACTTGTAGTAGTGCATGCCTTGCCATATCAGAGTAAAACATTTTTAATTTCATAAATGCAAACACAACCATTTCTAGCAGTGGACCACAAACATGAGAGAAGACACATCTGTATCTGTAGTCCATTTGACATTTAAGGTATGTTTTGAACTAATATACACACACAAGATTAATTCTGTAAATACTTCTAATTTAGTGACTATATGATATTTGTATAATAACTAATATTAAATATTTGATTTGGCTATAATGGCAAATTAAGTATTTAGAATGAAGGTTGATTATCCATTTGTCACAGAATTCAGAAAGGCTATGCAAAGGGAAAATTGTTGGAAGGTTCTTAGTTTATGCTTTCTAAAGGAAGTAAGAAAGGTCTGATGGAGATTTAACACTCTGTGATCACTTTGCATATTATAAATGGATCACTTTGTATATTAATACTTTGTAAAAATTTTCATTACATAAAATTAATCAATCCTTGTAAAGTCTTGAAAAGTCATGTAAAATCTTGTAAAGCCAGGAGTGCAACTGTAATTTTGGAGCAGGGTTTTAGCATCACATACAACATTGTAAATAACTGACATAATTCCCCAAGTGTTGTACTTCTTTGCAATCTCTGTGGCTCACACACATTGGTGGTCTCTGCCTACACAGAGGTTTTTTTCAGGAATGATCCATCGCTTTAAATTATTTTTGGTGATAGACCAACACACCATCCACATCTGTGAGTGCAAAGACCCCCAATTACAAGTAGGCAGCTTGTTTTTCTTTAACTAATAACTCCTCAAAGTCTCTATCTTGCTTTGGCGACCTTTTTTTCAATTTTAAAGACAGTTATGGGGATAATAGTGTGTTATAATTACAATGATGTTCATTGATACATTGGTTTGCAAAAAGAAGAAAACACTGACCTGCCTCACATACAGTGAATTACTGACTAGAAATAGTATTAGTATTGAGATCTCAAATGCTTTTGGGTTGCTGTAAGTTTTTCGGACAGTATGGCCATTTTCCAGAAGCATTCTCTCCTGACGTTTCGCCTGCTTCTATGGCAACCATCCTCACAACCTCTGAGGATGCCTGTCATAGATGCAGGTGAAATGGCAGAAGAGAATGCTTATCTGGAACATGACCATACAGCTCAAAAAACTTACAGCAACCTAGTGCTTCCGGCCATGAAAGCCTTCTACAACACATCTAATGCTTTTGTTAACTATCTTATTGGGGCTTTAAAATATGCCTTTTCCAGCTTACAAACAAATTCAACTTAAGAAAAAACCGACATAACCTATTTTATTTGTAACTTAAGGACTGCCTCTTCATCAATGTATATCAATAAATTATCATGAGGTACTAAAATGGCAACAAAGCACTGAGTACAAGAAAAATGTTTGTGACCAAGAAAAAAACCTCTCTAAAGCACACTTCCAGTATAGTTGGGAATACTGCCAAAGAACCAGCTAAGTGGTGTTAAAACTTGAAAGTTCTGAACTGAGATAACAGCTGCATAAATCTTTTCGGAGCAAGAGAGAGGAAAGGGAGAGAGCACACAGCAATTTTCTAGTATTTTGCATACTAAGTGTTATTTGCTTTAAGATTACACACCTCACAGCTTTTCAAAGCATTTTTCTTGAGAATGAATCTATATGGAAAAGGTCAGGTTCTATTCATGCCAAAGTACAGTGACACAAAACTACTTTTGTGTGTTTTTTTTTAATTAGGTTAGTCCTACAGCCACAGCACTGGACAATCTTGGCATGTTCTTTAAACAGAAAACAAATAGGAACAAAATGCGATACATTAGTTTTCAAATGGAAACCTTTAAATTACTCATGGCTTTCTGAATTCGAGGTTGAGGTTCAGCAGCTATTAATATGCTACACATGAGGTTACCCTTTTTGGCTAATCAGTTTCGACCAGTACAGGAAAAAAAATACTCTAACTGTAGGATCAATACTGTACTGTCATTTTCTGTTGCTAGTCGTCATGCTACATTAATTTTTTAACACCTGTTGTCTAACTAAACAAAAACTGAATCCTTTGCTTTTACTATCTTGTTATTTCAGATCCACAGCAAAAGTCCCTAATCTTTATTAATGATGTGCCAAGATTGAATAGCAACAAGAACACATACAGGGAATTATTTTCAGCCTCATCTCTTCAGGTTCAATATGCCAAAGCAGGTTTCCAAAGCATCTTTTGAAAAGCTGGTGTCTACATTTAAACAGAACTAGTAAATAGTACATTTACTTAGCTTCAAAGCTAGTTTTGCGGTAATGACCTGAAATGGTGCTGCTCTTTTGCCTATAACAGACAATTAGCTACTTTTCAGTGGAACATAATGGAGTTTTTGACAGTTACTGATTATTAGGTGTGTTTTGGCTCTGTATGAGCAATAGAAAGGGGAGAAGGAAGGCTCCCATGGATGACTGTCTCATGCTGTTAGTTGGTGGGATATTGTGCAGCTAATGAGGACCACTAGAAAAAAAGGAGGAAGAGAGAAAACAGACAGAGAACACATGTGCTGCAGTAAAATTCAGGTTACTGAATTTAAAGAAAACCTTTTAGAACTTTTGCTTTAATTTCTGCAAGATTTCACTTTGTTTGGTGCCATACAAAAGAAAAAGTGACATTTTGCTGGGAAGGGAGACCACTGATTTCCCTGCCTGACATATCAATAATAATAATAATAATAATCTTTATTTATATCCTGCTTTTCTCCCTAAATGGGACCCAAAGCAGCTTACAACATTATATAAAAGTCCATACAAAACAACATGCATATGTAAAACAATAACTTATAAAAACAAATTTACAGTAAGAAATAAACATATTTATAATCATTAGTCTATTATTATTATGGCTGGGTGGCCATCTGTTTGGGGTGTTTTGATTGTGCTTTCCCTGCATTAAGGCAAAATGAAGGGGGTTGGGCTAGATTGCCTTATTGTACAATGTTTAGTATTGTCTTTTGATTAAAATTATTATGGTTTTCTGTTTATATAGGAATTGAATGTTTTCCTGTGGAAGCCACCCTGAGTCCCCATGGAAAGATATTGTTATTGTTGATACCATATTGTTTTTGTTGACCCTCCTTTTCCACTTACAGAGCCAGTTTACTATTTTTGTTTGAAATATGGTAAATATTCAAACACATTTAACCTACTGGTGCCTCAATTAATGTGATTTTATTGGTATATATTTTTACTTCTGAAATTTACCAGTAGCAGCTGCAGTTCCCACCCTTGTCTTATACTTGAATCAATATTTCCCCCCCCAGTTTTTTGTGGTAAAATTAGGTGCTTTGGCATATTCGTTCGGCTTATACTCAAGAATATATGGTATATTGTTTCCTGCCATAAGGAGAGGCTTATTATTATTATTGTCCATCTCTCTCTGCAGCATGGAGATGGAAGGAGAGAGAGAGGGAGAGAGGAAAGGAAAGAAAGAAAGAAAGAAAAGGGTAAGAAAGGAAAGAAGAAGGAAGGGTTTTGAGGGCATACTTATCAAGTTTGCAGATGACACCAAATCAGGAGTGATAGCATATAATCCAGAGGACAGGATCAGAAGTCAAAATTATTGTAACAGATTAGAGAGCTGAGCCAAAACTAACAAAATGAATTTCAACAAGAACAAATGCAAGATGCTACACTTAGGCAGAAATAAATGAAATGCAAGATACAGAATAGAATGGGTGATGCGTAGCTCAACAACAGTGCATGTGAAAAAGATCTTGGGAGTCTTTGTGGACAACAAGCTAAACATGAGCCAACAGTATGATACAGCAATGGGAATTTGGGCTGCGTCAAAAGGAGTATAATGTCTAGATTGAGGGAAGTCATGGTGCCTCTCTATTCTACTTTGGTTAGATCTCACCTGAAATACTGTGTCCAATTTTGGGCACTACAGTTTAATAGTGATATTGACAAACTGGAAAATGTCTACAAGAGGGCAACTAAATGAGCAAAGGTCTGGAGACCATGCCCAGACTTAAGGAGTGTCTTAAAGAGCTGGATATGTTTAGCCTGCAGAAGAGAAGGTTGAGAGGAGACATGCTAGCCATGTATGAATATGTGAAATGATGTCAAAAAGAAAAAAAGAAACAGCCTTGTTTCTGCTGCCCTGAAAACTAGGACTCTGAACATCAGGTTCAAACTATAGGAAAGAAGATTCCACCTAAACATTAGGAAGAATATCTGACTGTAAAAACTGTTCAGCAGTGGAACTTTTTAACTTGAAATGTGGTAGAAGCTCCTTCCTTGGAAGCTTTTAAACAGAAGCTGGATGCCCATCTCTCATGGGTACTTTGTGCTTTTTCTGCATGGCACTAGATGGCCCTAGTGGTCTCTTCCAACTCTATAATTCTATGATTCTATAAAAGACAAGGGATGAAAGCAGGGAGGAGCAGCCCCTCTGACACCTAGGCAACACCAGGTATATTTGCTAGCTTTGTATAAATTACGTTAAGGGTTTTAAGGTGTATATTAAACAAATAAATTTCATATTTAGACTTGGGTCCCATCTCCAAGATACCACATTATATATGCAAATTATTCTAAAATAAAAAAACCCCTGAATTTCAAAACACACATTTATACAAGAGATTCTCTACCTGTATATTTCAGTTTAGGGAAGTCTGTCATTTGCAAACCCATGCAGGCAATTTCCAGATGTATTTAAAGTCAATGTTTTAAAATAATCAACAGCACCACATGCACAGTCTTAAAATTACAATTTCAGTAATACCTAGAATGCAAAGGATGTTCAAAGAAAAATAAAACTGCAAAGAAATAAAACTTGAACCAGAAGCAGGCAATAATTAACTTGAAAACTTACAAGGATTGCAGCCCACTGAGTCCTCTGATGGCCCCATTAGGAACAGTTTTCAACTGATTGTTCTGCAGAGTGCTGCAAAAATGAGCATTAAAAATATTAAGAGATTTGAATAACAATTTTCACCAACTTTCATTTATCCTTCCTATGCCAATCTGTATATCTTCTATCTCATTAGTTCTGAGCTGAACAACTAATATAACTTGTGCCCTGTGTGAGAGTAAGGGAATTTTTCATATCCTACTTAAATGACTATTACTGCTCTGTGCCCTCAAGTCATTTCCTAATTATGACAACCCTAAACTGACCTTATTAGAGGGGGGTTTTTTGGC
The DNA here is from genome assembly GCA_030556195.1 of Anolis apletophallus. NCBI lineage: Eukaryota > Metazoa > Chordata > Lepidosauria > Squamata > Anolidae > Anolis > Anolis apletophallus. The sequence goes on from JARBWK010000002.1 coordinate 75,800,128, forward strand.
AAAATTTGTTCAGAAGGGAATTAAGTTTGCCTTCCTCTAAGTCTAACTTGTTGGGGTCACCCATTGGGTTTCCAAGGCTGAGTGGAAATTTATACCCTGGTCTATAGAATCATAATCCAAAGTTAAACTACTATACCATGCTGGCTTTCCTTGAATCATACTAGGCCTTATAGTTCCAGTTCTCTTATTGCAGAAAGATATTTTTTAAAGACTGGTGGGGTGAGAGATGTCTTTTGTAGTTTAGTAATTATACCTCCACCTCAAAACCTTTTTCTCTGACGCATAATCAGAAACTGTGAGGAATGCAAGAAGAACTTTACATCATAAATAGAATTCTGGTTTAATACATGGTGATCATCCAGGGCACAATCAAGTATAGGCTAACTTATATAGCAAGGAGTTTTTAAAAACTTTATATCATAAATCTTTTGGATGGGTTTTAATTCTGGTATTGTTTTTTAAAAGGTCACAATAGCTAACTGCTAGCTTACAGAACAGCTTCCATGCACTTCTATTTCAAGATGCACACTGCCCTTCAAATCAAACATGCAACCTGCAATTAAAATAACAATGAACACATTTAATTAAATCTACAAACATCTTTTATTTCCCTAGCACCTGAAAGGTTAATTCTGCATTCAAATTATGAAGGAAGTGACTACATAAACAGAGTTTTTCACATTATTGGCACTCTGCAGTTCTAAAAGCTACAGCAAGACACTCAGTTCTATTAATTCTATCAGCAAATATGCTGAGAGGACAAGAACAAATAGAAAGCTACCCCATGAACCTCTGAAATTTGATTACTTACAGAACTTTGAGTTCCTTCAACCCAGACAAGGCCTTTGGATGAATAAAAGCAAGGTCATTGCCAGCCAGTCGTCTGGAAAAGATTGTAGTAATAATAATAGAGCATGAAAATCCAGCATACTTATATTTGCCTAATAGATTAAATTATCAGTGCATCAAAATGTTCCAGCAGCTGGTGTGCTCTAAATTAAATGATGGCACATTTTTGCTTTTGCTTTGTATTCACTTGAATTCCCAAGCTCATGTGTTTTAAGAAATCTTGGTGAATTATCACAATCTGTATATGCAAGTCATATTGAAACCATAAGCATCGAGTCACAGCCACCACCTTGTGAATGACAGTCTGCTACAATAATCCCACATTACACAAGGTAGCCTACACAAGGAATCTGAGTAATAAGATACACCTCTCAAGACAATACAATCATGTTTATTTCTGTATTAAGTAAAGGCATTTGTGCTAAAAAGTGTCACCTCTTTTTTTAAAAAAAAGTCTACCAAGACTACTATGAAAACAGCCATAGCAGAATGTGATACAGCCGTGGCTTTTCAGAGATATTTTACAGACAAGATTTCGATCCTCCGTTGGGACCTCTCAGCCACAATTGATACAGTTAGCGAACTTGAGACTCCGTGGCCTCTCGCAGGGCCCACCTTCGACCGGTTCCACCCACTGGACGCAGAGGCTGTTGATAGGATTGTTGCTGCAACTAGGTCAACCACATGCTCCCTTGACCCGTGCCCCTCATGGCTTGTAAAAGCTTGCCTTGAGGGGTTACGTGGCCCTCTGTTGAATATTTATTTATTTATTTATTTATTTCCTCGATCTTGTATACCTCTCCTTCCAGCAGGCTCGGGGCGGTTTACATACAGATTAAAATTGCATAAACGCAACGGTTACATAAAAGTAATAAAATCAAAGATAATACATGAGACATCAACAATTGGAAGACAATAGGCAGTTCCGCATCCGGGCCTCAATTGAAGGCATGCCTAAATAAGATGGTTTTACATGCCCTCCGGAATGGGATGAGTTCTGTGATGACCCGAACATCATCCGGCAGTGTGTTCCAAAGTACTGGGGCTGCAACTGAGAAGGCACGTTGTCTCGTTGAGGAACGGTGACAGGAACGGAGTGATGGTTTAGTCAAAAGATTTCGCTCTTCCGAGCGCAGTGATCTCGGAGGAACATATGGGGTAAGGCGGTCCCTCAGGTACACTGGCCCCAGACCATGCAAGGCCTTAAAGGTCAAAACCAGCACCTTGAAGGCAACTCGGTACTCAATTGGTAGCCAGTGCAGCTGCTGTAAGATGGGAGTGATATGCTCTCTTACCGGTGCTCCCACCAGTAGTCGAGCCGCAGCATTCTGCACTAGCTTGAGTTTCCGGATTGTCGAAAAGAGAAGGCCTATGTAGAGGGCGTTACAGTAGTCTAATATCGAGATGACCGTCGCTTGGATCACCATAGCCAGGTCATCCCTGGACAGGTAGGGGGCCAGTCGCCTAGCCTGTCAGAGATGGAAAAACGATGTTTTGCTGACCATGGAGACCTGGGCCTCCATGGACAGCAATGGGTCTAACTGGACCCCTAGGCTTTTTACCAGTGATGACGGGCTTAACTGCTCGCCATACAGGGTAGGCAACCGACACTCATCCAGTCCAGGGCAGCCATCCAGTCCAGGGAATATAATCAACACCTCCCTTGAGCAAGGAGTGTTTCCAGAGGGATTGAAAGAGGCGGTGGTTTCCCCATTGCTGAAGAAACCGGGATTAAATCCAGCGGTCCCTCTCAACTACCGCCCGGTTTCTAACCTTTCGTTCCTGGGTAAGGTGATTGAGAGGGCAGCAATGGAGCAGTTGCAGACCTTCCTAGATGACACAGCCTGGCTAGACCCCTTCCAGTCCGGCTTCCGTTCGGGGCATGGGATGGAAACGGTCTTGGTCTCCATCACAGACCAGCTACGTTTCCAGCTGGACCAAGGCGGATCAGCGCTGCTCATGTTATTGGACCTCACAGCAGCGTTTGATACAGTCGATTACGATCTTTTGACTCACCGTCTTGCCGGGGCCGGGATGAGGGGGACAGCCTTGAATTAGCTGTCCTCCTCCCTCCGGAACTGGTCACAGCGAGTGAAGAGGGGCGAAGTGGTCTCCGAGGGTTCCCCCTTAGTTTGTGGGGTCCCCCAGGGGGCCATACTCTCCCCTCTATTATTTAACATCTATATGCGTCCACTTGCTCAGCTGGTGCGTAGCTTTGGGCTGGAATGTCACCAGTACGCTGATGACACCCAGCTCATTCTGAGGATGGAGGGCAGGCCCGAAACCGTACCCGGTTGTTACTGGATGACTGCGAGCCAGTAGGTTGGTGAATCCAGTGAAGACGGAGATCCTCTGGCTTGGTCGTCCGGGTAGTGGGGATGTCCAGCTTCCAACCCTGGACGGCGTGGCGCTATGCCCGTCATCTTCTGTAAAGAGTCTTAGAGTCCTCCTCGACCCTCTGCTGTCAATGGAGGCTCAAATAACTCTGGTTTTAATGTGGTTTTATGTTATTGTATTTCAAACTGTAGGGCATGTTGCCCATGTATTTTTCTGTGATCCGCCCCGAGCCTGCTGGGAGGAGCGGAATATAAGAACGAACAATAAATAAATAAATATAAATAAATCTCCGCTGTCAACAGAGTGGCATTTTTCCATCTTCGTCAGGCTTGGAGGCCGACCCCTTACTTGTCTCGGCACGACCTGGCCACGGTGATCCAAGCTACAGTCATCTCAATGCTAGACTACTGTAACACTCTCTACATTGGCCTGCCTTTGTCGGTGACACGGAAAATCAAGCTGGTGCAGAATGCTGCAGCTCGGTTGCTTGCAGGATCTCCTGCGAGCTGCCATATTACACCAATTCTGCGGGAGCTGCACTGGCTCCCTATTGAGTACCAGATCACCTTCAAAGTGCTAGTTCTGACTTTCAAGGCCTTGTATGGTCTGGGGCCAGTGTACCTGAGGGACCGCCTAACCCCATACTGTCCCATGAGAACACTTAGATCTAAAGAGAGGAACCTTTTAGCCGTGCCCAGTGTCAAGCAATACCATCTAACTTCAACACAGAGAAGGGCGTTTTCCATCATCGCCTCTGTCCTCTGGAACGTATTATCTCCAGAGGTTAGGGCCATATGCAATCTGTTGGCTTTTCGGAAGGCCTGCAAGTCGGTTTTATTCCGGCAAGCCTTTGAGCTGTGATATGCTATATTTTGAGACTGTGCTTTCTTTTAGGAATCGTTTTATTCTGTGGTTTTAATGCTATTGTAGATTGTGATTTTATCGTGGTGTTGATGTAAGCCGGCCCGAGCCACTGGGAGTGGCAACTAACAAGTCTAATAAATAAATAATAAAATAAATAAATATTCTACTGAATTTCACCAAAATTAAATAGTACACATCTCAGTTCTCACTGCAGTTTAGCCCTACTGTTTCATACATTTTCTTTGTCATCAGTAGATGTAGAACTTTGAAAGAGAGAGAGAGAGAGAGAGAAAGGTTTATCTCCATTTTCTATGCAAAACCCCAGTAATTTATAAATATCTTCTATTCAGATGTTTCACATTACAGTACTTGAATTCCCAACACATTTTTTTTAAAAAAAGATAGCACTTATTATGAATATCATGGATCAACTGAGGCATCATGAGAAACCATGATTTCCTGTGATACAATGAGGGCTTGAAATCTCCACTCAGGGTACAGTAGTGTCTTGAAACCAACAATGTACAATTTTTGGCCCTCTGGATGTTAGTTTATCCAAAGTCAGAACATTTAATAGTGTACGCTGTTCGAAGCTACAGCTCAACTATACTTAGAGGTCCAAACTTTACCAACTCCTGATTTAATAGTTTCAGAACAGTCCAGAATCTTAGCCACAAGTAAAATTATCCACATTTCAGAATCACAGGGAAAGGTAGTTACTTTAGAACTGAAGTAGAAACGTCTGATTTCCTCCTTACAGCCATGAAAAAAGGGTGGAGGGAAACTTCAGGCATAAGGTTCACTAGACCTTGTTCATGAAGCACATTAAAATGGGTTATGTAAAAGTAACATTTATTCATTGTATTCCTGATAGAAGAAAAATACCCTCCAAAATACTGAAGCCCTCAGCATCAGCTGAAAAAAGCTTTGAAATGAAATTACTCATTTATCTTTATTTGTGTACTCTCTTCACATATTTATTCTGTAGTAAGTCTTCATTGTTATATGGTTCCATTTTTTCAACTGGAAATACTTATGGCACTATTTAGGCAAGAGATAAGAACAGGCTGAACATCTGGTACTGCCTTGTTGCCATCCAAAATAAGAGACCATTTTCTGGCAAATTAATTGTTTCCTTGTTTGTTTTTATGTCTCGGCTGAGATCTGAAGATGCAGGTACAGATTACACTGTAACACATGTAACAAAATTTGAAGAAATTTTTGTTTCTGGTTTGAAAGTCTTATTTCTTACTTTGAAAGTAGTTGTTATACTCCAGAAACTTTGTTTTTGTGGCTGCCACAAACTATGAATTGGTTGAGACTCTATGAGTTATTCGTTGAAAAATGATAGCAAAATGTGCTGCACAGGGTTTCACATAAAAATGAAGTTTTTTCAGTTTAAACCCTTTTCAATATTTTTATGATATAACTAATTACGAAATGACATTTATAACCCAAGAACGAAAATCATGTTACTTAGTTTTATGAAACTCAGGAAAATACAATGGGAGTGTCTGTACAAGAAGTGTTTTTTCACATATACACTGTAAAGAATACACTCTAATCATATTTCAGAGACATATGAATTGATACATCAACAGAACAAACCATGCACATTTCAGAGGTGGGCAGGAAGGGACTGTAAATTGTTTTACAGCTTACAGAATTTCTGTTGTATTAATTTACAATAAGTTTTGCTCTATACTAACTTTGAAAATAAATTTGTCACTTGCACAGATTTCCTTAACTTGAAATGACAGATTAAGAAATGCAAAACATACAATAATGCTGTTTCAAATTTAAGGCATATGGAAAATGGCATGTGTTGGATGAGAACTGTGGAATACTGTAATTTTTTAATGTATAGCTTATTATTTGGTTCATTTATTGGTTGTCCTTTTAGTATTGTGTTTCTGATTTTGTAAGCCGCTGCGAGCCGTATGGAGTTAGCGGCATATAAGCCTAAGGAAATAAATAAATAAATAAAATAAATAAGTCAAAGCTTGAAATTTCCTAAAACTTGGGAGACTGTATGCATTACTTTTCAGCTCATGTTGTGGTGCTACATCTTCAAATCAGAACTATGTTAAGGCTAATACTTCTATGATCAAATAAGAACCCAATTTTCTTTCTCTACAGATCACCAATCAAGTCTGAAGCTGATCAAAATATTTATTCAAAAACACTTGGTGAAGGTGAGAGTGAAGTCGGTGTTGTAGATAGAAACTTAGGCAATCTTTGGATGGAAGGAAGCAGCTTAGTGACATTGCAATTGGGCAAATATCACAGATGAGGATTTTTAAAATCTCAAAATTGAGAGTATGACACTAAATTTAATTAATCAAGTGTTAATAAATGGGGAAGAAGTGGCTCATCAAAATATCATGGCTGTTCCAGGAAGGTTTAAATTGCTTTTATTTCTGACACATTTTGAAACATATCCTAAAGATGAAAAAGAAGGAAGAGGTAGAGCAAATATTAGAGTAGACTACTGCAGCAGGTCCTAGACCCCTTGAGGACTACATATTTTCAACCATGTTAAATATTTTTATATGCCATTTCAAAAAAAAGAATCTTCTGTGAGCAGAGCTGAGGACAGTGCATCAGATATTTCCAGCAATGACAGTGACGTAGTCTTCAGACAAAGAAGATTTAGTATTTAAAATAGTTTCATGGACACACCTGGATATGTCACAAGTTGTTTTTAACATTGCTTTATTAAAATATTACTAGTTTTCCCCCCTCGTGTAATAGTCGCACTCCCATTTTTCCAAAAGGGGGAGCAGACGTGCAACTACCGTGTTTCCCCGAAAGTAAGACAGCGTCTTACTTTCTTTTGTCCCCCAAAATCCCACTATGTCTTACTTTCGGAGTACGGCTTACATTAGCCGACGGTACCCCGTAAGATAAGATTACCTCGGGCGGCAGGCATGGCGTGGCTTCCTGGCTGGGCGAAGAGGCTTTCAGAGGGGCTCAAAAGGGGCCGGAATCCTCCTCCTCTTGCTCTTCTTTCTTCCAGCGGCGCCTTCCATCCTCCTCCTCTTCCTCCCAGCAGCGCCTTTCCCTCTCGCCGTTTCCGCCCCTCTCTTCAGTGAAGGGAGGGGGCGGCTCGCCAGGCGGCGAGGGAAGAAGCGCCGGTGGAGATCCCGCGGCACGGCAGCTCAGGCGTCTTTCCCCCGCCGCCCGGCTTGCCCGCGCTCCAAGCGGGAGCCGGGCGGCGGAAAAAGCACCTGAGTCGTCCTGGAGGCGGGACTTCCGCGGCGCCTTCTCCCCTCTCGCCGCCCGGCTCGCTTTCCCTGGCAACCGGGTCTTCAGAGAAGGGAAGGCAGGCAGGCGCAAAAGGGCAGCCCTCTTGTGTTTACCTGCCTTCCCTTCTCTGAAGACCCGGTTGCAAGGGAAAGCGCGAGCCGGCGCGGAGGGAGGAAAGCGCCCGGCGAGATACCCTGGCAACGGGTCCTCAGAGAAGGGAAGGCAGGTAAACACAAGAGGGCTGCCCTTGCGCCTGCCTGCCTTCCCTTCTCTGAAGACCCGGTTGCCAGGGAAGCGCGAGATACCCTGGCAACCGGGTCCTCAGAGAAGGAAAGCAGGCAGGCGCAAGGGCAGCCCTCTTGTGTTTACCTGCCTTCCCTTCTCTGAGGACCCGGTTGTCAGGGGATCTCGCGGCGCCTTCTCCCTCTCGCCGCCGGCTCGCTTTCCCTTGCAACCGGGTCCTCAGAGAAGGGAAGGCAGGCAGGCGCAAGGGCAGCCTCTTGTGTTTACCTGCCTTCCCTTCTCTGAGGACCCGTTGTCAGGGATCTCGCGCGCCTTCTCCCTCTCGCCGCCGCGGCTCGCGCTTTCCCTTGCAACCGGGTCTTCAGAGAAGGAAGGCAGGTAAACACAAGAGGGCTGCCCTTTTTTGCGCCTGCCTGCCTTCCCTTCTCTGAGGACCGGTTGCAAGGGAAAGCGAGCCGCGGCGAGAGGGAGAAGGCGCGGCGAGATCCCCTGACAACCGGGTCCTCAGAGAAGGGAAGGCAGGTAAACACAAGAGGGCTGCCCTTGCGCCTGCCTGCTTTCCCTTCTCTGAGGACCCGGTTGCCAGGGGATCTCGCGCTTTCCCTGGCAACCGGGTCTTCAGAGAAGGGAAGGCAGGCAGGCGCAAGGGCAGCCCTCTTGTGTTTACCTGCCTTCCCTTCTCTGAGGACCCGGTTGTCAGGGGATCTCGCCGGCCTTCTCACTCTCGCCGCCGGCTCTCGCGCTTTCCCTTGCAACCGGGTCTTCAGAGAAGGAAAGGCAGGTAAACACAAGAGGGCTGCCCTTTTTGCGCCTGCCTGCCTTCCCTTCTCTGAAGACCCGGTTGCCAGGAAAGCGCGAGCCGCGGCGAGAGAGAAAAACGCGCCCGGCGGAAGTCCCGCCTCAGGACGACTCAGGTGCTTTTTCTCCGCCGCCCGGCTCCCGTTTGGAGCGCGGGCAAGCGGCGCGGGGGAAGACGCCTGAGCTGCCGTGCGGCGGGACTTCCACCGGCGCTTTCTTCCCTCTCGCCGCCGGCGACTCCGCCCTCCCTTCACTGAAGAGAGGGGCGGAACCGGCGAGAGGGAAAGGCTGCTGGGAGGAAGAGGAGGAGGATGGAAGGCGCCGCTGGAAGAAAGAAGAGCAAGAGGAGGAGGATTCCGGGCCCCTTTTGAGCCCCTCTGAAAGCCTCTTCGCCCAGCCAGGAAGCCACGCCATGCCTGCCGCCCGAGGTGCGTCTTACTTTCGGGTACGGCTTATATAAGCCGACCCCTCTGACACCCCCGATACGTCTTACAATCGGGGGTGTCATACTTTCGGGGAAACACGGTATTATCCGATAAAATAAAGTATATTTGAAGTGTAACATTACCAGTGAAATCTATATATATAAAGGAAGACCCGTCATCGAACGACTGCCAGAGGCAGAGAAACCTTCCAAGGCAGAGACACCAAACTTGCCAACAAAAATAGGCCTCAGGCAAGGAAGGTTTTTAGCAAAGAAACTCCCCCCCCCAAACCTAGAAGGCCCCCAAAACAACAATTTAAAAAACTACATTTCCCAGTGTCCCCTGCGGCCGCCAGCGAATCTCATTGGCCAACATCGGCCCACACAAAATGCAGGGAGGTTGAGTTCCCATAGTAACGGTGGGCGGAGCGAGCCAAGGCTAGGTTAGAACACTGAGTGATTTCAGTTTAGTCAGTTGGTGTTTGTGGGTTAAACTGTCAAGGCCAAGCTTTAGGAGGGAGCAGGTTCCCACACTCGAGAAACACAATCCAAAAGACCAAGCCAGCACAAAATACCACACATGACAGCCACACAACTCGCGATGCCTACCTCTACAGACCCACAACACAACAGACACACAACACACACAACACATACATACCACTGCTAAACAGAAACCTACACAGTACAACCAACTAACACAGGAGGACATAACAACTACCAGGAGGACATAACACTAACACAAATAGGGTACCAGGGACACAGGCACCACTGACAAACACATACCGCCGGAATAACACAAACTTGCAAAAAAAAACCCAAACAATACTGCAACACAAAACCCACCTGGCAAAATTCACAACAAACACAACTGGCAAAAGCAACACCCCCTCCACATCACAACCAGCACAAAGCCAGACTGAGACAACTATGTCACCACAACACACACACAAAATACACCCCACAAATACCTGACAACTTCCCCAACACAAAACCCAGGACTGCACTCACTACTCACCACCACACACACCTCCAAACACACACGTCCCAGGCACAATACTCCAGCAATTCCTACCCACACAACACAACACAACTTCCTATCACAACCCAGCCCCCCAACCTTACAGTACTCTGCACACACAATACCTACCACCACCACAAACAAAAACCAACTCCACCTATACTCCAACCACAACACAACACAACACTGCACTGAAACTCTACAAACACACACAAATACCCAAAACACCCCACCCACACAAGCATTCAACAACATACTACCACCCACAATGCCACCACACACCCACTAACTCATCAAAAAAGTAATACCTACACACAACACAATACGCACATAACACAACCTTGCGTCTACTGCTCAACCCATTTGTATGCCATTCCTTCCTTCAACACCACACACCGACAACTCCACAGGACTTCAACATCCCATCCACCAGAACCCACAACGACACAGCCATGACCCCACCAAGACCATAACTAACATCAATTCCAACCCTTACATACTCAGACTTTCTCGCATCTCCTAAATAGGGCACAGCAACGCATGCCGGGTACAGCTAGTGATTTATAATACTCAACATTCAGATGTTTCACTCACTTTGATTACTGTACAACAGGGAAAAGGAAATGACACTGGTTAAAATCTTTGGCTCTACACAGAAGACTCCCTTCTTTTCTTTCCTCCATTTCACCCCTTTGTGAAATCCCCCAAAGCCCCTTTCTCTGTTTCTGATAGTATGGTGACCACTTACTTCACCATATGGACAAAATGGCCTTCTTCCATATCTATTATAAGCACACATGAGCTATGCAGCTGTACAAACATCGCCTGAAGTTCAAGGAAAGTTTGCAAAAACGTTCACTGAAGCTGATATTTAAGTGTGTTCACTGTGCATATTATTATTCATCTCTGAGTACAGTGGTTAAAGCAAGAGGGAAATCCTTGACACATTATTACCAATTTGTTAGAAGAAGTTCTCAATCCTTTTAGTGTCCATCTAAAAACAGAGGCAGAACTCCTGATCTGGAATTGTCTCATAAGCTTATATATTGTGCATTTTATGGACAAAATTGCTCAAACATGTGAAAACAATACAAATATGCATATCCATTGTAGTCTTGAATATGTGGTAGCCTTTTCAATAATATTTTCTTGAAAGGCTACCACATATTCAAGACTACAACGAATACTTACAAAATATTTTAAGACCAAGTCAAACATAAACATTGATTTTCATCCTGCATATATCAAACTGCTCATTAACTGAGCTTAATTTGGGGAAATTCTCTGCATAAGATGCCTTATATTGACTCCAACTAATAAACAGATTTTGTGTGGTTTCTCCAGTAGTATGATTTCTACTGGACAAACAAGTAGAAAAATTATCCAGTTCAACCATTTTGAAAGGCACCCATCAGACAATATCGTCACAAGCCATCTTAGAGGCTTGCGCTTACCCTGACCCGAGCTTCAAACTGTCAACCTTATGATTGGCAAGATTTACTGCAGCTGGCGTTTAACCTGTTGTGCTAAGGCCTGCTCCCTACCATACGGCCTGAATACCAGGGCAGTATTTAAAAAACCAAGAAAATAAACAATACAAACGGACAAAATGGACTCCAAGGCCATTTGAGTCCACTAGAAACAACAACTGGGATAAAGTCTAAACAATTACAGCAACAATAATCACATGTGTATTAGATAGCCTATACAGTTTAATGTTGTGGTTGTTTTTGTTTGTTTTTTCATTTGAGTTGGTGGAGCCAAAATCATCTGAAAACTTCCATCACTGGGGAAGGAACTCATTTTGAACAGGTTACATGTCATTTGGACTGGGCTGCACTGCAATCTTGACACAGAGAACTTCTTGTCTGTTTATGTTCAAAGCCAGAACAGAACCATATGACTAATGAGTATAGTGAGCTAGCCAATACAGAAACTGATGATACACTTTGTATCTATTTCTCTCTTTGGAGGAGCGTATCTGGGAATCATACTACGGTAGGTTAAGACACAAATACAAAACACTAGGTTAAGCCCCAATTACAAAATTTCTAGTTCAAGTCCCAAATGAGGATAGTTCTATTTATACTCTGCCTTTTCCCCCTGAGCTGCAACCCAAGGTTCTTTACAAATATTAAAATAGATACACTTAAAACAACTTGATAAGAACACAACATTATTTTTAAAATGTAGCTAAGCTGTCTATTTGATCAAAAACAAATCTGTGAAACAAATAAACAGTAAAGCATACTAACAAAAGCCCTTCCTTATAAAACAGCAAGTTGCAAAAGCCTACTTGAATGAAAATGTATTGACATGCTGGCAGAATGATAAGGAGACAGGCAATCTAACTTCCCCAACTGGAGAGTCCTAGAGCACTAAGAACGTCCCCTTAAACATTACCATCAGGTATGTCTGTGTAGTGAGACCGAGAGCCCTTGACAATATAAAAATAAATCCAAGCATGCTCATAGGGACCTTCAACAAGTCATAGGGGTTTTATAGGTCAAACACCATTTTGAATTGTGCCCAGAAACGAAGCAATATCCAGTGGAGCTATTGTAACAAAGGAGTCACAGTCTTCCAGTGTGCTCAAACAAGAAGAGCATAGGGTTGCTATGAGTTTTCAAGGCCGTATGGCCATTTTCCAGAAGCATACTCTCCTCACTGTTTCTTGCAGTCAGGCATAGCAGGCACCTGATGAACCAACCTGGAAACAGCATATTATTTGAGAACACAGAAATGCTGGACCACTCTTAACAACCACCATGTCAGACTACACAGAGAAGCCACTGAAATCCACAAGCATGTGGACAATTTCAACAGAAAGGAGGAAACCATGAAAATGAACAAACTCTGGCTACCAGTATTTTTTTTAAAAAAAATCTAAAATCAGGACAGTAAATAAAGAGCAACACCCAAAAAGCAGGGGAATTCCAGACAAGATTCAATCGCGGCTAGCTAACACCTCCTAACAAAGGATCCCCCAGGCAGCAATCAGCCAGGCTTTGAAGTTGAAAGGCCATTAAATGCTAATCAAGGTGGCTATTTGCAACATTCACACTTGCCTCAAGCAGACAAGAGTTCTTTCTTCTACCTTGGACATTCCACAGATATATAAACCTCACTTGCCTAGTTTCCAACAGTCCCCTCAACCTCTGAGGCTGCCTGCCATAGATATGGGTGAAACGTCAGGAGAGAATGCTTCTGGAACATGGACATACAGCCCAGAAAACCCACAGCAATCCAGTGATTCCGGACATAAAAGCCTTTGATAACAAGAAGAACATGTTTCTTTCACATGTTCACACATACTCAAGTAAATACAGTGAGTTCTTGGTATCTGCTGGGGTTTGGTTCCGCCCCTCCCCTGTTGATACTAAAATACTAAAATCTGTGGATATTCAAGTCCCATTATACACAGTGACATAGTAAAATGTGTCCATTTTTAGATTTTGGGGGAGCTGTTTTTTAATGCCAGTGGTGATTGAACACATAAATATAGGAATGGATTTGCGAGGTCCAACTATAACTACATACAAATTCTAATGACTCAGCACCAAAAGTTTCTCTAATCAAAACCAAATATAAGTTGATGGCAGATTCTGTATAAACTTCCCATTTTTTATACCATGAACAATGATGGGTCATAGAAAGAGGAAAGACACAGAAACACACACATTTGTGTGGCATATACCTTGTTTACAACTAAATGAAGCTGCAATTGTCACTTCAATTTCATATCCAAATAGGGAAAATGTGATATCTCTGATTGTGTTGATTTGCAAGTCCAATCACACTGAGTAGATATAGCCAATGAAAAAAGGCTGATGGGAACTGACAACATATGGAGGGCCACAAATTGCCCACCTTGAATGAAATCATACTGAAAATGGATAAAGTACTAATTTCAGAACTTACCAAAATACCATGTCTCAGAAGCAAATGCATTTTAACCTAAACAAGTGTAAAGTCATGCACATCGGGGCAAAGAACCCCAACTACACCTACAAATTGATGGGGTCAAGGCTTTCCGAGAAAAACCAGGAAAGGGATCTTGGGGTTTTGGTGGACAGCTCAATGAAGATGTCAACCCAGTGCGCTGCAGCAGTGAAAAAAGCAAATTCTATGCTTGGCATAGACACTGGAAGTAGCCCAAGAAAGGAGGAAAGCAAAAGAAAACAGTGATAAGGGGAGATATGTCCAGTTAAATGCACAATTCAAGAGGTTAGCCAGAAGAGATAAGGGACTGTTTTTAAACAAGCAATGCATGGAAGTGGAAGAAGCCAAAAGAATAGGAAGGACAAGAGACCTCTTCCAGAAAATTAGAAACATTGGAGGTAAATTTCAGGCGAAAATTCGCATGATAATAAACAAAGATGGCAGGGACGTAATAGAAGCTGAAGAGATCAAGAGAAGGTGGCGAAACTATACAGAAGATCTGTATAGGAAGGATAATAATATCGTGGATAGTTTTGACAGTGTAGTGAGTGAATTAGAACCAGACATCCTGAGGAGTGAGGCTGAATTTGCCTTAAGAAGCATTGCTAACAAGGTAGCAGGAGACGATGGGATCCCATCTGAACTGTTTAAAATCTTGAAAGGTGATGCTGTCAAGGCAATCCATGCCATATGCCAGCAAATATAGAAAACACAAGAATGGCCATCAGGCTTGAAAAAATCAACTTATATCCCCATACCAAAAAAAGGGAAATGCTAAAGAATGCTCAAACTTTCGTACAGTGGCACTTATTTCTCATGCTAGTAAGGTAATGCTCAAGATCCTGCAAGGAAGACTCCAGCAACACATGGAGAGAGTTGTGAGATGTACAAGCTGGGTTTAGAAAAGGCAAAGGAACACGAGACCAAATTGCCAATATCCACTGGATAATGGAAAAAGGCAGGGTATTTCAGAAAAAACATCTATTTCTGTTTTATTGACCTAAAGCCTTTGACTGTGTGGATCATAATAAATTGTAGCAAGTTCTTGGTGGTATGGACATACCAAATCACTTTGTCTCGCTCCTGAAGAATCTGTATAATGACCAAGTAGCAACAATAAGAACTGACCATGAGACAACAGACTGGTTCAGGATTGGGAAAGGTGTACGGCAGGGTTGTATATTCTCACTCAACCTATTCAACTTGTATGCAGAACACAAGGCTGGGGTTAACATTGCTGGAAGAAACATTAACAACCTTAGATATGCAGATGATACCACTTTGATGGCCGAAAGCGAGGAGAAGCTGAGGAGCCTTCTAATCAAGGTGAAAGAAGAAAGTACAAAAGCTGGGTTGCAGTTAATAAAAAACCAAGATTATGGCAACAAGAATGATTGATAACTGGCAAATAGAGGGAGAAAACGTGGAGTGACAGACTTTGTATTTCTAGGTGTATTTCTAGGTGCAAATATTACTGCAGGCGCAGACTGCAGCCAGGAAATCAGAATAGCAATGACCAATCTCAATAAAATAGTGAAGAGTAGATACATCACACTGGCAACAAAGAGCTGCCTAGTAAAAGCAATGGTATTCCCCGTAGTAACCTATGGATGTGAGAGCTGGACCATAGGGAAGGCTGTGCGAAGGAAGATAGATGCTTTTGTATTGTGTTGTTGGAGGAAAGTTCTGAGAGTGTCTTGGAAGATCCAACCAGTCCAATCTCCAGGAAATAAAGCCTGACTGCTCATTGGAGGGAAGGCTAGTAGAGGCAAAGATGAAGTACTTTGGCCACATAATGAGAAGACAGGAAAGCTTAGAGAAGACAATTATACTGGGGAAAATGGAGGGAAAAAGAAAGAGAGGCCGACCAAGGGCAAGATGGATGGTATCCTCGAAGTGATTGGCTTGACCCTGAAGGAGCTGGGGGAGGTGATTGCCGACAGGGAGCTTTGGTGTGGGCTTATCCATGAGGTCACGAAGAGTCGGAAACGACTGAACAAATAAACAACAACAAACCTTAGTTAGGACTAGCAATTGGATTAGAGACCAAAAATTGTAAGAAACTAGAATTGCATTTAATATTACAATGCAATTTTACAGAAACTGAACTTTTAAAAAACTGTTTTAACTACAAAATATGCTGAAAGGATACCTAAATGGTGATGGAAAACACTCTAAACAGCAAGCAATTCCCAGAACACATCCAAATTAAAATGTGTCACTAAACAGCAAAAAAAGTTAATTTTCCATACTTTCACTCATTAACTTTTTTAAAAATCTTATCGGAGGAGTGGGAAATGATTCCAAACAATAACTACTTTTAACACTAAGATGATTTTAAACAAGGACTGTCGAGAAACTGAAAATTACAGAATTTCTCATAGTCAAGTGACTGTCTTCAAGCCTTTGTAGTTAGCATTTTTGATTATGTTTGAAAACATGGATTATATTTCCGTCTTCTAAATCTCAGCTGTAGCCTTATTTGCTAGGTACATTTCTTATCATCCCTATTGCTAGGAGTTTGTCCCCTATCTAGAAAATGTATGGATATGACCAACACATGCTCTCTTTGACCATTTGTATCCTGGTTATCTTCTTCCATAGCAGCATTCTATCTTAAATTGCAAAGAGGCTTTCTGAAAAATACTGGGAGGAAAAGGTGTATGGAATACCTCCTGGGTGTGCATTCACATGCAAATGCTGCATTAATTACAACACAAACAGCTAAACTAGGTGGAAGCTTTAATCTGATTCAGTTGACTAATACCTAAAGCAATCACATAACTTCTACGTTTTTCTAAAATATTTCTTAAAAGATAGTATACTGGATGTGATGCTCCAGGTCAGTCTCAATTGTGCCACTATGATGCCAGAAGCACTAGAATGGAAAAGGAACTGAAAAACCTTCAATATCTACTTATAGAGTTAGAAAATCCTCTGCAGTAGATTTCCAGGCCGTGGTTCTGGCTAGCAATATATATATGGGGGGGGAGATAGCACCAGGCTATATGAAACGTTATGCGACAAATAAAGTAACAGTAAATGAGTATAAATACATATATATTGTGTCACAACATCTTAAGCACGAAACATGGTCATGGAGAGATCATATAAGCATCATGAATACATAGCATGGTAGTACCAGTACAAAGCACAATGAAAATAATAATGGCGGTGAGCTCGCTGATGGAAACGGCGAGCTAAGGCCAGGCTCAGCGAGGAGAGGCAATGAAGATAACAGCAGGCCGGGTCCCCCGCTGTCCCAACCCACAAAGTTCACAAAGTTCATAAATGGAAATAATAATTGGCACAGTCTCACAGATGTAATGTCCGGGTGGGAGGGGGAGCGTCAGGGCCAACGAGGGTCTTGCGCGCCTTCGTTTCACCCCCGTAGGGGCTTCCTCAGGGCCAGGGGCGGGGCCTGAATGACGTAATCGCGTGAGCGTCCTCACGAAGTCATGGCACTTCCTGCTGGGCTTCTCTCTCAAATGTAGATGAGGAACATATAACAATTTCAAACAATAGTAGCTCTCTCCTTAGAGTAGTCAAAACATAGCACAAACATAGCAGTCCTTACACCGGGGCATTTTTCAGTCTTCACATAGCATAGGAGAAGCTCTTCACACAGTTTTCACATAGCACATGAGGAGTAGAGCGTGTGAAGACGCTCTACTCCTCATGTGCTATGTGAAAACTGTGTGAAGAGCTTCTCTATGCTATGTGAAGACTGAAAAATGCCCCGGTGTAAGGACTGCTATGTTTGTGCTATGTTTTGACTACTCTAAGGAGAGAGCTACTATTGTTTGAAATTGTTATATGTTCCTCATCTACATTTGAGAGAGAAGCCCAGCAGGAAGTGCCATGACTTCGTGAGGACGCTCACGCGACACGCCATTCAGGCCCCGCCCCTGGCCCTGAGGGAAGTTCTCACGGGGTGAAACGAAGGCGCGCAAGACCCTTTCGTTGGCCCTTGGACGCTCCCTCCCACCCGGACATTACATCTGTGAGACTGTGCCAATTATTATTTCCATTTATGAACTTTGTGAACTTTGTGGGTTGGGACAGCGTCGGGGACCCGGGCCTGCTGTTATCTTCATTGCCTCTCCGCTGAGCCTGGGCGCCTTAGCTCGCCGTTTCCATCAGCGAGCTCACCGCCATTATTATTTTCATTGTGCTTTGTACTGGTACTTACCATGCTATGTATTCATGATGCTTATATGATCTCTCCATGACCATGTTTCGTGCTTAAGATGTTGTGACACAATATATATGTATTTATACTCATTTACTGTTACTTTATTTGTCGCATAACGTTTCATATAGCCTGGTGCTATCTCCCCCCCCCATTGCATTGCTGATTTATGTGGAACAGCCTTTCTCTTTTACTCATAGCAATATATATATGACTGCTACCTGCAGACCCATAGCCAGAACCAACATTTGAGGGGGGGGGGGGGACGGACGGGACGGACTGTTTTCAGTGAATCATGAAGAGTAGGTCTATAATGCAAAACAATTTAAATTATATGACTCATTCTATATTTTATATAGATTTAATTAAATCAAATTTTTATTTTAGTTACGAAGTTTCAAGTCTTAAGACATTGAAAATGACTCTTAATTGGTCATTTATAGTTACAAAAGAATACCACAACATCTGTTGGAAACACTTGAAAACCATGTCAATACACTTTGACAGAAATCAGGCTCTATCGATAAACTTTGGTGGAGACTCAAGAGTGCAAGTCCAGTTCATCTTTCTTGCCCCATTGTGCTTCTTATGTATGTTTTCAAACGTTTAAGAGTTGAAAACGAACTTTCATTTGTAGCTGTTGCAGAAATCTGAAGAAGTTTCTTCACATTCGGAAAAAAAAACCTGTTCATAACAGACAAGGTATGCTTCCAGTGCATTTGATGGTTTTTCTGCAGGTGCAAGCTTTTTCCATGTGTCGTATCTTGAAGGAATTCATTGTAAAGTTCTGTGCATTTGTTCAAGTTGGATTTTTATGGCCACAATTAAGAGGGAGAAACACTTGCAGTACCTGAACTACTTTATTTATTTATTTATTTATTTATTTATTTATTTATGTTCGCTCTTATATTCCGCTCCTCCCAGCAGGCTCGGGGCGGATCACAACACAAATACATGGGCGGCAGTTGAAGACCATATCAACAAGCGGCCCTACAGTCGGTAAAACATAAAAAACATAAAAGCCACATTTAAAACCAGTTACATAGTCATACATCGGTGAGGAGGTATGCAGCATGGTAATTGTCGGTGCGCCTAATTGAAGGCCAGTCCAAAGAGGGCCGTCTTACACGCCCTCCGGAACGGGCCCAGTTCCGTAATGGCACGGGCACTGTCCGGAAGGGCGTTCCAGAGCACTGGTGCTGCCGCTGAAAAGGCCCTTTGTCTCGTCGTTGATAGGTGGCAGGAGCGGACTGATGGAATTAACAACAGATTTTGCTCATCTGAACGCAGTGATCTCGGGGAAACGTACGGGGTAAGGCGGTCCTTCAGGTACGCAGGCCCTAGGCCGTGCAAGGCCTTAAAGGTCAAAACCAACACCTTGAAGGCAATCCGGTACTCAATAGGGAGCCAGTGCAGTTGCCGGAGTATAGGTGTAATGTGCTCCCTCGCTGGCACTCCTGCCAGCAAGCGGGCCGCGGCATTCTGCACTAGCTTGAGTTTCCGGGTGTCGACAGGGAAGGCCAACGTAGAGGGCATTACAGTAGTCAATCTCGAGATGACCGTCGCTTGGATCACCGTGGCCAGGTCCTTCCTGGACAGGTAGGGTGCCAGTCGCCTAGCCTGACGGAGGTGAAAAATGACGTCCTGCTGACCACGGAGACCTGGGCCTCCATGGTCAGCGAGGAGTCCAGCACAACCCCAAGCTCTTAACTGACGGCGATGGATTAAGTCGCTCGCCGTCCAGGGTAGGCAACCGGCACCCACCCAGCCCAGGCCGACCGGGCCACAGTATCTCCGTCTTCGATGGATTCACCTTCAGCCGGCTAGCACGCAGCCAGCCAGTCACGGCTTCAAGGCATAGATGGAAACAATCGGGTACGGAGTCCGGCTTGCCATCCATTCTCAGCAGAAGCTGGGTGTCATCAGCGTACTGATGACACTCCAGACCAAAGTCACGGGCCAGCTGGGCCAGGGGGCGCATGTAAACATTGAATAACAAGGGAGAGGATGGCCCCCTGGGAACCCCACAATCAAGTGTGGGGCTCCCGGAGACCTCCCCCCCCTCCACTCGTTGTCCCGATCCGGAGGAAGGAGGCCACCCACCTAAGGGCAGTCCCCCCAACCCCGGCAGCGGCTAAACGGTGGGTCAACAATGCATGATCTACTGTATCAAACGCTGCTGTCAGATCTAACAGGACAAGCAGTGCTGATCCACCCTGGTCCAGCTGGCGGCGAAGTTGGTCTGTAATGGCGACGAGCACGGTCTCCGTCCCATGCCCAATGCGGAAGCCGGACTGGAAGGGATCAAGTCCAGCTGTGTCATCTAGGAACCGCTGCAGCTGCTCCGCTGCTGCCCTCTCAATTACCTTGCCTAAGAAAGGCAAGTTGGAAACAGGCCTGTAATTGGAGGGAGCCGAAAGATCTAGATTCGGCTTTTTCAGCAGCGGTTTCACCATAGCCTCTTTTAATCCCCCTGGGAAGACTCCTTGCTCAAGGGAGCTATTTAAGATCGTGCCCAGGGGGCCACATAGACCCTCCCGGCAAGATCTAACAAGCCAGGAGGGGCATGGGTCGAGGAGCAAGTAGTTGGTCTAGCTGCAGTCAGCAACCTATCGACAGCTGCTGCGTCCAGCAGTTGGAAACGGGTGAAGGTGGGCCCATCGAGTGGCGGCGGAGTCTCGAGTTCACTAACTGTATCCAAGGTTGGATTACATTCAACCCCATTAAGAGTCTATTTCATCAATACAATAAAGTCACAGCATAAACATAACATGATAAAAACAACATAATTTAAAACTATAAAAGTCATCATTAAACATTAAAACCAGCCTCATCAGTCTTCGTACCAATTAAGAGTTTGTTCCAAAGGGGGAGACACCTCTGCTCCAGGATGTGCCTTTTCCTCTGGAAAAGGCAGGGAGCAAGGAGGGAAAGGCCTAATTCGCCATTAGGACCCTGCCTCCTACCTCAAACTGAAGCAAAGAGCACAGGACAGGGGCGGAGCAGCCTTATATAGTGTGCTCCTTCATGAGGGCCTTCAAATTCCCCCCTGCAACTAGGCTTTACCTGCCAGTTGTGGGTGGGCCAACTTGGTTGCTTCCACTATATTAGCTATTGCTGCTAATGCTATGTAATTTGGTGGAAAGGTAAGTAATGACAATGTGAATAAATTGTCAGATTGTGCTCACAGTTCTGGTGGGACTCTTAATTTTTGCTTCTCATAGACTTAGTAAGGGGATTTTGTTAACCAGTTAAAATTAATAACTAAACCAGTCTTTTGTAAAACCTGAAAAATTTAGTAGTGGGGGATTGAACCCCTAACCACCCCCCCGCCCCCGGGGCTACAGGACTGAGACTACAGTGTTCCCTCACTACTTCGTGGTTCACTTATTGCGAACTAGCTGTTTCGCGGATTTTAAAAAATATTAATTTAAAACATATATCATAGTATTTTTGCTGTTTTATGGGGTTTTACCGCCGTTGCTCTTCAAGCCCTTTCCCTCCTCAGTCCTCCCTCCAGCCTTGAAGGGCCTTTCCTTCACTTTATTTTAAGTTTATAAAGACTTAAAACAGTGTATAACTACTAAAATCTATTATATAAATGGGTTCACGTCATGTGATGTATACCTCAAACAAAGAAACCATACAACGCAGAAACACAATACTTGCCAACAGAAATAGGCCTCAAGCAAGGTACGTTTGTAGCAAAGAAACTTTCCCCTCCAAAACCTACAAGGCCCCCAAAACAACGAGTAAAAATAAAACTACATTTACCAGCATCCTCCGGGCCAGCCAAAGACTCACCCAGCCTCTACATTCTGAACAACATGATTGGCTGCCAATAAGGGCAGATTTGCATAACTGCTGCACTGGCCAGCCAACATGAAAATTCCGATCCTAGCCCTCACTTACTGGGAAGCTGTTTACGCTCTGAATTGACAGTAAGACTCATGAATTGATTTCCCTAGTAACTTACTGGCTGTCAATTGAAGTAAGGCTTCATTAACTTGATTCTCCCGACTAGGCCTCAGCTCATTGGACATTGTGTATGGCCTGAATTGACAGTAAGGCTTCATTAACTTGCTGTTCCTAACTAGGCCTCAGCTCATGGGACACTGTGTATTTACAGTAACCTACCTTGGCACACAGAGCCCCAACCATGCATGATGGGACTTGAAGTACCACCATGGAAAATGGGATTTGTAGTAATTCAAAACCCATCATTCCCCACAGACCACTGTGGCCCAGAACCAAGACCAATACAGACCCAACTTGGCACACCATGCCCCCCATGACCCACACTCCATCCAACTGCAGTTTAGAGGAGGGCACACCGTGGATGATTGGACTTTCTCGCATCTCCTAAAAAGGGCACAGCAACGCGTGCCGGGTACAGCTAGTAATGTATAAATATTAAAATAAATAGAGTATCCCTACATTGCAGTTTTTCACTTATTGCGGGAGGTCCTAGAACCTAACCACAGCAATAAGTGAGGGAACACTGTATTTGTGTTGCTTTGCTTGAGGCAACTGTCCTTGGGTGGGGCCATTTTATATCAGAGGCCGTTTAGACCAGGGCTGTCTAACTTCTACTGACCCAAGGGCCGAAATTCCGGTCTCTGATGACCTGGGGGGCCAAAGGGTCTGCCTCCGCCCCCGGCTCCGCCCTCCCCGGCTCCACCCCTCCCCTGCTTCGCCCCTCCTGCCCCTTCCCTCCCCCTCCCCCCCGGGAGGGGGAGGCAGAAGCCTCAAAAGAGGAGGCAGCTGCGCAGGCCTGCGCAGCTGCCTCCTCCTTTGGGGCTTCTGCTTGTGTGCGCATGGGTAGATAGATTAGATCAGGGGTGCCCACACTTTTTCAGCATGGGAGCTACTTATAAAACAACCAAGTCACAAAGATCTACCTACACAGAAATGTAAATCGTATAACTATTTTCTAATTTATTAAGGGTTCTTTGTATGTACAATATATGCTGATGTACCTTGCATAACTGAATGAGCTAATATTGCACAACACACATAATAAATAATTGTTTACATTTTTTGCGATTAACTGAGTTTACTTTGAGGACTTGCACTGAATTGAATCAGACAGGGATAAACTGGCAGAATGAAAGCACACAGACCTTTCAACTGCAAGTCCATTCAATGCTGATCAATGTGGCCAATAGGACATTAAAAAATGCACCCAGACAAGAGTTCCTTTTCCCACCCTGGAAATTACTCAAGTGTAGGCTTTTAGTGAAGCTGGTGTGATAAGAAACACCATAATGTTTATGGACTGGAATAAAGTGCAATACAATCTGACATGATGTCACAGGAATGTGAATGTATATTGTTGCTTTAAACTGCTCATTATTTTATGATGTTTTCTACTTATTATCACATATGAATTGTTGTTTACATGATTTTAATATGGTGTAAGCCGCTTTATTGATTGCAGTCATTATTATATGTCACTTTCTCCCAGATATCCCCTTTCCCTCTGTGGCTCTTCCACACAGCCCTCTCTCCCAGAATATCTAGGCGGGAAATCCCACAGTATCTGCTTTGAACTGGATTATGTGTGTCCACACTGCCATATATCCCAGTTCAAAGCAGATAATTGGGGATTTTTGCCTGGATATTCTGGGATCTTCCACACAGCCCTCTCTCCCAGAATATCTAGGCAGGAAATCCCAGAATATCTGCTTTGAACTGGATTATGTGTGTCCACACTGCCATATATCCCAGTTCAAAGCAGATAATGGGGGATTTTGCCTGGATATTCTGGGATCTTCCACACAGCCCTCTCTCCCAGAATATCTAGGCAGGAAATCCCAGAGTCTCTGCTTTGAACTGGATTATGTGTGTGCCATATATCCCAGTTCAAAGCACATAATGAGGGATTTTGCCTGATATTCTGGGATCCCAGTTCAGAATATCTAGGCAGGAAATCCCAGAATATCTGCTTTGAACTGGATTATGTGTGTCCACACTGCCTGGCAGTTCAAAGCTGATATTGGATTTCCTGCCTGGGCTGGGATAGAGGGCTGTGTGAAGGAACACCAGAATATTAAGGCAGGAAATCCCAAAATCCCAAGAGGAAGGGGGAATGGGAGAGAAGGAGAGGAGGGGAAAGAGAGAGAAGGAGGGAGGGAGTCAGGAGCAGAGGCAGACCAGAGACCCATCAGAGAGTCTGCTCCGAGATTACCTCAGCGAGGCCAGGATCTCCTGCAACCTCGAGGCAGGTATGTGTGGCAGAGCCTGTTGCTTTCCCCAAACCGGTCTGGTGGTGCTTCACTACTTCCTCCTTTCTCTCTTTGTGTGTGTTGGGCGCGCGCGTGTGTGTGTGACATATATATATATATATATATATATATATGTCCACCCCCACCACACACCCCCACACGCACACACACACACGCCCATCAGACACAAAGAGGGGAGGGAGGAAATAGTGCAGCACCTCCAGCCGGGTGTGGGGGAAAGCAACAGGCTCTGCCCAAACCTCCTCAACTCACACACTCTCTCTGTCTTCCCTCCTCGAATGGGTCACCCGGCCAGCCGGCGGAGGAGGAAGAGGAGCCCCAAGGTTGGAGGAAGAAAAAGAGGGAAGGGGAGAGAAGGACGGGAGGGGAAAGAGAGAGGGCCCCCCTCAAGCGGCCCCGCCCCCCTCCGAATTTTTCTGAAAAATTTTTTTTTTGATTTTTCCCCCCCAAAAAACAATATTATTTCTTCCAGGAGGGTAGGGGGGCCGCGTCCAAGGGGCTGGGGAGGGCCATGTACGGCCACCGGGCTGCCTGTTGGACAGCCCTGGTTTAGACTGAGCAGGTTGGTGAGGCTTTTTAAGGTTTCTGTGTTTCTGGGGATTTCAGATTATTCCCCCGACAATTCCCATGTCGGAAAAACATAGCTCACTGGAAATAAAATAAAATACTGTAACAGAAAGATCAAAGGCCGAATCAAGTCAAGCAAGATTTTTTATCTCCCCAGTAGGAATATCTTCCCTGATTCCATTTACACAAGAACAATGTCCAGTGCTCCCTGGTGATTAAGCTGCCTTAAGTTGATATAGAAAAAGGTGGGATAAAAATAAAAGCAAATAAATAAATAAGGTGCACAATGATGCCAATCACACAACTGTACCTGTACTCGCTATAGACCTGTTGTAAGCATCCTTTTTTTTTACTTATGAAAGAGTTTATTACAGCTGTTTCTTATATTATCAAATTAATAAATAAATAAATAAATATTATCAAATTAAAAACATTATCATATATTATATTTGCAAAACACATGGCACTTTGAATATTCACTAATATTTTCATAATATCACAAGAAATTGAGCCTCTGGTGGCACAATGGGTTAAACTCTTGTGCTGGCAGGACTGCTGACCAACAATTCTCTCACACCAGAAGCGACTTGCAGTTTCTCAAGTCGCTCCTGACACGAAAACAATATCACAACAATTCTTCCAGCCAGAAAGTAACTGTGTATAGTCATATCTATATGATTCTCAGAAACATGTTACAACCTCTTGACTGGTTACATTCTGTTGCTGGTTCCAATTCAAAATACTGTTTATGACCTACAAAACTCTATATAGGAGATTATCTGGTCTATTCTAATTCTATGATCTCCCAATATGAGGATTGGCAAGCTCTGAAATCTTTGCAGGAAGACTTTCTCTCTTTCCCATCACTCTCACAGCAATATTAAATAAGGATACGAGGGACAACCTTCTTTGTGGCTTCTCCAAGGCTATGGAACTACCTTCCCCAAAAGGAACAACTGTTCTCTTTCCATTTTCCTTCTGTTGGTAAGCAAAACTTTTTTATTTAGATAGGCTTTTGGTCATAAACTGATTATTGCAAAAAAAGGAATCTAGTTTTACATTAAAAGCTTTTAAATTCAATGTTTGGTTTTAATGTGATGACATTTTTTAATTGTTCTTCAATGAATGGCTTGAGCTATACGTTGTGTTCTAACCCATGTTGTATGTCATCTTGGGCAGGATAAAAACAACCAACCAAAAGTAACATTTGAATCAAAAACCCTACAGCTTATATTCTCATATAGACTATGCCCAATTCAGTAAGTAAGTAAAACTTTATTTCTATCCCACCCTATCTTCCCGAGGGGACTCAGGGTAGCTCACAACATAAAAGGCAAACATTCAATGCCATAAACTACAACAATAATTTTTTTTAAAAAATTCAGTTCCTTGTATGTTTTTTTAAAGCTTCTGACAATTAATCAGGAGCAGCTGCAACCCAAATTTATGATGTTTGTATTGAAATTATATACTATGGTATTGTTCATTATTCTGAAACCACCTTGTTGTGCTATTTACAAAAGACTTCTATAAATATTTCCACATTTCACATCTGTCTTACTGGAATGCTATGTTTGAACAATTATTTTAAAAGAATAACAGTTTGCATTATTCTTTGTCCCTTTGTGTTCAAATTAATATTATCACTAGTGCATCAGTTAGTACTAACTTTGAATGGTATCCTGTCATTTGCATAGTCATATGTGATGAACAGGAAACACTTCTGGGAGAACAGAATGGAAAAAACTTGAAAAACATTTCCCCTACACCCCGTTTTAATGCCAATAAAATACAAAATTATTGAAATAGGTATGTGACAGAAGGCAAACTAGTAAAAATTTGGCTGATCCAATCTGCTGTTTTGTGGACTATAACCCACAGAATTCTCCCGATAGCATGGCCCCTGACTATGCTATCCAGATTACAATGGGAATTGCATTCCAAAAAAAGTACAATTTCTCTGTTCTGAGTAATTACACACCATTTAGGAATAACAGCTTAGTTGAAGGATGAAAGAAAATGTGATCCTGAAAATGCTGTACTGCAGTTTTGATCATTTGTCACTATAGGCTATGAAGGCTAAGGCTAATGGGAGATGAAGTCTAACATTGGTTAAAGCACTGCTACTCAAAGAATGTAAACATAAGAAGTGCCTGTCTGTATGTCTGTCTGTCTGTATTTAAAAAAAACAGGTGGGTGGGTCTGGTTTAGGAAAGCTGTAACAGAGAGAAATTGGCTAGGATTGTAAAATATTTCATTTTCTGCTTTAAAAAACGGATGGAAAGCTCTATGTCAAGGAGTGGAAAGCACAATGAGATAGTACACAATTTTCTTCCTCATCTTCTTACAACATGACCTAGTCTCTCCATATACAGCCCACAGTTCTCTATTTGGGCACAAACTTGAAGAAGAAATATCCCCAAACATGGAAAATATGGTGATTTCTAAACAAGGCCTAATGCTCACATGGTGAGAGGAGGAGAAAGATAATGCATTTACCCATAAAGTCTTGCCTTCTGTCTCAAAACATCCCAACCTTTCTCTTCCACCTATTCACAACAGCTATATCTGTCCTAAATTTGGCTGATGGGAAGCACAGTGCTGCAATACATTTTATAGAAGCTATAAAATCAGTCTACACTGCTCCATTTAAAACAGTTGTAATTGCATGGGATCTCTGTTATCTTTGGATAACACCATAATTAGACTATGTCATCACTACACAATCACAATTAAAATAATTGCTATTAAAATGATCCTATGTAGCTGGCAATTTGGCTTTGAAGTGAAAATATTTTTTTAACCAGTAAGTACAATGCCTTCTTTGTTTGCAATAAATTCTCAACCAATTTTTTATTTTATATGCATTTTTCAGTCAACCTTCATTCAAACTTTACACTATAAAAAGACCTTAAGATGTAATACTTACAGCTCTTCAAGATAAGGGAAGTTCTTGAATGCATCCTCAGGTAATCTTGTTATATTGTTCATACTAATATCCCTAGAAGTCAGAAACAAATAAAAACACAGTTATATAGGTAAAATGTATAGATCAAATAAATTTGCTGTTACATCTGAAGACAAATCTGAAGTAGCTGTCTGTGTATTTTCAAGTTAATTCTTAACATATGCTGACTCCATGAATTTCATAGAGTTTTCTTAGACTAGGAATACAGAGAAGTGGTTCTGCCAGTTTCTTCCTCTGCAGTATAACCTACAGCACCAGATATTCATTGGCTGCCTTCTATCCAAGCAGCTACTTCTGTGGTAATGGAAAATGTGATAATGAAAAATGCTATCTGGTAAAAACAATTTATAGTAGCCTATTTTCACAATTTTGATCACACAAAATTTATTTTATAGCCTACTATTTTTTTTTGTTATAAACGGTATCTGTAATGACCATAAAGACACCAGATACTGCCCATAAAAGTGTATGTGTGCGTGTGCATGCACACACACACACACACACACACACACACACAAAGGAGTCAATCCAGCTTCCAAACTTAGCTACAGCAGGTCCTCTGGATCAAATCTTGAATGATTAAAGTCAACACTTATTTAAATCCTACTGATTCTCTCGGTCTACTTTATTTGGAATTCCAATTAGGGAAAAAAGTGAATTTGCTTTCAGAAGGCCATTCCTTATACAATTATAATAGCATTGGCCATGTACTCTACAAAAATGCCGAGCAGCAGAACCACTTTTTGTAGAATTTAAAAACAAAAGCAAATCCAAACAAATATGGAGGCAAAGTAAGTCCATTAAGAGAGTACAGTGAGATTGATGACTGGCTATTGGAAACATAAGGTGGGATTGCAGAGCATATAATGCATTATCCTAAAAAAGGATATTTAAGGCTGAAATTTTGTAAGGAGCACTCCATGCTGAAATATTGTCCCTTAAGGCCCACTTTATTTATTCTTTCTCGGAAAATTGGACACCTTATTAAACAGGAATAAAAAAGCAAGCTAACTTTTTATATGGCATGCTTTGTGTAAGACGCTTTAAAACATAGTACAGAAATATAAAATTAAGAGCTGGACATAGCAGAGGTACTGAGGATCTCAATGGGCTTGAGCCAAGCCTCTTTATTGATTGAGTTGCTTTTCTGTGTCATTCTATCAAATTGTGAGGAAATGTTTGCCCATATGAGATGCAAAATATAACATGTGGTGAAATAATTTTCAGGCTTTCCGAATGTGTAACTTAATTCTCAGCCAAAGCTCCCAAGATGGTTGCCTAAGCAGACTTTCTATTTTTTCATAGAGTTACAGCATCTCTGTGTTCTTCAGTCAATAATCATGAGAAATATGTACACAAACTCTAACATACCCCTAAAGTCACCCCTGTAGTAATAGTAGCTATTTACTTGTAAAAGAAACGCGACCACCCAGCATTCAGCCACTCATAGTGTAGTCTGTTTTTTTTAGCAAAGGTATATAAATGAATGCATTCAGACCTGATAAAATAAAAACCCCTAGGCAAGTGAAGCTTCTGGGATAGCTGACAAGAATAGCAGGAACATGCCTCAGCTCTACCACATTCATGCTTTTCTACAAAATGTATGTGAAAGTCCCCAAGGTAATAGTTTTAAGCAGATTTCAATTTTAGTGCATTAACAAACTTAGACAAGTGCTTACTTGATAGGTATGCAAAGCAATTTGTTTGTTTCCTCTTACAGCATGCCAAACTTTGGAGAATATTTTTCCTTATGTGCACCACTGCTAATTGTACCAGAGGCTTACTAAGGAGAGCACAAGATATTAGAATACTACTAGAATATTTATTTCTGAGGGTGAAGTGCTTCTCCAAAATAAAAATAAAATTGCAGCCTTGCTTAGCTTTAATGTTAAAAATGAGAACACACGTTTTTGGGAATCAAACTCCACCACAACACAATTTAAATTTAACTCTTATAAGTGTCTATGGCATTCATTATTATTTTAAGAAACTAACACACCAGTTTCTCAGTTCTTAATGTATTGTATTACTCTTGCCCTTCCCCTATACTTTTTTTCAACGTAAACCCTATTGGAGCTCCCAGTGACGCAATGGGTTAAACTCTTGTGCCGGCAGGACTAAAGGCCAACAGGTTGCAGGTTTGAATCTGGGGAGAGCATGGATGAGCTCTCTCTGTCTGCTTTGGCTCCCCATGCGGGGACATAAGAGAAGCCTCCCACAAGGATGGTAAAAATATCAAAACATCCGGGCATCCCCTGGGCACCGTCCTTACAGAGGGCCAATTCTCTCACACCAGAAGTGAATTTCTCAAGTCGCTCCTGACACGAAAAAAACAAACAAACTTAAACCCCTGGGTTTATAAGATTACCAGATATATTTACAAATGGTAGAAAACATAAGTACCGACATGAGAAAGTGAGTTTGTACTGGTCTTGCAGGTATCATTTTTGCTGAAAAACTATGTTACTTAAACAGAACTTGTTACTACAAATTATAAATTTAGAAAGTAATTCCAAAAATTGCAACACTTTCTAATAACATATCATCAAGCTGTCTGGAAAAAATATCAGTGTAGTTCATAGCTAGAAGTTTATTAACAATGTCCTGGTTTACAATTTCCCCCAATTAAATATAAAGGTACTGAAGTTGTATGACAGATATTGACCTATTGTTTACTTGCTTTCTTCTCTCAAACTCCTCTGTCAACAATTTGTTTGTGCTAAACAGATTTTTGTTGCTGCTGCTGAGATGAGTGAGCTTCAAGGACTGAAATGAATGGGAGATATTTTAGCAAACACTAGAAAACAGTAACTATGAACGTCATAGATTTGGCACTATTTTAATACAAGAATGAACAGCTGGCATATCCAGTACAGTTTTGAAAAATTGATTGTTTGGGCTATTGCTGTCTGAAACAGGACAAACACAAGAATTCTAGACAATGACGGCAAAGGGAGAGGAAAGAAAATGCCTTATCGTAGAAATTGTGATAATCCAGATGTTGTTAAACTGCAAACCTTAGCAACCTTGGGCAGCATAATCAATGCTTGCAGTTGTCATTCAACACAATCTATTACATGATTCACACCCCAATGCAGGATAAGGTATCAGACAAAGTCCTTCTTTAACTTCCACATTTTTTAATTTATCATTAATGTCATATTGTTTCCTCAAGTAGATGGTTCTATAAGCGCCTTCCAGTTTTGGAATGCATTTGCATTCATTCAACTAGGCAGAAGAAAATATGGAGGTACTTTAACAATTACAAAGAAATAGGTGTGTGTGAAAGCCATATTTCAGCTGACACATGCTCCCACTCTCTCAGAAACACACACCCAAAATATACACAGTTCAAAACACAATTTTATGAACTGAGCTCTAAGAAAAACATTTTACATACATCTCAAAAGAGTATTTTAAAATCCCCACAGTATTTTACATCTCACACAGGAATCACTTCATTCATGACTGGAATGCAGCATCTGTTTGAATGCAAAAGTAACAGTTCTTTCACAGTAACAGAACTGTTTGAGAGTAGTATTGTAAAAAGGCACTTTTGTCATGTGAAGTCAACATCTCTTTTAATTGTAGTGTGCCTGTATTGATTGTGCTTGGTATGAATGATGTATGTATCTCTATATATTGTACGTCTTTTTCTGCTGTAATAAAGATTTATTTTTTAAAAAGGCACTTTTGTCAGTATATATACGACACAGCCAGCAGACCATGAAAATTAAGTAATACACTTAGAATCTGTTACATTCCCATATTGATTTAAGTCAATACATATTAGATAAACACACAGCACAAGGAGGGGAGAACTAATTAAAAACTCTTCAAAATAACAGAAAATACTTATAGGGGGGGGGCAGGGGGGAGGGAGGGAGAGAATACCACAAAGAACCTACTGTATTAAACGACACTAAATAATTGACAGGAATATTTAGCTTGGATTATGGAATGAACTCTGAAACATACTGGGGAGTATATGCGTGTAAGAATACACACAAGAGGAATGATGCTGAAGGCTGCAACAGAACATCAAGGGTGAATGAGAAAAATAGTGTTCAGTCGGGGCAATCTATCACATAAGCTTTCCATTAGCATGCACCTATCCTTATGTGAACACAAATATTTTATTTATTTATTTGTTCATATATCCCAAAGATACTACTCTATGGTGAACTCACCACGGCTCAGCACAAGAGAGCCCCCCCCCCCAAGAGATATAAGGACTCCCTGAAACAACATCTCAGGCTCGGCCAGATTGATCACCAACAATGGTCCACCTTGGCCTCACATCGGGAGGCATAGAGATGCACTATCCACAATGCTGCAGCCTCTTTCGAGAAGACATGGCGAATGGGTCTCGAAGACAACGCAGAAAGAACTGCAACTTGGAAACAACATCACCCAAGGAGACTTTCTGCTGTGCTTTCTGCAACCAAACTTGCCTATCTCAGATTGGCATTCTTAGTCATCAACACACTTGTAAAAAGCGTGGGATGAGTCCTTCCTAAGAATCTTCATTCGCGAAGTAATGCCGAGAGAGATGTTCATATATACCATTTTTCTGCTAAGGCATTATTTCCCTTGCTATGTATTAGTCATACACAAGCAAATAGTCCTGATCATTTATCTGTGTTCAAGTAATACCCCCAATAGCAGAAAATGATTTTAAGTGGAAGCATTGTCTCACTTTAAAAAAACTTAACAATACAACTAGTCATATGCTAAATGAGTATGTAGATGGCATCACAACCTACACCATTTTGGGGGTGTATGTGGAGAGTTCCAGATCTAACATCTCTTCCAAAAATAGCAGTATGTTTTATCTAAAGAGGGTTTTCCATTATTGACATGCACTTCTATTGCACAATGAGACTGTTTTTATAAATCTTCCTCCCTCCAAACACTCTGCAATGAATTCCTAGATCCAACATTTATGTCTGGATGTTAGATAGATGATCCTTCAAAACAGCATCGACAATTGGCAAACAGGGATGATGCATTATGTAGGAGAGATCAGAGCAACCCGAATGTGTCCCACCTGGTATAATTACTGACATTGCATTATAAATAAATAAGTCTATGCTTCCAGAACCTATCGATGTCACAAGATAGTTAAACCACATCCAGAAAGACAATCAGCTGCCCTATCCTGTGCTAGAGTGGAACTTGGCACATGTCCCAAAACAGCCTTTACTGGATGAGATGATAAAAACAAAAGCTGCTTCCTAGGAACATCCAAGTGCCTTTTTTTTCACTTTAAGTTCAGCAGGTGCCTCTCAAAACGAAATTTTGAAGCAAAGGCCGGAATTCTGCTGGCAGTCCCAAATAAAGTAGATAAGTCGGATCAATGAACTTTATGTATTGACTCATTATTCAACAAGTGATTCAATGGAACTACTCTCATGTGGATGAACAATTAGGACACAGTTTCCAAGTTGGAGGATTCAGCCAAGAAATCTTGAAATCTGGCACCCATCTCTTCTGAGCTGGCTGTTCTCTACCTTTTAGAATCTACCTTATAGGTTTGGGTTTTCAAGAGATATTAGAACAGCTGAAGTGCTCTAAGGGTTACAGAGAAGAGCATGTGCACTGGGGGGGGAGGCTAACAGAGCTCCAGAAGTTTCCAAATACCAACTGCACAAGGGGCAGGAATAACCCACTTGTTTGAGTCACAAGTCCCATCTACACTGCCATATAATTCAGTTTTGAATACAGATTCACTGCACTGAACTGGATTATATGACACTGTAGATCCAGCCACAGAGATCACAAGGAAGAAGCTTGGATATAAACAATTTGCTGAACTAGGCACACCAAAAGCATAAAAATCTTATCTCCTAAATTACTTGTTGCTTTTATTAAACTAAGAACACTTAACCATATCATCAGCTATCTAAAGAAAGATATCAAGAGAATGGTCTCAAAATTAATTTAGATGTGAACTGAATGCTTCCCTGAAGGAAGAGTATAGACAGCAACTAGAAAAAGAAGCTCTCTTATCAACACCTTAGCATGAGAATAAAGCAAAGACTGATCATAAAAATAATACGTAGAACTTCAAACCAACTATAAACACTTTTCTTAAAAAGAAGGCTATGTCTGTGAGTAGTCCAGGCACAACCAAGGCACTCTACATGTCCAAAGACATGTGCCTTTTAGAGCTAGTGTTATTATAGGCAGAGACAAGCAGCCTCAGATAGTGAATTATGTTTATTCAAAACTAGCTTACAGACATTTGGGTCCATCCAACACAGGAGCCTAAACTGAAACAGAACCACCACCAGGATGGAGTAATGAACAACATATTTAGGCTTGCACAAATAATTCCCCCCTGATTTCACTGTATGTCCTTTCTGTGGTTGTTCTGGAGGAATACCATCAAGTTACGTCAATTCAGAACTTGAAGCCAGTATGGAATAAAGGTTTGACATTGGACTAAGACTCTGAAGACGAGGGTTTGAATCCCTTTAGACAAATCACACATGTTCAGCCTCAGAGGAAATCAAAGGCAACACACTCTGATCAAATATTACCAAGAAAACCAGTAACAGATTCGCCTTAAGAGTTGCCATAAATTGGAAACAACTCAAGGCACACAACAGCAACTGTAAACTCCCAATTTTCTACTGCAAGTATGAGGTGTTCTTCTTTGGCTTGTTACTAAAGGTAGGACAGCAACCTATATAAGCAATGCTCATATGTGAGTAATTAATGGCAATTTGCATTTTACCAGGCAAGAAGTCAGATCGATTTACTTCCTGTGTTTTACTATAAAGGCAGCAGATGCCCACTGAATGTATTAACTAGCCCACGTGTCATTATGTAGAATTAAATACTACTTATTCACAGCATTCTGTATAATACGTCATAGCTCTTCCTTTTCAGAGCTTCTGGATCAAAGTATTTTACAGCTACAAAACAATAGAGAAGGAGGGTTCATGGCTTCAGTTCAAATTGGTCAGGATGCCCATGATTTTGGATAATATGAGGTGCGGTCATTCATGTATGAACGTTCATACTGTATGCAACAAAATTCATCCAACTTGGGAGAAACACAAAAACAACTACAGAAACAGCAATCACAATCAGATAAATTAGAGCTGTGCTTTGGTAAACACTTACCTAAGCCAGACATTTTTATTAATTATTTCTTTTTCTAGGAAGGATGGAAGACTAGTTTCTAGAAAAGAAATAATTAATAAAAAATATCTGGCTTAGGTAACAATGGAAGACTAGTTTCTATCCAATTTGAAGAATGCAGAACATTCTGACCTTATTTCATGCTACTACTATTGTATAGGGCAGGGGTCAGGAACCTTTTTGACTCAGAGAGCCATAAACGCAAAATATTTGGAAATTTATTTCAGTGAGAGCCATATAATATATTTTAAGACTGAATTCAACTAAATGTGAGTATAATAAAACCCTGAAATTATTCATCATAATAATGATAATATTCATTCAGCCTCTGCTAAAAATAATAATAATAACAATGGGTTCCTAGAGTAGGAGGAGACCTCCAAGGGCCATCGAGTCCAACCTCCTTCTGCCAGGGCCCTTCCACACAGCCTATAAACCCTGAATATTAAGGCAGAAAATCCCACAATATCTGCTTTGAACTGGGTTTTCTGAGTCCACACTGGCATATAATCTGATTCAAAGCAGGTAACATGAGATTTTATTCAACTTTGTAGAAAGGGCCTCAGATAACCAAGGGAACTTCCACACAGCCTATAACCCTGAATATTAAGGCAGAACATCTCACAATATCTGCTTTGAACTGGGTTTTCTGAGTCCACACTGGCATATAATCTGATTCAAAGCAGATAACATGGGATTTTATTCAACTTTGTAGAAAGAGCTTCAGATAACCAAGGGAACTTCCACGCAGCCTATAACCCTGAATATTAAGGCAGAAAATCCCACAATATCTGCTTTGAATTGGGTTTTCTGAGTCCATGCTGTAATATAATCTGATTCAAAGCAGATAACCCAGAATATGAAGATAACTTCTACACAGTCTATAACCCTGAATATGAATTTTCCATATGCCCAACTATGAACACACATGGATTTTGGGGGAAATAGACCTTGAAGTTTGGGAGTTGTAGTTGCTGGGATTTATAGTTCACCTACAACCAAAGAGCATTCTGAACCCCACCAATAACAGAATTGGGGCAAACTTCCCACACAGAACTCCTATGACCAACAGAAAATACAGAAGAGGGAACTGACCTTTCTTTCTGGGAATTGCAGTTCACCCAGAAACAAACTGACCTCCAGTGATGATAAGGAGCTTGAAGGAAGGAGGGAGGGAGGAAAAGCCAGCCAGGCAGGCAGGCAGGAAGGAAAGGTGAGAGAGAAAGGAAGGGAAGAAAGGAAAGAAGGAGGAGAGGAAGAAGCAACGGAAGGAAGGAAAGAGGGAGGGAGGGAGGAAAAAAGGAATAACAGAAGGAAGGGGAGGGGAGGAAGGAGCCACGTGCTCCTGGAGCTCCCGCATGCCACTGCCAGGAAGGAAAAAGGTGGGAAAGGAAGGAGGAGAGGAAGAAGGAAAGGAAGGGAGGAACAAAGGAAGGAAGAACAGAAGGAAGGGGAGGGGAGGAAGAAAGGAAAGAAGGCAAGGCAAGAAGGAAGACAGGAAGGAGGGGGGAAAGGAAAGGAAGGAAGGAGATTAGGAAGCAAGGAAGGGAAAGGAGGGGGGAGGAAGGAAGGAAGAACAGAAGGGGAGGAAGGAAAGAGGGAAGAAAAAAGGGAAGAAGGAAAGAGAGTGAGGGGAGGGTGAAGGAGAGGGAGGGAGAAAAGAGGAAGCCCCTTCACCGGCATACCAACAGCTCCCAGTCCCAGTTCATGCTGCTACAGCAGCCACAACTGGAGCTGCCTCTGGCCACGTCCCTTTTCTTCTTGCTGTGGGTGTGCTGTGGCGATCGAGGGGGGCAGGGTTTGCTGGAGGTGGCGGTCCTGCTCCTTGTCTCTCCCAGTCTCACCAGCCGGCAAGGCAGCAAGCCGGTGAAGGGGCTTCCTCTTTTCTCCCTCCCTGTCCCTCATCCTTTCCTCACTCTCTTTCCTTCTTCCCGAGTCATCTGGGGGGAGGCTGGCGAGACCACGAGGCAGCTGAGGTTTTGTGCGACTCCAGGCCTTGCGTGAAGGAGCCCCCGGCTGGCTCGCAGCCTTGGGGGCAGGACCTAATGAGGCAGCCTCGCGGCCCCGCCAAAAAAACCACATAAAATCATGGAAAGAGCCAGATATGAGCCATAGGTTCCCAACCCCTGGTATAGGATATATGCGTGAGAGTGCATGTAGGGGGTATTACTGAAATGCAGTCAAGTGGCTCACCAAGGAATACACACCTGAAGCCAGCCACACATCTCAGACAGTTATGAAGAAAACATCATAAGGGAATTTCATTTACACTTTGGAGAAAGATATATTTGAAAAGAATGACTTGTGGTGTTTGAAATTCTCTTCATCTCTTTTACTGCCACAATGCTACCAACTTGTTTCGACATTATTCATCTCTAAATGTCAACTTTTTAAAAATCTAATCTAAATCAAAGGTCTATTATTCTGCCAAAAATACAGATTACAAAGCACATATATTTGCATGCCTCACTCCTTATTCTGCAACAGCTCTGAAAAATCAATAAGCACTTCCAAATTATTTTGACACAGGTGTTCTAATTACTATTTATTAATATGTGTTTTATATTATTATCTGTCATTCTGTGACTAGAAACGTGACACAACAAGCAAATGCATTATTTCCTTAGAATAAACCAAACTGAACACGACTTTATTTATTTATGTTTATATTCTCGTCATCCATTGCAAGACTCAGGGCAGCTTACAACATGAATCAGGGGTTACCAACTGCAGTGAAGGAAGAAGCCAATTTTCACCCTTCACTCTCTTAGTGGGGCCACACCAGAAATAAACTGATACAATAAATCAGTAACAAACCTCCACACTGAGGTTTCCAAGATTTCTGGTGTATTCAGTGACTAAAGTACATGCAAGTATTAAAGCCTCCCATTTAAATGGAACAATGAGAAAGAAACCAGCAAAAACACCTCTGAACATTCCTTGCCTAAGAAAATGCTATGAAATCATGGAGTCAACAGGTGACACACACACAAACATGAATCAATTAAGATTTATTATGAAATGGAATGAGGATCATTTTAATTAACCTTCCATAGTGAGGCACTTCAGAAAGTGTGTAAAAGCAGTCCCTGAGTTACAAACATCCGACTTACAAGTGACTCATAGTTAAGAATGGGGGTGAGACAAAAGGAAATGAAAGAAATCTACCCCTTGGAAAGTAAATTGATTCCTGGAAGAATTATCACAGGGAAAAGATGTCTTCACTGAAGCTGTATCACCAATTCTTGTTTCCACAACAAGCCAAACTTTCCAAAATCCAATTATCACAGGGTGAGGTGAAATCTTCTGAACAGCCACACGAACAGCAAAAAAATAAAATAAAATAAACCGGGTGTTAACCCTTCCCTAGGCAATCCAGAGCTAAAAATTATATTTTTGGGCCGAAGTTATACTTTAAAATGTTTCTTTTTCTGACTTACATACAAATTCAACTTAAAAACAAACCTACAAAACCTATCTTTGTTTCTATCTTGGGGACTGTCTGTACTTTCACAAAAATGTTATATATTTAAGCTAAAATAATCGTCCAGTAAATGTCGTAACATTTTTCCATTTGCATGAAATTTAAAAATGAAACAATTTATTTCAGGAACTGAAATGTAGAAGAACTGGAAGTGAGAATCAAGTATTAACTGCAGTTTTTCTAAGTGAAAACTAAGTTGTAGTGAAGGATGCTAACAACATAATCTAAACTTTTTAACACATCTTATTTTACTAGTGTATATACTTACAATGAAACAATGACAAGAATGTATTTAAACTGCAGGTTAAATCAAGAATGTTTATCATGTTAACTGAATACTATTATTGTTAATTATTGTTAAGAACAGTATTGGCTATCCACAAAATCATTTTTTCAGATGGTTTTGAAAGTGGAGGCATTAGGGTAGGTTGTTAACGGAAGTGGAACAATAGTCTGTTTCCTACCATCGTCTTGATACCTCATTACCAGCTGTTTTACTTCCTAGACATGTTTGTCTTCTCCAAGAATAGCCATAAGTAAATTTGAAGAAAGTGAGAGAAGAAAGTGTCTCATTTCTAAATAAATATACAACTGCCCTCTATAGTTTCCAGGTTAACATAAAGTTTTTCTGTAATTCTCCGCACCACATTTCACTTTCTGTTCCGTTCTTATATTATTTGTTTGTTTGTTTGTTTGTTTATTTAGGACATTTTCATCTTTCTCCAATGGACCCAAGGTGCCTTACATCATTAAAACCACAGCTTAACATCAACCATATAAATAAGACATAAAAGTAATGTTAACCATATATAAATAAAACATAAAAGTAGAAATGCCTGAAAATAGTAGAACTACTAAAATAGTAAAATAGGATTCAATATAATACCTTTACAATTCCCAGATAAACAGAACTCGATAAAGCAGTTAAAAGCTTTGTTAAACAGAAAGATCTTCACACCTTTCCTAAAGGACATCAAGGATTTATGCTCTAATTTCTTCTGGCAGCTCATTCTATAATTTAGGAGCTGTGCCAGAGAATGTACCCTCTCTAGAGATTTTTAGATGTAGGTTGTCCCTTGGCTGATTGGAGAATAGAGTCTCCTTACTGGATCTAAGGGATCTGCCCGGTCTGTAACACCAGACCTGTTGTCTCAAGTAGCCTGGACTGAAGCTGTATAGGGCTTTATTGGTTAACACCAGCACCTTGAATTGGGCCCAGAAGTAAATTGGCAGCCAGTCGAGCTGTCTCAACAAAAGAATTGTATGCTCTCTGGAGTCTGCTCCTGTCAGGCACCTGGCTGCCATTCTTTGGATGAATTTTAATTTTCAGACATTTTTCAAGGGAAGTCCCACATAGGAAGCATTGCACTAGTCCACTGCACTAGTCCACACGGGATGTAACCAGAGCATGTATCTCTATGGCCAAGTCAGATTTCTCCAGGAATGGGTGTAGCTGGCGTACAAATTTTAATTGTATTAATTCTAACTATCCACAGCTAACATGTTTTTTTCTTAATAAATTATGTATTCTCACAAAATGTACAAAGTATGACACTTTCAGTTTGGACATCTTGGTTTTATCCTACGTGAATTTTCCTTACAATGTTTGATTCTGTTCTTTTCCTACCGGTGCATTCCACTTGCCTATGATTAACAAAAACTCCCATTAATTTTCCCTGAAAACCAGTATAGAATCTTTACAGCTCTGTTTCTTCGTCTGCCTCTGTAATTGGGAGCATATCCTTGAATTTATGGGTTTTACCCGAGGGCTTATTGATTTGATCAGACTTTGCATTATAGCCTTTGATAACTTTGGCTACATCTCTCCTCATAATGAATACCTCCCCATTTCTTCTTAGATCTTCATTTCATGAGTAAAGCACTGTGTAACAATATGATTAAAATGTCCTACTCCTGGCTCACTCACCCCATATATTACAACATGTACTGTATGTGTTCCATTTCTTGTCATGCTTTGTCTACCTTTCCAGATTCATGCTTCTCACATTCCATGTTCCCGAAATGTGTTTGGCAGATTTGGACTTTCTCTTTTACCTCCATCCGCAGCTAAATGTCCTTTTGGATTGAATTCAATTGAGTCAGTAACCACAATGCTACATTTACCTGTCTACCCCAACAGTTTACTAAGTGCTTTCCAATCTGGGAAGATCATCTTCTGGATTAGCTCATCACAGTAAAAGGGGTTTACTATGTTTCCTTCTACACAATATTAACAAGCTTTGGCTCTGGTGCCACTGCTGTCTTTGAGAGTTCCCCTGCCACTGTCAACTTCCACTACTGTTGATGCCAAGTAGCTGTTTGGCATGATTGATCAGGTTCTCAGAAAAAGCCTATCTGACATGGGAGACTCTACTAGCACTGTTACCATCATCAACACAGCTTCTTGCTTCACAGGAGCACTCAATCCCATTACCACATAAATGTAGCTCCACCGTGAAAGATAGTACCATGTAAAATGTTTCTAAAAATTGTTATAAAAATTCAGAAGACTTGTGTGAACTGTCCTCCACACTTTCAGACTAACTAGATAAATGTATGTAGACATATAGATTATTCCTACACCTACAGATGCCACACTCTGGATAGAAAACAAATAACATCCAGACTAAAAATAGTGGGGAAGGAACACTAGTTATTAAATAACTATGCCAAATTCTACTTAAACCCCCTCAAGACTAATTTGTACGCTTTCAAAACAAGAAAGTCAGGTGCTTCCAAACATTATGTGCACATGATGGTAAAAGTGATATTAACAGAAGCCTATGTAAGCAGATTTAAGTTTTAAAATCGCTACATGTTTCCTTTCCTTTCTTTCCTACTTATCTGATCTTTTTAAAAAGAAAAGGTTTTTCAAAAACTTGCTATTAAAAACCTGTTAAATGTTTTATTAAGCAAGCTTGACCTGTTTACTACTTGAGAGTTGAATGCAATCCTGGGAGCTCCCATTCAATGTCTAAGGTCTCTGCCATCAAATTATTTTATTGTAACTTTTCGCAAAATGCACTTGTCCCCATTTAAATAGCATTCTCTAATATTACTAAAGAACACCAGCAAGATCCCTTGCATACCAAGGCCAAATCTGGATATAAGCAATTATTATTTTAGTTATGTTAACATACATTTAAGGTAGCATGCAACAGAGCTGAATGGAACAGATCCATCCAAGGTGCTTTCTGAGTGGCATATAATATATTTCACTTAAATCAACAAATCAAGAAATTTCTGTGCATGGACACCAGATCCTAATGAGTGTCAGCCCATGGCTTTTGGAAGAAATGCAGGACTTTCAAGTAATACTGTTAACCACATTAGCCATTCTAGCATCATCTCAAAGGCAATCTTTTCCTATGCTTTTTCTGTCTAGACTGGGTAATGACAATTAGATACAGATCAAATGAAGGATGGTAGTGAAGTTTTTTTCTGAATAAACACACTACAGCTAAGCTTAATTTTATGACACTTTAGTATTGTCTAGAGCAGGGCTTCTTAAACTTTTCCAACTATGACTTTTTTTCATCTGAGAAATGTTTGTGTGACCCTGGGAATATCTGTATACCTTTATAAAGCGGAATGTTTGTATGTATGTATGTGTGCAGAGGGCGGAAGGGCGGATATGTGGCAGCCAATTTCACAGGCCGCCACTTTCACAGGCCACAGCGACCAGCGCGGGTGATGGACCTGCACCAAACTTGGTACACATAACCCCCCCTAACCCCCTTTACGTCCTGGTGCGGTTCGAGGGACATGACCCACGGATTATGGGATTTGTAGTACTTTCAAACACTTTGGTTCCCACAGACCACTGAGGCCACCAAAAAGGAACCAATAAAGACCACACTTAGCACACACAGCCCCCATGACCCACTCTACGTCCTGGTGCAGTTTGGAGGAGGGCGGACCATGGATGATGGGACTTGAAGTACCTCTACTCACTTCCCAAGTCCACTGCAACCCTCATCCAATCACTGATCGAGACCAAACTTGGCATACATAACCCCTATGACTGCCTTCACGTCCTGGTGAGGTTTAGGGGAGGACTGACAATGGATGATGGGATTTGTAGTACTTTCACACCCCTCTGTTCCCACAGACCACTGTGGCCCTCAACAAACACCGAGAAAGACCACACTTGGCACACAGAGCCCCAGTGACCCACTCTACATACTACTGAAGTTTGGAGGGGGCCAGAACATGGATGATGGGACTTGCAGTACCTTCCCTCACTTTCCATGACTGCTACAAACCTAATCCTATGACTGATCAACACGAAACCTGCCACACAGAGCCCTCATGACCCACTCTACATCCTGGTGCAGATCAGAGGAGGGTGGACCATGGATGATGGGACTTGAAGTACCTCTACTCACTTCCCAAGTCCGCTGCGACCCTCATCCAATTACTGATCGAGACCACACTTGGCACACATAACCCCCATGACTGCCTTCACGTCCCGGTGAGGTTCGGGGGAGGACTGACAATGGATGATGGGATTTGTAGTACTTTCACACCCCTCTGTTCCCACAGACAACAATGGCCCCCTACAAACACCGAGAAAGACCACACTTGGCACACAGAGCCCCAGTGACCCACTCTACATCCTACTGAAGTTTGGAGGGGGGCGGACCACGGATGATGGGACTTGAAGTACCTTCACTCACTTCCTAAAAACAATGCAACCCTCATCCATTCACCAATACAGACCAAACTTGGCACACAGAGCCCCCATGACCCAATTTACATCCTACTACACTTTGGGGGAGGGTGGACCAGAGATGATGGGACTTCCACTACCTTCAGTAATTTCATGATACCACTGCAACTCCCAATAATGATGGATCAAGACCAAACTTGGCACACAGAGCCCCCATGACCCACTCTACATCCTGCTGCACTTCTCAAATGACCCGGGCACCGCCGGGTCCCCAAGCTAGTAAGTATATAAAATAGATACACAAGCCAAACATTTACTGATAATAAATCATAATGGAATTTATTTTAAAACAATAATTTAATATACATGTAATTTTATTATTAAAGATTAAAGCAAATCTGCATACTAATGAGATGAATGTGCTTGCTTATTTTTACATAAAGACTTAAATCTTAGCTGTATATTTGATACTAGAGGATGTAAAACATCTTCAGCATATTTCATGCTGTGCTGGCATATTGGAGTGCAGCCTCAAGCTTGCATCCTCAAATGACAGAATATACTCTATTAGCTCTCCATTTTCCTCCTGAATTGGAGGACCACAATGGGGTGTTTTGGGGGTCCGTACCTTCAGCTTTAAAGGTCCCAAGTTGCAGAATGGGTCAGGTGCCTGAAAAAGTGAAGGCCTGGCTATGGGACCAGGCAGTTGCACAACAGCACAAGGCAGTATTTTAGTCTGTATTTTAATGGAAAGTTGTTGAATAGGGCTCAATTGCTTCTTATGGACGGAACACTATTTTAAATGCATAGGATATGTTACTGTAAGTGTATTTTAATGTATTTTATTGTTAAATGTTGGGGTTTTATACTGTGTTTTTACTGTGGGGGCATCGAATTGTGCCTTTTTGGAAGCCGCTCTGAGCCCCCCCCCCCCCCGGGGGGGTTGAGAAGAGCGGGGTAAAATGCCAGAAATAAAATAAATAAATTCTTCTTGAACTTTTAATGGCAGATGAATGACGTTTTTCATTTCGATTGAGTATGGTTTATGAACTCAAGATTTTTAGAATCAAAATTTGAAAGGAAACATTTCTGAAACTGAAAAGATAGCCATCAAGCAAAATCAGCATTTGCAAGTCTTGCTACACAAGGAAGATTAATTTTCCATCTTTATGAAGAGCATCTGAATCATTTGCTCCACATAGTCACTAACATCTAAAAGTCTAAAACACCCACTAGGTAGGGTTGTAACTCACAGCTTTAAAAGTTTTGGTCTAGTTGTGGACCATTCTAATAGCTACAAAAGAAGAAAGGTTACAAGAGAAATATCCTTTTATCTTCACA
This sequence comes from Anolis apletophallus, assembly GCA_030556195.1. Lineage (NCBI taxonomy): Eukaryota > Metazoa > Chordata > Lepidosauria > Squamata > Anolidae > Anolis > Anolis apletophallus. Next base: position 75,844,479 of record JARBWK010000002.1, read on the forward strand.
ACCACAACCAGGTGTCTAGGTCAGAGTGTCGACATAACTAATTATAGCACTAAAGGAGTAGAATGTACCTAAAACAGAGCAAAATAACTGTCGAGTGCTTTTGAGGAGAAGCCCAAGAGAACATGCTACATAATGGAGTTAAGTACTACGGTAGGTTAAGACAAAGTACTGGTCATCCAGATTCACCTAATTTCTCACCTGTGGAGCTCTGTTCTACTCATGACGCATACACAATATCTACAGTCACACAACATAGTAGGCCAGAAACAAATGCTGTTGCTTACCTGAATGTAACTGTGATACAAACATGGATTATTGGTTACAAAAAGTGGACTAGTTGGGATCAGTTAAATGGTTCATGTTATTTATCATGTCTATCATTTGAATATGGACACTTTCCCCTCACTGGTTTATTTTTCTCCTAACAAACCAGAATTGGAAAAATTGAACACAGTCAGATTGCAGCCATCCCTCTCTACATTTGGTTTTATTATTCATGGATTTGATTTTTTAAATTCAACTTTCTTCATGCCAGACAACCTAGAAATTTCTAGAATAACACCTCTCTAGGACTCCAACTGTGATTCTATGTTTAGCTTCCAATGAAAGTTAAGAACATAAGAACATAAGAAGAGCCATGCTGGATCGGACCTCAGCCCATCTAGTCCAGCATTCTGTATCACACAGTGGCCCCCAGTTGTACACGTGGATCTTGAGCAGAAGGGAGGGCAAAACCCTAACCTGGTCTCGACCCCCCACAACCAGTACCCAGGGAAATCCTGCCTACCTCAACCAACTCCGAGGTGGCACTTGAATGTCCTAGTTGACTGTAGAGCTATGCTGGAAGATCTAGAAATTCCTAGAAAGTAGTTCTTTCAGGTTAAAAAAGTGATTTATTTGTGTTCTTTCACTTTCATGGGGACTTGTGCCCCTAATCCCAGTGAATGTGGAGTCCTGACTATACATACCTGACTGTTAGTTACTCCTCCTGCAAGCAATAACGGAGGGATCAAGGAACATGGAAAAACGTATCGCTCCTACCCAACAAGAGAAAGTTCCCTTAGTTCCATAGCTTGTTACGTCAGTTGTGCCCATATGGTATTATCTGGGATAATAAAAAGATTATAAGCACCAACTCCCTCACTTAGTAGGAGTGGAAGCCAGCTGATATAGTGGTGTGGGCATTGGACTATGACTCTGGAATCCCCACTCAACTACCTATACTATGTGACCTTAAGCAAATCACACACACTCTCACTCTCTCAGCCTAATAGGAAAGTAAAAGCAATATCCCTCTGAACAAATCTTGCCGGGAAAACCCTATGATAAGGGCTACCCTTAAATCAAAAATGACTTCAAGGCACACAACAATACCCAGTTCTAAAGCTAATTCTGCCAGCCACACTATTGCCTTTTATCATTTCATTTTTAGAAGATTGTGTCATGTATATAAAATCATTGTTTAAATAAATATTAAAATTATTTGGTTAAAATATGCTTATAATACACACCTTACTTACCCTACTCATTACAAAATCTCTATTTCAAGGCTTTACCATTCCAAAACATATTTTGAGACATTTCAACCAGGTTTTCCCAGCAAACTTTTAGTTTCCAATGCATATTGCTAACAAAGCTAACAACAAAAAGGCAAAAGGTGTGGCAGAAGTTATAAACTGTGTTTTGGATAATACAAAGTCATTATCCTTTAAGAGACACATTACTTCATTTCTAAAGCTACTGTTTTATGCCATAATTGTCCTGGCTATGAAGCAACTTATATTGCAAAAAACAGAGGGTGTGTTGCAACAGAAGGACGCCAACCCTAAGGTGAAATCACAAATTAGAATCTAGGGCAAATCCAAAATAGTAAAGGGGGGAGGACCATCAGATTTATTTTTAAACATTAGAATACATTCCTATGTTGTTTTACAGACACTAGGGTACTTGATAGTATTTACAGCCTTGTTTCTGATTTTTCTTTTAGATTATACCTTAGAAATTCTGTTTTAGTTTTAATGTGCCTGAGATTTTGCAGCTGGTTTGGGGTGTGATACATATACTGGCTTGTCCATGGGGCATGTCTGGTGGGTACAACTGCACTAATGTAAGCCATTTTCTGTTCTTACCATTATGTAAATTGAAAGCTAACTTAGTATTTAGATGCTTGGCTTTATTGATTCCCCAAGTTAGACATGAGATTAATTAAATGCAATATTTAAAGATCCTAACAACAGAACTCTATCCTGGAGAAACAGACTAGATGTTGAGCCCGTAGAGGTGCTATTATGTACTGGAATGTCTCAGGAATATTCCCAAGCCATTTTACGCAGGTTTCTTTACAATACATAGATATTTTATTTTAGTAAATTCTGTTTGGTGTGAAAACTACAATCATCTATATCAATCATTCAGATTGAGGAAAGATAAATGAATGCAGTAGAAATGGAAAACAATTTTTCCTTCACTGATTATGGGAGAAACCAGAGCCCATTGCCAACAATGAAGGCAAACAGCTGTGAAAGCAAGCTGGTGGCCTACAAACAAACAATGGGAGAATCCTCATTTGCACTTGCTAATTGGATTGTGGCCATGATCTCAGAGAAGCAAACATAGGCCAGATCAGTGTAAAATGTGTTATTGAACAAACAAGACAAATGTCTTTGTATATTAAAATATTTCAGCAAGGTCCTGAATCATGCACTTTGTAGATTTATAATTACTTCAAAGCTATTAAATCCTTCTTTTCAAATTCTATTGGATCAGGTCCACATGAATGCACAGGGTGGGGGTTAATTCAGGTCTGTTCCTGCAAAGGGAAGTAAATTTCTCAGTACTTGTCAGCCTTGCTTCACTTACATGTCAAGTCATTCTTCTTTACTCCCTAGCATAATGTCTTAGCTTGCTTTTGGACACTGTAACTAGCTTTAATATACCCTATTCATGTGTCAGTCAAACCGTCACCAAGATTTCAGAAACAATACTTTAGTGAAAGGTTTTATTTGGCATTAGTATTTGTATTACTGCATGCGTTGTAAACCATTAAGCAATCACATTTATTGTTAATGTTCCACTGGCACTTAGCATAGCATAGATAACATGGTTGGAATAACACAGAAGAGAAAGATTTACTATATGTTTTACTATATTTTTATACTGCCCTTCTCAGCCCGAAGATCAGTTGTATAACCTCAGAAATTGATGTACCCAAGGGGAAGGTGATATACGGTAGTACTATTTCTGTTTAGATTTTCAGAGCTATACCTGAAAATATTTATTTATTTATTTATTTCCTACATTTCTACCCTGTCTTTCTCAACCCCTGAAGGGGGCCCACACAAGGTGGCTTACAATGGCAGCAATTTGATGCTGACAACATACAAAATACATTGTAACAACATTATTCAAGAAATAAAACCTTGGATTAAAATACATTAAAATATTATTATTCATCAAGTAGACGGATGCAGATCTGATTTAGTGACCAACAACTCAGTCCAGAGCCTGTCCTTGTCAAAGTTCAAACATTGTGAATACTAACAAACCTATAGCATTTTGAAGCATGAAATAGAATAACTTTTGAAAACAAAGGTATTTTGAAGTGAAATCACTGAAAGCCCCATGGATACAGATGGCCTCATACACACATCCTGACTGCTCTGAATCTAGTCAATTCAGAACTTTGATAAAATTTGACAACGTCTGTGAGGTACTGGATAGATATTCACACAACCTAGCATTTTGGAAATCAACTTCATTTGCTTTTGGTAACATTTATTTGTTATCACTGAAATCACATTTCCTCAAACCTAAAAGCTATCAGAATTCACAACTTTCTAAATAATAATAATAATAAATTTATATCCCACCACCATCTCCCCAAGGGGACTCGGGGCAGCTTACATGAGGCCAAACCCAACTATTACAACAATGCAAATATACAAATAAAAATACAGCAATAAAATATAATGAAAATAAAAATACAAAAAACTATACAAAGTAAGCACACAATGCAATATAAAATCACAATAATTGAACACAGTGGGCAGGGCCAGTTGCAAGGATTGAAATGTTTAAAAACACTGGGTGAGATGAGCAATGTAGTGTATCTGGAAGGAGGATCAGATGGGACGAAACAATGGAGTTTAATTGCACTAAAGGATAAAATGTGTTGATTGCCAAATAAGACTGATGGTTCCCCTTTTTCTGTATTAGACAGACATGCCATAGTATTACGAAATGAAACACCAGCATCATAGTAACGTCCAATAAAGTAAGGAGGAAATTAAGGCTACACTTTCTATAACTCTACTCAATAAGATATTCACAAGTGATACAGTGTATCCGTTTAAAGAATAAGGTTTTCAAAATCATCAGGAGCTGCTGTGATTTTATATGTTTGTGATCATGTTTTATACTGTTTTAATACTTGAATATTTGTACATTTTAAGTTGCATTAAAATGCTGTTAAGTTGTGAGCCACTTTGAATCTCCATATGGAGAGAAAAAGTGGGATATAAATAAACATAAACATAATAATATCCCTGCCCATTTTGCAACTTTTAAAACCATTAATGAGCAAAAGGTGGGGGGTTGGGGGGTGTGAATATGTATGGAGAACTGGCATAGATACATGATCCCATCCATCCAAATCACATCAAGTTGCACAGGATAGCACCACCCACCCCAGTTCCAAACAATTACTACTAGATGTTTACTGACATTTTTGTGAAAACACACAGACACAAATGCCTCATTTGACCTTAAGATTATTCAGTTATAGTGGTTAAGGAAACTCCTTCAAACGTACACAGGGAGAATTACAAAAGCCACAAACTTAGAATTTTCCTCTTTCATTTGTAATTCAATTTTTGTTTCACCTGGATATTTATTGTGCCCCATCTAAGTATCGTCCACTGAATTTTAATATAATCAAGCCATAACATTAAAAATCTTCACAAATCCATTAAGGAATTTTGGTTTATGGAAAACTGCATACATGCATCCTGAAATTGCAGGAAAATTTAGGCTGCAGACCTTATATGATGATCCTCACCACGCCCCTGGCTCCTTCCCCCTCCTTGCTTGAGGAAAGAAGGGAGAGGGAAAGGAGCCAGGGGCGTGGTGAGGATCGCAGCGCCACAGTGACGCGTCATCGCTCTCCCCCCCTGGCTCTCTTCCCCCACCCTTGGAAGGGAGGAGGAAGAGAGCCAGGGAACATACAGGGTGATGTGAAACAATTTCATATCAGGAGACATTAAATTCATGGGCAAATCATACTCATTGACAGCTGTTATCAGTGTCTTATTACATTCAATTGGGCTTACTCCTAAGTACGGTAAGTACATATAGAAATTAAGCTTAAATTCACATCATTTTGCAATGGGCCTTTTATACAAATGTGTGTATTATCTTTTTTGATGTCTTCATTCTGTTCCAAAGGAGAGGAAAGGCAGGAGGGTTACTTAAAAACTACATTTCAATTCCATTTGTTGCCTATTTTAGTTACTGCAAGTATTTTAGATTTCCTTCAGCTTCTTCCAGCTTATTTTGGTCTTCTTTTAGCCACACCCAATATTTAGAAAGCAACATGAGCCTTACAAGTCAGAGTAAGCCTGACATTTGGAAAGCTAATATTTAAAAAGTGCAATAAAAGCATAGGAAAACTGGAATATAAATACAGTCTTAGTTGTAACTGAGCCAACAAGAATAACATGTTTAAAACTGTCTACTTCCAGATAAAAATAGCTCATATACTTCTGTGTGCTAATTAATTTTGGAAAAATTGGTAATGTATTATTGAATAAGGTGCTGCTTCAATGGCAATAAAAACACACACACTAAGTACAAGCTACTGAACATGTGCTGATCATAACTGTAATAAATATCAAAATGGATTTCAATCCACAGAACTTCATGCATGCTTTTGGTATATGCAAAAGCAGCACAGTCGGGAATGTAGCTAGAGCAACCTGTTACAGCTGAAATGCTAATAGACTTGTAATATGCCCCTTCCGTTCCCTTTGGTGCCCACCACCCAGTACTTTGACCCTTCCTATCGGTCCCCCCCCCCCCCCAAGGTTCCATTCCTGTTGCATCAGCCTGTGTTTTAAAATTGTGTTTTTGGGCTGTTTTCTAATTTATTTTTTGGCTGTTTTGCTGGGGAACTGTGTTTCCCCTTCTCAGGGCGTTTGCGCCCACATTGTGCTGATCATAACTGTAATAAAGTTTTGATTGATTGATATGCAAAAGTAACTACACTGATGATTTTCAAACACTAGCTCCATGTCAATGAACTGCATTTGTACAAACACAAGTGAGATATATGGCTGCAAACTTCACTTGGCTGGTTCCATACTATACACCTGTTATCTTTTGCATCATATCAGTAGCATATACATTCCATACCACTGGTAAGAGAGTAAAAACTGGCCATTGTTAATACTTTTAAAGTTCATTCATAATGCTTTATTTGTTCTGACTCTTACAATAACCTGGCATTACTTTTGGTTGTATTTATTCTGTTCCAATTTCATGTTGTATTTGAACCCTGCCACCAAATATGATAAAAGTTTATCAGTACTTTGCACAACTTCTGGATCTGAGGACAAGGAAAACAGAGCTCAATATCAACACACCTTTAATCTCGTTCTATATGCCTGCATGTGATTTCTGATAGGAGATTCATGTTAATGTTACAAAAGCATGAAAACCCTGACTGAACCCTGTGGTATCATAGTCAAATACTACATAGCAAAAGTGTCACTATACAAACTACCCATTCAGCCCTAGGCTGGCTCCAGAACCTTCATCCTCAAAATTTGTAAAATGACTTTTTAAAAGCTACCTCAACAGACTCCCCGTGACCTAAAAAAGGTGTGAGATTGGTAATTCTACAATATTATAGACCTAGCACCATTGCTTAAAAAATATGAATTTTATATACTTCCTGATTTTAAAGCTATCCTAATTCTGCTCATGATGTTCCTAAAACAGCTGGGGTGGCTGATGAAAACAAAACAAAAAAAAAACACGACTATTATCACCATTCCTGGGAACGGAAAGGGCATTTTGAGTTTTAAAAGTTTCCAAAATGGGGGTGAGTAGCTCTTCAAGGTCTAGAATGGAGTATTTGTTGGCCTCGGACCTGTGGTAGCTTCTAAAAGTGTAAGAAATTGCGGGTATAATTTCAGATTTTGGAAAAAATTGGCGATTTGAGGATATGAACTGCCAAAATTGTGTAGGAGGGGCCCTCCAAAGCATTTATGAATTGAAACACAAACCTCTAAATCTTTTGAATAAATTTGAAAATGTTGCTCATTTGGACATTTTACAATGTAACATATTACTCCATCGCTATGGGAGCATGGGCTGGCTGGCATAATTGACAAGGACAGCTGCAAACACAGAGTTTTTCTGTGGGTGACGTGGTTTTGGAGAGAAAATGTGTCCTATTAACTCAATTCAGTTTCTTTTGGCTAAAAAAAAATCAGTGGCTGACCAAAATGATCTGAAACTTGACAGGCTTCGTAAATGTGGCTTACAAATGTGGACAGTTTCATCCCAATGGCTGGGGGAATATGTATCAGTTTTTCAATCTTTTGAGACTGAAAGTGTATGACTCACTCAAGGTGCTTAAACTGGAAAAATATCATTTTAAAAATCAGTGGATGACTGAAACATTTTGAAACTTGGCAGGAATAATGCCCTACTCATGTAATGTTGCTGTGGAGAAATTCAAGGAGATACCTCTTTTGGTTTTGTAAAAAGAAATTTTATTTGTAGAAACTTTAAAAATTCCTAGAAATCAGTGGGTAATTGAAATGTTTTGAAACTTGGCAGGCTCAGTAATAAATGTATTGTACAAGTGGGGCAAGTTTCATCCTGATAGCCATAAAAATGACAAATATATAAGTCTTGCAAATTTTCCCATCAGTGCTAATGGATTGAATCTTACTGAAACAATAACAAAACTCCAGATTTTGAATTACGAATCGAAACGCCCCCACTTTTGAATCTTCCTGAATCTTCCTAAAATAAAATGTCCAGGGCACCCGAAATTCTAAACAAAACCGAAACTGATTTCTGCCATTTCACATACCTCTAGTAGCTTCCCATGCTGTTTTAGGAAGTCATTGTATTCCCATCCAAGGAAGACAATTCTGTGAGACACCAGAGCAAATAATACCATAGTCTGATCACATCAAGAAGGTAACATCCCTTGCCTCTTGCCCAGTATACATCATCATCCAAGGTTATTCCAAACTGAGATTGTAATACTACATCTTGCTGGGGGGGGGGGGGATGCCAAGAGGAGTGGTAGTTCTCAAAAAGCTTTTCCTTGATTTGAGTCTGCTGGGAGGAGGCTGGTAGCCATGTAGTGGATGGCTTTCACAGTGTTCAACCTTATTTTTCTCACTTTAGCAGCAACTTCCTGTCGCACATCCAGGGGGGGGCAATGCCAGCTAGCTTGTAGAGTTTATCAACAGGTGTAGGTTTAAGACATCCTGTGATTATTCTGCATGTTTCGTTCAATGCTACATTCACCTGTTTTGCGTGGGCAGACTTGTGCCAAAAAGGGCAGGCATACTAAGCAGTTGAATAAGACAAGGCCAGGGCTGATGTTCTTATTCTTGTGCGTATTAATGGGAAGGTGAAAAATCAACTACAGGTCATTCAAACAACTGAAATAGGCTATAATGAAAGAACTTCTGTTCATATGCTTGATTGCCTACCAGAAATACAAAAACAATTTTACCTGACTGCTCTGTAAGAAAACTTTGTTCTTACAGTGCCCAAAAAGCTAATGTTATGATAGAAAATTTCATACTTGCCATTGGCCAAATCAGTCTGCAGTTACTCTGTGTAAAACACTGCCAATAATTGGCTTCTTTCACCTCTGTCAAACTTGAGCAAAAGTGTTATTTGGTTTCAAAATACACAAAACACACCAATGGATATTCAGCTGGCTGAGCCAACAGGGTGGAACAACAAGAACCTTCAACATTTTCTTTTCTTTGTTCAAACTTCAAAAGCTCTCAATTAAGATCTACAAAACACCCCCCTTTACACCCCACCCTGGATCTTTTCAATGAGGCATTACATGCCTGTTTTCTTGTATTTAAAAAGGGGAGAAAGAGGTAGGTTTTTGAAGGTGATTTCTGTGTCTTTACAACTCTAATACTGTTACATGTTGGCTTTCAAAAACTACCAGCAGATAATGTATCTTTACTGTAATTCTAAGAAGGCAAGTGGCACATGGGTCACAAAAAGCAGAAAATAATGAATGGCTCCTTCTCTCAGTAAATATAAGTTGAAATCAAAATGAATAACTCTGTTTGGCAATGCAAGAAAAAGCACAATGCTTTAATGTTGTTGAAATTAAGGAAGTGCACTACATACACGTGACTCCTAACAGAAATACTCCTATAAATTTTGTATTCATGGATTCAACATTTCACTTCATGACTTGAAAAAAATTAAATCTGAAAAACAAAATTCTACCAAGGACTCACCAAACACCCTTCTTATTGTATTTAATAGGAGGGAAGGAGAAAACAGAATATCAGTGAGAAGGGGGCACATTTCATCTGTCACAGCAAACCAGCAGCACTTATAGATGCGGCAGAGTGCTATAATTTCAGATTCACAGATACAAAAGATACAAAATTCAAATTTTGAAAGCCATTTTGAATGACTTTTGGGGACCAAATACTTGTAGATACACAGTATCCCCAATTCCACTGAACATTCAACAATGTTACATCAGCAGTTAAGTCTAAGTACAAACATGACTCTTGTAACTCTAATTCTGTAAAATATTAACATACTGTTCAATCGTTTAAAAAAGAGAGAGCGAGAGAGCAAGAGAGAGAGCAAACTTGTTAACACCAACAGGAATAAGAGCAACTGAGAAAGGAAGCGGTTTTCCCTTATAGACTATCAGCTGTCACCATTTTCTACCACAATCATGTTCACAATTCTAAGTTATAGAATTGATGAGATGAAGATGAGATGATGATCTAAACCCCAAATCCATTTTCTTTTTGCTCAGTGTACAGCGAGTCCCTAAGTTACAAACATGATATGTGCAGTGTGCACAGGAATTTGTTCATGCTTTTTTCACTTAGTTCGAACAAAGACTCTAAAGCCATCTGCTACTTGCCCAGCCCGTCTGTCAAATTTTAAAACACAATGTGTCAAAAATTTCCTTCAAAAAGGACTCTGTGGCTGAAAAAGTTTGAGAACCCCTGAGAGAGAGATGGTTTCTTTTGCTGGGTGTTTTCAAAAAGAGGCTGGACAACTACCTGCTGGGAACTCTGTAAGCTGGAGTTCGTCCACTGAGCAGGAGAATGGCCTATAAGGCCCCTTCCATCTCCAAGATTCTACACATCTATACCAGCATTTTAACGTACTGGATTTTAGACTGGATTTGTAAAAAAAAATGCATGAGAGCAACTTCAAGAGGAGAGAATTTTACATTGCACAAATGTCTTATACATATGCATGTTTGAATCCATGGATTCAGAAAGCCAACTGTGGCTAATTTGAATCTTGGTTTCCTCCCATAATTTTGGATCATATAATACTCTCCTCTAGTTTTCCAGCCAGCAGTGTCCTCTTCAGGGTACTTTCTTCAATTTCCTCTTCCCAGGTTTTATATCCACCCACCAACAACAGCCATTCTATCACTACTGGGTGAGTCTTCATTTGGCCATCTGAGGTTGCATTTACTCTTTTAAACCATAGCCATCATAATATGACCACAAAAGGTCACTATTAAACAACAGTTTTGAAAGATGGTTCGGTTAGAGGGTGAAAATGAGTTACATAATTTATTGGCAAATGCAAAATTTCACTGTGATGAAATCAGCAAATATGAAGAAATAATTAGGATATCACAGAAATTTTAAAGGATTATAAAATTAGTGCATTAACATAATTTTATTTCAATTATTTCATGCTGTGCTTCAGTGGAAATTTTTCATTTGTTAGTAAACTTCTTTATCTGCCAAGTAAATATCATATTTTAAATGACTGATAAAAAGAATGGCCAAATAACTAAAAAAAGACTGACAGCTGGAAGCATGCATTGCATGTTGTAACTGAGCCTAATCAAGTTTCAGAAATCATATTCATTATTATTAACAGTGAGAACTGGGGGAGGGGAAAGATAACTTGAATCAACAGCTTTGGAAAGGCTTTGTTGATATATTGTCAAATAGGAGGCCTACAATCCTATGCTATTATACTTCTATTTTCTGTTTGCAAAGAGGTGACATATGCAGTCATTCTTCTTTGTCTACAATAACACAAAAACACGTCAATGATTCAAGATTTCTTCAGAAATATTTTCTTTGCTTTTGAAGTTTTTGCTGTGGTCATGTGAGGCAACAACTATACCTATTCCCAAAAAATGGATGAAAGACCATGGCCATATTTTCACTATATGGGGATTATTAAAATGGACTCTACATATACCCACCTCTTGAAACAAATTTTAAAACTCTCAGTATTTCAAAATTTGACAGTCTGTTGTTAACAGTGACCACACACAGTAAAGATGCTGAACGTTTTGGGAAAAAGATACTGATTTTCAATTTGTTTCTAAATAATTAAAAGTTCTGGTTGTCAACTTTAAAAGCTCTCAATGACACGTGACCACATCTACTGAGATAATCTTTGCAGATCTCCTTGTGTGCCTTAGCAACACTACACAAACTCTTAGGGAGAGCAGTTCTTTGGAGGTTATGACTAGATTTTTTAAATGAAGTCATGAAAACCCTTTTTTAAAAAAAAGAAAACCATTGATTAGTGGTCTGCTTGTTAGAAATCTGCATGGGTTTTTATAACAGTTTTAAGTACACTAAGGATTCCAGAAGTCAAAGTCAACTTGAAGGTACATAGTAACAAGAGCAACAGTAGTACTTTATTTGCTGCTTTATTTGTTTTCCTCGTGTCTGCTTTCTTAACATATTATTAACCAGAGCTAGTTACCAAGAACATTCAACACACTGCTGGTCTGTCTCCGGGCACTTTTTAAAGTGCTGGTTATGAACTATGTGGCTTAGACTCAAGCTATCTGACATATTGTATTCCCCCGTATCAATGATTCTCAACTTGTGGGCACCCAGGTTTTTTGTCCTACAACTCACAGAAATCCCAGCCAGTTTACCAGCTGTTCAGATTTCTGGGAGTTGAAGGCCAAAACATCTGGGAATTCACAGGTACACTAGTGCATAAACCAAAGTCCAAATAAGTACCAGAGAACTCAAGATAATCTGATGCTCTGTGTCTCCTTTGCGGAGAAAAAAACAGGGTATAAATAAACATAATTATAATAATCATCATCTGGTGGACAAAAAGGACTCAAGAAATCCAACACTTTGCAGATGTCCACAACACACTGGGATTTTTAAAGCCAGAAATGTCATTTACAGCCCAACAAATCCTGGCATACCTCCCTCTACGTTCCCACCAATGTGAAAATTACATATTGGGCAGATGGCAAGCTCTTTCACCTCAGCAGGATGAAAGCCAAAATTAAGGTCACAACAAGTTTTGTTATAGAACTCCAATATGCCGATATTGTTATAGAACTCCAATATGTCTATGCTCATTCAGAGAAAGACCTAGAAGCCACTTTAAACACCTTTGAAGAAGCATGTGGAAATATTGGATTCTAACTAATTAATAGAGAATTTGCCTATGTTTCATATACATACAGCCAGAATGTAATTTTATACAGTATTTTTAATAATGTTGTGTCTGAAATCAAGTATGTGTACACTGAACCATCAGAATGCAAATGTGTTACTATCTCAACCATCCATGTGAATGATTTTGGAGTATTTGAGATTTTGAAATTTCAGATAATGGCTACTCAGTTTGTACTTCATCTATAATGTAAATTGTGTGCATCATTCTGCTAAATTTATATAATCCACTTCCTTCTCCTAATTTTCCTGGCTGGGTGGAACTCAAGACAGTTTAGAAAGGTTAAAACAGGCAGAACTTAAAATTCATGTCATACAAAAATGTAAAAATATATTTAAGTGAACAACACAATTAAAAGCTGTTAAAATTGAGACCATTAAAAAAGGGGGGGTGCAGCACATTCTCAGAGGTGTTTTCTGCTAATCAGTCAGCCATTAAACAACAAGAAAAGCAAAGAACACTATCCATTAAAAAGTATAAATATAATAGTACAATTAATCATGTGTTAGTAAATAGAGTAATTCATTCTTTTTGCATAAGTACTAAGTAATGCGTCACTTTCACCAAGATTATCATCAGTTACAGGATCTAAGAACAAGTGAAATATCACATCAGCTGATTTACCATGTACACCACAGGCTATCACAGCATGTCTTAATTATTTCAGACAGACAGTAATACACTTAATGAACCGTAACATAAGCCACATAGGGATGATTCAGATGTTTGGTCAATGACCCCAATAAGAGCTACACCAGGCTCTGCAAACAGGCAGTTTGACACATTTTCATAATGAGAACAATTTTAGTAAGGGGGGCTTGTCATGGACCATCAACCTCTGCCCTTTATTCAGTACTACCTTTGCTTAGCCTTAGCTCTTTCAAAAACAGCTCTCTTGTTTATCTTGTTTACAACTTTTATTCATCCTGAATACTGGGCCTGTGCTTTGTCATTCATGACTACCCCTTTTGCACAAAAGCAAGAGTTAATCTATATTATGCATGTCAATTAATACTAAGTATTGAGCAAGTCAAAAAACATTACCTCCACCAACATGACAAATCAGTGAAAAATACCAAGGCAGCCTACCAGGAATACTTCTATTTGCATGCAACTGAAGCAGTTGAAGTATGTGTCTATGTCAGGGGTGCTCATTAGGTAGCTCGGGAGCTACTAGTAGATCTTCAGCCCTCTTTCAGGTGATCTTCGGGCCTCACCAGCCGGATGGGGCGCTCCTGCCATGCGCACGCACACCCTGCGCGCATGCACGCTCCTGCTGCTGGCTTCCGCTCTTGCAGTGCTTTTTTCGCCTGCGGGGCATTGCAGGAAGAAGGAGGCACGAGGCGGGGCCTCTGGAGGGAGCACCTTGCCTCTCTCTCGTCCAGAAGCAGCTGCGCAGCCTCAGTTGCTGGCGAGACAGGCAGGGCGGAGCGCTCCCTCTGGACGCCCCACCTCATGCTTTCTCCTTCCTGCAATACCGCGCAGGCAGAAGAAGCGCTGCGCGGGCGGAAAACAGCAGCAGGAGTACATGCGGTAGCAGGAGCATGCGCGGCGGCGGGAGTGCGCAGCGGCGGGGGCAGGTAGATCTTTTGGACTTGGTTGCTTTAAGAGTAGCTCGCATGCTGAAAAAGTGTGAGCACCCCTGGTCTATGTATTTTAGCTGTAACACCGACATCTTGACTTATTAGTCTTAACTACCTTAAATTAAAATACTCAATATACATTGGACTGCAATAAGTGCAATGATCATCATAAAAGAATTTTGAATTGAAAATCCTTAAACAGATGCTTATTATTACATAGCCACTTTTGAGTATAAAAATGATTAGTTGTTACAAGACAGCAAATCTTTGTGACCTAATGCATCCTGAGAACTTGAGATATTTTGCTATTTAAACCTAAAATACCAAGTTCAACTCCTGCTATTGGAATGAAGATTTTCATAAAGAACACAAGACTTTAGTCAACATGTTATAGAGGTTTAAGTATTGAATTACAACTCTGGATTCAAATCCCCACCTGGCCGTGGAAGCCCACTTTGGGCAAGTCAGACACTGTCAGCCTCAAAGTAAGATTTGTCTTAGGACTGGGATAGGGAACCTTTTTTTTGCCAAGGGCTATTTGAATATATATAACATTGTTCATGGGCCATACCTTTATTTATTTGTTTTATTTAGTTATTATAAATAATTATTAAATTAAATTATAACATTACTTATTAAAAATTAAATGAAAGTTCCAAAGGCCATGTAGCACAGGCAGCTGCCTGCATGTGCATATGCTTACTGGCTTCAACTTGCACCGGGAATGTGGCGCAGCTGTCTGGGAGTCAGCTGCATAAGATCTCTACTGACCAGAAGGTCATGAGTTCGAGGCCTGTCCGGGTCGGGGTGAGCTCTCGACCAATTGTGTAGCTCGTTGTCTGTCTATATATGTTGTATGTCTATGGCATTGAATGTTTGCCTGCATATGTGCATTGTGATCCACCCTGAGTCCCCTGCGGGGTGAGAAGGGTGGAATATAAATGATGTAAATAAATAAATAATAATAAACTTGCCCAGCAAAACAAAAGTTGAAGAAGCAGAATACCCCTGCGCAAGGAGAGGAACTTGGAAGTGGCTCAGGTTTGAACAGTAAGTAGCACCCAGCCCATAAAAGACTCAGCATGGTGACTTGGGAGGAGCAACAGGAGCTGCATTAAGTGGGTGGACTGGGGCAGGCATACTTTCTTGCACTGAGCCAGACCAAATGATTTTATGGGACAGATGTTTCCCACCCTTGCATTATGCCCTACTGGGAAATTCATGCCAAACTTGTCACAAGCAGAAACAGTTTACATAGGGTAAGTGCCCTGAGAGATGAAGGCATAGTATTTAGAACCGTATTATCCACGGAGACAGGGAAGGAGAGGGAGCAAGGAGGGAAAGGCCTGGTTTAAAAATAGCAACCAGCCTCCCACCTCATAGAGGGCTGCTAATTCAACAGTCCACCTTCATCCCCATGCCAACCCTGCAATCACAAGCCAGGCAAAAAGCATCCACACAAATCATGACCAGGGATCCTGTGGTGCAACGCAGCACTCTTGCCAATCCAACTGTAAAAAGATTGGAAAGAGGGTCGGAGAGGGCAGCCAGAGCTTTATAAACCTCTGGCCCTGCCATCCCCACCCTCTCCATGTGACCAGCCTCAGCAGACACACATACCAAGCAGTTTAATTCTACTCTCTATCCAGGGAGGCCATCGGAAGTGTTCCCTTACCCACAGAAGCCACGGCTATGCAGTCTTGAATGCAACTTTGCTTTGATTGCTGTTCTAATCCTGCATCTTGGATTTGCAACATATCCAACATTCATATCATTGACTCTTCCGGTATTTTCTGTGTACTGTAATCTCCATAATCTTCACCTGTGATTCAATTTTTGTGAGGATTATTAAAAGCACCAGATCCAAGTCAGTACTTGGTTAGTAGTTAGGTGGGATACCAAGGTCTCTAGACCAAATGATCTCGATTCTCCCACCCCTGCCTTAGGGTCACCCTGAGTCAGAAGCATCTTAAAAGCAAACAACAGCAAAAATTCTTAACTACTCAACTCAATTACCTATTGCTCAGTACAATACAACTCTTTGCTTTTTAAATTGCTGCTTTTGTAGATTTGTTTCAACTTAACAAACATCAGTGTTTTATTGTTTTTATTGGTTCCTCATGTAAGTCGCCCCAAGCAATTCCATGTTTGGTAGTAGAAAAGCAGGCTCTAAACACCTAAACAAAAGAATCTGTTAAGAATCAAAGATAATATATATGTGTTTATGGACATCTAGATGAGATTCTGTCTGTCTCTGCCATAGCTCCAGGACTGTGAAAGCTAGATAACTGAAACTTGGCACAGATACTAATGGGATGCTAGAGGTGTGCGGTTCAGAGTTATTTCTGTGGGCTTTTAAAAATCATTAATTAGTTTTAAATATCCCTGTACCCTACAGTAGTATCTTTAGACTCTAAGTGGTCATTATTCAGAAGGACTGCTTCTATTAAAAGAAGAGATTCAACCATGACTTAAGAGTAGCTGAGTGGTAAAGCTTCCATCTAAAAAGCAATCATATTATCCACTGGGTTAGGGAAGGAGCTGGATAGGATGCTAAAGCAACAGCAATGGTTGAAGCTAAAAACTACTTCTGGAGCTAAAAAAGATAACTCTTCATTCTCCTACAGTATGGCTACAGTTCATCGTTATTACACATTGAAGTTACCTCCATTCTATCTCTTGTACCCACTTAAATTCTGATAGATGCAGAAAAGAACCTTCAGGAATATGTTGCTATGGTGACCAGATTTAATTGCACTAAATCAGTAACTATACCTCCAAAGATGTACATCTGACAAAAAGCCAAGGGGCATGCCTATAGAATTCCACAATGAAGCACTTCATTACACTGAATGGAGACAATATTATGTACTGAGAAAAACAAAATATAAATCAAATAAATAAACACCACAAAGTTGCTCAAAACCCTTTGCACATTACATTACAAGCGATATTTTAATGTACACAAAACCACGCATTTTACCTATAATGAAATAAAACAATGTTATGTGTATTTCCAACAAATTCCAGGTTGTCACCCTCATCTGGAAAGTTCTCATTGGTGGCATATTTTTCTTACTTGCCATTTATCTCCAAATTTCCCAATACTTAAAAAGCTATTTATTTTAAAAACACGCAAAGTTTATGTTGAGTACAGAAAATGATTATAATTATTCTGCCTTTTCCAAAAATCAAGGCTAGTTTTATACTGTAATATATTACCCTAACCAGAAGATCTTAATTTGGGTCCAGATTACCCACAAGACTACCTTCTCCTGTACAATCCACCCTGAACACCTAGGACCTCTGCAAGGCAGCGACTATAATCAACCAGAACCCAACTGGCAACCGTCACCCAGAGGACCTTTTCATTGGCCACCCCAAAACTATGGAATGACCTGCCAGAAGCGCTCCAACAGCTTAATGAGATGTTAGAATTTAAAACCCATTTAAAGACCGATCTCCTCCAGCAGCCCTACCCAGCCAGTTTTAATAATTCAATTTAAACTTGTGTCTTGTGTTTTAATCTTTGTTCTGTGTATTTTAATATGTTTTTGTAGAAATGTTTTAATATGTGTTTTTGTGAAATGTTTTAGATATGATTCTATGTTTTTAGTAATGTTGTAACCCACCTTGAATACAAGGAGAGGTAGGTAAGAAATATTATTATTACTACTACTAATACTACTATTATCATCTTTGTGTATACCTTACCAGGCATTTTAATTATATTTTTGTGCAGCATGATGTCGTTTTGCAATTTTACACAACGTATGTTAAAATATTTACAGTCCTCTTCTACACCTACAAATCTTATAATCTTACAAGTGTACATAAAATACATCTCTAAAATTGTAATCCTGTCTCCACATATGTAGAATTAAGTTTAGGACTTTCTTCTGATTAGACATGCTGGTGACTGCACAATAAAGGGGCATCTAACTTTGCTGGATTACCATGTAGCCAGAATACATATCAGACAAATAAGCTATACATTACTTTTATTGGAATCTGTTCCAAAAGTAATATAAATAGAAATACCTGTAGAACTAATTGCAGCTTAACTTCTGTCTCAATTGAGGATCAGTGCCTTTTAAATAGTTAACCTTAGGTCATTTTTCTTTCCACATAACAGTCTTGTTGCTTGGTTGCTAAATTTTACATTAAACAGCAGCAAAGATTTCTGATTGCCATTTAACCCATTTAATTGCACTTTGGATTTCCTCGTACTGGAAGATAAATTTCTTATACAGTTTTCTGTAAGAAAACTATGGACTCAATAGTTAGGAAAGCTAAACGAATACAATGTTACAAAAGAGGCAAAGCAAATGAAAAACAGTCATTGTAGTTTTACTATAGATAGTATAAAGAGGGAGAAAGGAATGGAGGGAGGGACTGTAAACCAATACAAATAAACATGGATGAACCCTGTACACATATATTGAATAATTTATTTGACATGGAAGTTAATAACAAAAGAAAACAGGAACATTAAAGTTATGTACCCTATGATAGTGATTATAAAGGCTAAATATGCACTAATACGATCTAATAATGAAGGGGGCCTCCTCAAAGGAATGATGTCGATAGGATTCACACCTATAAAAGCAAACATTTCAGCCAGTTGGCAACTTCATTCCCATAGAAAACTTCCAAAACACCGTGATTTTCCATATGAATCAAAATTCTAAACATAGCCCAGCAAAAATATGGTGAAATGAGTCCAGCAGAATTTCAAACTTAGAAAAGATGCTGGAATACTGGGAGCAAGATTTTATTCAACTTATCATTACCATCATCATGAGTTCTAATGGAGAAAACTGCAACACAGAACTATTATGTTCACATAGCTTACTTGACCTCAGCTATTTTACAACAATGGGAAGTCCAATATGGTGGAACTAAAAAACTAATTTAGGTGAAATGTTCTATTAACTGGCTGAATCAATAGGATTTAACAACCATATATACACATATACAATTCAACCTTGTGTTTGAGTAAAGAGTAGATTTGGAGCCAAAATTATGGATTTTGACATGACCCTCAGATAAAGCGAGGAAGGTAGAATGACAGTGATCCTGTTTCCCCAGGCCACTACCATTTTCCCACCCAGGCATTTTAAAAGGCCTGATAGAGTGCTAGATTTCTTCTGTAGTTTTAACACTTGTTGTCACTGCAATCCCCCCCCCCCCTTTCCAGTGGACTACACTTCTTCCCTTCTGGGCTGCTCAAAGCAGGGAGAGGGCAGTTCACACACAAATAAGCAAGTGGAAGATCACTTTCCCTCTCCCTTTCACCCATGTCACCTCCTATTTCAGCTGTTGCTCCTGCTGTGAATGCTACTACTGTCTGCTTCTTTGATGGGAAGGCACATGCACTCTTTCTTCAGCTCTGTTGGTGGTGGTGTGCTCCAGTCTTCTGACTTCCAGGTGGCAGGATGGTGATGCAAGCCCAGGGCTGGTGGCAGTTCCAGAGCAACCCTATAGAGGAGCAGCCAGGACAAGAGCGCAATGCCTCACCAGCCCAAGAGTTGGGAATTGCAGAAGCAGCAGCAATGACTGAGACAAAAGGCAGCCTAGACAAAGGGGGAAATGTGACCTTCCACTTGCTTATTCGTAAATAAACTTCCTCCCTTGTCTGCACAGCCAACAATGGAAAAAACGTTTGTCTATCAGGAGAGCCTAAAAGACACACTGTCCCTCTCTACTCTCTTTGCTGCAGCAGGGAAGTGTCAAATAGATTGTATTTATCCAAATAACTAGACATGTGACATGGGAAAGTTCTTAGGGTCATCAATTCTGTAAAGGCTCCTGCTTCTCAGTCTTTGATACTCATTACTCCCTCATCACCATTTTCAGATCTCTCATCTTCCTTCAGCCATGCTTTGCTTCTCCATCAACAAGATGATGAGGTAAGAATGAGGCTATTACCTTTTATTTAATCTTTTCATTGGCTGGTTAAGACATATGCCCTCCAAGCAAATGCAAAAGCCATTAGTAAACTTTTCTGAATTTGTAACCTGAAGCTTCCTTCTTTGTTCATTTTGAGTTAATATCATTTCAGATACGCAAAATAAAACTGAGGCATTCTTGTCTGCTACTCTGCTAAAAAGTATTCTAACAGTATTAGCTTTCATATTTTTTCCAAGAAGGGCCAACATCCTGGGAAACTAATTCCCAACAGATTTTTTTGTCCAACATTTTAATACTAATACACAAAAACATATGGTATGGACTAGCTCACCATTCAAAAACTATTTGTATTATAGATCAAATACCAACACATCGTGAATCATATGTGTTGAAAAGTATTCAACAACTGATTAAGTGGGTCTACTTTATTTGAGACTAAGTTACAACTGCAATCCATATAGTTGCATATTCTTAGATGGTACATAGCTTTTGTAAATGTCTTCCATACAAATTTATTTACTGGGAACGGAGAAACTGCTTCAGAGCATTCCCTACTTACTATACAGTGGGACAGGAAGACTGAAAGGCATACAATCTGCTACACAATGTTGGCATTCAGTGAAAAGGTAGTATGCAGGGGTAAGGTAGTGCAGCCATCATGCCACTATGAAGTTGTAGATTTACACTGCAGGAGCATAATGCAGGACCTTGGCCCATGTTTTTCAAGTCCACCTCAAACTACACTTTACTGGCAAGCTGGTAAACAAAATAGCTGGCTAAGACATGCAAGGTAGAAGGAGCAGTATGAAGGAAAAACAGAAAATGAAATAGAGAGCCTACACAACACATCCCAGAGTCTTTTAAACTATCAAATTAAGCTTGAACTTATAACATTTTTGTTGGCCTAATTAAATAAATGAAAGTGGGCACAAAACTAATCAGGCCAATTAGCAAAGTATTTCTCCCAGAATGCGTGACGGTAGGGAAAAAGTACCCAAGTCTTTTACCAAGTCATTTTTAGGCATAAGAAATATTTTTTTAAATCACTCTTAAGAGTCCAGACTCCTAAATACCAATTTATCCATGATGAAGCACACTAACAAGTTAGCCTGCAGCAGAAATACAACAAATGTGCTGCAAGGACTTGCACGTTCCATCTGCAGAAGTATACTCCTTGATTCATAGCTTGATACTATGCATATTTTCTGGAGTTTGCTTTAGAATACCCGCCTCAGAAGTCACACTGTAAACCCTACAAATACTTGTGAATGTGTATATGTACCCTCAAATCACCTTGAAATTAAACTCCATTAATATCATTTGATTTTCTGAGGCAAGTAATACACAGAGGTGGTCTTTGCCAGTTCCTGCTTGAAAAATAGATCAAAACACCTGGCATTTGATAGTGGTCTCCCATCCTAGTAATCACCAGGGCTGACTTGACTTAGCTTCCAACATCAGATAGGATCTGGTACCTTAAGGGTATTTAGGAACATCTTATTGAAACCACTAATAAACTTAAGGTATCAGACTTACAAAATGTTTAGAAACAAGTCTTGCACAACCAAAGGAATACTACTGGTAATCAAGAATAGCTGAATATTGTTTCTTGTTACACATAAGAAATTGACACTTGCCTTTTAATAAGCAAAACTTTTCATATTTGATACTGCCATTCTGTAATAAGGTTTGCTACACAATGTACTTTACTTTTTTATTTATAATAAAGTGAACGCCTGATGTTCGCAGAGGTTTGGTTCCAGGACCCCCGTGGATACCAAAATCCAAGTTCAGGTCCCATTATGTACAATGACATAGTAAAATGGTATCTCGTATAAAATAGCAAAATCAAGATTTGATTTGGGTAGGGGGAATTGGAAAGTAGGTATTTTCCAGCCACAGTTTGCCTGCACTGTGTTTCTATGATGTGTTTTATGATATGCCTGTTTTATTTTGTATCGATTGTTCTGTTGTGAGCCACTCCAAGCCACCGGGGGGGGGGGGGTAAATCCCAATAAATAAATAAATAAATAAATAAATGAATGAATGAATGAATCTGTGGATGCAGAATCCATGGGTATGGAGGTTTACTGTACTAATTGTGCTCCAGTTCTAACACAGCACAAAGAGTGTTACAATGTAAAATATAAATTTAGTGTATTGGTTTAGAATTCTAGAGTCTAGATGCAGCCAAGCAGACAGTATCACCCTTATTCTGACTATTGAGGGAATAAATATAATATTCAAATCTCAATGTACTAATGTATATAAAATGCTTTAATGAATAATGAGGCCTTAAAATCTGGCTGCAGCTCAAAATAAGGTCTCATTATAGGTTTTTTAGTATTCAACTCTGGCTGGAAGATGGGCACACCCATCATGCACTGTTATAAAAATAGAGTTTGTGGGAAGTCTTACTTAGCATGTCATTTCTTGAATGCAAACTTTCAAGACACAATCCCTCTAAATGGGATGTCATATTATGAGATCCTTATATGCTTTAAGAACTTTCTGTAAAACTTAAATGTGAATTCAAGGTGGCCTGTCTTCAGACCTATCCCTACATTAAGAGTGGCATCCGAAACCCTGGTCCCAGCATACTGGTCATCCTTTAAGATCTATCAGACTCACAAGCACTTGAGCTTCTCAATTATTGACCCAATTTATGATATCTCTTCCAGAGAACATATAGTTGGATAGCTGTAATATTCAAAATGGGCTTGAAAATTGGTTTTTAACCAATTTAATTTTAAACATACTGCTAGCTTGTTATACCACACTAAGGTTCTGAATTTATATCAATTAAATATTCATGTGAAGGATAAATTTGTTATTAAAATATTACCATAACATATGATATATTCGTATAATATAAATATTGTGTTTTGGTGAAAACTGTCAAAAAAGCAAACATCCAAATTAAACAGTAAACAAAAAAGCTTTTTCTTTCTAGTAAAAATGCCCAATAAAATACATTTTTATCCTGACTTCCTACTGATTTCTGGTTGAAAATGTGTTTATGCTGTAATGTTGATGTTAACATATTTTTTATAATAGGTTTATTATTTCAAAAATCATATGAGTTTTGTATGCACTCCCAGCAAATTTTCTTTGGCTTCACACACTTGATTATTATTAACATTTTTCTCTATCTTTTGTAGGCCTGATCCATAATCATTTTCAAAACTAGTTATCCACCTCAAATCTGCTTAGCTAACACATTCCTCATTTATCTTTCAACTAACTTCTACACCAAAGAACACTGTTCCTCAGATCTCTTAAGTATTTATTTGAAATATCTTGAACCCTCATATAAGCATAAAATCATAAAACCATGGAGTTGGAAGAGACCACAAAGGACATCCAACCCCCCATGACATTATTCGTGCTGAACACAGCACATTTTTTGGGGAAATTCCTCAGAGCTTTAATAAAGTCTGCCTATTAAGTCCAGGCATGATTATACCACAAACACACATGCACATTAAAACACCACACCCTTGAAATCCTAGTTGCAGCACACACCTAACATTGTTTTCTGTGGTATTTTATCCTAATTATAATAGCTTTGTTAGACAGAAGGGCTGAGGCTACTTCTTCCAGATCCCAGTTTTGCTCAATCTGCTTTCAAATGTATAGCTTTCCAACCTTGTACCAGAAATACTGCCTGGATCAACTGATGTATACAAAAATACGGGAGAATACAAGAATGTAACTTGTTCCCATACTGAACCACCTAAATATTTTAACTGACTCCATCAAACTTTGGAGCAAATCTGTACATTTAGCATACCGTACTGTGGTTTGTCCATCGGATACAGAGCCTAGCAAGTACTCAAGCTCTGCTTTTGCCTCTCTTCATAAATCTCTTTAGACTGGATCACTACAACAAACGTCGTGGGTGAGAAAGTTGGCAGTTCAGTGAACACAGTAGCATGATGTATTGTATCTGTAAAACTGAAAAGGAAAGCTAAAGGGGATACCTCCACTAATTAAGAAACATAAACACTCTGAGGCCAGAAGGGCCAATGACTCAAAACAGAAAATGTAGGTTAATTGACAAGATTCCATACCATTAAGAACTAAAGTACCTTTTGGTTTGGGAACTAGTGAAGCACAAGAACAGTCCAATCTTATGGGCATTATTATTTTAAGTTCAATGGGGTTCGGTTTCATATAAGAACACATGGAGTTACAGTCTATACATAACATCAGACACACAAGCTATTTGAAATTTCAAATGTCAGCTTGATGCTCTACCGGTAGGCTATACCTTATCCCAAATGCTTGAGATCAGAAGTGTTTGGGATTTGTGCATAGTGAGGTACCTTTAAGATGGGACCCAAGTCTGAACAAGAAATTCACTTTTGTTTCATTAATACCTTATACACCCAGCATGAAGGTAACATGAGCAAAGCATGTGTACGCTGAAACCTCAGAAAGATGTCAATATCCCAACATGTGGACAATTTGGAAGCATTCTGGACAAAGAAATTAGTACCTGCAATCATAGAATCATAGAGCTGAAAGAGACCACAAGGGCCATCCAGTCCGACCTTTCTCAGTTAAAATGTGTAAAAGGTAAAGATTAAGTCTAGTTGTATCCGACTCTTGGGAGTGGTGCTCATC
Source organism: Anolis apletophallus (assembly GCA_030556195.1). NCBI lineage: Eukaryota > Metazoa > Chordata > Lepidosauria > Squamata > Anolidae > Anolis > Anolis apletophallus. The sequence continues at coordinate 75,869,321 of JARBWK010000002.1, forward strand.
TCTATTTCTAAGCTAAAGAGCCAGTATTATCCATGAACACCTCCAAGGTCATGTGGCTGGCATGACTGAATGGAGCCCTGTTACCTTCCCGCAGAAGTGGAACCTATTGATCTACTAACATTTGCATGTGTTCAAACTACTAGGTTGGCAGAAACTGGGGCTAACAGCGAGAGCTCATCCAGCTCCCCAGATTCAAACCGCAAACCTTTCAGTCAGAAAGTTCAGCAGCTCAGTGGTTTAACCTGCTGCATCACATTTACTGTCTCTCTCTCTCTCTCTCTCTCTATATATATATATATATATCACATTATATAAAATATAAAACATATTAAATAAAAACAATTTATTAGGGCACCATGAGAAACTTTTGATTCTAAAATGTGTGAATCCAAACAGAGTTGTTAATCAGGATCATGAACAGAAGTATTGTACAGTCTTATGGAAGTACACACTAGCTTGCGGGGGGGGGGGGCTGCTTTATGTATGTGTGATGCCTTGGAGTCAATTTCCAGCGAATAATAGGATTCAAAGGGACCCAGCAGGTGAACAGGAAATCAAGGAAGCATGAAACCCTCCAGCCTTTGCTTTCCAGGGAGTCATGATTTCAGGGGCAAAGGAAGAGACCACCTCCAGCCAGGTAAAGGCCGCAGTCTGGCTGCAGGAAGAGGCCAGGCGAGGCCCTCAACGTGAGCCATGGGTACCAATGTCAGAGCTAATCGATAGAGCTAATCAGTGTCCGTGCTAATAAATGCTAATCAAGGTGGCCAATGACTCCAGCAGACATGAGTTCTTTCTCCCACCCTGGACATTATTCCACAGATATATAAACCTCACTTGCCTAGTTTCCAACAAACCTCACAATCTCTGAGGACGCCTGCCATAGATGTGGGCGAAGCGTCAGGAGAGAAGGCTTCTGGAACAGGCAGGGGCCAACCAGGTGTTTTGGACTTCAACTCCCACCATTCCTAACAGCCTCTGGCCCTTTCCTTGCGGCTGAGGGGGGAAAGGATGGGGACTGAGGCTGTTAGGAATGGTGGGAGTTGAAGTCCAAAACACTTGGAGGGCCGAAGTTTGCCTGTTCTGGAGCATGGCCATAGAGCTCAGAAAACTCACAGCAATCCAATGTCGGAGCTGTCGGGCAGTGAAATGCGCTGCCTGAGAGTGCGGTGGAGTCTCCTGGTCTGGATGGCCACCTGTCAGGAGTGTTTGGATCGGGGCAGAATTTAGGCTGGATACCCCTTGGGGGGGGGGGGTGTCTCCTCAAGCTTTAGGAGTTAAAATTCACCTGCGAAAAGGAATGAAACCTTAAGAACTTAAAAATCCACTCTGCGTGGCAGGATGGGGTCGGGCTGGGGTTCTTCCCCGGCTCTCTCTCTCTCTCTCTCACACACACACACACACACACACACACAACCTGTTTGCCAAGGTGGAGGCGCGGCTAGGCGGCCTGTACTTACAGGGAGTGGGTGAAGGCGCTGAGGCCGTGGGGCAGGGCGGTGAGGCCTCTCCCGGAGCAGTCGGCCCCGCCGTCCCCGTCGCAGCTGCAGGGCGCCGGGCACGGTCCCGAGGAGGCGCCCCGCTGGGCCCAGCCGCGCTCAGCAAGCCCCAGGCCAGCGCGGCCAGGAGAGCAGGACGAGGGGAGGCGGGCAGCGCATGGCCGGGTCCCGCGCCGCCGCCGCCAGCCCTCTCTCCGCCCGGGACAAAGCCCTCCTCCGCCTGCCCGGCTCGCTCCTCGGGGGCGCCCTTCTCCTCTCGAGCCCGCTTCCCTGTCCCCGCCTCAGCCAAAGGCCGGCGCCTCCGCCGCGCCGCTCTCTGCCTCTCTCCTCCAACAGCGCTTCGTGGAGAAGTCCTCTCTTCTGAGGGGAGCAGGTAACGACGCGCCCGGCAGCGGCGTGAGCGCGAGAAGCGCTAGTCCCTCGAGGAAGTTCGCCCTCCTTCAGCGCGCGGCCCTCTCGCCCTCCGTCTTTCCTTCCTTCCTTCCTTCCTCGCCGTCCCAACCGCCTTCCTCCGAGCGTTGCTCCGCGCGCAAACACACGCACGCGCGCGAGGGCTCTGCGCTGCTTTTGCGCCGCCTCACCGGGCTCACCCCCTCCCTTTTTTTGGGCCTCTCTCTCTCACTCACTCACTCCCTCACTCTCCCTCACTCCCCCCGCCCTTTGGCTGGGTGCGGAGCTATGCGAAACGAGGTGTGTATGCTAATGAAGGGGGCCGTGCCGCCCGCTCGCATTGGTCCGTCAGGAATCTCAGACTGATAAATATGCAAATATTCCGTCCACGAGAGAGAAAGAGGGCGGGGGGTGAAAGAAGCCACAACGCAGCTCGGCAGGAGGAGAGAAAGCGGGCCCTCATTGGCCAGTGGGCGGGGCTAAAGGAATGAGTGACAGAGTGGATTTAGGCAATTGGGAAGGGCAGGAGAGAATGCATTTTCGAAAATGGAGCCTTTTGTTGGGCGCGTCTCCTTCCTCGCTGGGTTTGCCACCGACAAGATTTGCGCTCCTCCAGCTCACGAGGCCTGCTCCTGCTGTTCCTGTCAAGGGGAGGGAGCACGGCTCAAAGCGCCAGCAGGAGACCTGGGGCGAAGAGAGCTCAGCACGTGCCGATAAGCCTCTCAGCCAAAAGGGAGGGCTGCAAGCTGGGCTCAAGATGCTGCTCTGGGTGGATTTTCACTTTTTTGGTTTCTTGTGTTTATATTTTGAGTTAGGGTTGCCACTTTTTGGAAAAAAGAATAAGGGACAGGTACCTAAAAATAGAGAATTTTCCACAATAAAATAAGGGACACTTCACAAAAATTGATGATTTTCAAGTTTTTATGACGTGTCCCTAATTTTTTTTTGTGGAAAATTCCCTATTTTTAGGTACCTGTCCCTTATTCATGTGGCAACCCCTATTTTGAGTACATATAATAAACACATAACCACACACTAATAATATAGATAGCATCTAACAACACGACAAAGCACAGTAACTTAACAGATAAGAAAAAAATGAAATAGTGCTATTTAGCACAAACCCAATCCCCCCACTTTCAACCCACACTAGGGTTGCCATATGTCCCTTATTCTAAGGGACGTCCCTTATTTTGGCCCTAAAATTTGTGTCCCTTATTTTCAGGCCCTGTCCCTTATTTTTGACTAGCAGGACAGGACTGGGCGGGGTTGGCCAGAGGAAGGTGTGCGCTGTGGTTTCCACGGCAACGCCTGCCCGGGGATTCCAACTCTCAGGGCAGCCTGCGTCCCCGTTGGAAGGAAGAGGCGATACAGGACTTTTTCAAAGTACAGTAGACTAATTAACCGTTACCCAAGGGGAATGTTGGATCATGTTGGATAAAGATAGTTTCTGGTTGCTTGAGAGTTACTCTTAAAATAGGCCTAGCTGTGCATCCCAATACTATACAATGCTGTGTATCCCATACTATACTGTACCATTAACTATTGACATAATAATCACGAAGATGTACTGTCTTATAAAATATATTTTATTTTAATGTTTAGACAGTGCACTTTTGAAGTCAGCAAAGTCAAGTACTAAATACAGATGGAGAAAATTAGGTAGTTCTAATAATGTTTTTTTCGGCATGACAAAGCATGCAGAAACACACCATGTACTGTTAAGAGGGTGTAAGTCAGAGTTTTTTTGTGAGTTTCAATCATTATCTTATTCTGTTAATAAAACTATTTCTACTTAATGTTTGAGTTTCAAATTTTTAATGAAGTGTCCCTTATTTTTGTGAAAAATCCCATAAATGTCCCTTATTTCTTATATCAAAAAATGGCAACCCTAACCCATACACACACACATACAGTATATATACACACACATATATATACGCACCACTTTAAAAATTGACTTCCCATTTGTCCAGAACAAAATCCTTTTTTCCTTTCATAACTTTCTTATTTCTAAACAAGAAAAATAAAGTCAACATTATGTTAGTTTTCCGGCCACATCTATGGCAGGCATCCCCAAAGGCTGAGGGGTCTGTTGGAAACCAAGCAAGGGAGGTTTATATATCTGTGGAAGGTCCAGGGTGGGAGAAAGAACTCTTGTCTGTTGGAGGCAAGTGTGGTTGCTGCAATTAATCATCTTGATTAGCATTACAAAGCCTTGCAGCTTCAAGACTTGGCAGATTCCTGCCTGGGGAATCCTTTGTTGGGAGGTGTTAGCTGGCCCTGATTATTTCATGTCTGGAATTCCCCTACTTTTTGAGTGTTTTGTCGAAGGCTCGGTTTACAACTCTAAAATCAGGGCAGTAAGTAAAGAACAACATTTGAGTGTTGTTCTTTATTTACTCACCTGATTTTAGAGTTATAAATATTAATTCTCCTGCTTTTCAGATGCCAACTTTACTGGTATGGCATTACAAATATATACTACTACGACAACAGCAACAATTGTATTACAGTCCATCAGTAAAACGAACAGTAATTATAAATTCCCCCATCTCAGGAGAAATCTGTTGTACAAGGAAATGAAATAGAAATAATAGGTCACATTTTATTGCAGTGCCACTACTACACAGTGCAACATAGCCAACTTTTATATCCAGCCCTGTCCCACATAACCAGCCATCCCTTGCAGAGGATCGTTAGATATCTTTTAGAGGACAAGTGCCACAGTTTGCCTCTCATAGTGGCAAGCTTCCTTGCAATGGCAACAAGGTTGAGAAAGCGACTAACCTCCGATAGGGGGGAGGTTCTCAACCCCCTTCCTGAAGAGTTTCTCCCTCACAAATAATCCGCTCCATCCCTATCTTACCCCATGTTTTTAGCTTTAGTATTTTATTCTGTACATGCGGCCCGCTCACTGTTACTGTGATACAAATGATTTTATTGTAATTTCATATTGTTTGCTGTATTCTTATGTTTTATGTAAACTATCATGTTGTTGTTTGTGTTTTGACTTCATTTATTGTATTAAGTTGTTGGGCTTGGCCTCATGTAAGCCACCCCGAGTCCCCATCGGGGAGATGGTGGCGGGGTGTAAATAATGTTTTTATTATTATTATTACTTGAAACCAAGTAGAATATATTATAAATGCATTATGAAGTGTTATAAATGTACTAAATACATATTATTATATTAAAAATTGTCCAAATAGGTGGCTGAGATAGCGACACCTTTCTTTTCTGATAATTCAATGTGCACAATTATTATTATTATTGCTATTATATTTATACCCTGCTTTATCTCCCCAAAGGGGATAAAAAGCGGTTTGACATAAAAGCATTAGTATACAATTTAAAATATACAAATATACAAACATTAAGACATAATTAAACACAAACAGCATTTAAAAATTTACAGTTAATATCCATCCAACATATTCAAAGTTAAAAACCACAGCACTTCCTAACTTGATTGTAAAAACCTCCCAGAACAAAACAGTTTTTGCCTATCACCAGAAGGACAACAGGGAGGGGTCCATTTTGGCTTCCCTGGGCAGTGAGTTCCAGAATTGAGGGGCATTTGCCACTGAGAAGAAAGGCCCTCTCTCTCATTCCCACCAATTAAGCTTGAGATGGAGGTGGGACCGAGAGAAAAGCCTCTCCTGAAGATCTCAGGGCCCAAGCAGATTCATACAAGGGGATGCAGTCAACCAAGTAGCCTGGACCTGAACCAAAGGTCACAACCAGTACCCTGAACTGTGCCTGGCAACAGACTGCTTCAACATGGGGAATGTCCGCCCCAGTTAGAAATCTGGCTGCCACTCTTTGGACAACTCTTTAGAGGCAGCCCCATGTAGAGGACATTACAGTAATCCAGATGGGATGTAACTAAAGCATGGACCACTTTGGCCAGATTTGGCTTCTCAAGGAATGAGCACAGTTGGTGCAAACTTTCAGGGGCAAAATTATTTAAAGTATTGGATATAATCAGACCATGTGAATAAGGTGTATATATAAATTAACTTCATGTTTAGACTTTGGTCCCATCTCTAAGATACCTTATTATGTATACGCAAATTCCAAAATACTTGTGATCCTAAGAATTTGGGGTATTCTAAGGGATACTTGAACTGTATTATGGATCTGCATTTCTCATTCCATATGTTGTTTCCTCCACACACACACACACCTTTTTCCTGATGGTCATGGTTTCAGCTAAAACATTGATTCCAAAGTTTTACAGAGTATCCTAGATCCAGTTACCTGTAACTTATAATTTGTAGTACTATAGAGAGGTTAATGAGTCACACACTCTCACCCTCAGAGAAAGGCAAAGTCAAAATTATTTGAACAATACTTGCACGCAAAAAAAACCCCAAAACAACCCCAGTTAAAGTGGAAACAAAGGCACAAAAGTAAAGGTAAAGGTTTCCCATTAAGTCTAGTCGTGTCCGACTCTGGGGGATGGTGCTCATCTCTATTTCTAAGCCAAAGAGCCAGTGTTGTCTGTAGATGCTTCCAAGGTCATGTGGCCGGCATGACTGCATGGGGCACCGTTACCTTCCTGACAAAGCGATACCTATTGATCTACTCACATTTGCATGTTTTCAAATTTATCACAATTTTCTTGGCATAATTTATTATTATTTTCTGAGGCTGAGAGAGTGTCACCTTCCCAAGATCACCTAGTGGGTTTCTGTGGCACCTATTAAATATTATCTGTAACTTTACCAAATGTCCTTAAATACAGGCACCATCCAAAAACTCATGTATCCTTTCTTCCCATTTAAATCAGATGGAATGTAAACCTGCTTCACTTTGGCTGGGTCGTATCATCACCATCATCGGCATGAAGTGTGGGTTTTATCCATTAGAAAGCAGGCTAAGATGTGATATTTTGGCTTTCCCCCTTTCTCATAGAAAACTAAGCCAATCTATTGAAATTGTAGTCTTAACATAAATTCCGTAATAAGCTTTATTGACTTGGAATGGCTGAACTTGACTGGATGATTGACACTGAAAATAATGCTATTACTTGCATTATTCCCTAAAAGATTCCATTGTTAATTTCTGCAGCACACAAGGAAACAAAAGGGTGATACGGTAAGAGAATGAAAAAGCCTGCCAAATACATGTTATTATTTGTCAGGATCAAAAATGTCTGGGCATGTTTTACTATTACCTAATAACTCTGAATTTTGAAAAACAGTATTGTCCCTGTCAAAAGAAGGCATTTCTTTGATTTTGAATATTGCATGTAAAGCACAGCAGAGGGAGCCTTTTTTTTTAAAAAAAGGAGAAGACTAAAAGTTTGCTGAGTTTTGGAAACCATGGAAAGGAAAAATATAAAGGAAAACATTTAAAAAATCTGCAAATGGAAGTCATCCTCCCCTACCACAAACTCTGCAGCAACAAACCACTTCCTGAACTAAGTAAAAGCTTAACTTAAACAGTTCATTCATTTGGATTTAGTGGCAGCGCAAATGTCACTCTAAGCAGTTTATAGGCTTATCCGAAAAGGAGAAAAAACGAAGACTACCAGATTTCGGAGAACTCATTGATAAAAGTAGAAGAGATTGGTTATGCTGGTGGATTAACATCAATTAATGTTTCAAAGCATAATTTATTCTCGTAGCTCTCCTTTGGCTTTGTAGGGTGCATATTACTACAGGTTGAATATCTCTTTTCTGAAATTATTAGAACCAAAGGCGCTTTGGATTTTGGGGAAGTTTAGAATACCTGTATTAGGATATACATACATAATAAGATATCACGGAAATGGGAACCTAAGTCTAAACATGAAATTAATTTTATCTTTCATATGTATCTTATACATATAGTTTGAAGATAAATTTATACCCAGTTTTTGAAATAATTTTGTACATGAAACCAAGTTTGTGTGCATTGAACTGTCAGGAAGCAAATATGTCGCTGTCTCAGCCATCCATACGCACAATTTCGGATTTTGAAAATCCAGATAAGGGATGCTGTGGTGCAGCTAGTTAGCCGCAGTAAATCACTACTGACTGAGAAGTCATGAGTTCTAAGACAGCTCAGGTCCAGCCCAGATCGGAGTTCTAAGCTAGCCCAGGTCGGAGTAAGCTCCCGACCATTATTAATCTAGCTTGCTGCCGACCTACAGTATGTAGCCTGAAAAACAGTTGCATCTGTCAAGTAGGACATTTTGGTACCGCTTTATGTGAGGAGGCTAATTTAACTAAGTTATGACACCATAAAACCTTCCAGCAGTGTGCAGAAGAATGAGGAAGTACTCCATCAAAGGACCCAGTGTCACAAGTGGACGGTGAAGTGGCAGCTCCCCCTGTGGCCGGAACCAAGCATACCCTAATGAAGCCAGAAACGCTGGAATGTAAAATTGCCTCTATGTCTGTTTATATGTGTATGTCTAAATGCATTGAATGTTTGCCATGTATATGTGATTGTAATCCGCCCTGAGTACCCTGCAGGGTGAGAAGGGCGAAATATAAATACTGTAAATAAATAAATGCTCTTACATTCAGTATTTAATGTAAAGGTTTGTTTTAACAGCATGCTTTAGGCATATTCAGGGTACTATGGATTTAAGCAACCAGCATAACAAAATAGAACTTGGTTCTCCCTCTCATCCTAAAAACACTTTCTTAAAGTACATCCAATTGAACTCAATTTAAAGGGGAAATTGATGCTTTAACAGAAGAAACGTCAGGGAAAGGTGCTGCTTTAGAATATAAACGGAGTAGTAGAGTAAAGAGATAGTTCGCCAGCAATAGTGACGAAAATAATCCACTCTGATTGGTCCACACAAGCACAGGCTGTGATTAGCCCAGAGAACATCATGTGCCTCTAGAGAAGAAACAGTCTTGATTGGCCTAGCAGTCACCATGTGCGTTTGTTTACAAAGGTAGCAATTGGGTTAGGAGATGCACATGGCAAATGAGGTTTCCACTTGGCAGGCTTCCGGTGGGAACTCGGTAGCAAATGTATCGATTCAAGTACAGTCTGCACATAGGGCAGATAACATAGAAGGAAGATGGAAATTTACACTGCACAACGTTTGTCAGCAAACAGGATTGAGATTCTAAGAATGCTTTGTTTAATTGGGTAGAGTAATATGGGTTCATGAATGCTAACCAGTAACAATGCATGAAGAAGGGAGGGACTAAAATATTGTCGCCATTGTTTGTATAAAATCTGTTTACTGGGAAAGATCGGGGTTCTGTCTTCCAGCGGCATTGTTCATAAAGGGGCAGGCCCATCAGCTGATGTCATGCAAATAAAGCTGGTTTCCTGAATCGCAGTAAAATTGTCGCGTCATCCGTCCTTGCGCTCGCTAGCAACGGCAGCCTAGCACAAAAGGTATTTGCCTTCGGAGTTCTGGGGCTCCAGTTACCGCTACAAATTGGGTTTGCAGTTTAATGTACATGCACAAGCTCATGAAATGGTAAGAGGTCTTCTCCAGTAGCTCTGGTCCTTGCTTGATCCAAAAGAAGTGAATGAGGCAAATTTAGCCAAGAGAACTGGAGAGTGAGGATGAGAAAGATGGCAAGAGAGAGAGAGAGAGAGAGAGAGAGAGAGAGAGAGAGAGAGAGAGAGAGAGAGAGAGGAATATTGCTTATAGGCTACATTCCTTGATAGCATTAAAAATCCTGGCAACAGGTGGAGGAAGAGTGGCTGCACAGAAAGGGATAAGGAAGGGAAATAAGAGATGTTTAGGAACCAGTATTTATGTAAACGCAAAAAGCATATTTCTCCTCCCACCTCAGCATCTCCTTCTTTGTTATTGTTGCCCTTATCTTCCCCTTCTCAAAATATAATGGTCATTATTTATATAATTATTTCACTACAGTTATTATTTCTTTGTGAATGAGAAAAAATACCAGCACTTAACTGAAAGAAATATTGTTGAGTTATCAAGACCAGTTAATTGAAGAAATCCATTACAAGTAAAATCAGGGAGAAAACTATTTTTTTGTTTTAAAAAGTTTCTCAAGTTCCATGAAACCATGTATTCAAAACAGTGCTTGGAAAAATGCTAAAAGTGGGTCTGGAAAAGGTTTATTTTTCTGTTCAAAGCAGAGCTCAGAATTTATTTATTTATTTATTGGTTCAGTATACCTCCTATGTGTTCTTACAATCAGTGCTTTCAACATTGTTGAAAACAGAGTTGGGTACACTTCCACATAGAGCTTGAAAAACTCAATTTCCAGATTTTTGTTTTAAAAAATCTAAATTTGTTAGACTATTTTTAATGATTTGAATAGCATTGCTCTGAGCAACTGTGGTTGATGCATAATGTATCATGCTTAGTGACATTACCAGCCTCCCCCTCGCCCATGAGATCTCCAAATGCCTTACTTTGTTCTTAGGTACCTGGGATGGTCCTGACTTTGTAATGCTAATATTTGTTTTATTTGGTGTTGCCATCTTCTGAAAATCCAAAAGAAAGGAAGTGGTTAGATTACCATGCAGAATACCCTACAACCTTCCCTGGCTGCTTTAGCCACGTGAAAAAGACAAAAAGCAAGCATCCCATCCCAGTATCATGTTCAGCATATGACAGATCTCATTGCCAGCTTCATTTTAATACCGACTATGGCAAATGCCCAACATCTATTAAAAGAGAACTTCATTCTGAGAACACAGAAAGACAAACCTGGAATTTTAGATTTTTTTAAAGTAACATTTGACATTAATTAAATAGCAGTATCAATATTTAATTTGAATGGTAGTAAAAGATTAAAAACCATTTAACCTTACTGGAAGTGCAAACATGGCTAAAGAGGAAAGTTCATAGAGTCCAGTACTGAAGCATATTACATTACAGGGATTTAAAAATAAGGGCCTGAACTCGGTCTGCAGCCAAAATTGGGGTGAAGCCAAGCTAGTAAACAAGAGATCTGGATCAGCCTGAGAGCCACAGGCAGGCGGAGGTCCATGCCTTTAGCGTCACAGCACAGCAAGAGTTGGGAGAGAGCATCATCGTGGAGAGAAATGAGCCAGAAACCAGGTCAGGAAGTCATGTCAACAGTCCAAAGGCCTGAGCCAGATTCAGAGGTGATGCCTGGAGCACGAACAAGGCAGGAAGAGGGAAACGGTGTCAGGGCACCCCACCGTTAGGACTGAAACATATTATTCCTAGAACGCCCATTTAAGTAACCAAGCACTTCCTGCCAGAACTCTATATGGGTGTGGAGATGTTAGTAGCCAGAATACGAACAAACCAGGAAATCTTTTGCCCAACATCTGATAGTTATGCAGGCTGCAACTTCTGACCTTTATTCTAGTTACTTTTTAATGGAGTTCAGCATAATCCCTTGTGGGCTGTCTAACGCGGTGCCCAAGTATTCAGCACTTCAGCTGTTTGTGGCATATACAGAGCCATATTTTATATACCAAATGAATGAATTAGTTAATCTAGGGCTTCAGATGGATTCTGAATATTAGAAGGATAGTAAATTGAAAATTTTACATTATTATTAGAATGATATACAATTAGCCGTCTCCTGACATGCATTGCTGTGGCCCAGTCTGTGTATATGTGTTTTGTGTGTGTATATATTTGTGTATATGTTTATATATGTGGTTTTGGGCATACATTGTAATGTAATTTTTTACTTTTTGGCTTTTAAAGTCCATTCCACTGTGTTTTTCCAGTGTTTTTATGAGTGATGGTCACTTGTTGGCCTGACAGGTGTATTGTATCCAAATTTGGTGTCATTTTGCCCGGTGGTTTTTCAGTTATGTTAATTCCACAAATGAATATCACATTTTTATTTATATAGATGTTACCTCTGCATTCAGCCCTGGGCACCCCCCCCCCAGTAGAGACAAAAGGCACATTTCATTCAGGGGGGGGGGGAACCCTGGTGGCCTAAGAACTGGAGGCACCAGTCCTAGATTCTGATATTAGAAGGAAAACAGAAACACTCCTTCACCAGAAATCATTAAACTGAGGTTGGATGGCCATCTCTCAGGAGGGCTTTAGCCATTTCTTCTTGTATCCCAATGAGTTGGAATAGGTGGCATTAGGAGTTCCTTCCATACAGTGTGAAACAGAAATGTGGTATCTGAAAAAAGGGGGACCACAGACAGCAGCAGGTTGAGGCCAAACTGTAGTTGTTGTAAAAGAAATGTAGTATATCTAATGTATATTTTCTCCAACTGTCCCAATTTGGTAGGGACAGTCTCCATTAATTGTTTCTTGTCACACTTTTAAAGCTGCTTTTAAGTTGTTCCAATTTTGTTCCCTTTTCCTCCCAGTTTTCCATTTCATTCTGGCTGGCTTGAATTGCTACAAACTGTATTCAATTTTTACTCAATGAATTCAGCAAAGAATAGCAGAGAGGAGAGGCAAAAATCTTGTCCTTCCCAGTATGCTTAGAAAAAAGCAAATTGCTGTAGCCTCTCATAGCTTGAGTACATCAGCTCCGAGCCCCTCCCCCGGCACCAACTGCTGCTCTGGGACAGAGTCAAGGCAGAAGGGGAAGAAAGGCAGCTCCATCTTGCCTCCTGACATTCCATCAGCTCAGGGCCCCTCTTGCTGTGTTTAAAATAATTCTATAAAATTATTTATTTAGATAAGTAATTTTATTTGTTTAAATAAATAATGTTATGTATTATTTTATAGAAAGTATGGTGTAATGTAATAATATATGATATTATGTAGTGTTACATTGCATTATAATTTAAAATAATTGTTTAAAATGATTCTATAAAATTATTTATTTAAATAAGTAATTTTGTTTTGTTTAAATAAATAATGTTATTTATTATTTGAAAGATAATATAATATAATAATATATAATATAATATAGTGTTACATTGCATTGCAATTGATATAATATAATATAATGTCAATATATTGTATTATGTTATAGTATAATAATTGTAATGTAATAATAATAATAGTATGATTACGGTATGGTATGTGGTATATGCATTTGGTATTGGTGGTGGTGTATTGTAACACAGTATAATACTGCCAATGATAATGTGATACAATAATTATATCGTGATATTATAATTTATATATTTGTATTACATGTAATATTGCTAACAATATTGCGATATGTTGTAATGTTAATTGTTGTTTTTTCAGTTTGTTGTAAGCCGCTCCAGCAATAGTGTTATATGTACACTGTAAGCCACTCTGGCAGTATTGTTGTTTGCTGTAAGCCACTCTGAGTCCCCTTCGGGGTTGAGAAGGGTGGCATATAAAAATAGTAAATAAATAAATAAATACTGTAATAATTAATATTTAACAATGTTTTCCATCTTGACTTCATTCGTATTTGGTCACACAAGTCCTGGTTTTTATCTGAAATGTTGGAGGGTATTCTAGTACTGTGTTTTCCTCAAAATGGTAACATTGAGAACGTTGGGGTTTTGTAAAGGAATACTAGCAAATGGAGAAAGAGTGCTTATTCTCTTACTTATTACCATCTGAAAATCTCCTTAACCTTTTTCCAGTGCTTAAAGCTGAAATTAGTTGAGTAAAGAGAAAAGAGCACGTAGACTGTTTTATGAAAGAACTGATGGGAACAAAAGCAGCTTTCTGCAATTAAAGATTTAGGAAACTCCACCTCTTTTTTTATGAGTCAATGTACGTATGTTTTGGAAAGAAAGTACAGGAAAAACCTTATACTGACAATTTTGAATTATTTTCTGTAAAATATAAATGATGTTATTTTAACATCCTCCATTGCATTCAAGGTCCCCTGGTGGCACAGTGGGTTAAACTGCTGAGCTGCTGAACTTGCTGAACAAAAGGTTGGTGGTTCATATCTGGGGAACTTCTGCCAACCTAGGAGTTAGAAAACATGCAAATGTGAGATCAATAGGTACCGCTTCTGTGGGAAAATAACGGCACTCCATGCAGTCATTCTAGCCACATGACTTTGGAGGTGTCTATGGACAATGCCGGCTCTTCATCTTAGAAATGGAGATGAGCACATTTCCCACCCACCCCCACCCCCCAGAGTTGGGCACAACTAGACTTAATGTCAGGGGAAACCTTTTACTTTTACATTAAATTCAACTTCAAAGCTTTTCCTAATAAAATTGAAAGTAAATGTGTACAACTTAAGAAACAAGAGGATGCATATAGTGTTAGCAGAAACAGAATGGCAGCAAGCCAGCCAGCCTCAAATGCAGTAAAGGTAACGGAGGGGGCACCCAAAATTTAAAATGTAAACAGAATGGATTTGCACACCGCTAGTGGCCATATAGGTGGGCCAAGTTTGGATATGGATGGGAGTATGTAATATCTGGATGTATATGCCACCTCAAATGAACCTCAGCAAACTTTTCAGTAATATTTCAAAAAGGATATTTCAATTAAAATAATAATAATAATAATAATAATACTTTAATATTTGTGAGTCAAACTTACAACAGTTAAAACCCTAGGGTGAACAATGTACAACAGTTTAAAAACATGGAATATGAACAGGAGGGGTGGCTCAGGTAGTCCATACCGATTTAAAGAGCCAGGTCTTCAAGGCTGGCCGGAATCCGGATAGAGTCGGAGAGGCAAAAGAAGAGAATATATTGTCAATATTTAAAGAACAATTGAAAATACAATTTTTAAAAAATAGCACAGAGCAGGTAATACATCCTCAACGATCACTCCATTGTCAGATCTCACTGAATTTTAAAAATACTTTACACGGTAGCAGAGGGAGGAAGGTCAGAGAGGCAGATTAGACGAGTGGTTCTCAACCTGTGGGTCCTCAGGTAAACTTGCTGGGATTTCTGTGAGTTGTTGGCCAAAACACCTGGGGACAGGCCCAGATCAGGCCCTTTTGGTGCTCTAGTCTAGGCCAAAGGCTCTGCCCCCGCCCCCGGCTCCGTCCCGCCCCACCCCGGCTTCGCCTCCTCGCTGGCGTGAGGAGGAGGAAGGAAAGCCCCACGCCCGGAGCCGATGCGGGGCCTCCCCACGGCTCCTCCCTCCCTCCCTCCTAAAGCAACGATGCCAGCCTGAGAAGCAGCCGAAATCGCCTTTTTCAGGCTGGCATGACGGCTTTAGGAGGGAGGGAGGTGCCGTGGGGAGGCCCCGCATCGGCTCCAGGGGTGGGGTTTTCCTTCCTCCTCCTCGCGCCGGCGAGGAGGTGGGGACAGAGCCGGGGGTGGGGTGGAGCCAAGGGTGGGGGCAGAGCCAAGGGGGCGTGGATGGCACGCCACCGTGCGCATGCACCCTTTTTTGGAATTTTTTTGGAATTAAACTTTTGGGGGGGGTCCAGACCTGCTGCCCCCCAAAGGTGCCGCCCTAGGCCATGGCCTCTTTTGAATGTTTTCTCGGGCATACAAATTTAAATTGCAAAATACGGCTTTAAACATGTATTCCTTACTCAAGCACTTCAGTCTGCAAAAGCATACACTGTGTACAATATCACTGCTGAAAAAAACAGAGTGTTGTCCTGTGCCTTACCAAATTTCTTTCTGGAATCATAATATTGCATTACTAATATTGTACAAAATAGAGTGGATGAATTAAACCAGAGACTTCCCTTTGCTTGGTCAGTATAGAACTGTTGACAACTCCACAGCTTTGGTTGTCATAAATCTGCATTATGTTGCTCTGTTGCATGGATATTTACACATTTGAACATCTATTTTTGATATATTGAATTGCTTTGCAAAAAGGTTTGTATAACCTGGAAGCGTTTTGCGAAAGGATTGTACAAATTTGGAGCATTAAAACAGCAGGGAGTTGAACCAATACTGGCACCTTAATCACTTCTGGTCCAACACTCTAACCACTACCTCAAATTGCATTGTAGTTCTAGGTAGATAAAAGCACTGTTATCTGGCAGCAAGTCTACAAAATGAAAGAGAGTATTGCAAAAGGAGAAATGCATGACTTTAGAAGTCCAGTCTGGACACCTTCTAACTGAGCTTCACACTGGTGGGCAGCTAATGGAGGATTTCCTCAGGTTATCTTAGGATGTATCTGCAATGTAGAATTAATTCAGTTTGACACGACTTTTAACTCATGGCTCAATGTGATGGAATTGTGGGAGTTGTTTTACAATGTCTCGAATGTTTTCTGCTTTTCCAAACTACAAGTCCCAGGATTCCATAGCATTGAGCCATGGCAGTTAAAGTAGTATCAAACAGCATTAATTCTACAGTTTAGCTGTACCCTTAAAATCCAGACACATTCACACAGCACTCTGCTTCAGAATCTGAAGAGTCCCATCGCTTATCTTGTGAAATGTGTGTTCCAGCATTGCAATGACCTTAATTCCAAATGCAAGGTTTTACTTTAATACCAGTATTTTAACACAGTAGAAAGAAACCTGTATTATTGTAACAATCTAAAAGAATGCTGAACATGGGAACAGTTAGTAAGTAGGAGTGTTCCATTTACTCCCACAGCACGTAAAATAAGCAGGGAGAAATTTAAAGTGAAAGCAAGTAACTACTTTAATTCGCTCTCTTTCTCTAATCCAGTTTTCTTTCCACTCCTCTATTCATTCCATGTTTTTCCTTCTTTTAGTCTTTAAGGTGCCACAAAACTGTGTGTCTGCAGTGATTTTGTCACAGCAGACTACAATGTCTAGCTTCTGGACTTTGTCCCATTCCTAAAAGTTTCCATCTGGATAAGCCTTCTCATGATTTCTCTCTTACTTTTTAGGCGATCCACAGGAAATTTCATCCCCTGCTGAAAACCTTTTTCTTGGCATTTCATCACTCGGCTCGTCTCTGCCTCCCCAACATTCCACAGCAGCTCCCACCTTTCACTTCCTAAGCTCAGCAGACACAGAGTGTGGCTGGACTGGTTTAAAAAGAGACTGGAGGCAAGGGCCTAAGTCCTACCCCACGTCACAACCGGAACAGAATCATTGAATTGTGAGAATTGCATCGATTCAACCAATCTTCTCATATTGCAGCTACCAATTGTATGCAGATCTGTAAAACCAATCTGAATTACTGGAGCGAGGAAGCACACAAGTTACCCAACCCATAGATGTCCTACGGATTCCATACTATTTGCCAAATTGGAATGTAATTGTTGCTTCATTATGATCTTCCACTCTGCAAGGAGGAAATATACCTGATTTGGAGGAAGTGTGCCCATTCAAGCACCACATTTAATGTATTCAAAGCATATAATGTGTATCATCTTAGTAATCCTTAAACAGTCCTTAAAACATGTGTGCAAATTGTATAGCCTTCCAGATATTGTTGGTCTATAGTTCCCAACATTCCTCACCCTTGACTATGGTGGCTAGGGCTGTCAGGATTTCAAGCCTGACAATATTGGAAGGTTTCATGATTCCACTCATGTCCCTGATCTTCATACATAGGAGATACAACAACATATTAAAATATAGAGTGCTTCAATTCATTGCCCTTCACAGCTTCGAATTTCATCCTCCAGCAAAGCCTATTCGATTCCATTATATTCTGCCATTTTTCAATAACCAGCAAGAATTTTGTGGCTACTGAGCCAGGTTTAGTTCTCATAGGAATGCTTTCTCAAAGCTACTGATACCTCTCTGCTTGTGTGTGCTACTTGAACAACAATTTTCACTTTTGAACATCAAAAGCAAAGCAAGCGGTGTCTCTTTTGGGAGGCTGGGGCTGAGATGAGAGTGGGTTGTCTATGATCACTTAGGACCCTTTCATAGTACAAAACTATAGCATCATGTTTCTACTCTAAATGCCAAGGAAACATCCCATGCAATCCCAGAATTTGTAGTTTTGGGAGGTGCATTTAGAATTCTCAGCCAGTGAGCTCCTTAAGTGCCTCACCAAACTACAAATCCCACAACTTCCTGGGAGTAGTTATGGAATTTAAAGTGGAAGCATAGTGCTGCAATGACCCATAGAGCACAGCAGTAGTGCAATTTTCACATAAAACATTTTGATTTTTTACTCCCACTCATTAGCACATACCTGCTCTAAAAACTAGTGACATGCAATTAGTTCATGCCTTTCCAGTTATGTGGGTTCTCCTAATGATAATTTATTTATATACATTGTAATTGTTTTATTACTATGACTGACCCTGAATGACTTGCTTTGGAAAAACACATATTTACCAGCCTGTATCTTCTGGATGCCATATCCATAATTATTCTGTGTGTTATCCATAATTATCCCCTGCAAAAATCCTCATGAGCATTTCACACCTTTTTTTTTGCCTTCGTTGTAATATGCAAAGTAATCTCTAGCTCAGTGGTTCTCAACCTGTGGGTCCCCAGATGTTTTGGCCTTCAACTCCCAGAAATCCTAACTGTTGGCAAACTGGCTGGGATTTCTGGGAGATTATTATTATTATTATTATTATTATTATTATTTATACTCTGCCACAATCTCCCCAAGGGGACTCGGGGCGGCTTATTTATTTATTTATTTGTCACGTTTCTATACCGCCCCTCTCAGCCCGAAGGCGCCTCGGGACGGTTTACACAGGCAGTCTCTGCCCTCAATACAACACAGCAACAAGTCAACCCCCCCCCAAAAAACATATAATAACAATTTAACAATTAAAAACATACAATTGCAGCCTCAGTGTCATGTTGAAATCAGTATCCATCGCATCGTCGTCATTCCATATATCTCATTAAGCCTTATATTTCATCAGCAAATGCCTGCTCAAATAGCCAGGTCTTGACTTTCTTGTGAAATGTCAGGAGGGAGGGAGTCGATCTGATGTCTTTAGGGAGGGCGTTCTAAAGCCGAGGAGCCACCACTGAAAAGGCCCTGTCTCTCGTCCTCGCCAGTCGCGCCTGCGAAGAAGGCGGGACCGAGAGCAGGGCCTCTCCAGATGATCTTAAACATCTCGATGGTTCAGATGGCTTACATGAGGCCAAGCCCAATGACACATAACAAACAACACAACAGCAAATAAAACAATACCATCAATATAACTTACACATAAGTAATAACAGACAATTTAAAACCAGTCTGGCCAGGCCAAATGTAAAATATTAAAATTTTAAAATAAATAAACACTGGATGCGAGCAGAGGTAGAATGTATGTAGCAGGGAGGTTTTAAATGATAATGTGGGGGCAGACAACACAACAGATACTTAAAGTGCTTTTGAGGACATTTTGCAAAAGATTGATCACAGCAGGGCATTATTTACTTTATTCAGGGAAGGCACATTGGAACAGCCATGTTTTCAGGCTCCTCCTAAAAACTGCCAACGTGGGGGCTTGTCTGATATCCTTGGGGAGTGAGTTCCAGAGTCAGGGGGCCATTACAGAGAAGGCCCTCTCCCTCGTCCTGACCAATCGCACCTGCGAAGGCGGCGGAAGTGAGAGTAGGGCCTCTCCAGATGATAGGAGAGATCGCCTAGGTTCGTAGACAGAAATGTGGTCTGGGACTGAAGATGAACTGCAGCCAATGGAGCTCCCTAAACAGGAGGGTTGACTGCTCCCTGTAAGAAGCTCCATTTAGTAATCTGGCTGCCGCCTATTGGACCAATTGAAACTTCCGGGCCGTCTTCAAGGGTAGCCCCATGTAGAGTGCATTACAGTAATCCAATCTGGAGGTGACTAAGGCATGGACCACCATGGCCAGATCCGACTTCACGAGGTACGGTCGCAGCTGGTGCATGAGTTTTAATTATGCAAAGGCCCTCCCAGCCACTGCTGATGCCTGACCTTTAAACGTTAGCGACAAGTCTAGGAGGACACGCAAGCTGCGGACCTGTGACTTCAGGGGGAGTGCAACCCCATCAAGCACAGGTTGCCACCCTATACCCCGATCCAGCTGTAGGCTAAAACACCTGGGGACCCACAGGTTGAGAACCAGTGCTAGCTGCTCAGATTTTTTTAAATGTAAGAAGGAAATACAATGTCTGAACATCTGGAACATCTGTATGGCTTGGTAGTGTACACCTTATGTATAAGATCCCAGATTCTGAACGTACTCTTAACTGTCCCATAATTTGTAGATGCAAATTATGGTTTATTCCCTCTCACCTCACTTTTCTGCTACTTTAAAGAGTCCCACTTTCACTCTTTTTTGCACTAAATAAACTGAGCGGCCAGGGGAGCGTGTAAAGGAGGGAAGGAGGCAGAATCTTACCCTTCTCAGAAAGCTTAAGCAGAGGCAAACTGCTGCAGGCTCTCCTTGCTTGTCTGTTCTCCTTTTTAAATAACTTTTGCCATCTTACCCCCACTCTGAGATTGCTTAACCACACATATTCAGGGTTTCATCTGTTGGGAGTGCTGTGTGTTAGAGAAATTCCAAGTAAGGCTGGAAAAGAATAATCTCTGAAGCTTTTGTGACCTCTTGCAGAACATTACTGAACTAAATGGCCCAGCAGTCAGACTCATATGTTCTGAAAAACAATCCACAGAGGAAGAAGTGAAACCACAAATTAAACCAGGAGCAAGATTTGGTGGTACTTTCGCCAGTTCAGTGGAAGCCATAGATTCACATGCACAGAGGAATGAAATGCTGCAGATTTGTACACTACATTACAAATATTAATTGAGAATGAGATTTGAAAATGCAATAGAATCACTTTAGCAGCACCTAGTGGTGTACAAGTTAAAAATGCATTTGCAGAGTGTTGGCAGGAGAAAATACAAATGTGGGTTGTAGGTTTTTCGGGCTATATGGCCATGTTCTAGAAGCATTCTCTCCTGACGTTTCGCCTGCATCTATGGCAAACATATTCAGAGGTGTCCTCACAACCTCTGAGGATGCTTGCCATAGATGCAGATGAAACGTCAGGAGATAATGCTTCTACAATATGGCCATATAGCCCGAAAACCCTACAACCCAGTGATTCCAGCCATAAAAGCCTTTGAAAATACAAAATTATTTAATCCAGTGAGAGTTGACTGGCTGCATCCTACACATGTTTACAAACAAGTCTTATGGAACTCAATATATTATGTTGCTAGAAAATAACACATATAGCTAGAATTGTCATCTTTCAGATTTTGTTAAGCTATTAATTCCTTTTTTTTTCAGGAGAAATGGGGACATTACAGTGAAAGTACTTCCAGAGTGTTACATTTTACATCCCTCTAGCTCACACATGGGCAAACTTCAGGCTTCCAATTGTTTTGGACTTCAACTCCCATAATTCCTAACAGCTGGTAGACTATTAGGAATTGTGAGAGTTCAAGTCAAAAACACCCAGAGGGCCGAAGTTTGCCCATGCCTGCTCTAACTACTATCAGAAAGTCAGTGTGGTGTCATGGTTTGAGCATTTAACTATAACTCTGGGGACCAGGGTTCAAATCCTTGCTCAGCCGATAAGTCACTTCTCTCACCTGAGAGAGGGAAAGGGTCACCATAAGTCAGAAATTACTTGAAGGCACACAGCAACAAGCTACTGTTGTCATTTGGCCATACAGTGTATCTCATAAGTAGATGCTTTTAATGTAATACATTTGTTTCATTGCCACATGCTATAGTGGTTCTCAACCTTCCTAATGCCATGACCCCTTAATACAGTTCCTTAGGTTATGCTGAACTCCAACCATAAAATTATTTTCGTTGGTACTTCACAACTTTAATTTTGCTACTGTAATGAATTGTAGTGTAAATATGCAGGATGTATTTTAATTCACTAGACCAAATTTAGTACAAATACCCGATACTCCCAAATTTGAATACTGGTGGGGTTGGGGGGATTGATTTTTTCATTTGGGATTTGTAGTTGCTGGGATTTATAGTTAACCTAGAATCAAAGAGCATTCTGAACTCCACCAACTATGGAATTGAACCAAATTTGGCACAGAACTTCCATGACTAACAGAAAATACCGGAAGAGTTTGGTGGGCATGGCCCTTGAGTTTTAGAGTTGTAGTTCACCTACATCCAGAGAGCACTGTGGACTCAAACAATGAAAGATCTGGACCAAACTTGGCACAAATACTCAATATGCCTAAATAGGAATACTGGTGGAGTTTGGGGAAAATATATCTTGACATTTGGGAGTTGTAGTTGCTGGGATTTATAGTTCGCCTACAATCAAAGAGCATTCTGAACCCCACCAATGATAGAATTGGGCCAAATTTCCCATAAAGAACCCCCGTGCCCTGAAGGGACTGGCTGGCGCAAGCCTCCCTCCTGCCTCACACACTCTCCCTCATCAGCACATGCGCACCACACTGCCATGCACCGAGCACACCTGCTCTCCCCTCCCTGATTGGAGTCTCAGAAACAGCTCTCCCCTTGGCTGAGAGGCCAGCCAATCACAGTGGAGGAGGGCTTTTGGTGGCAGGATTCATCGTGTTTCCCAAAAGGAAGAGAAGGACAGGCAGAGAGATCTTCAGCCTTCTCTGCCAAAGGGGTTCCTAAGACCATCAGAAATATATATATTTCTTGTGGTTTTTGGCAACCGCTCTGAAACCCCCTCACAATCCCCCCAGGGGTCCTAACCCCTAGGTTGATAAATGCTGTGCTAGAGGTTTGGTATCCCCCCCCCCTCCCCAGGCACCTGCAGAAGTGCATTTCACTGTGGGATGGGGGGAATAATACGGCTGCCAGGCTACCTGCAAAAACACCTTTGAGATGCCACATAACTCCAACTATGTTACATTTGCACTGGCTTTCAACGGAATTCCGGGCCCTGCTTAAGTTGTTGGTTCTGACCTTTAAGGCACTTTATGGTCAGGAGCCAGCATATCTCAGAGACCGCCTCTCCCCTCTTCGCTGCCAGTGGTCGCCACGACTCCTCCAACTAAACTTACTGTATGTTCCAGGCCTCAGGAAAGTACGTCTTGAGAGCACAAGACATAGGGCCTTCTCCATCTCTGTCCCTGTCTTGTGGAACTCCTTGCCTCCCCACTTGAGGGCCATGCGTGACTTGCGACACTTTGCTCAGGCACTCAAAACCTGGCTTTTTAGCAGAGCTTTTAATGTTTAATACAGTCTACTCGGCATTGTGTAATGTTTTTATGCAATTGTTTTATGTAAATCACCTGGAGCATTTTAATGGAGGGCGATTGACAAGTGAGAAACTGATGATGAGGAGGAGGATGATATTCCCCTTCTGTTGTACAAATTATGTAGCTACCATTTTCCAAAGTGGCTGACATGAGTGGAAATGCACTACATTTCAAGGACATACTTCACAATGTGGTCCAATGAATAAAATGTGAGGTTAAAAATAAGAAAACCCAAGTTCAGATTCCTTTTCAGGTGTCAAGTTCACTAGATGCCTCAGCCAGCCCTGCCATTAGACAGACTGAGGCAACTATGGGTATCCTAAAAAGGCAACCAATTGTTACTTATTTAATTTTCCCCTATATTTTTACTGCCAGGAAGAGGTGCTTGTGTAATTTTCTTCCTTGTGTACCAAAACAACTTGGCTGACTTTGAGTATTATGCACTTTAAGAGAGATGAATATGAGACATTTATTTCTCTGACTCAGGTAGCAAAATGACTTGGGCTGGTCCAGTCAGGTGTCTTTTCACTCTTCAATCCAAATTATTCTGACAGGTTGCAGTAAAGATAAAACGATGGGGAAATGAAATGATGAGAAAATAAAGAAACTGCCCTGGGTTTCTTCAAGGATGGGTGGTTTGGAAATAGAGACTTTTTAATAACTATGGAATGAGAAACCATGCTCTGACAACAGCATACCTTTATGACTAATATAATTTTTGAACAATTTTGAAAAACAATTAAGATGCATTAGGAGTGGCACAACTTGTTCAGCCTGCATGAAGTAAAGCAAATCACTGAAAACCTTTTATATTTGAGGATTCTTGATGGCATGTACTATACCCACATATTCTTTTCATAAAGTCATGAGGCGGCTAGGTAGTCTCAACATAGAATCCAGCCTGTGTATGTTTCTGCTTGCAAAACTCAAAAAGGAGTCAGTCCATTGACTTGACATTTCAACACAACGTTGCATTCCAATATACACGTTTTTAGAGTAAAATGAAATTTTAACACAACATTGCATATGAATACATACGTGTATTTAGAGTAAAACAAGCAGTCTGGGAATAGACAAGGTGGAATCTGTGATGCCCAAAGCAACCACTCACAGCCTAGCTTTCATTTTACCTCAGCAGTATAAGAAATGAAAACTGAGCTCAAGCAACCAATCGCTGCACAGCTTTCTTATTACTTCAGCAGTAAAAGAAGTAAGTGCCTCTGAGAGAAGCAATTGTTTTCTAAATTCAAACCGCACACTTGACAAGATTTTCCCTGCACTTTGATAGTCATAGCGAACCCAAGGCATATTGGAAGTTGAAGTCTTTAGTACTCGTGCCCCATGTCAGTTGGTATGAGTGGTATGCCAGAAGTGGTGTCAGGGGCTGCGCAGCTTTCTTATTTCTTCAGCAGTAAAAGAAATAAGTGCCCCCGAGAAAAGCAATTGTTTTCTAAATTCAAACCGCACACTTGACAAGATTTCCCCTGCACTTTATTGATAGTCATAGTGAACCCAAGGCGCATTGGAAGTGGAAGTCTTTAGTACTCGTGTGCCATGTCAGTTGGTATGAGTGGTATGCCAGAAGTGGTGTGTCAGGGGCTGCACAGCTTTCTTATTACTTCAGCAGTAAAAAAAAATAACAACCTACCACAGAGCAACTTTCATTTTAACACAGCAAAATAAGAAATAACAACCAATCACAGCACAGCTTTCCTTTTACCTCAGCAATATAAGAAAAACCAAGCAATCACAGAGCAGCTGTCATTTCACCTCAGCAGTAAAAGAAATTAAATCTGAGCTGTGTGATTGGTTGCTTTTGGCATACTACTTATACCAACCGACATGGTGCACGAGTGCTTGTGTTCCCTATGACTATCGATAAAGTGCAGGGGGAATCTTGTCAAGTGTGCGGCTTGAATTTAGAAAACAAGTGCTTTTCTCAGGGGCATTTATACATTGCATGCTCCAGAGTTGGTTAACTGTCAGATCTTTATATTTATGCAGAAAATGGATAAACCACAAATGTAATCAATCCACTAGCTTTACAATAAATAAATATTTCTGTTAAAATCTGATTTCTGTTAAAAACCTTTTGCTTTCTTTTCTTATTATTCCACATAGTCACAGCAACACAAGGCAGGATATTGAATTGAATGATGCGTTTTCTTGGTGAATCTATGCTCTCAACAATACTTTTATTTACTATCTCATTCATTTTGGACTGAGCCACAGTGAAGCGTGGTCAGGTTTAGCTAGTTATTTGATAGTAAAGAATCTTCTTCAGATTTGTCCTGTGACTTAGTTTAAGCACAACTTAGAATCATAGAACCCTCCAGATCAGGCCTGCACAACCTGTAGTCCTCCAGGTAGTTGTGCCTCCAACTCCCAGAAGCCTTACCCAGCTTGCCCAATGGCCAAGAAGAATAAGGTTGAATAAACCTGCTCCATATGCTGCCTTCCTATAAGTCACAGTATAGCTAGACAATTATTTGACAAGGTCTTTGATGTTCTCTGTCAGAGTGCTTTGATGCCTCACCAACAGCTCTGAAACTACAACACAGCCATAGCAGTTACAGTGGTGTCAAACTGCATTCATTGTAGTATAATACACCCCAAGATATTATGTCATCAACATGCTTAGGTACTGGAGATTCAATAGTGTGGCTTCTTTAGTTGAATCTAGCCCCTTGCAATACATTCTTCCTCATTCCCTGCTGCCTCCTACTTTAGCAAGCATTACCCAGGTCTGTAAAAGTGAGGGACATAAAAAGTAGCACTCTCGCATGTGTTGGAGATCACACTTAAATGAGATTCAAATGTAGTCTTAAGAAGCGGCACAGTATCAGGAAAGGAAGGAGCAGGATTCTAGTCAACTTCCAGTGCCACATTAAAATAGGTAGATAATGACCAGCACAAAAGCAACTTCACCTATTTTGGCCCCATTCAGATAAATGATTAGCTGCACCTTTTAAGCCTACACTGGGGCAGGAAAACAAATAAGTGATTTATTACCAGTCCTCAGACAAGCAGCCTCCACATCCAAAGTGAAACCGAGCCATGATTAGATAAGTAAAAGCACCTGCCTCTATCCCTCAAACAGACCCCAGAAAGCAATAGTGTTAGTCTGCATTCATAGTTGTGTGTATACAGTATACAGAAACACAAGGCTCTATGTTCTTCTAGAGTCAAATTTGTTCAACATGTCAATTTCCCAGCCTCACCAAGCAGTACATTACAGTCCTGGTGTTTTTCAGGCGATAACTCCACTGTGACAGCAGTTTGAGCTTCAGCAGTTGGTACTTGGTAATGTTTAGCAGAGTACAAAGAGCCATAAATCAGTAAGTGTGTGTGCTGCATGCAAAAGATCCCAGGTTCAAATCATGCAATCTAGGCTTTATGTCAATTCTATCATCTCTATACATATGTTTGGTGAGAGCATGGGAGATAGCCTTAGAAACACAGAGTTGGAAGAGACCTCGTGGGCCATCCAGTCCAACCGCCTGCCAAGGAGGAAAATCGCATTCAAAGCACCCCTGACAGATGGCCATCCAGCCTCTGCTTAAAAGCCTCCAAAGGAGGAGCCTCTACAGTGTTCCACTACTGAACAGCTCTGAGTCAGGAAGTTCTTCCTAATGTTCAGATGGAATCTCCTTTCCTGTAGTTTGAAGCCATTGCTCCACATTCGCCTTCAGGGCAGCAGAAAACTAGCTTGCTCCCTCCTCCCTATGACTTCCTCTCACATATTTATACATGGCTATGTCTCCTCACAGCCTTCTCCAGGTTAAACATGCCCAGCTCTTTAAGCCGTTCCTCATAGGGCTTGTCTCCAGACCCTTGATCATTTAAGTCACCCTTCTCTGGACACATTCCAGCTTGTCAACATCTCCCTTCAATTTTGGTGCTCAGAATTGGACACAATATTCCAGGTGTGGTCTGACCAAGGCAGAATAGAGGGGTAGCATGACTTCCCTGTATCTAGATACTATACTCCTATTGGTGCAGGACAAAATACCATTGTCTTTTTTAGCCGCTACATCACATTGTTGGTCGATATTTTAACTTGTCCACAAGGACTCCAAGATCTATTCAACACATACTTCTCAGTGGGTACTCCGTTTTGAGGAATTTGTTCATATAGAAGACTGGGTTGGCTCAGTGGTGGTCTCTTTCTTTGGAGGTTTATAAACAGAGGCTGGATGGCCATTGATTGGGATGCTTTGATTGTGTATTCTACCAGATGGCCCTTGTGGCTTCCTCCAACTTTTTCTATGATTCTCCACTGGCAGATAAAAATCTTTGTGGGTATCAAGGCCTTCGGGTATTCGCTGCCCATCACAAGTTTCAAATTACATTATTCTACAGTATTTTGTTTCCAACTTATATTGAGCTCCCTTGAACCCCATATTGGGGAGAAAAGCGGGATAAAAATTAAATACATTTTATAAATATATGTAAACAATACTTGTCAATAGCATGACTTGATGTGAGAAGCTTCCTGTTTTCCTAGTTCTGTAAAAGGTTATACAGGAATCAAGTAGCACCTCTGACTAGCATAAGCTTTCATGGACTAGTCAACTTCTGATGAACTTATGCTAGCAAGTTCTAATCAGAAATAACACATCTCTGAGTATCTGTAAACTCAGGGTACCTCTCAACCTACACAGATGCAGTAGAGTACCCTCCATTGTTCCTGTGCAGTAATGTGTGTAGCCCTATTCATGCATTACTTTTAGAAAACATTAATTACTGTCAAAGGAGCAGTACGGCCACACCTTTAATAATTGTACAGGTCTTTCCAGCCCTGTGTTTGTGTATTCTTTGTGGTTATGAAGACTTCATATGTGAATTTCTTGATACTGTCTTAAGCACCATAATGAATATGAACATAAACATTCATTCAAATTGGAGAACATCTTAGTGGGTTATGGATCCACTAACAGCCCAACATAAGTTTCAGAAACAAATAAAAACCACATCCAAGACCCAAACTGCATATAGTGGAGGAAACAGTTTATCTGTGCAAACAAGATGTCTGCCAAACACTCCAATGTGGAAATTTGCTGGTAAATTGTTCATGAACCTATAACATACATAACACTCAACACACCAAGAACTATGAAGGTTTATGTTTTTTTTTATTTTCATGTTCCAAAAAAAGAAAAATCCTCACAGGGCCCTGAAGCAGCAATAAGTACATAGACTACTTACATAATATTCTTTATTTTTCATCTGTGCTGGTTATTAAGTTTTTGCATATGTGCATACGCCAATACAATGTAGTGACTGCACGTGCTCAGTAGTATTCTTTATTTTATTTTCTTGACTCTTGAATAAATCTAATATTTTAAATTTGGTTTTCAATCTGTTCTCAATATCCATTTAAACTTTATGGATTGAAGCAAATGAGGAAAAAAATGGACTCTTTAATTCAATACATTCTAGAGGCAGAAACTTACAGAATATAAAATCACAGAAGGTGAATGTAAGAATAAAAATCCCTAATTGAAAAATCTGTACTTTTCTACTGAGAAAGTACAGTTTTGAATGGGGAATTGAGTGGGATTTCCTCCAGGTTGCAATTCTAAGTACAAGTACCTGGGGGAAAGCAAACCCCACTGGATGTAGTGGGCCTTTCCTCCAAGCAACTTTTTCTAAGACTTTACCTTAATTAACTTTTTTACAGCAGCCCTGGCTATCCCAAGTCACCTTTAAAGAGTAATAGAACAGGGTTGCTGTGAGTTTTCCGGGCTGTATGGCCAAGTATCAGAAGCATTATCTCCTGACGTTTTGCCCACATCTATGGCAGGCAGCCTCAGAGGTTGTGGGGTGAACAACACTCAAAAACAGGAGAATTCCAGACAAAAAACAATCAGGGCCAGCTAATGACCTCCCAACAAAGGATTCCCCCAGGCAGTAAGAAGCCAGATCTTGAAACTGCTAGACCATTAAATGCTAATCAAGGTGATCTATTGAAACATTCCCACTTGCCTCAAGCAGACAAGAATTCTTTCTCCCACCCTGGACATTCCACAGATATATAAACCCCATTTTCCTAATTTCCAACAGACCTCACAACCGCTGAGGATGCCTGCCATAGATGTAGGCGAAATGCCAGGAGAGAATGCATTAGGAACATGGCCATACAGACCAGAAAACTCACAACAACCCATAGAACACATTGCTATATTCAGTAAATATTAGGTGAACAAACTCTATAGTAAAATTTAATGGATCCTATTTCTTCTTTTAAAAAATATAAAATAGAGGAAGCTCAAACAGAAATCTAGTATCATACAATTAAAATACTTCGTGATTGGCCCAACTATTTATTTTGGTCACAATACTTTAAATATTAATTGCTCCATAAAAATATACAGTTCAACAACATGGTTCTACCGGTTGCTTCCACAGCAGGCTACATAATCAAACCATGCAATTCAGTGCTCAGTCTTATTTCAAAGACTAAAGAAAGTCACACAGTTGTTGAGTTACTAACATTCTAAACTCACATTCTGTTGTTATAGGAAGGCTCACAATGGCTAAATGTTCAGAAAAGATTTGTACCAATCCTATTAGATCTTGTCTTCTTTTTTAAATATTATCATCCTGAATAATAAATTTTATACTGACATTAAACAGCAAAAAATCTACTAACATCTCCCCGTACTAACATCTCCCCATATTTAAGAGTGCTGCCTTGTAGTTCTAATCATTCTGAAGTATATTCCAGGAAACGTGCTCATAACATCTTGGATGAATATCTGGCCGAATACTGACACCCAGTGGACAATCAAATTAATGCTATGTAAGGCTTGGATACTCATGTTTTTAAATTAAAATGCCTCTTTAGCTTTCTTTGGGGAAGGGGACGGGACAAAGGTGGCAGAATATTTTAGAAAAGGAAAGAAGCAGAACTTTATTGTATAATAGAAATCTTGTTTACATGGGTTTTGGGGAAAGGTTTAAATTAATTCAGTTTAAATGACGTCCAAATGTTTAAACAGGACAACTTCAGTAATACAGCTCAGAATGGGACATAAAGACTCTAGCCTTCACCAGTGTCACCACACTTTTCTGATCGCTCATATCCAGAATTCTGCAGCAAACACGCATAAACCTGCTGAGATTGTAGTAACCTGATTAGTAGAAACAGCCAGGAGATAGAACTGTGTCTGCTGCTGACAGATTTTCTAATAATCCACTATAGGCCAGGGCTCAGCTGCAAACTATGGTACAAAAATTTTCACTTGGCAGTATGGGCTACAAAATCAGAAGCAAGCTCACACAGAATTCAGAGGTAGAGCATTTGCTAGCCTGACATTAAAAGTCTACACCAGGCATGGGCACACTTCGGCCCTCCTGGTGTTTTGGACTTCAACTCCCACAGTTCCTTAACAGCCTCCCTGGTCTACACAGTTCAAAATAGTCCTGCCCCTTGTTTCTATACTGCTCTCAATAGCCACAGAAATATGGGTAATTCAAAGAATTTGAGCTGTCAGTGGAGATAAATACAAATATTTCAGGTTTAAAGATACAAAGCAAAACCCATACCATAATTAGGCAAAAATACTTCTGAGGTCTACTTTGGATCGTAAAATCCACAAAAGGCTTTTGAAGTAAACTGGGTATCAATTATCTAATACCTCAGCCTTCTGTCAATGACTTACCAAGAACACCCGTGGCCTAGTGGACATTTATAGCCAATCTTTAAATATTTTACAGAACCAGAAGAAGCAGTCTGGAGAAGAAACTGTCTCCCAGAATTTGGGGGCCAAAACTATCCATATAGAAGTGCACTACCTAGGAATATCCTCATTGACTTGTCGGGAACTTTTACAAAAGAAATCCTAAAATCAGTTAGTGTTCCTATGTTGTTATGAACATAAGAAAAAGGGGACATTCATAGAACTTATGCTCTGACAAGAAATGGACAAGTTACCCACAAGAGTCATGATGCAGGTCACATCCACCATCACTGGGTACATAATGAGAGCATACCTGGATCTCACCAAAAGCACATCTGATCCAGCATTTGGTTCCCAAAGTAGCCAAGGGAAACCAAGAAACAAGACATTAAGTACAATATCATCTTTTGATTGATGTTCCCCAAACTCCTCTACTAT
Organism: Anolis apletophallus; assembly: GCA_030556195.1. NCBI lineage: Eukaryota > Metazoa > Chordata > Lepidosauria > Squamata > Anolidae > Anolis > Anolis apletophallus. Next base: position 75,900,202 of record JARBWK010000002.1, read on the forward strand.
CTATTACATAGCCACCATCCTTCACGAACAGTACTGGCCAACATGGTTAAAGTAAGTTACAAGACAAGAGAAAGTTAAGAATAAGCATATGCTTTGTTTCCCTACATGGCATGCAACCTTTAGCTTGCTAGATATAAATATACAGCTTTGTTGTTTCTCCAATTGTTGAGAGATTACTACAAAAGTGTGTATAAATAACAGGAATGATAGCTGCTCAGATGTCAGTTATTGAATCATTAAATAAAGGCCTTCTACAAATTATTCACAAAAGAGGTAAGAAAGTGTTCAAGATGCCATTAAAATATAAAGTTATGATCTAGAATATGCATAGAAACTTGTTCATCAAAAGTACAAATTGTACTTAGCCATACAATTAAGGCTATTTGCATGGAGATTATACATGCTTTAAGAATAAGACTTGCTTTACATCTGTATTTAAAATAAAGATTTCCAGTTTTAAACAATACCAAATGGGAAAAAGTACTATAAAAAAACCAGATGTTACAAATGCTGAAAACAGCGTATTAAAATGTGTATTTAAAAAACTGTGTACAAATTTGTTTTGATGATTACAGGTTTGAACTTTAAAAAAAGATCTGTAAAACGACAGAGTTTAAAATGCCCATGTAAACGTTTCTTCTGAGGAAGCATTAGGATGTCCAACACAGATTTGTAAAAGATTTAAGAATTAACAAAATTAACACCTTTTTAAGTACAAGACCATCTTCCTTGGTTGGAGCAGACCAAAGCCATGCTTATCCATAAGTTATATGCACAGTATTAATTCTGTTGCCTGCGCTTTGCTGATCTCATTTTTTCAAATCGGGACTCCATCTCTTCCAGGACTTTGGGTGTGTATCGTACAACCAGCTTAACTCTTCCTTGAGCTGCTTTCAGCAGTTCTACAGCTTTTTCATGATGTTCCCCTTCAACACTCTGAAACAAGAAAGAATACCAACCATCCCATTAGTAAACATGAAAATCTACTCCAGGATTCCAGCAGATTAATATGGAAGAGTGAATGTAAGGTTCTATTTAAAAACGGAGATTATGCTCAAGATACCACTGCTAGATTTTTTTGGCTTGTTTTTATAAGATATTATCAATAGAAAATATTGGTTTCTAACATTAAGCACACAATTGTTTCATTTAAGGCAGTAATTATTAAACTGGATTGTGGTCCATGCCTGGATCCTTAACAAATCGGTGCCTCATCTCTTAAAATTTTCAGACTTCCTACTTCCTGATTTTGTTTCTGGTCTCTTTTTGATTGGTCTCTATTGTACTTGGAGGCCTAGAGAAAACCCTTACCTAAACATTTATAAGTCTTCCTATACCATTATTTGCTATGCTTCAGCTGGAAACCCAAGATAGCAACAATTTCTAGTAAGAATAACACTATTGTAACATGATTTTTGTTCCTGGGTTATAAATGTCATTTCCTAATTGGTTCTATCATAAAAACAGGGGAAAAGTTTATTAAACTGCAAATAAATTGTTTTTGCAGGACATCATGCAGCACAATTTGCTATAGTGCTGCATGAAATTGATGGAGTATAACAACTACTGTACTTTCAAAGTAGGTACGCACAATTGAACAGGAAATAACTTTCAAACTAGGAACAGATTTTTTTCAAATTTTGTTACATAGTGTAAAGGAATTCCAGATTATGTGCAAAAATCGTATTACACAAAAGGTACATGGATGGATCCCTCAAAATACATGAACCTACTATATTCTATGGTTACTTGACACAGAGCAATAATGCAGAGAAAATTTGAATGAACAAATTGTTACATGGTCTAGGGCCGGCGTACCTGAGGGCCCGCCTCACCCCCTATCAACCCCAGAGATTACTTTGGTCGGAAGACCAAAACCTGCTTGAAGTCCCCAATATTCAGACTTTTCATCTGTCGGCCACCAGATGCAGAGCCTTCATGATCGTGGCTCCAAATTTGTGGAATGCTCTGCCGGTAGAAACACGAGCCATCCGAAGCTTACCGTCCTTCTGGAAGGCATGCAAAACATTTCTTTTCCGGCAAGCATTCAGGTTCTGCTGATTGGGGTTATGTTGTTCTTAATTTTTAATTGTGCTAATGTATATTGTTTCTAGTAATTTTGTAAACCGCTCCGAGCCTTCGGGGAGTGGCGTTATACAAGTTGAAATAATAAATAAATAAATAAATACAAATATATTTAATTTATACTTTGATCTGATGGCAAGGATTCTTGCCTCTAAAAGCTGTACACAAATATGCATTATTAAATGTATTTTCTCTCAAAAATATGGAAGTCAGCCAATAACTAAAGTTGAATCTACAGATTAGTTTAGAAATTGTGCATCAAGTAAGTTCATTCTAAGTGAGTTTATTCTCAACTAAAACTAGTTCTTATCTGGATCTGTGAAAATAAAATTGTTCAAGTGCCCCTCACAGCTCAACTGTAACCTTTAAACAATCCCGCCTTATATTTTTAACACTTTATCATTTATTTAATATCACAGTTCTATCTTGCCTAGGTTCCAAGCTTAGATTGGCATAAGGGAGATCATATTATTCTGTGCTCATAACAGTCCTAGGGGGTAAGTTAGGCCAAGAGATAACAATGGAAAAGTAAAACACAGAAACAATTATCTTCACTATATTCATTTAAAATTCTATAGCACACAGGACATTAATTGATACTTTGACTCTCTGGCATCAATGGGAGATCTGTTTGATGTGTTTAGTTCATTATTTAATCAGATGTTCCCACATACAATAGGGTATTTAGAAATTATAATAATTTCTTAGTCTTAATGATTATTGAAAAAAATAAATAAATGAGAAACTATACTTCCCAAAGCATACAAAGATCAAACAATCAGTGTCCCTCATGGCCCTCAAGCGGTCACAAGTAGCTACTACAAGTGGAAGTTAAATTCCATCCCTACCACTCCGTTTACAGAAAGAAGCTGGTCTCCACGCTTCAATCCCCCGTGTCTATCAGCAATACCACCTGGGATAATTCGGGATATATAGATTGGAGAGTTTTGCTCTTTGCCGCCCATGATGTTGAATCCAAGCCCTTCTTCCGTTTTTGGTAGTTCAACAACTCTGGGATGGGAATGGCCTTCACTGGCAGCAAAGGCAGCAACAGTGGCCTGTAAAACACAGAGAAACCATTTTTTCCCCAAATATAACATAAGCTTTTGGAGTTCTCCTAGTTTACTAGCAAGTATTTCGTAACAGCCTGCTAAACATTAGCAGAAACCTAGTTAAAATTCCTTCAGCTATCTTCCAAAGTATTCTCTGTCTCAGGGCTGCCTCTACCTTGAAGAAGACTGAAGAATGGTAAGACAAAGCAAACAAACTTATCAAATGTGAATTTTCTTGTTATAATGGAGCAATCTGTTCCCATAGCAGACACATTACCATGTATTTTTAACTTGTTTCAAGGAACCACGTACAATGCATTTCGTAAGAAGCCGTCTCAAATGAGGATCCTGCTAAACAATAAAATGCTACAAGCATATCCTGACCCACATCTCTTTCAAGATCACCAAGAAACACCTGGGAATAGACTCTCATATAAGCCACATGACGACGAGAGCTCATTTGCTCTATATTCCCGCACTGTGGGAACACCAGACCTTAATCCAATACATTAACAGTGATGAGCAAAAATTGTTTTAGCAATTAGCATTCCACATGTACAGATAGGAAAATGGCCAGTACACATGTGATGCACACATAAACCTTAGCTACCTCAGTTGTTGTTATAATTTTATGTGACTTGTTTTATACTTTTGTACTGTTTTTACCTGTTGGATGTTATATATGCACCCTGGAGTGCTTTTGTAAGCCGCCACAAGTACCTTCGGGAGATGGTGGTGGGATATAAATAAAGTTTATTATTAAGTTTATTATTATAATACTAATTAGAAAGTCCAAGTAATAGGAGTGTGCTTTCAATCAGCTTACTGAGGAACGGAGGTTTGAGATCCTGAGAAGGCAGGAGGGGCGGACCATGGCTTCTTTAGAGAGAGTGGCATCAGAGGAACCAGAGGCCCATAAACTGAAAAAACCAGCCTAACCAGCCCGCCGGTCTCAAACAGTAAGCTGATTGAACGTGCGGTAGCGAGCTCCAAAACTCTTCAATCAGGTTTCCGCCCGGCCGGGACCGAGACCGTCCATTAGAACATCAGTCTACTGGTGCTGCTGGATTCACCGCCCCACAGTAGACCACGATGTACAGAACAACAACTTGCCGCCAATCCAGCCCTAACCTGGTTCAACCCCATCCCCTCTGGGAAATCTTTCCTTGAATGCAGAGTACCTGCCATACTATCACCAATGCTGTTCAACATCTATGTCCGGCCTCTGGTGGTCTAGTCCGGAGCTTTGGACTAGGATGCTAATGACACTCAGCTCGATGGAACCGGAGTAACCTCGGTGCCGAGCCTAGAAGCAGTGACGCAGATGGCCTAAACTGAAAATAAACCCAGCAAAGACAATCTTATGGCCGGGCCTTCCAGTCTACCATTGCCTGACCCCATCCCCTCTGTGAAGAGCCTCGGTGTCATCCTGGACTCTAAGATGTCGATGGAGGCCCAGATTGCCTCCACAAAAAGGGCTTCTTCCACCTACGGCACCCACCTACCTTCCAACGGAGGTTAGCTACAGTAATCCACACCACAGTTACATCAAGGCTGGATTACTGCAACGCCTTATATGTGGGTCTGCCTCGGTCACTAACCCGCAAGACCCAGATTGTGTAGAATGCTGCCGCCAGGCTCCTCACAAAAACACCAATGAGATGCCACATCACACCATCCCTGCAGCGTTTGCACTGGCTGCCGGGTCGAATACAGAGTCCTCTATAAGACCCTGACCTTGACTTTCAAGGCCCTGCGGGTCGGGGCCCTTCGTACTTAAAAGACCGCTGACCCTACCTGCCCACCCAAGAGCACCACGGCCAGCAAACGAGAACCTCCTCTGTGTCCCGGGTCCGAGAGAGGCTCACTTGGAGTCCACGAGACAGAGATCCTTCTCTGTTGTGGCCCCCGCCCTGTGGAACTCTCTGCCGCCAGACCAAAGAGGCTCCCTCGACCTGCCCCAGTTCTTGGCAGCTCTTAAGACATGGCTATTCAGGAAAGCCTCGCATAACACGGAATCAGCGACTCGGAATTCACTGAGTCTGATATTCTAGTATTTTAACCATTTAAAATTTTAATATTTTTAATATTTTAATCGCTAGTTGTGTAAGTCGCCCGGAGCACAAACGTGGAAGGCGACTCATAAATAATAAAGTTCAGTTCAAGTTCAGTTCAGATACAATCTTCTTTGTTTAGGAGTCTTTCCTGCTTTTTTCTCCAGGCTGTCAAATTTATAATTCTTCCAAAAATGTTTATATTAGTCCCCAAACCTACCATTAACAGCTCTGTGATATACGCACAAAACACTACTGACACAGATGGGCCATTAAGAAGCAAAACTTAAGACTAGCAGCACCCCCACAGAGAAGTCACTACTCACGGTGATATTTTAATTATCTTAGTAGCTCAATTTTATAGATTGAGATATTTGGGTGCATTTTGTTGCCACATTGTCCTTTTATTACCAAGTAATGCTAATTAGACCCTTACCTTGGCTGTAGCATTAGCTCTCACTTCTGGGCTACTGCTGATGTCCACAGTCTCATATACATGCTCATATACCTTAAGAAGACAAAATGGTTCAGATCCATGGTTGATCAGGTGAAATACAAAAGAAAAACATCATTTCAAATACACTCTTTATTGACCAACGTTTTGCATAAGAACATAAGAAGAGCCATGCTGAATCGGGCCTCAGCCCATCTAGTCCAGCATTCTGTGTCACACAGTGGCCCACTAGTTGTACACAGGGATCTCTAGCAGAAAGGAGGGCAAAACCCTCACCTGCTCCCGACCCCCCACAACCAGTACCCGGGGAAAATCCTGCCTGCCTCCATCAACACAGAGGTGGCACTTTGATGTCCATTTCAGTAACTACTGATTCTCTTGGTATCCATGAATCTGTCTAATCCTGCCTTGAAGCTGTCCAGGCTGACAGCTGTCACAACCTCCTCTGGAAGTGAGTTCCATAACCCAATGACCCTCTGGGTGCAACTCAAACTAAATCCTAATCAGCACTGAAATTTTGCAGTACTGCCATTTCCTCTGCTTAGGAAAACACATCTTACTAACATGCTTATGGTATAGTTGACTTGAGCAATATGCCTTTGTGTCATGCACAATATGGATTCCAAAACAAAACTTACCTCTCTTACTGCATTACAGAACTCACTTTGAAGGACTCTTTGCAAAGCCTGCAGTTTTTGTGGGGGAACCTCTCCAGTCCTCTGCAACTTTTCTAGCAACTCAATAGCCCGACAGATGTCTGGAGAAAGACATTAAAGGAAAGTGTGTGAACAATTAAGTTTAACACAGAGGAAATTATTAACACTGAGATGGCAACGAAGAACAAGTCTCACAATTCGCAAGAGCTGGAACTAGGATTACAGTTACTGCTATATGTTTCTTCCATTGATGACACATCAGTACTTTCCATTTCATACCAAAGTGACTAACACAATGCAGCCATTTTTTCCTGGTGTTTTTATTTCATCAGTGGTTCTCAACCTGTGGGTCTCCTGATGTTTTGGCCTTCAACTCCCAGAGATCCTAACAGCTGGTAAACTGGCTGGGATATCTGGGAGTCATAAGCCAGAACACTTGGGGACCCACAGATTGAGAACCACTGTCTTGCATGATGTGGATACACCACACCTATCATTCACTTCTTTATCCAACTCTTATAAGTTCTGGCTTGAGGTCCATTAGTTTGCTATTTTTTGTGTACATTTGAAAAGTGCTGATGATTTGTAAGACTTAAATTGCAATCAGATGAACACCAGTGACAATTGTTTCCAAGTAATACACAGGACTGCTTTGTAAAACATTTTAATGAAGACAATACCACAAGAAAAGGCTATTGTTTTCTAACATTTTTCATTACTGTTCTGTTACAGACTACAGCTTCCCCAGTTATTTTTTAAAAAAAAAACTTGTTTTTTTTTTGCTTCTTCTAAATACGCATCCACACAACATAGATAATATTGAAATATTCTACATTGGTGGGGCTAGTGACGTGCGTTCTGAACACAAAAACAAAGCAACAAAGAATAACCATATACTTTAACTTGGTAGTGTGGTTCCCAAACAACTGGGTTCAGAGATATGGGGCTTTCAAGTTATCAGGCAGAGGAAACACACACTTATCTAACACAGGGCTGTCCAACTGGCGGCCCCGGGGCCGGATTCGGCCCCGTAGCCTGTTGGACACGGCCCCACCTATGCCCTCAGCCGCCATTTTTAAATTTGGAAAAAAAAAAATCGAATTTTTTTTTAAAATGCGGCCGGGGGCCTGGGGAGGCGGGGCAGGGAGAAGGAAGAGAGCTAGCTCCTCCTCCTTTTAGGCGCCCCTCCTTACCTGGGGCGGGGGCCGCCGAAAGAGCTGGGCGGCGCCAACAGCAGCGCGTCACAGGCCTGGCGTGACGCGCTGCCCCTGGCGCCGCCTTCTGCCCTGCCGCGGCCCCGCCCTAGGTAGGGAGGGGCCGAAAAGGGTAGGCGGCCAAGAGCGCGTCACGCCAGGCCTGTGACGCTCTGCTCTTGGCGCCGCTACTCCTCTTTTTCGCGCCCCCCTTCCTAGGGCGGAGGGGGCGCCGAAAAGGAGTAGGCGGCGCCAAGAGCAGAGTCGTCACAGGCCTGGCGTGACGCGCTGCCCCTGGCGCCGCCTTCTGCCACAGGTGCCCCTCCTTCCTAGGGCGGGCGCCGAAAAGGAGGAGCAGGCGGCGCCAAGAGCAGAGTGTCACAGGCCTGGCGTGACGCGCTGCTCTTGGCGCCGCCTACCTCCCTCCTTTTCGAGCCCCCCTCCGCCCTAGGAAGGGGCGCCGAAAGGAGTAGGCGGTGCCAAGGGCAGCGCGTCACGCCAGGCCTGTGACGCGCTGCTCTTGGCGCCGCCTTCTGCCTTTTCGCCCGTTTTAGGAGGGCGGGGCCTGGGGTTGGGGCGGGGCCTGGGCGGGAGCCTGGGGGCGGGCCGCGCCCCCTAGGTCATCAGTGACCTTTTATCCGGTCCTGGACCCCGTAGAAGTTGGACAGCACTGATCTAACACAACTCCATCAGAGGCTGTGACCCAGAAACAGTTGAAAGGCTTTCCTTCCATCCCAACTGTCATTGCCTTGGTCTTGGAGAGAGGGGAACTGGGTATATCTGCTAGTCTTAATCCCCGCCTACACTGTCATTTCATTTTCCTTATATGTTCTGTCTTATTTAGATCATAAACCTGAGGGTAAAGAACTGTTCAACTCACAGTTTGCAAGCTGCTTTTGGTGCTTTTGTGGCTAAAGAGCAGAGTATACATACTCTAGAGCAGGGGTGCTCACACTTTTTCAGCATGGGAGCTACTGATTAAAAAACCGCGTCCCAAAGATCACCTACCCAGAAATGTAAAATGTATAACTATTTTCTTATTTATTTATTTATATTTATTATTCATTTTTATTTACCGCTCCTCCCAGCAGGCTCGGGGCAGTTTACATAAAGTGAAGGTATAAACATCAACATTTCAATTTAATAACAACAATATAAAACAGAGCATAAAAATACATCCAACCACCCCATTTCTCCCACACTGCCATATTGCCACACATATTATTAGCCAGAAAGTAAGAAGAAAAGCTTTTGAACTGCAAGGCCATTTAATACTCAGCAAGGTAAACAAAGGGGCATGCAAAATACATCCAACCACCCCATTTCTCCCACACTGCCATATTACCAGACATATTATCAGCCAGAAAGTAAGAAGAGAGGCTTTTGAACTGCAAGGCCATTTAATACTCAGCAAGGTAAACAAAGGGGCATGCAAAAATACATCCAACCACCCCATTTCTCCCACACTGCCATATTACCAGACATATTATCAGCCAGAAAGTAAGAAGAGGCTTTTGAACTGCAAGGCCATTTAATACTCAGCAAGGTAAACAAAGGGGCATGCAAAAATACATCCAACCACCCCATTTCTCCCACACTGCCATATTACCACACATATTATCAGCCAGAAAGAAGAGAGGCTTTTGAACTGCAAGGCCATTTAATACTCAGCAAGGTAAACAAAGGGGCATGCAAAAATACATCCAACCACCCCATTTCTCCCACATTTCCATATTCCCCAATATATATTTCTCAAGGAACAGAGCAAGCAGAGAGGCTTTGGAGCTAAAAGGCCATTTTTAAACATTAAAAATAAGCAAAGAGACATGCCACAGAACAATCAAGCACCCACCCCAAAGTAAAAAGACCAACCTTTGAGATGCGGTAAGGAAGTGACCCCAAAGCGTCCTTCTCTTCCTCCGCCATTGCTCCTATTTCCACGCCGCCAGCATGCGTGCCGCCTCCAAGAGCTCACGAGAAGTCCGAGAGGCAGAATGGGCGCTTCTGCGCATGCGTGCGGGGCCAGCCATGCATTGCGTCATCCAGGCCTGCCCCCTTTGGTCTCCTACGACTCTGAGTGGCTGGAGAAGGACGGAGGGGGGGGGAGGAAGCCAAAAGAGGGACCCATTCTGCCTCTTGGACTCTGGAGCTTTTGGAGGCGGCACGCAAGCAGGGAGCAGGGAGGAGCAACGACGGAGGACTTCTTTGCAGCGTGCAGGGGCGCGTGAAGAGGACCAACAGCAAAAAACCTCATCAGGGGCCTGAAGATCACCAGGATGAGGCCCAAAGATCACCCTGGTGATCCCAATCACCATTCTGAGCACCCCTGCTCTAGAGATATTTAGTTCCTCACAATTTGTTTTGTGGCTGATGAGCATGTCGCTAAGAAACCTTTCACACCTCACAACCTCTAAGGATGCATGCCTTAGATGCAGGCAAACGTCAGGAGATAATGCTTCTGGAACATGGCTATACAGCCCGAAAAACTTATAACAACCCAGTGAATGTGGCCATGAAAGCCTTCGACAGTACAAATAAACCTAAGGTTCCTTTGGATTTTCTTATGAAGGTTTGAAGGGCAGAGGAGAACACCTTTTAATTTTATCGAGGACCATAAACTCTGTAGGAGTCTGTTTAGATTTTTACTTTTCCTCCATGAACTTTAGTTTACTGGAAATCTGAGAGTCTGAAAACTGTCCTTATCCAATGAGCTCCTGAAAAAAAACCCACCAACTCAACAACATCAATCTCTTCTGACATCTAACAGAATATAGGTACAAAGAAAGGCCTCTTGACAAGTGAAATACAGTTAACGGATTCTCTCTCTCTCCCCCCCCCCCCCATTACTGTCATACCTACTAAACAGTAGCATAGACTCCAAACCCATCCAAAGATCTATGTCAGGGGTGCTCACACGTTTTCAGCATGCGAGCTACTGATAAAACAACCAAGTGAAAATGATCTACCTACCCACTACTCGGAGAGCCATAAAAGCAAAATATTTGGAAATTTATTTCAGTGAGAGCCATATAATATAATTTACGACTGAATTCAACTAAATGTGAGTATAATAAGGCCCTGCATTTATTCACACTGACTGGCCGGCAGCACCTGGGAAGCGTCGGGAGCCTGTGGGGCGGGACTGAGCCTTCCTCCCGCCCTGCCTGCGATCTACCAGGACACCCTTCGCGATCTACCAGTAGATCACTATCTACCTAATGAGCACCCCTGATCTATGTCTTCCAGCAGACCTACCCAGTCAATTCTAATCATGAATTTTAAACTCGCATCCTGTGTTTTAATCTTTGTTCTGTGTATTTTAATATGTATAGAAATACGTTTTATTATGTGTATTTTATAGAAATACATTTTATATATAGAATGTTTACAATGATTATGTGTTTTAACTATGTTCTAACATGCCACGAGAAGAAATACAATTATTGGGGCCAATTTGAAAACTTCCATGGAGAAAAGACGTAGGAATCATTTGGCCCTTTCACTTCTCCAGCTCTAACATTTTCCTTATTAGCTTAAGTATTTGTTTCATCCATAAAGACCTTGCTTATACAGACACCCAGTGATGTATTAAATATTTAATTCATTTCTTCAGCAAAAGACAATTTGCCATTCTTTTCATGTTACAGAACAGCATATTTGTAAATAATAATAATAATAATAATAATTTACAGAATACTATCTGGCTTTTGCCATTTAGATTAAGGTCACATTTTCATTGCCATGGCTCTGATTTTCCAGAACTATGAATTGGTTTATGGACTGAAAATTGATTGGATAAAACCAATTTTATACCAGAGCTCTAGGTTTCCTTCTGCCATGCTCAGAGTCAGGATAAGAACCAAAATGATTGTGCAAGCCAATGCAAAAACTTTTCCACTAGGCATGGGATTCATTAAGTCCTCTGGTGTCGCTTCTTTTACCCATCAAAACAAATGAGAAAGAATAATATTTTTCAAAGCTCAGTCTTTGAAGATGAGAAATAAAAACACAGAAGCTATCCATGACAAAAGGCAGAGCCAGAGGCTGAATCCAAGCATCATATTCTTAAAAATATTGTTTAATTTTGCATGCAACTTAAGAGCAAATGATGAAACATCGTCCAGTACAAACACGAAGGCTAAAATAAGCAACTATAACAACTACTACAAGTTCAGAATAAAAAAATCCAACTACAAAAAGTTCAAAATGAAAAACAACAACAATGTTGTGGTTTTGTAAAACTAAAACGTGACAGTTAGTGTACTCTATATTGTTCTTACTGCTGTTGAGTCGATTTAGACTTGTGGTAACCTCTAAGCCCCCCGTTATCCTCTACACCACTGTTTACTAAACCATGGATCCTGATCCCGAATGAGATCCCCTTAGCTCAATGTTGGGGTCACGAAAAAATGGGCAACAGTAAAAGGTTTCTGAATTCCACCCATTTACACATAACACCTGCCAATAACGTCGTGTTTGCAGTGGACACTGCAGAAAATGTTTCAGGTGTACTCCACATAAAGAAAAAGCAGCCTGTTTAGCAAGCCTTTCCAAATGCTGATTTATTTTCAGTAAATGTTTGATTTGTACATCTATATTATATACCTATATATGCGGGGTCATGTAAAAAATGTATTGGGTGGAAAAAGTTTAAGAAGCTCTGTTCTACACCGACTACCTCCTATGTTACTATTCCCTTTCTATCATAGCAGATCAAACTAAACATTTAATAAGGTTAGCTGAGTTTCTCCAGAATTGAGTTGGAGACTGTGAATTCAGTGGGAATTTATGAAGCTCATAGCAGTATTGCTAACCACAAATCCTTTGTTAAAATATGCTTTAGGGACTAAGATTTGGCACAAGGGATTTATAGAATAAATATAAATAGTGGTGGCCTACCACTACTTTGGAGTGTGCTTGAATGGCATATTTTACAACAGTTTGTTTTCTCTAGACATTTTGAAAAAGACCGCAATCTCCTGCAGTTTCAGCATTAAGAATGCAGATACATTGCAAGGATGATGCTGTTGACCTCATTCCATAACAAAGAGGTCAGCAATCAGTGCTAGTAAATCTCATCCTCCGCCACAGCTTAATACCTATCAGATATCAATCAATCACTTGCTTGTTTATTATTGGAACTGGTTTGCATTTTTGTTTTATAGTAAAATACACGGAATTTCTCAGGAACTGAGACATCTTTCCTATGAAAATTAAGACCCAGAATAGCCTACTTGAACTACTGCATGTTTTCTCTCCAGAGCTTGTTATAATGTCATGTTACAATAATTTGCTATCATAAAATAGCAGCACTGTTTTCCAAACATAATCATATTTATAGTTCAATAAAAACAATTCATTTTAATTCTCTGAATTATCTATAGCTATTAAATGAAAAGAAATTTGAAATAATGAACGATTGTTGAAAGCCGACCATTTGTAATTGTTTAATGGAATTACAAATGATTTATTTTAAAGACCAAGGAAGAAAAACAAAGCATGGATTTTACATTGAACACCCATGAATAAAATACTGTTTGGCAGCAAGGGAATGGCTATGATGTTAACTGCCGTTGCACTGGTCTCCAAGGGAAGCGAAGAAGAGCAGCGAGCATCTGCAGACTTAATCCCCTTCTGTGCCAACATCCCCCTTTCCTTGCTTTTCCTGGAAGTCTTGAGGCAGGGAACTGCTAAATTAACAATCTGTATAACATAACCCTCTCTAGAGGCCTCTCTGTCTGAAGGGCAAGGTAGAAATATTCCAAACAAATAAATATTTGACTTCTGAAGAAAAATTCTTGTAACAATGGCATAAATCTCAAGACATACCAGCATCCACCAGAATAGAAGGGTTGTTTTCTCTTCCACACCACTTGAGAGCCTGGTCTGAGGTATGTCCTGAAGCTCCCCTTCCTGGTTGCCAGCATGGCCAACCCATTAAGCTTCCCCATACATGCGAGTCCTTCAAAGGGACATCTACTACACTCAGCCAGAACTGAATTGTCTTCAAGGTGTTGGTTTTGACCTTTAAGGCCTTGCATGGTCTAGGGCCAGTGTACCTGAGGGACCGCCTTACCCCATATGTTCCCCTGAGATCACTGCGCTCGGAAGAGCGGAATTTATTAGCTATACCAACAATCCGCTCCTGCCATCTGTCTACCACCAGGCAACGAGCCTTCTCAGTTGCTGCCCCGGCACTATGGAATACATTGCCGGATGATGTCAGTGCCATTGTTGAGCTCGTCCCATTTCGGAGGGCATGCAAAACCATCTTGTTCAGGCTTGCCTTTAACTGAATTCCCGGATATGTAACCGCCCATTGTTTATTGCTTATAACATCTTATGCAATTTTATCCACTATTCGTGTTTTATTGCTATTGTTGTACACTGTGTGTTGCTTGGTTGTATGTGAACCGCCCCAAGCCTGCCGGAAGGAGCGGTATACAAGACCAAATAAATCTGTATACCTTTATAAAGCGGAATGTTTGTATGTGTGCGGAGGGCGGGAGGGCGGATATGTGGCAGCCACTTTCACAGGCCACAGTGACCAGCGCGGGTGATGGACCTGCACCAAACTTGGTACACATAACCCCCCTAACCCCCTTTACGTCCTGCTGCGGTTCGGGGGACATGACCCACGTATTTTGGGATTTGTAGTACTTTCAAACACTGGTTCCCACAGACCACTGAGGCCACCAAAAAGGACCAATACAGACCACACTTAGCACACACAGCCCCCATGACCCACTCTACGTCCTGGTGCAGTTCAGAGGAGGGTGGACCATGGATGACGAGACTTGAAGTACCTCTACTCACTTCCCAAGTCCGCTGCAACCCTCATCCAATCACTGATCGAGACCAAACTTGCCATACATAACCCCTATGACTGCCTTCACGTCCTGGTGAGGTTTGGGGGAGGACTGACAATGGATGATGGGATTTGTAGTACTTACACACCCCTCAGTTCCCACAGACCACTGTGGCCCCCAACAAACACTGATAAAGACCACACTTGGCACACAGACCCCCAGTGACCCACTCTACATCCTACTGAAGTTTGGAGGGGGGCAGAACATGGATAATGGGACTTGCAGCACCTTTCTTCACTTTCCAAGACTGCTACAAACCTAATCCAATGACTGATCAACACCAAACCTGGCACACAGAACCCTCAGGACCCATTCTACACCCTGGTGCAGTTTTGTGTGAGATGGACACTGGATGATGGGACTTGAAGTACCTTCACTCACTTCCTAAAACCAATGCAACCCTCATCCATTCACCAATACAGACCAAACTTAGCACACAGAGCCCCCATGACCCAATCTACATCCTACTACACTTTGGGGGAGGGTGGACCAGAGATGATGGGACTTGCACTACCTTCATGATACCACTGCAACTCCCAATAATGATGGATCAAGACCAAACTTGACACACAGAGCCCCCATAACCCACTCTACATCCTGCTGCACTTCACAAATGACCCGGGCACCGCCGGGTCCCCAAGCTAGTAAATAAATAAAAAAAACCTGGTCAATGTTACAACTCATTCAACTGTTCAGAATGGAATCAAAACCCTGCTAAAGTTTCCCTGTCTAAAAATAAGATTTATCTTTCAGTTATAAAGAAAGCAACAGATAGAAATAGTCTAGTCCCTCACACCTGAATTATTCTGTACAGGTCTGCAGTAGTTTCCCATAAGGAGAAGAGTAAAGAGAATGATGCATGCAGAGTCATGTTAAAGTGCTAAAGTGCAGTATACCTAATTCATAAAAAAACGCAGTGGAGAAAGAGAAAGGATGGAGGCCTTGGTACAAGTTTCTATTTAGGAAGATTCTGTCTTACTGCAAATTTCTCACTTGTGGAAATTGTTATAAGGGAGCTTCAGAGCTAAAATCCCTGCTTAGCCTTGAAGAGCTGAGTATGACGTCTTAGCTCAACCTACCTCGCAGAGCTGTTGTGAAGATAAATGGGTGCAGAAAATCACAAACTCTTGGGAGGAAAGGCAAAATGTAAATCTAACAACAAAGAAATGAAGCTGTTACCAGCATATGCTTCCCACACTGTGAATGGGGACAACCATGCCAACTACTCCAACTGTGTTTTAACGATGTTTTATTGTGTATTTTTATCTTGTATTTTATATTGCATTTTAAGTGTAATTGTCAAAAAAAAAATAAAATAAATAAATAAATAAAATAAACTGAAGAATTATTCATAGACAAGAAAAAAAAATAAGGTTACTGCAAAATCACCCAATGCTTTTGCCTAATGTGAACTCAGCAGTTCATTTCAATGCGTGCCTTACTGGATCGCCACACAGTAAGGACGTCAATTTAAGCCAATTTTCTTCCAGTGACTTCAGCAGAATTAAGAAGTCTTAAACCCAAGTACTTTAGCTTAACTACTCTGTTGACCATCTTGTGTACATGAAGTAATATTACTTGGCCATTCACTGAAGTTGTTATTCTCAGCAGAGAGAACAGTGTCTTGTTTTCTAATACTTCACTGATCTTCCAATGCAACAATGATTTTATTGGTAGACAACTGGCATATGCTTTAAGAAATGTATAGTATTGATACTTGCATTTCCAGACAAAATGGCTTTCAGAAACTGAATTTTAATGTGATACATTTATTGTACTCCAAATAAATTCATTTCCTCTACCTTACAAATACCTTCAAAACATTTATGATTTGTTGCTTTGTTATACAGTATGTGTATATTCTTCAATATTAGCCTCAATAATATAGGGCAGTGGTTCTCAACGTTCCTAATGCCGCAACCCCTTAATAAGTCCCTCATATTGTGGTGAACCCAACCATAAAATTATTTTTGTTGCTACTTGAATACAGGTGGGGAGGGTGGTGGTAGTGTTGATTTACCATTTGGGAGTTGTAGTTGCTGGAATTTATAGTTCACCTACAATCAAAGAGCATTCTGAACTCCACCAACGATTGAATTGAACCAAACTTGGCACACAGAACTCCCATGACCAACAGAAAATGCTGGAAGGGTTTGGCGGGCACTGACCTTGAGTTTTGGAGTTGTAGTTCACCTATATCAAGAGAGCACTGTGGACTCAAACAAAGATGGATGTGGACCAAACTTGGCATGAATACTCAATAGGCTCAAATATGAACACTGGTGGAGTTTGGGGGAAAATAGACCGTGACATTTGGGAGTTGTAGTTGCTGGGATTTATAGTTCACCTACAATCAAAGAGAATTCTGAACCCCACCAATGATAGAACTGGGCCAAACTTCCTACACAGAACCCCCATGACTAACAGAAAATACTGTGATTTCGGATGGTCTTTGGTGACCCTTCAGACACTCCCCTCGCGACCCCCTCAGGGGTCCTGACCCCCAGGTTGAGAAACACTGATATAGGGACTATATTACAATCTGTTGCCAGGAGAAAAAATAACATGGCAAAAAAAGACTCCTGCTAGTATCA
The DNA here is from genome assembly GCA_030556195.1 of Anolis apletophallus. NCBI lineage: Eukaryota > Metazoa > Chordata > Lepidosauria > Squamata > Anolidae > Anolis > Anolis apletophallus. The sequence continues at coordinate 75,917,159 of JARBWK010000002.1, forward strand.
AAACTGACAAAGCTTTGATACTGTGTTGTTGTTTATTGCTTATTGTAAGTTATAGTGATTGTATTGTTTTATTTGCTGTTGTGTTATTTTACTATGTGTTGTTGGGCTTGGCCTCATGTAAGCTGCCCCGAGTCCCTTCTGGGAGATGGTGGCGGGGTATAAATAAAGTTTAATAATTAATAATAATAGTTTTCTCTTTTTCTGCTATTCTGTAAGTCCTGTTTATCTATGTAGCAGCTTGTGTGTGTGTGTGTGTGTTGTGTGTGTTTAATGTGATGCAGATATCTGAAGTAAAGTTGGGTTCCAAAACAAATTCTGCATTCTTCCAAAATCAAGATAATGTCTCATAAATCGTGGGTGTTGCGTTTGGACTTGTGGAGACCCCATTAAACTTCATGGGGTTTCCTTAGGCAAGGAATACTCAAGAAGTTGTTTTTTTCAGTCCCTTCCCCTTAAATAAAGCCAACAGCACCTGGTATTATTTGATCGTCTTCCATCCAAGTACTAAGAAGGGCTAACCTTGCTTAGTATCCAAGACCAGATAGGATCTGGTGCTTTTAGGGCAGTGTTTCCCAACCATTTTTGAGCCGCGGCAGACTTTTAACATTAAAAAAATCCGGGGGCACACCACCAACCAAAAGGACACAAAATGACACTCTAACACAGTAAAGAACGGCTGGGGGATGGTGGCCTGCTGGGAGTAGCTGCTGGGAGTGCCGAAGCCGGGGGAGGAGCCAGGCCATGTCATGCCCCCCCCCGCTTCAGCTCTCCCACAGCTTCGCCAGCCTTGAGGGGACAGTGTCAAGCAAGTGGTGGCGGAGCCAGCACAATGCTGGCTTGGCACTGTCCCCTCAAGGCAGGAGCAGCTGCTGGGAGTGCCGAAGCCGGGGGAGGAGGCGGAGCCATGCCACACCATGCCCCGCCCCTTCCTCCCGGCTTCGGCTCTCCCACAGCTTCTCCAGCCTTGAGGGGGCAGTGCGAGCAAGGGGCGGGAGTCATGGCCCCCGTCCCTGGTGTTGCTCTCTGCCATGACTCCCGCCCCTCGCTCACTGAAGCCGCGTGGAAGAGGAGGAGCATGAGCGGTGGAGGGCTTCAGTGGGCGGGACTCCTCCTCCGTGCGGCTTCAACGAGCGAGGGGCGGGAGTCATGGCGGGAGTCATGGCGGATTGGAGGCTGGCTGGGGAAACGACCGAAGGAGGCGGCGCCCCGGCCCCTTCTTCTTTTTCTTTGCCGCCACCCGGCCCTTCCTCCTCCTCCCCCAAGCAGCAGGAGTTCAGCAGGAGGAGGGGGGAAGGAAGGGGGCAGAGAGCTTTTGTCATGGCACAGCAGGAGGTCCATCACGGCACACTATTGTGCCGCGTCACAGCGGTTGGGAAACAGTGCTTTAGGGTATTTAGGCTCCCCATGAAGCATAGGAAATATACATTGATATAAACTGTATCTGATTGCATTTAGTGTTTGCCACTGCCATCCCTTGAATATAGCCTACAACACCTAGTATTCCTCGGTAGTTTCCCTTCCAAGTACTAATCTTCACAGTGCTGACCCCACTTAGCTTCCGAGCACCTGGCCCCGTCAGAGTATTTATGCCCGTCCTCCTAAGCCTTTAAGACTGCTCTTTAGCCCACTCCTGCACAAACACTCACTGAGACAGAGATTGGTTGTGAAAGTGGTGCCCACCAAATGTTTTGGACTGTCATTCAAATTCATCTATCCGGCATGGCCAGAGACTATGGGGGCTGTAGACTTAACTATTTGAAGAATTCCAGTTTGCAATAACCTTGCCTTGAAAATTCAGGGGCACCGGAGTGAAAGAACCACAGCTATATCAGCAGCTGGCTTAGGGCCTCTGGCAAAGCAAAGAAACGCAAACAGCTTGTTTTGACAGGCAGAGAGTCAGAAGTGGAGCGCAAGGCAAGGAGAATCAGAGAGCTGGAAAATATCCCAAGGGCCATCCAGTCCAACCCCCTGCCATGCAGAAACACGCGATCTAAATACTTCTGGCAGATGGCCATCCAGCAACCTGTTTAAAAACATTCAGAGAAGGAGACTGTTGAACACCTCTTATTGTAGGGAAGTTCTTTCTAATGTTTAGGTAGAATCCTTTTTCCTGCAATTTGAATCCACTGCTCCATTCCTAGGCCCCATCTGCACTGACCATTTAACGCAGTTCGAAGCTAGTTTCAAACTGCAACGGTTAGAAAATGATCGTACAGGAAAGTGTGCAAAAGAAAGCCTTTAATGCACACCAGTGCTCTGTGGTTTGTGTCATCACTATCTGGCCTTAGATTGGTTCCAAGATTTCCTATGTAATCATCTGCACAACAAAACCATTTTCTTCAATACCAAAAAAAAAAAAAAAAAAAAATCTGCCCCCTCCTCTATGTGACATTCTTTCTAATATTTATACATGGCTATCATGTCCCCTCTCAGCCTTCTTTTCTCCAAGCTAAACAAACCTAACTCCCTAAATCACTCCTCATAGGGTCACGTTTCTAGACCTTTGATCAATTTGGAGGCCCATAATCACCATAGCTACAATTAACTGTTAAAAGAGTGCATACATTGGGGGAGGAATGCCCTGTATTTGGATAGGGGCTATCATGTATATAATGTAATGTATGGATGTTAATTTCATAGAAGAGCACTTGGCTTCTTCAACTGAAATCAATACAGGACGGGTTGGACCTCATTTATCTCTGCAATAATCTGATGAGACCTTTGCTTCCAGATGATTCAATTTATACAAAATTTGTTTCGTGCATAAAATGATTTAAAACATTGACAGTACAGTCTATACAAATTGGGTTTCATATACAAAATTATTTTTTTAAAAATCCTCAAGCTATGTGTATAAGGTCTCCATGAAACATAAATGATTTTCATGTTTAAACTTGGGTCCCGTCTCCAGTATATCCTCTTATGTATGTAAATGCAATTATTCCAAAATCCTAAATACTTCTGATCTCAAACATTTCAGAATAGGAAATGGGCTTAATGTGGGCTTAATGTCAGTGGGCTTAATGTCAGGGAAAACCTTTACTTTTATTTTAGTACTATACACACAACAAAAGTGAGTAAGATGCAAGAGTGGAAATGTTTTGTGCTATTAAATAATACTAATCAATGAGTTCTTAGAAATCTGATGGTCTGTTTTTGCTCCTTTCCTGATAAACTGCTGACAGAATGACATTGGGTGCTTTTACACCATAGAATTAATGCGGCAGTCCACTTTTTCTGTAGCAGTGCCTACCCTTTGGAAGGCCCTCCTGGAGGAGACACGAGCAATAACTGATCTACAGGCTTTTCGGAGGGCCTGTAAGACCAACCTGTTCCGTCAGGCGTTCAATCTCTAAACTGTAACCCCTACTCTGGTCTTAATCTGTTTTTATTACGTCTTTAAGTATGTTGTGTTTTGTTGTTCATTGTTGAGAACCACCCTGAGCCTTTTTGGGAAGGGTGGTATATAAGTCGAAATAATAAATAAATAAATAAATATGTGGTCTGACACCACTTTAACTGCTATGGCTGTATGCTATGGAATCCTGGGATTTGCAGTTTGGTGAGTCACCAGCACTTTGGCAGAGGAGGCTATGGAATTGTAAAAATACAACTGCTAACCTTCCAAACAGCATTGAGTCGTAGCAGTTAAAGGGGTGCCAAACTGCATACATTCTATGGTGTAGATCAGGCACGGGCAAACTTGGGTCCTCCAGGTGTTTTGGACTTCAGCTCCTACAATTCCTAACCGCCTGGAGGTCCCAAGTGTAGGTGCCTGGTGTAGATGCACCCATTGACATTGCTACTAAAAAGTATTGCAAAATCTGGAGCATGGAAAAAGGATGTCTATTGCCGGTGGCAATTATTTAGGATAATACTCGACATGTTGCACGTACTATGAAGGCGGAGAAGATCAGAGAGAAATCATGCTTTGGACTATTAAATAATATGAATCAAGGCATTCTCAGAAATATGGTGGCCTTGAAATAGAGGAATTTAGGGCTACAGTCTCCACTCCCCCTCCCCTTTCCTGGTAAGCCTATAAACTACTTACTGAGTAGCACTGGATTGTTGTGAGTTTTCTGGGCTATATGGCCATGTTCCAGAAGCATTCTCTCCTGACGTTTCGCCTCCATCTATGGTAGGCATCTTCAGAGGTCTGTTGGAAACTAAGCAATTGGGGTTTACGTATCTGTGGAATAGCTGAAAGGCTATTAAATGCGAATCAAGGCAGTCAATTGCAACATTCACACCTTCCTTAAACAGACAAGTAAGAAGCCAGATCTTGAAACTGCTAGGTTAATCAAGGTGACCAATTGAAACATTCCCACTTGCCTCAAGCAGACAGTTCTTTCTCCTACCTTGGTCATTCCACAGATATACAAAACCTTATTTTCCTAGTTTCCAACAGACCTCCCAAGCTCTGAGGATGCCTGTCATAAGGTGCAGGCGAATCGTCAGGAGAGAATGCCCCTGGAACATGGCCATACAGCCTGGAAAACTCACAAAACCCAGTGTGGCACTGCTTCTAACAGCAGGTATCTCAAAATCTGGCGGGGAAATGATCAGAAATCCGTAACATTGCTGGTCCCAAGCACCCAGGATCAGGGCTATTCTGGCTGCACTTGCACTGGGTCTTTAGCTGGAAGGCAAAAGTAGTAAGAGCGGCTTCCGGATCAGCCCCACGCGTTGCAGCTGCCCTTGCCACTGCTGCCTTGTAAACAAGAGCTCGAGCTCTGGCTCTGCGCCCTGCGCGCGCGCCCCTCTTGCTCTGCGGGTTCTCCCCGGACTGAGAGAGAGAGAGAGAGAGAGAGTGAGTGCCTGGCTGGGAAAGCCCTCCGTCCCCCTCCGCCCTCGGTTTTCACCTCTCTCCAAGCGCACAGGCTCCCCCAGCGCCGCCATCTTCTCCTCCTCTTCCTCCTCTTCCTCTCTCCTCCCGGGGAAGTGACGCCCGGGCGAGGCGGAGCTGCTAGGAGGACGCCGAGGAAGAGGATGGGCTCGGCCCGCCTCCCTTCCTTTTGCAAAACGCGCTGGTCACTGCTTTAACTCCGCGCCTTTGGCAAGCCGGCCCCGGGCTTCCCTCTTCTTCTGTCTCGCGCTGCACGCAAACAGAGGCCGCCTGGGGCAGCTCCACTGTGCAATTGGCACCGTCTGTGTTTATTTACTAGCCGACCCCTGTCACATGTGGCTGTGGCCCAGTCCGGTGGTCTGGAAAATAAAGCAACGAGAAAGCGTTAGCTTCTAATATATGTAATTTCTTGATGCTTGTGGATAAACAGTATTTCTTGGTGTTGATGTTGAGATTGCCACATAGAATTGCAACATATGGAGCATGCAACAGAGAATTGTCCTTCTTTAGGGGTCCCTTTCAAATCTATGATACTATCTCAGTGTGTGTGTGAATCATATATATCTATCTAAATCTATGGCTGGATGGCTCTTTGTCAGGAGGGTTTTGATTACGTTTTCTTGCCCTGGTGAAGGGAGTTGGACTGGATGGCCTTCAGTACCTTCCCTTGGTCATGGGGGTTCTGTGTGGGGAGTTTGCCCCAATTCTGTCACTGGTGGGATTCAGAGTGCTCTTTGATTGCAGCTGAACTATAAATCCCAATATCTACAACTCCTAAATGTCAAGGTCTTATTTCCCCCAACTCCATTTGTGTTCAGATTTGGGCATATGGAATATTCATGCCAAGTTTGGTCCAGATCCATCATTGTTTGAGTCCACAGTGCTCTCTGGATGTAGGTGAACTACAGCTCCAGTTAGTAATCTGGCTGCCACCCGTTGGACAAGTTGGAGTTTCCGAACAGTCTTCAAAGGCAATCCCACATAGAGTGTGTTGCAGTAATCTACTCGGGATGTAACAAGAGTGTGGACCACTGTGGCCAGATCAGACTTCCCAAGGTGCAAAAACTCCCCTGGCCACTGCCAGGGGCGCTACTGTAGCTGTCCCAACTCAATGCTAGGGAGTCCTGGGAGCTGGAGGAGTGTTACAATGCGTATATCTACACTAGGCTGGGTACAGTGCTCTCTGGGTGTAGGTGAACTACAACTCCCACAATCAAAGTCCATTCCCACAAAGCCCAGCAGTATATTCAGTTGGTCATTGGGCTTCTCTGTGCCAAATTTGGTCCCGGTTCATTGTCAGTGGGGGTCACCGCTTCTTTGGATGCAGGTGAACTTCAACTCCCAGATTCCCAGGGCAATCACCTCCAAATTCCACCTGTATTCACAGTTGGGCATGTTGGATCTGTGTGCCAAGTTTGGTCAAAATATGTCATTGATGGGGTTCTGGATGTAGGGTGAACTACAACTCCCACACGGGTGGGTAATTCCCCCTCCAACCCCTCCAGTTGCTCGTCAGGGTTCTGTGTGCCACATGTGTTGCAGATCTGCCATTGGGGGCTTAAAGATGCTCTCTGGGTTCAGGGTGAACTATAACGTTGGTGGGTTAGCACTGGGAATGTGGTGCAGCTGGCTGGGTGTCAGCTGCATAAGATCTCTACTGACCAGAAGGTCATGAGTTCAAGGCCTGCCCGGGTCGGGGTGAGCTCTCGACCAATTTGTGTAGCTCGTTGACCTTTGCAACCTGAAAGACAGTTGCATCTGTCAAGTAGGAAATTTAGGTACCACTTTGTGGGGAAGCTAAATTTAACTGATTTCTAGAATGTTAAATTGCCTCTATATCTGTCTATATATGTTGTATGTCAATGGCATTAAATGTTTGTGATCCAAACATGTGCATTGTGATCCGCCCTGAGTCCCCTGCGGGGTGAGAAGGGTGGAATATAAATGACGTAAATAAATAATAAATTAGTCCTCCCCCAAACTCTTTCAATATATTCAGTTGGTCACCAGGGTACTGTATACCATGTTTGGTCCAGATCTGTCATTAGTGGGGTTCAAAGTGCTCAGGGTGCAGGGTGAACTACTCCCCAAACCTCTTGTTCAGTTACCGATCAATTCCTCTCTTTGCTGTGTCCCATACAAAAGGGTAAGAAAGAGTTAAGGGAGAGGCAGTGGGTCATGCAAATTCCACAGCAACTGAGAGAGAAAGGAGTATAGGGATGGCCACTCTGGTGGAAAAACAGGAAATCCAGGATGAAATTGTTCCCGTATGAAAGCCTTCACTTGGGTGGGGGACAGTATGGTGTTTGTGGAGGACATTGGCAGGGCTCTTGGACACGTTCATGGTTTCTCACTGTAATGCCCCTGGAGGGAGTGCTCTGGTGGCTCCTCAGCACTGTGGGTTAAAGCTGTTGGTGGAGGCAGGTTGTTGTCTGTGTAAGTGGATACTTCTGCTACATACACACAGACACATTTTCACTTTTATTATGTGTATAGACAGATAGATGGAATGTCCAGGATGCAAGAACAAACTCTCTGTTGCAATTGGCCACTCTGATAGGCATGGGCAATAAGCTGTGTTCAAAAGTAGGGGGCACTGCTGGTTTGATTCTAAAGTCACTTCCGAATTCTTCTGAATTTTTTTGGGAACTTTCCGAAACTTTCAAATTGATTCGCTAATGGTGGACGCGATAGCGCAATAGGGGAAAAACAGCACTGGCACTGGGGAAACTTCAGGGGCTTCTCCCTCATTTTTACTGGCTTACTTTCACCCAAAAAGCTTAGTCAGACATCCAAATCGACTTCCGAACCATTGAAATCAATGGCCTGGGTCGCTTCGGATCTACAAGGGCTTTCCAATTCATCATTGTACGTCAGAACTCAAGTTGGAAGTGGGAAACTTCCAACTTCTGCAACATCCGAACGGATTTGCCCATGCCTACTGATTAGCATTGCATGGCCTTGCAAGCTTACATTGTTTCTAAAGGAATTGCATCGCCTACCAGTATGTTTTTTTCTGAATTCAAGTTGCTAGTAATAAAACAAACCTTGGTACTTGAATGGCTTGCAAGGGGTTTAAAACCCAACAGTGTTGTTGGATGGGCATGCGATTGAGGGAGGAGAACTAGGAGGAAGAGGAGTAGGGAGAGGAAGTCACTGGAGACTGGAAAGGGCATTAAAATCTGGCAGCAGTGTCTTGGTGGCTCCCCAAGGGTGCATGTTTGTGGAAGAACTTAGCAGTCTTTGTGGTTTTTCCATTTTTGCAGGGATCCCTAACATGCATAGATGTGAAAGGCTAATTGTACTCTCCTAATTAGAAGCCATTTGGCACTGGTGGTGGTGGCACACCCACACGAAGAGAAAACATTTTTGCCAGAGCCTTTGGGGCTAGTTTATTAAATGGATATACCTGTGCACTTGCATGGTTTAAATGGTCTTAAACTGCTTTGACTGGTTTTAAGCTTGTGTTAGCTTGCAGCTCATTTTATATGTTTTAGGTCTATTCGAATTGCTTTTATTATTTTCAAGTGTTGTAAACTGTCAGCATGGATTTTATACTATGTGTCATCCTGAGAGCCGTGGATCTGGAATGAAGAATAAAAATTTCAGTAGATAAATAATTAAAATGCATGAGATCATAGACTCAGAGTTTAATCCTAACCTCTCCTGATGCATAAAATCCTCAGTGGATGCATCCCTGATACATGGCCGTGCAGATGCAGCAGAATCAACCACCTTACAGGGATTTCTGTTCTACTTTTTAAGTTTGTACATCAGTAAGGTTCTAATAGTATTTCATTGAAATGCCTTTATTGCAGTGTTTCTCAACCGGGGGTCAGAGGGATCACCATAGACTACTGTTTTTCAACCTTTTTTACATTTACAAAATCCTGGGGCACACCACCAACCAAAATGACACAAAATTACATTCTAACACAGTAATACATATTGTTGACCTTGAGTTTTGGAGTTGTAGTTCACCTATATCCAGAGAGCACTGTGGATTCAAACAATGTTGGATCAGGACCAAACTTGATATGAATACTCAATATGCCCAAATGTGAACCCAGATGGAGTTTGGGGAAAATAGACCTTGACATTTGGGAGTTATAGTTTCTGGGATTTATAGTTAACACACAATCCAAGAGCATCCTGAACTCTTGCAACAATGGAATTGAACCAAACTTGGCATATTGAACTCTCATTACCAACAGAAAGTACTGAAAGGGTTTGCTTGGGAATTTGCTTGGGAATTGAACTTGAGTTTGGAAGTTGTAGTTCACCTACACCCAGAGAGCACTGTGGACTCAAACAATGTTATGTTGTGGTTTGTTTCCTAACCAGAATCGCAATGTTGGAAGGAGGCTCACCACTTTAAGGTCCCTAAAACAGGCATGGGAAAACTTTTTTCCTAGGTACAATGAAACTACCTAGGAAAGAAGACTATATACAGCCAGAATATCTAGTGTTGTATATATCAAATATTCTGATTCCCTGAATAGGTGAGTTCTTGTAGACAGTCCAACAGATAGCAATCACCTGCAGTCTTCTTCTCCCATCTGTTCATAATAAACCAGGCAGCAAAAGCCACCATAGCATAGTTTTTATGGGGGAAAGACCATTAAAACAGCAGCCTTATATGTACTTACAAAGGGCCATGGCCTGCCAAAATCAGTTGGACTTGCTTCTGAGTAAACAAGCGTAGGATTTTCTGAAGATCAGCTCATCCATGGAAAGGATGTCTTCTTCTGGTACTAGATCAATCCCTTTGTAATGTACATTATTTCTACGTTATTAGTACATGCAGCCTGTCCCCATGTGCCTGCTGGCTGTATGCGTGATATGCTCTTTTGTGTTCAAATCATCTGTCATCCATTTAATGTAAGTGTGGGGTGAGTCCATTCTGTGTTGTGAAAGCAATCCAAGTGTGGGGTACCAGCAAGATGAGCCCATTACGTGCCATTGCTTTTTGTAGAAAAGGATGTGGAATAGGGGTAGCTGCAGGGCATATGCTTGTATGTTCTTAATTTCTTCTCAGAGTATTTGAACTCTGTTTTTAAAGCAAATCATGCAGCTTAATGACATGACCAAGATGCCCACTACCAGGCCTTGTACACAGTAGAATTCCTTGCTTCTGGGATTCATTTTAAACTTGTTGCTCCCTCAGTTGTATGAGGAGGGATTCAGCTTAATAAGATGTTCAGAAGTGCCAGAATGTGCCAGAAGTGCCAGAATGAAGTCAAATCACAAACATATCCAGAGTCAGAAAATGCTGTGGCTTGAAAACATAAAATATAATGTAATTCAGGTGTTTTGCTTTTTTTTAAAAAAAAGTTGCTTGAAATAACTACCATTTTGACTTACTACATCATTTTCTGGAATCTACACTTGAACATACAGTTAGCTGACAACACAGCTCCAAAAAGGTGCGTTGGATGTGGGCCACAAACTACCGAAATCAAAATTCTTTCCCACATGTGACAATCTATTGTGGAACTAATTGATGACTTAAGAAATCCATGAAGAAAGTGTGTACAGAGTTTTTCCATGTAGAATTGAACACATGATGTAGCAGTACTATTGTTGTATTATCACATGCTTACAAGTGAATTTAATGTATTATCTCAGACTGCCTGGGCCAGCTTTTGGGTGGAATAAGGGATGTAGGTTTGAGCTGTAAACTAGCATATAGTGTGAGTAAAGAAATGTACGCACTTGTTTGGTTGAAGCTAAATCTGGCATGAGCTGTTGCCTAAAGCACTTCAAACCAGTACTGTGAGGAGAGAGTGATATCTCTTCATTTCATTTTCCCCATATGTTTATCTGTAGTATCTTCAGCAATTCCCAGAACAATATACCCCAAAAGTGCATACTGATTAAAATATTGTGGACAGTATTCAAATTTACGGGTTGGGATCTTGAACTAGGCTCAAATGGTGGCATGACTGGGAGTTCCTTTCATGGCTTCAGCTCATCTGATGGTTGTACACCATCCTGGAAACTGCAGATATCTTAATTTCTCCCCATTAGACTACTGCTGTGTGTTCCACATGGATGAACTCTTGAAGAGAGTTTGGAAGCTTGTTGTTGTTGCTGTTGTTGTTGCTGTTGTGTGCCTTCGAGTCATTTCTGATTTATAGTTATTTTGAGGCAAACCTGTTACATGGGGTTTCTGGGGCTGAGAGTGTGTGACTTGCCCAAGATCATCCAACCTGTTTCCATGGCTGAACAGGAAATAGAACCCTGGTCTCTAGAGCCATGGCCAAATATTTAAACTCCTTGTTTGGTGACCCTCCATCTATTATATAAATGGGTTCACGTCATGTGATGTATACCTCAAACAAAGAAACCATACAACGCAGAAAAACAATACTTGCCAACAGAAATAGGCCTCAAGCAAGGTACGTTTGTAGCAAATAAACTCCCCCCCCCCAAACCTAAAAGGCCCCCAAAACAACGAGAAAAAATAAAACTACATTTACCAGCATCCTCCGGGGCAGCCAAAGACTCACCCAGCCTCTACATTCTGAACAACATGATTGGCTGCCAATAAGGGCGGATTTGCATAACTGCTGCACTGGCCAACCAACATGAAAATTCCGATCCATAATAAACTGTCAAAACAGAATAAGGAAGAGGCCTGAGCCAATCCCCATAACAAACACCCAAATCACTTCCAACCGAAAATTTACACCCCAAAAAATCACAGACCATGCCCAAAATTGACAGTAAGGCTTCATTAACTTGATTTCCCTAACTAGCCCTCACTTACTGGGAAGCTGTTTACGCTCTAAATTGACAGTAAGGCTTCATTAACTTGATTCTCCCGACTAGGCCTCAGCTCATTGGACATTGTGTATGGCCTGAATTGACAGTAAGGCTTCATTAACTTGCTGTTCCTAACTAGGCCTCAGCTCATGGGACATTGTGTAACCTAAAGTAACCTACCTTGGCACACAGAGCCCCGACCATGCATGATGGGACTTGAAGTACCACCATGGAAAATGGGATTTGTAGTACTTCAAAACCCATCATTCCCCACAGACCACTGTGGCCCAGAACCAAGACAAATAAAGACCCAACTTGGCATACCATGCCCCCCATGACCCACACTCCATCCAACTGCAGTTTAGAGGAGGGCACACCGTGGATGATTGGACTTTCTCGCATCTCCTAAAAAGGGCACAGCAACGCGTGCCGGGTACAGCTAGTTGAGGTATAAAAGAAGGCCTTATCTGTAACAGCAGTCTGATTGTGGTGTTTCTTCTTGAGGGAAGTTACATTGACTGCTTCAATATAGTTTTAGGCAGGTTGCTAAAACATATTTAAAAATGTGTATGACTTTAAGTACAGTTTTGTTCCAATTCTTTAGGTATTTCCCCCTCTTGCTTTAATTTCTGTAATATATTGTTTGTGATACTGATAAATGTTCTAATATGAGTACTTTAAAATGTGAGGTATAAAGGTGACAAATATATGAATCAACGAGATAAAAATATTACTATTTTATTCATTTCTGCCAAAATATAATCTAACTAATTCAGGAAGGTGAATATCTTTGGAAACAGATTGCAATATCTTTGGGGAAATATTTAATTAACTATGTCTGCATGTTGATACCATTTTTACTTTTTAAATAAACTTGTCTGTGGCTCTGTGTATTACCAGATTGCAACTCCCTATTGTTCTGGCTCAGCTCTTTTTGTTATGGGCAGAGTAGATATTTTTCCCCTCTCCATATGGAACACACTTTCAAGCTCAGTTCATCCACTGGGAGAGAAAGCAACTTGTGATTACAACAGCATATTCAAATTCGTGGGTTGCAGGAATTTGGCCTTTTGTTTTAACCCTTATCTGTTGGCAGAATCTAGAAGTTTCAACATTTGCATTGCTTTACTTTCTCACTGATGAATTGCTGGCACCTCTTTGGTAGAGACCCCGGCTTTGTGCATGCTTTGGGAAGTGTTCTAGGATTTGTCATGCATGTTTTATGAGGACACCTGGCCTCACGTCACATGGCAGATTTCTACACTAGTATGCATCACAGAAAATGCCTTATGATTCATTTCATGCGCCAATTGATTTGCATGTAAGAAAAACCCAGCATTTTGCTATATGTCACAGAATGCTTCTCTTGATTAATTTTTCAAAGATTGACTGGCGCAAGCTCATTTAAAGAGTTTTCACATTCACTTCTGGCAAGTGTGGGAGTGCACAGCGAACATATGGAAGGACCTTTTTGTGCTTCTGCTGTTGGAATTTATGTCATTATGATGCTCTTCTCCCTTCTGTGCACATGAAAAATGTGATTGATATGATAAATGTGACTAGTATGATAATACTCACACAGAAGATCTTGCTTTTTCCCTTGGAGTAGGTTCCAAGAGCATTTGGGTGGTAAAGCCAATTAACTTTCACTTTCAACTGTGCAGTTTGTTAACTTTTATTTATAGAATCTAAGCATTGAAAGGCTGCCATTGGATACTCTTAGCCAATGCCGCTACATGTCGACACTGTGCCAGGATGATGAAAATCTAAATCATCATATTTGGAGCTCAACTTTTCTTCAAATCCTTCCACCAGGGAAATTTTACATTGTCGATAACTGCTGTTATGGAGTTCTTACTATTGGCAATTTTGTGTCTATCTTCCCCTATGTACACAACAATTGCTGCTTGACCACCATTCTATCAAAAGTGATTCTGAGCTCTTCTACGGTTACAAAACCCTCATGGAAGTGAAATACTACAAATAAAGAAATCACTTTTTTAAAACCTAAGTCATTCCATGTATTTTGCCATGACAATGTGATTGAATTCCACAGGAAGCTGACCATAGAATTGCATGAGATGACTTAGAGTTTGCTTGTATTCCCCCTAGAAATTGCTAGCTCCTCCAGGAAGACTAAAGGAAATTGATGATAGAATCATACTGGAGAACCTAGAGATTCCTAGAAAGAACATTTTAATAAAATCTGTGAGTCATTAGATTCACAACAGTCAAAATCGTGAATGTGAAGGGATGACTACGAGAGTTGAATGAAAGGTAACGCTTCCACCTTCGTTACTTGGGTTTGGATGGGAATATTTTAATAATTGCTGGAACATTAACATAAAGGTGAAAGAAGAAAGTGCAAAAGCTGGGTTGCAGTTAAACATACCCCCCCCCCCCCCCAAGATTATGGCAACTGGATTGATTGATAACTGGCCAATAGAGGGAGAAAACGTGGAGGCAGTGACAGACTTTGTATTTCTAGTTGCAAATATTACTGCAGCCAGGAAATCAGAAGACACTTACTTCTTGGGAGGAGAGCAATGTCCAGTCTCGATAAAATAGTGAAGAGCAGAGACGTCACACTGGCAACAAAGATCCACATAGTCAATGCAATGGTATTCCCCGTAGTAACCTACGGATGTGAGAACTAGACCTTAGGGAAGGCTGAGTGAAGGAAGATAGATGCTTTTGAACTGTGGTGTTGGAGGAAAATTCTAAGAGTGCCTTGGGCCGTGAGAAGATCCAACCAGTCCAGACTTCAGGAAATAAAGCCCAACTGCTCATTGGAGGGAAGGATAGTGGAGGCAAAGGTGAAGTACTTTGGCCATATCATGAGAAGACAGGAAAGCTTAGAGAAGACAATTATGCTGGGGAAAATGGAAAGAAAAAGAAAGAGGGGCTGACCAAGGGCAAGATGGATGGATGGTATCCTTGAAGTGACTGGCTTGACTCTGAAGGAGCTGGGGGAGGTGATGGCCGACAGGGCCCTCTGGCGTGGGATAGACTGAACGAATGAACAATAAATTTTAATAAATCAAATGCAGAATAATCCTTAGAATGTGCTCTTTAAAAAGTATCTTTATTAAAGTTATTTACACTGAGGATTAAAAAGTAGCGCATTCTTGCCACTGAATAAAAAAATAGGGAAAAGGGGGAGGGGCTTAGAATGTGCTCTTTAACTACCACATTTCACTTTTCTACATAATCACCACACAATTGGATATATTTTTGCCAACGATGAACAAGTTTTCTGGAGCCATCATGGAAGAAGTCGACACTCTGTTTCCGCAACCCATCATGCACAGGTAGCCAAGTAGCCAAGCAAAGCAATAATGTGACCCACACGTTCTTGTGAAATGCGGATTATGCTTGAAATTTCTCTCTGAGTGATACAACGATCATCCTGAGTCAACCTGTCAACCTTTTGCTTGTGAAACTCGATGGTTGCTGTCACAGGATGTCCAACTCTTTGTCACGCAAGTCAGATGTTCTCACCTGACTGACTGACTGACTGACTTTATTATTTCTGAGTCGCCCTCCACGTTAGTGCTCCGGGCGACTTCCACAATTAAAATAGAGTATTTAAAACTAGATTAAAACCTCAACATCTTTAAACTTACTCACCCAACGACACACAGTACTCACATTAACACAATCACCATAAACAACTTGCATTCTATGATGAATCTCCTTTGGGGTGACGCCTTCTGCTGTCAAGAATTCAATGACTGCACGTTGCTTAAGTTGCATCGAACCACTGTCTGCACAGGGTTCCATACTTAGCACTTTAACAACACAACCGTTTCCCACAAAAATGGAACTGTAGAGGAGAGTCTACTGAACAAGCCAGTACCTGCCACATACCAGTATTGCCATCTGTTGAGTTATGAAGATGGAGGCATTATTTTTCATTCTATCCTTGTATAAGCATCTCAGACCTTTGCTAACCAACTGGCAGGTGGTAGCAAAGTTTTATATTACTTTTATACTACTGGTTATTCTGCCTGTGGTAAGTGGAATGGCAATCCATAATTTTAAAAGGTACCGAGTTATTGAAGATTGATCTAGGTAGTTAGTGTTAATATGCATGTAAGTGCCATAAATTCAAGAAACAGCATTACTATGGACTGGCTCTCATACACTTCCTTTTGTGCGGATATGTAAGAGCACATGCAACATTTGCTTTGCCTTATCCTTTTTAATACAGAGTGGATATATTTTTCTTTCTGCCCCCGCACAATCTATTAATCTTTTCCCCCCTAGCCTTTGGTCACCTGATTGCCTCCGACTGCTCTGGCACCTTCCAGAACTTTTATGTTATCCACCAAATCTTTTCCAGTGTGTTGACATCCTTCATGAACTACAGGCTAAGAACTGAATACAATATTTCAAAAAAGGTCTTGCTGAACAGGGTGATGTTATTATTTCCCAAGCTTCCTGACATAACCCTTTTGAACCATCCTTTCACTGTTGACTCATACGCAACTTGTTATCCACTGTGTAAACGTCTCTGGCCTTTTTCTAAAGCACTGCTGTTTATTCTTGTAAGATAGTGTTCTTTCCAGGTCCTTTGTTACTATATGAACGGCTCTTCAGTTTATTCAGATAATTTTGATAGACCACACCTATTCTCTCCAGAAGCAATTATATTCAACCTCTGCTTCTGAAAGGCCCACCAAATTTCTATTCAAGTATATTTTAACCTGATTGTGCCTACATATACAGTATATGCAATTCTGTGCATACCTACCTCATGAATGCACTCCAATTAACACAATCAGAATGGTGTCCAAGTAAATATGCTTAAGATTGTGTTGTGTAAAGTTCAGTTATTAAGAGGGTATAATAAACAAATGATTTTTTGGAGTTACTCCTCAGAATGTTCAAAAAATGTACTATATCTGTCATTAATGGCAACATTTTAGAGTAATGATTTCATTAAAGCAGCTGTCCAAAGACTCCAAGCTTGCAAAAATTACTTTTTAATTGTCAACCTGAGGTACATCAGTTAGAGCCAAGTACAAAATAGTGACTCAGGTAGATAGAATTTGCTAGTTAAGGAACAATATTGAGGCTATGAATCTGGCAGATATCAGAATTGGGCTCAGAAATCCTTTCACACAGGTCTACTCACCTCATCCCCCCAATTCTTTCTCCATGTAGTCAAGTAGCCATACTGTGTTTATCTTCTCTGCGATCCAGAAAAATAAGTGAAGGGTGCAGTTAAGGAACATGTGAGCATATAGCTTCTTGTGCTTCTTTTGCCTTACACCTCAGAAAACACCAGCCATGTTGGCAAGGAGAGCAATGCAAGATATATCAATGTGGAAAAATTCAGGGCAAAATGTCAAAAGAGCCCAAAGCAATAGAACCACAAGTTGGAATCAAAATCTTTATTTTTCAAGAAAAGATGGGCACAAGACCTTGCCATAAACCCATATGCCATCTCTGCCCACACATCTACTTAGCAAATGTCATCACAGCCTGATCATGTCACCAGCAATATCAGAGGTACTTTTACTTGCTCATTCTCTAATACAGTATATGCCATCTATCAGCAATGCCTTTCAGCACTCTACATTGGGCAAACAAGCTAGCCTCTGCACCAGAAGATAAATAGAAATAAATCGGACCTTAGGAATGATAATACATTAGTCCCCCGTTCTCCCTCCTGCAAGAAATAATGCTGCATTTGTGTCACCCAGTCTACTCCAGTATTTCCGATTTGGCTTTTCTTCCACTTACTCGACAGAGTATACAGTTCCCATCCCATTAGTTCAATCTCTCTCTCTCTCTCTCCTCCCCCCTCTCTTTTCTCTCTTTTCTCTCGTTCTCTCTCCCCACACATATATAAAAGTAGTCACAGAAATTGGTATAGGATTGCAATATTAATATTGATGACAGAACTGTAACAGTAGTCACTACCAAGTGCTGTGACCACTATGACATTTTATCTGTTTTCTCATTCAGAATGCCAAAAGCAATTAGCACTTCCACGTCTAATTTCTTTCCAGACTGTACTTCACTAATGAAGTAAGAATATCTTGATTCAATTTTGCTTTCATTTATACTTTCATTTAAAAATGGATTTAGTTTCAAGTGCATTCTTAATTGAGGAAGAATACTTTCTGTTTTTGCTGGGGCAAGAGGGTGGGAATTGTGGCATTTTATCCCCTGCTGAAGAGAGGCACCTAAATATGAACAAAAACACTAAAATCTGAAGGTTTTCAGTTCTTTTTTCAAAAACACTTCTGTGTACATATATACCCTGTGTACATATATACCAGATCCTGACTAATCTCGGCCCTGGTTAGTAAATAAATAAAATAAATAATTTATCTTATGCTTTGATATGTGAGGTTCCTTTGAGATTATTATGTTGATATTTGTCTGTTTATGGAGGCATTAAATGTTTGCCGTTGTATATTGGAATCTGCTCTTGGGGAGATAGGGAATATAAATAAAGTTTTTGTTATTTATTGGCAATAAATAACAGGTGCTGTAGGCTATATTACAGAGGAATGAAGTAGCAAAACCACTTCAAAATATTCATTGCCTAAGAAAAAAACCTATGAACACACACACACACCTTCTTGTGACCACTACAGGCTTTCCACCAGGCCTGACAGAGGGTTATGGCTTCCCACCAGCCTTTTCACAGCCACCTCTACCTTGCATTACATTTGACAGCAAATCCTCTTTTTTGTGATGCATACCTTCAACATTAAGGTATACACTACATTTGATGGCACATTATGGTATTTTGACCTCTTAAATGCTAGATTTGTCCATGAGGCGAGTAGCTAACTGCCAGAAGTTGTTGAGGGGAACAGCATTGGCTCTCCATGGGACCTTGCTCCTTCATGCCACACTATACACTTAACTCCCATTTTTGTTTTACCTTTATTTTTCCAAGAATGTCCCTTATGTACCCAGCTGACATCTTCCTGACTTCTTGGCCACTCTTGGATTTCAAAGAGGTCATGAAGCTCTGAAACGTTGTAAAATTTCCCCTCATCCCCATATGGGTGAGTGGGATATAGTTCCAAAAATATCAATGTTTATTTATAATTTATTTTTGAATTTGAGGGATAGCTTGGGGACCTTGGATCCTAAAATTGAGCTTGGCAGCTGGGCTCCTTTCATCCCAATCTTCCATGTTTGTGTAATGCTATTAGAGACTTGAAAAGTTAACTTTAGCGGACTGCTAGATATTCCAATAGGAAAGCTTGTCAAAAGTGGCAACATTGCATTAAAAAAATTAGAATTCTAAAAAGGAATTATTGTAAATCTTAAAATATGACAAACTAAACACTGTAATCTAATGGACTTTTAATGATGCTGATAATTTTTGAAGCTACTAATGAAAACTTAATTCATAAAGATCTACCCTCAGTACCGCAAGAACTGACATTCTAAAAGCCTGATAGAATCTTATAGAATCACAGAGTTGGAAGAGACGTCATGGGTCATCCAATCCAACCCCCTGCCAAGAAGCAGGAAAATCCCATTCAAAGCACCCCCGACAGATGGCCATACAGCCTCTGTTTAAATGCCTCAAAGAAGGAGCCTCTACCACACTCTGGGACAGAGAGTTTCACTGCTGAACAGCTCTCAGAGTCAGGAAGTTCTTCCTAATGTTCAGATGGAATCTCCTTTCTTGTAGTTTGAAGCCATTGCTCAGTGTCCTAGTCTCCAGGGCAGCAGAAAACAAGCTGGCTCCCTTCTCCCTATGACTTCCCTGCACATATTTATACATGGCCATCATGTCTTCTCTCAGACTTCTCTTCTTCAGGCTAAACATGCCCAGCTCTTTTAGCTGCTCTCATAAGGCTTGACCCTTGATCATTTTAGTCGCCCTTTTCTGGACACATTGCAGCTTGTCAACATCTCCTTTCAATTGTGCCCAGAACTGGACACAGTATTCCAGGTGTGGTCTAACCAAGGCAGAATAGAGGGGTAGCATAATTTCCCTGAATCTAGACACTATACTCCTATTTATGCTGGCCAAAATTCCCATTGCAGGCCTTTCATTTCACATGTGAAGGTACAGAGTTTATATGTTGATCTTTTGGGGAAAACAGACACTGTAGAATGAATGAAGTTTGACACCACTTTAATGGTCATGTCTCAATGCTGCTGAATTATGGGACTTGTAGTTTAGCAGGGACTTTAGCCTTTTCTGCAAAAGAATGCTCATGGTTCAAGAAACTGCAACTCCCATGCATCCATAGCATTGAGTCAGGAGTTAGTATATAGCAGGGCTGTCCAACTTCTACCGGTCCAAGGGCCGGAATGCCGGTCTCTGATCACCTGGGGGGCTGCAGCGGGGAGGGCGCTCGTGGGGGGCAGGGCCGATCGTGGGGGGTGATTTCGCCCGCTTCTGCCGCCCGTGTGACGCTGTAGGAGGGAGGGCGAAGCCATGGCGGGCTCACCTTGCCTCCTCCCTCTTTCCTACAGCGTCACGCCGGGTGACAGAAGCAAGCAAAATCGCCTCCTGACGCTGTAGGAGGGAGGGCGAAGCCATGGCGGGCTCCCCTTGGCTCCTCCCTCTCTCCTACAGCGTCACGCCGGGTGACAGAAGCGGTGATTTCGTCCGCTTCTGCCGCCCGGTGTGACGCTGTAGGAGGGAAGGCGAAGCCATGGGGAGCAGAGCAAAGGGGGCGGCAGCTGTGGATGCTGCTTGCGCCGCTACGCACATGCACACTTCTTTTGGATTTTTTGGGGGGATTTTTTAAAAATCGGATTTTTTTTATTGCAGGAGGGTAGGAGGGCCGGATCCAAGGGGCTGGCGGCCCGTGTGCGGCCCGTGGGCCGCCTGCTGGGCAGGCCCGGTATATAGTATCAAACTGCATTCATTCTGCAATGTAGCTGTACCCTTCAAACCTAGAAAGCATGTGCATAC
Organism: Anolis apletophallus; assembly: GCA_030556195.1. NCBI lineage: Eukaryota > Metazoa > Chordata > Lepidosauria > Squamata > Anolidae > Anolis > Anolis apletophallus. The sequence goes on from JARBWK010000002.1 coordinate 75,937,687, forward strand.
TCAAAATACTAGATTTCCATGGGGCAAAACCATGGCAATTAAAGTGGAATCACTCATGGCAACTGCTTTTGCAGAAGTTTGCACTAATGGGATCTCTATCAAGTGCTTATGACAGTTAACCACTGGGGGAGTCTGTGACTGTATTACATTTTTGGAAAAGAAGCAGTAGCATATTTAAGCCATAGCAATAAGGTTCAATTCAGAAAACATGTTTTTGTTATAAAAGTGTTTTGTAACTGTTTGTTACCCCTGTCTTCTGCTTGTTTGGAAAATTCCATTTTTATTTGTCATAGTTTTTTCATACTCTGTTAAAATGAATTGCTAGAAAGGAAGTTCTGCTGCCACATATGGCCCACAGCCCACATTTTTCCTAGTCCTGATTTAGATTATTCATTTTTCAAGAGCTTTTAATATCCTTGGCCTTAAAGTGAACCATCAAGCAATCCCACTCCGAGTGCAGCTTGATATGATTTTTAGTGAGAATTTAGATTTGCCCTTGTTTAATACTTTGGAATCCTGGGAGCTATAGTTTTACAAGATCTTTACCCTTCTCTACCAAATAGCGCTGGTGCCTCACCAAGCTACAGTTCCCATTATTCCAGAGCATTGAGTCATGACAGTTAAAGTGGTGTCAAACTGCATTAATTCTATACTGTAATGCACTCAAGGTATCCTAAACTTTCAAGGCTATAGATGTTTGCCAGACATTCTAAACAAGATTTAGGACTGGTGAGTAATCAATGTTCAGATTCTGTTCTGGATGTTGATCATGGGTTTGGAAATATTTCATCATGTTGTGATTGTCTGTGGAATTTTATATCAAGTGAAAAGCAACAGACATGGGAAAGAGGAGGGCAAAGAGAGACTAAAAAAGTGATAGAAACAAAAGCACCTCCATAGATTTAACACTATTTCTGGAAATAGTTCAGTAGTTTTGTGATTGTTTTAGATAAAGCAAGCTTCCATTTTAATTCCTTTCTAGGCATGGGGCGGGAGGTTGAGTTACACATTTTTATTGGAATTTTCCATTTCACATCTCTTGGGACTTATTGTGAAAGAAAGCATATTTTCCTTCACAGATATGCAGATTTGTGAGGCTTGGGTACATTTGGGATAGACAAAAATCATGTATACAATAAAAATGGCTCAAAATGGGGACACTCAAATAATGAACACACAGACTTATGTTGATGAGGACAATATTTACCAAAAAGTATACATGGGGTGTGTGCAAAATCAACACATTATGAAAAATCAGTACAAATGCAGGGAATAAGAGCAGACCCACAACTTGATGATAGCAAATGATAAGAATGCGTAGTATTTCTGAATTACATATACATATGTGAAAGCTAGCAGATGAATAAGATTTAAGCGGGGAGGATCACAAATCTGAAATGTGGTGCTGGAATTGTGTTTTAAGCACCAAGTATCACCCAAAATGCAAGTAAACAGGTACTAGAGTAATCAAATCTGATTTCTCATTAGAAACAAAATGTCTAAACAGAGATGTTCTTATTTTAGATATACTGTAGCATGAAAGATTGACATAGTATTCCTATTTTCTATTTTATTTTGAAATCCTAAAAAATCAGGAAATAGCAGTCTTATGTATTTTAACATAACAGTTAATATCAACCTAATTGGGTGGCTATGAGTTTTCCGGGCTGTTTTCTCTCCTGATGTTTTGCTATCCATGGCAGGCATCCTCAGAGGTTGTGAGGTTCCAGGCCTTACAACTTCTGCGGCTACTTGCCATAAATGTGGCCGAAATGTCAGGAGAACTGCTTCTGGAACATGGTCATACAGGCCAGAAAACTCATAGCAACCCAGTGAATCCAGCCATGAATGCCTTCTACAACACATCCACCTAATTAAAAGCAAACACATACTTATGACCCAAAGTCCAGAACTGCACTGGGAGAAAGCATTAACCTGAACTTCAGAATGCTAGTGAGTGGCAAATCAGATGTCCTGAGATGCAGACTGTGCCAGTGAACTTAACACTAAAATGTACGGACTGTTTGAATACAGCATATTATTATACCTAAGAGATAACTTCAATGTTGCAATGGCTCTTGTTCTTTTGTCTTATTGCACTTATGAGAAGCCACATCCTCTTTTATTTTATTTATTTATTTATTTATTTATTCGATTTTGTATTCCGCTCCTCCCCACAGGCTCGGGGCGGATAACAACAATATATATGGGCATCATGTCGCGGACATGCAGCCCTACAATAAAAGCATAAAAACACATTAAAACACAATATAATGCATCACGAGGTGCAGGGTGACATACAGAATGTTTCTTGGGGCACATTCCTTCTGTGCCTAGTTGAAGGCTAGTCCGAAGAGGGCGGTCTTGCAGGCCCTTCTAAATGGAGCAAGCTCCGAGATGGCTCGAGCATTGTCCGGCAGAGAGTTCCACAGCGCCGGAGCTGCCGCAGAAAAGGCTCTCTGTCTAGTCACAGACAGGTGACAGGAGCGGATTGATGGTATCGTCAGCAGATTCTGTTCATCTGAGCGCAGTGATCTCGGGGGTGAGTACGGGGTAAGGCGGTCCCTCAAGTACGCAGGCCCTAGGCCGTGTAGAGCCTTAAAGGTCAATACCAACACCTTGAAGGCAATTCGGTACTCAATGGGAAGCCAGTGCAGCTGCCGAAGAATGGGCGTGATGTGCTCCCTCACTGACGAGCCCGTCAGCAAGCGAGCGGCGGCGTTCTGCACTAGCCTGAGTTTCCAAATTATCGACAAGGGAAGGCCAACGTAGAGGGCGTTACAGTAGTCCAGTCTTGAGATGACCGTCGCTTGGATTACCGTCGCCAGGTCGCTCCTGGACAGGTAGGGTGCCAGTCGCCTAGCCTGTTGTAGGTGGAAAAAAGACACCCTGCTGACCGCAGAGACCTGAGACTCCATGGTCAGCAGGGAGTCCAGCTGAACACCCAAGCTCTTAACCGACGATGACGGGCTAAACCGCTCGCCATCCAGGGTAGGCAACCGGCACCCACCCAGCCCAGGGCGACCAGGCCACAGAATCTCCGTCTTCGACGGATTCACCTTCAGCCGGCTGGCACGCAGCCAACCAGTCACGTGTGTGTATGCACAAATGCTCCTGCTATTCCTGCCCCAAACTCTGCCTTGCCTAACAACCTCCAAGGTGTGATGCTTCTTATAACTCCTACATATATGTTCTGAGTTATCTATTGTGAAACCTGTTCTAATTTGTATTTGTTTTAAAGTACTGTGGAAACCTAAATAGCATTCTGAGAAGAATATGGCAATAATTAACACACGCATGAGAGAGAGAGAGAGAGAGAGAGAGAGAGATTTGACTTGATATTTTGCTAATTTTTACCTTTCCTTTCACTTTCCCTTTTTTAAAAAGGAAAAAGTGTATACCTACCAGCTGTCCCAATTTGTCAGTGACTGTCCCTATTAATTCCCCTCCACTCCACTTTTCCAGTTGCTATAAAATACCCCAGTTCCTGTCTTTCCTCACCTTCCCTCTGTGTACCTATCTTATTTTGATCACTGCAAAGAGGAAACCTCCAGCACAATCTTCTGAGTTTGCTCACTCAAAAAAGACTGGGAACACGGCATAACAATGCCCCCCAAAGGTCCATCCCAGAGAGCTGGCCCAGAAGGAAACCTTGGTATCGAAAACCGCTGAGAGGACCAGCAGAACCAATAGGGATACCCCCTCCTTATCCAATTCCCCGCATAGGTCATCCACAAAGTTGTCTCTGTCCCTTACATAAATAAAAAATTACATGGGTTGCTGTGAGTTTTCTGGGCTGTATGATTATGCTCCAGAAGCATTCTCTCCTGAGAGGTTTATATATCTGTGGAATGTCTAGGATGGGAGAAAGAACTCTTGTCTGCATGAGGCAGGTGAGAATGTCAAGCAGGCGAGATCTTTCTCCCACCTTGGACGTTCTACACATATATAAACCTCCTTTGCCTAGTTTCCAATAGATCCCTCAACCTCTGAGGATGCCTTCTATAGATGTGGGTGAAACATCAGGAGAGAATGCTTCCGGGACATGGCCATACAGCCCGGAAAACTCACAGCAACCCAGTGATTCTGGCCTTCAATAACACAAAAATTGAAATGTATGAATATGGCAACACTTGAGCTTAAGTGGACAGCAATGACACATTTTATGTCAGTCCGTTATATGTCATTTTACTCAGGAATTCTAAATCTAAAAAGGAACGGTGCCATTTATTGTGAAAAGAGATGCTGCAAAAGCAGTCAAAGGATATAATTTATTTATTTATTTATTTATTTATTTATTTATTGGGGCTTCTACGCCGCCGACTCCCGGGGGCTCGCGGCGGCTCACAAGCCAATGGCACAACACCAAAGGGTTAAAACATCAAACAGTTAAAAACACAGTTAAAACAGTAAAATACAAATTAAAACAATAGAGCAGCAGCAGATATAGCAGACCAGAGAGTATAAGCCCGTGCCTACCCACCGAAGGCCTGCCTAAACAAGTGAGTTTTGCAGGCCCGTCTAAACGGGAGTAGGTCTTTCAGGGCTCTGGCTTCGGCCGGGAGGGCGTTCCATAGCGTGGGGGCTATAACAGAGAACGCCCTCCGGCGGGTAGATGTCAAGTGCGCCAACTTTACTGATGGTACTACCAAGAGGTTGGCCTCTTCGGACCGTAGTGATCTCGATGGGCAATATGGAGTGAGACGGTCCCTCAGATACGCTGGCCCCAGGCCGTGTATGGCCTTAAAGGTAAGAACCAGCACTTTGAAGGCGACCCGGTGCTCAATGGGCAGCCAGTGCAGATCCTGCAAGATTGGTGTTATGCGGCAACCTGCTGGAGCCCCAGACAGGAGCCGCGCGGCAGTGTTCTGCACCAGCTTGAGCTTCCGGATCGACGACATAGGCAGGCCAACGTAAAGCGCGTTACAGTAGTCTAGCCTCGAGATGACCGTGGCTTGGATCACCGTGGCTAGGTCGCCCGGGAGAGGTAGGGGCCAGCCTCCTAGCCTGGCGGAGATGGAAGAAAGCAGCCTTGCTGGCCACAGAGACCTGGGCCTCCATGGTCAGCTGGGAGTCCAATTGGACTCCCAGGCTCTTCACAGACGGCGCTGGATGCAGCGCCGCACCGTCCAGGGTCGGAAGCTGGGCACCCACTTCGCCCGGGCGGCCCAGCCACAAGATCTCCGTCTTCGCCAGATTCACCCTCAACCTACTGGCTCGCAGCCATCCAGTAACGGCTTCAAGGCAGTGTTGGAAATTATCGGGGACGGACTCCGGCCTGCCCTCCATCCTCAGAATGAGCTGAGTGTCATCAGCGTACTGATGGCAGGTCAGCCCATAACTCCGCACCAGCTGTGCAAGCAGCTGCATGTAGATGTTAAATAACAGAGGGGAGAGAATGGCCCCCTGAGGGACTCCACACACTAATGGGGAGCCCTCGGAGACCACCCCGCCCCCTCACACGCTGAGACCGCTGGCGGAGGAAGGAGGTCAGCCATTTAAGGACAGTCCCCTCACTCCAGCCATGGCCAGGCGGTGGATCAAGAGATTGTGGTCGACCGTGTCAAACGCTGCCGTGAGGTCCAATAACACGAGCAGCGCAGACCCGCCTTGGTCGAGCTGGCAGCGGAGTTGGTCTGTGATGGAGACCAGGACCGTCTCCGTCCCGTGCCCCGAACGGAAGCCGGACTGGAAGGGGTCTAACCATGTTGTATCATCTAAGAAGGACTGCAGTTGCTCCATTACTGCCCTCTCAACCACCTTGCCCAGGTACGAAAGATTCGACACTGGGCGGTAGTTGGAGGGAACCGCAGGGTCCAATGACGGTTTCTTCAGCAATGGAGCTACCACCGCCTCTTTTAAGCACTCTGGAAAGACTCCTTGCTCAAGGGAGCTGTTTATGATATTCAACAGAGGCCCACGTAGCCCCTCCAGGCAAGATCTAACAAGCCAGGAGGGGCACGGGTCGAGGGAGCAGGTGGTAGGGCGAGCTGCAGTCACTATCTTATCAACAGCATCTGCGTCCAGTGGTCGAAACCGGTCGAGGATGGGCCCGGCGGAGGGCCACGGAGTCTCTAGCTCTCTCACTGTATCAACTGTGGCCGGAAGGTCCCGGCGGAGGCTCAATATCTTGTCTGTAAAGAAGCTCTGAAAAGCACCGGCGGTGAGGGCCTGATCGCTGTTTTTGGGACGGTAGGGACAGTCGTCAGAGATCGAATTACCTTAAACAGTTGAGCCGGGCGTGAGCTAGCAGACGCTATCAAGGCAGAGAAGTATTTGTTTTTGGCTGCCTTGACAGCATGCTCATAAGTCTCTTTAATTAGCTTATAAGCTGATATTGAGGCTCCGTCACGGAGTTTCCGCCACTCGCGCTCTAGCCGTCTCCTCTCCCGCTTCATGACCCTAAGGTCCCTTGTATACCAAGGGGACCGATGATTGCGGGGTCGGAGAGGGCGCCTAGGGGCAATCTCGTCGAGAGCTCTAGTTAGTGAGATGTTCCAGGCCTGCACCAGCTCATCGACTAATGCAGAATAATACTGTCAATAAGACTCTGGGAAAAGCCCATCACTACATCTTTCATCCATATTTATGTTCTAATTTCAGAGGCAAAAGAAAAAGAAATTGAAAAATTCTATGATGAAGTCCAAGAACAAAATTGATCACATACTACAGTTGGACAGTTGTGTTTTTAGACATGGATTATGTGTTTTCCTAGAAACTAAGGAGTAAACAGTAATTTTAAAAAACCATTAAACCTATAAGAAGTATGTTCACTACTAAAACTAACATGATGTTTGCTCCTGCACTGTCAGAATAAGGGTGGGTAGGGTATGGATATATTTATTACTGGTTTAGACAACCTCAAAGTGGAGTCACAGCACTGTAACTATTATGTGTGAAAGGCCCCCTAGCCATAGCTTTGGACTACTTGTACTTGTTATTATTGTAGGTTTTAAAGAGTTCTGCAACTGCCTCTGGAAAGGGATGATGGAGAGGGAAGGCGACTGGCTATTTGTCACAGTCAGTAATCTGTATGGCTATTACCACCAGACAAATTGGTTTAACAAAAAACATGGCAAGACAGAGGGAACAAACTGCAGAGAGTTTTTTCTGTGTTAATTAAAATAAGCTTTACAAAATTTGAGTTGCTAGATCAAAGCAGAATTCCTCTAGATAGTGGAAGGGCATGAAACTCTTCCATGGGGACAGATGTAAGCAAATGCAAAACAACTACAAATTAAACATAGCAACATTGACATCTATTTAAAGACATTTTACACAGCTTTTCGCTTCAAAAGGCTTCCATAGTGACTTGTAAATATCAGCAACGAGGTAGCTCTTCTTTACAGTATTATACTCTGTTTTCAGATATAAAAGTACCCAATATATCATTTATCTTGGTTTAGAAGAAAACCTATGAAAAATTAAACAGGCTGCACAATGGTTATACTGCAGCTGGCCTAGGTCATAAGGCAAGTATGTATGACTAAAGATCAAAGAATCTCTTCAACATGCCTATTATGTGGCAGTGAATTGACAAAGATGTCATACTATGTCTTCACTATTACATTCTCAACATGTCACCCAACAGCATTGTTGTGAGCGGTGAGGACCTTGTTAGGATCAAGCTCAGAGGAAATAGCAGTGGAGGCCTTGGCTGTGTGCTGTGAGAAATTTGCCAGGCATTTCTAAGAGAAAGTAGTTCACATTCACTCAAATCTGGAGTGAATGTGAACGATGTGCTGTTAAGATGGTCAGGGCCATCATAACAGCAATGTAGGTCCCTAGGCAAAGCACTGCCTTCACAACCACTCATGGGAATAAAACAGGGAGGAGGGGGAGAGGGGCACCCCCCAGTTAAAGGAGAGAGAGGTGCTTACCTCTTTCACTACCTCTGTAGTAAGTAGGCCTAAGAGTATGAGGCAGTTTCCAGTGCAGGTTAGATGGATCTACAGAAGTGGTTCCCAACCTTTTTTGACCAGGGACTACTTTGACCAGGGACCACTCTCCAACATTAGTATCAAAAGGGTTACAAATTAGTTTTTGGTCAACTTTAGATTTGGTTTGGTTATTTGGGGTGCTGATTCATAAAATTGCATTGGATAGACCACATCAGCTCTAGTTTTTGATACAGAACATAGGCCATCCAGTAGTTGCCATCTGCTCACCCACAGAAAATCATATTTAATAAGACTCAGCAATAAAAGGGTTTCACAAGACCAATTGCTCTCATTGCAATGATGTAGTAACGGTGAAGCTGTGGAACATATTTTAGTTCTTGTGGACCACTGGTGATCCACGGACCACAGGTTGGGAATCACTGATCTACAGCAAAGTGGGAAAGGCCAAGTGTCTGTTTGACTAATTTGGCCATTTTCTCGCAAGCAGACAAAGCAAAGGTAAGTTCTATATAGAAGTCCTAGGAAAGCTCCAACTTTTCTGCCTGCGAAGAACAACTTGATTTGATTCAACTGTATTCCTTCCTGTGAAGAGTCTTGACTGTTCATTCCTTTTATACTTCAAATCATACAGTTCTTTTTTCTCTATTGTACATTCATATGATTCATAACACTATGGAATCAATGCATCCATTAAACGCAGACTGGTGTTATTCCTATATCTGATAACAAACAACTGTTTGGATGTGTACAGATATAGCAAATTGAAAGAAGCAGAGTGGGGTTGTTGTTTCTCTGCCGCAAGGTAAATTCTGCTTTTCGTTGACCTCATTTTACCTCTTATAGATTTGGATTTGATTCTAGAACCCATGACGGTTTTTACTCTTTCCTCATTCTTTAGGCAGACTTGATTTCAGGTGTCTGGCATGTTTATTTGGTTATATATAGCAAATGGATCTTTAAGAAACAAAAATAAAAAGGCATCCCACTAGGAAACATTAATTTTGGCTAGTTTTGAGACTGCTGAAAGAGAAAGGGGAGGGGGGAGCAGATCAGATAACTGTGTACAGTTCCCAAGGCTGTTTTTGCAACCCTTGCCTCTAGCATATTCATTTTTAGAAGAGGGGAAATAAGTTGCTTTATTTGAATCCTCAAATGTGCTGAATCACCTTTAAACATGGGAAAATGAAGTTGTTGTTTTTGTTCTCATTTTTTAAAGAGAGGTTGTATAACTTGATAAAAAATGAATGTGTGTGGACACCATACTCACCACACAAATTATGAGCATATTTATACAACCTTGCAATGTCTTAGAAAGTGGCAATAGTAGGTGGCCTTGTACAATAGTGGTTCTTTGTTTGGAAATTATTAAATCCTTTTCAGATGATAACCAGCTCAACTAGCCATAAATTTGCTCTTGCAACATACTGCTAGACGGTGGCCTTTTCTACAGTGGTCATCATGAAACAGTGGTGGTTGATGTGTCCATCTCAGTGAGACAGTGAATTTGCCATGAATTTTCTTTTGGAAACAAAGATTTACCCAGGGTGCGGAACCTTTTTTTAATGCTACAGTTTACCACCTAGAATAGTTCATTTGAAGTTCAGACTAAAAACCAGAATGGACTTACCATCGCTCATTGACATGGGTGCCATTGCTGTTTTTAAAAAGGGAGGAAGTAGTCTGGTTCTTGCTCATGGTCTGCAATAGTGTCTGATAATGACAAAACCTCACATCTCATGGCTGATCGCAAAGAAGCAATTTTAGCCACCTTTTAATGTTAGTCAAATGCTCACCTTTTAATGTTGTTGATCATAAATTAGTTAATATGTTTTCTTTTTATTAGGCAGGTGACTGAAAACGTCATGGTAATAACATTCAAATGAATTAATTCCTGACTTTGTGATTGCCATTTATAGATGAATGAAGTAATTATATTTTTTTCTGGATATGTCAGGGCCTTACAGGATAATAACCTAACTAAGTGGCACATCTAAGTATTAGTCACAACCAAGTAGAACACCTAAACTAGGCATGGGACTTGTGTGGCCCTCCAGATGTTGTTGGACTGTAGCTGTGCCACTGTCTACATGGCAGGAGATTGGACTGGATGGCCCTTGTGGTCTCGCCCAACTCCATGATTCTATGATCCTAAGTCCTAGCTGCCCTAACTGCCATAGCCTATGATGTGGAATGTTGTGAGTTGCAATCCAGCAACATTGGAGACTTCAATGAAGCAGTGGCTGGAACACTAAAAGAAACTGGGGTGCTGGTTCCCCACCCCCACTCCACTATAGAGGATAACCCCAATTATAGCTGGGTTGCTGCCCAACTCTTCTCACGAGCAACTGTGACTACAGCATCTCTCTTTTCATGAGCAGCTCTAGTTTTCAAGCCTACCTCTCAAGAGTAGTCCTTATTTGCGGGTGGTTGTGCCTTCCAAGTCTTTGTACTTCCAGACTTCATATGCCACAGTGCTCAAGCGCATATGCAGTTACCTACCCAGGAATAGCAACAGCTCCCAACCATTCCTAACCCAGTAGTAGTTTTTCAGTTGCCTGTTAGAAACTATTCCACAAAGCAGCCATTCATGTAGAGGAGGAAAGAAACACCCTTCTAGCAATGGGAGCAGGGGCTCAGATTCAGAAGGGGTGCCTGTTAGACTCCCCCATGGGTTCAGTTGGAACAACCCTGTCTTCAATTGGCTATTTCCAGCATAACATTAAATTATTGGTATTCCTCCCTCATAATCTGATCTTGGAAGCTAAACAGGAGAAACTCTTATTTGCACTTGAATGAGGGGCTGCCAATGAATACCAGGTGCTGTAGATTATATATCGGAGCAAATAAATGAGTATTCCTTGCCTAAACAAACTCTATAGCATTCATGGAATCTCCATGAGTCGACAGGTGACTAGAAGGTATATACACACATACTATTTGGAGGCCTGCATGATCCCCACCTCGATATAAATATGTGGCTGAGTTTTAGTGAGTCCAAGTGAGGATTTTAATCAACACAAACCCCTGCTTAGAGTTTTCCACACCACAGTGAGGAGATCCTTTATACAGAGAGCTCTTTGCTTAGTACAGGGGTGCTCATTAGGTAGATCGCGATCTACTGGTAGATCGTGTAGGGTGTCCTGGTAGATTGCAGGCAGGGTGGGAGGAAGGGTCAGTCCTGCCCTGCAGGCTCCCGACGCTGCCCAAGTGCTGCCGGCCCTGGATTATCTGAGGTCCTTTCCACACAGTTGAATAAAATCCCATGTTATCTGTTTTGAATCAGATTATATGGCAGTGTGGACTCAGAAAACCCAGTTCAAAGCAGATATTGTGTTATATGTTTCACATTTTTGTAGTGGGTAGGTAGATCATTTTGACTTGGTTGTTTTATAAGTAGCTCGCATGCTGAAAAAGTGTGAGCACCCCTGGCTTAGTACATTGTGTTCTATAGATATGCAAACAGCGCTGGAACACCTGCTGGCCATTAGAAGATGCAAAAAGCCGGCTTTCAATGAAGCAAGTCTGGCCATGCTGGGCAGAAAAGGATGGGCCATTGCCAAAGTTTGTGTGTTTTCTGGTGTAGTCATGCTGTATAAAAGCATGAGTGCTATCCAGAGGACCTGCTGCCAGGTCTTGCAAATAAATATGTCCCACGGGCTGTTGAACATCAGAAAGAGAAAAATTAAATTCCTCTTCGAATCTTCCTAGTTTTATAAAAGGAGGCCAGTATTTTGCATTCTTTACAAATGTTATACCATGAAGCACCATCCCAGATAAAGGGGAAAGGGGCAAAAAGAAAAGTGGAAAGTTCACATCTTCATGCTTGTTCATAAAATAATCTGTACAAAGTAAAGTTTAATTTTTGTAGAAATTAGCTCTTCAAATTGCTGTTTTTGATCCTCCTGACTTTACATATACTGTTACATTTTCTTTGAAATGACTTTTGACAGGTCTTCTCAATGCATTGTGTTGCTCCAGGTTCTTTTTCTAATTCCTGTACCTATGGGTACTCTTAGAGGTTTGTTACTTAACATGACATCTTCTTTAATGTGTTTGGCAGCCATTGGAGCCTGCTGGGTTTTTAACCCAGTGCCTAATGTAGAACTTAATAATTTCCTTTTTCTCTCCGCAGCAGATGTAATTGCCATATAAGATGGCCTCTCATGTATGGGGCCTTCTGTCTATTTAACAATGAATGCAGGCCAAGTCTTTGTAAAACACTGCTACCATTACTTGACTGCAAGTGATAACTGAATATGTGTTGCAACACAGAGAGCCTTAAAGAGACAAGCCCAGTAGAGTTTAAAGTAAAGTTTATTCAAAACGGTACAACAAACTCAAAAAAGAGCCAAAATGACCCAAAGACACTTCAACTTCAGTGTGAACATAAAAGTAACTCAAAATAGTGACCAAACCGGCCAAAATAGTCTCAAACACAAAAACATGGATTATCTCTCCTAAAAAACCCGCAATAAGCTCAAAACGTAGCACAACACAGGAAAAAAGACACATGATGTCATCAATTGGGGGGCGAAAGCAGGAAGCGAATAAACATCATCAAAGTCCAGAAGTCGAAATGGCAGGCAGCAAACACATAGTCAAACCAATCTGGCGTCAGCGAGGAGGAAGCAGCAGCAACAAAACACCAATCCGGGTCAAGTGAGGGAGAAGCAGTGGCAATGAAACACCAATCCGGGTCAAGCGAGGGAGAAGACAGCAGTGTCGATAATCCTGACCAGGGTCAGCACAAAGCAGACAACAGCAAACTAGCACATAGGGAGCAATACACTGTGTAGCCAAAAGGAAGCAAGATGCGGAACTCAGCCGATACTATACTCAAGTCCATGAAGACAGAGCAGGAGCCAAACTCATGTCCAAGAGTCAGTCCAAGGAATGCAAGGAACACAGCACACCAAGGCAAGACACGGGCACCCAGCAACACCTTGCCAACTGCAAGGAATCCCCCATTCCAAGTCTCTCTTTATTCACAAATCCTCATCAGAACACGAATGAGCCGACGACCCATCATTAGGCCTCTCAGCTGCTATTGCAGCTTCACGTGCAGTCCTTTGCCTCCCCTGCCAAGCTCTCTTTCTCCTGTCATGACTTAGCTCTTCCAAAGACGAAGTTTGGTCATCCATACTCCAGTTCGCATCCCCAGCAAACCCCACAAACGTATCGCTACTAGTTGGTTCTGCACAAATATCACACACTTCCTGTACTTTGGTCCAGTCCATATCGCTAGACACATCTTCCGAATCCCCAATCCCACTTCCCATAGTTGGGTCATCATGGTCAGATACATCATCCCCAGAGAAACCCTCAAAGGAATCCTCATCAGTAGGTTCACTAAATATTTGCTGGATTCTTTTCCTCTCCCGTTCCTCATCTGACTCCTGCTCTCGAGTAACCCATTTTGCCCTCCTAGCTTCAACCTCCATGCTTTCAGCATCGCTCAAGGACTCATCTACAACAATATGTGTAAAGGGTGATCTGTACCATCAAGGTTATTTTCATGAAGAGTAACTGTTGTATTCAAGTGTGTCTCGTGATTCACACGGTGCTCAGTATCCTCAAGACCGTCTTGCTTTAGTCATTCTTGTGCCTGTACACTACAGCTGTTTGTCCCTTGAGGGCTTGCTGAAAACAGGTCAACTTTACTACCGTTTCTAAGCTCTTTCCACAGAGCATGCAAGACCCACTTGTTCAGGCAGGCTTTTGACTGATGTTTGAAATTTTAACCATTGTTTTATCGTTTGCTGTTTGTATTCTTCCTTGTAAACCGCCCCGAGCCCCTGGGAGTGGTGGTATAAAATCGAAGAAATAAATAAATTAATTTCCATTTCCATTTCCATTTTTTCTTGGCATCTAGAGGCTGTGCTCGACTCTGGCCACAGGGGGAGGGGGTGTATATGCTGTCACTCTATCTTCCATGTCAAGGAGCTTTTGTCATTCTTAGACGTCCTCCTGATCGAAATCGCCAGCATGTCCTTATGGGCATCTTTTATTACTTCCCTGCTTTAAAGCAGTACCTGAAGCAGTATCTGCTAGGTGGGCAGGGAGCTGAGGCTGATTCTGGGTGCTCACCCTGACATGGGCTAGAATGGCCAACCTTTCGATAAACAGGATTTTCTGCAGCCTGCTGTGCTAAGCTCAGCACCTTAAGCAGTGATTGATTAATATTTGCCGCTTCCCTGAAGCAAGCTCTTTTGGCCTTTGTGGCACTGGCATGTTCAGACCCTTACCTGAAATCCTTGAGATTTTTTTTAAAAAATGGGGGGGGGGGGTTGGAATACTTATATTCCAACTGCTTGCTCAATACACACCATGCTCAGACTCCATTTCTAGGGCACCTGCCATGCCATTGGTCAAGCAGTAGGAAAGCACAACATTGATTTGTTGTATGCAAAGGCATTTAGGATGATTAAATACCACTAACTGAAGGATCTGGAAATTATCTGACATTTTCTAAGTGAAAGCAAAGTTAATTTCTCTGGCCTAACCACCTGTAAAAGACTTAAGCCACTTAAGCCACTGTCAGCCCCGAAATTTCAGGGCGGTCCGCGAAAAGGCCTGGTGTGGTGGTCATTATATCCCACATTAATGGGGTAATAACAATACAAAAGGTTTGCTAGGGTAGACCCTCTTCCACCCAGTCTCAGCCCCCTGAACGCCCCCCCCGAATCAAAATCCTGGCTACGGCCCTGGCCACTATTGTGGTGTGGTGGTTAATGGTTGTAGTTATAATACGTTTGATGAGGGTTAATTAGAGTTGTTGAGGGACAGGTGGTGTGTTTGGAGAGTGTGTTGGAGAATTGCTGCTATGAGTAGTGAGGAAGAAGAAGCTGTGTAAAGTTTGTACATACTATGTATACTGCTGTAACAAAGGTGAAAGAAAAGCCTTACTGCTTATTTTGGAAAGAACAAAAGTCTGCATGTTTTGTTGTCTGAGTAGAATACTGTGTTTTTGGATACTTGGTTCCTTAACCATCACAGAGATTAAGATTCTCCGGGGGAGGCCCTGCTCTCCATCCCGCCACTGTGACAGGTGAGATTGGCGGAGACAAGAAAGAGGGCTTTCTCAGTGATTGCCCCTCGGCTACGGAACTCCCGTCCTGGTGAGATTAGATCAGCCCCCTCCCTCCTGCCCTTCAAAAGGATGGCAAAAAGCTTTTGGGACAGTGAAATAAGGTAACAATAGGAAACCTTACCATGCCAACTAGATTTGATGCAGGTGATCGAGACACTGTTTTATACTGTGGATTTTAATGTTGAGATAAATAATTGTAATGCTCATGTATGTGTATAATTTATGTCCCAGCATTGAATATTTGCCATTTTTGTGTTGTTCTCCCCTTTGTGGTGAGAAGGGTGGAATATAAATGTTTTTAATTAATTAATTAATTAATTAACCAGAACAAATAGTGTCACTTCCACAAGAACAGGAGTTTTATGATTGCATAGAATCCCCGACAGTCATAGGACTATATTGTCTATCTTCTTTTTCTTCAAACCTAGCTTTATAGAAGTTTGGGAGAGATTATGCTATTGTTATTCCCCATATGGAAGCCTACGTTAATAAAGAGTTGTTAAAGTCTCATCAAAGATCATTTAAAAAAAAAACAGCAAGAAAATGAATAACTCCCAACAGTGAAGGATACAGATGTCAAAGCCCCCACAGGCATACAACAGTTTCAACATATCTATTCACTGGATTCTAATCCTTATGTAGACCAAACGGCACCATCTGCAAGCAACACTAGGCCTGGGAAAATCTCAATGGCTGAAGCAGTACAGGTTGAGCATCCCTTGTTTGGAATTCTGGGATTCTATTACTACAAAATCCAAAATTGTCCATTTGGGTAGCTGAGATAGTGACATCCTTGATTTCTGATGGACTTTGTTTCATGCACAACATTATTAAAATATTAAATATAGAGCTGCTTTTAGGTGATGTGTATGAGGTATATATGAAACATAAATCAACTTTGTGTTTGGATTTAGGTCCACCTCCAAAATATCTCATTATGAACACGCAAGTATTCCCATGTCCCAAAAATCCAAAATATCAGGACACTTTTGGTCTGAAGCATTTTGGATAAGGGATACTCAACTTGATATTTAGGGAGGAATACCTTTAAAGATGGAGTGGCAAAGATTTATAATGATGTAACAATGGGTAAAATGTAGCCCTCTGGATATTGTTGGAGTACAATCCCCAGCAGCCTTAGCCAGTACAGTGATATCTTGACTTTAATTCGTTCCATGACTAAGCTCTTAACTCAACATGCTTTTATCTCAAAGTGAATTTTCCCATTGAAATGTTATTAATCCATTCTGCCCTCACTTTTGTTATGTTTTTTTAAATAAAAATGTACTATATAAATAACAAATAATGTAGAAATGCACATTCACATGGAACAATAGAAAAAGGAAGTTCAACTTTAAAATGGTAGATGCACAAAGTTGTGGTAAGGAAGCAACAAAATATGCGTTGGCCAGTGAAACAGCAAGGCAAAAACAGCACATTCACATGGAACAATAGAAAAGATCAACCTTAAAACGGTAGAAGCACAAAGTTGTGGTAGAAAGCACAAAGTGAAGAGGCAGAAGCATCTAGGCATGGTTTAGAACCCAAAAATAGGAAATCGGAAATCTAATGGGGGGGGGGGGGGGATTTTTTTATTAGTAATAGAAAGACTTACAAAAAAATTTCCAAAATTTTCTAAAATGTAACTTTATTACTAACGAAATTCGTTAGTAGTTCGTATGCCAGCGCATGCGCATTCCAGATGGTTTTGGCCTACAACTCCCAGAAATCCTAACAGCTGGTAAATTGGCTGGGATTTCTGGGAGTTGTAGGCCAAAACTTGAATAAATCACACTGAATTCTAGATGGGACTCTCCAAATAGAAAGGAGGGAGGGAAGGAGGGAGGGAGGTATTCTATTCTTGGAAGCAGCAAAAAAGGAGGAGGAGGAGCCCCCCCCCCGCTCCTCGCTGCCTCTCTCTCACCCCGATCCTGAGGGAGCGAGGGCCCAAGTTTGCTCAGGCTGAGAGGAAAAGGAAGAGGCCTGAGGCTGTGAGGAATGGTGTGAGTTAAAGTCCAAAACACCTGGAGGGCTGAAGTTGGCCCGTGCGATGGGGCAAGACAGAGCAACGGGGAAGAGAAGGGAGGGGGAGAAGCCACCAGGAAAGAGGAGGGGGCAGAGAAGCATGTGAGAGAGTGCAGGGAGAGAAAGGTGGAGAAGCGTGTGTGTATGTGTGTGTGTGAAGTTGGCCCGTGCGGTGGGGCAAGACAGAGCGACGGGGAAGAGAACGGGGGGAGAAGCCACCAGGAAAGAGGAGGGGGCAGAGAAGCATGTGAGAGAGTGCAGGGAGAGAAAGGAGGAGAAGCGTGTGTGTGTGTGTGTTTGGCCCATGCGGTGGGGCAAGACAGAGCAACGGGGAAGAGAAGGGAGGAGGAAGCCACCAGGAAAGAGGAGGGGGCAGAGAAGCATGTGAGAGAGTGCAGGGAGAGAAAGGAGGAGAAGCGTGTGTGTGTGTGTGTGAAGCTGGCCCCTGCGGTGGGGCAAGACAGAGCAATGGGGAAGAGAAGGGGGAAGCCACCAGGCAAGTGGAGGGGGCAGAGAAGCATGTGAGAGTGCAGGGAGAGAAAGGAGGAGAAGTGTGTGTGTGTGTGTGTGTGTGTGTGAGTCAGCCCCTGCGGTGGGGCAGACAGAGCAACGGGGGAAGAGAAGAGAGGGGGGAGAAGCCACCAGGAAAGAGGAGGGGCAGAGAAGCATGTGAGAGAGTGCAGGGAGAGAAAGGAGGAGAAGTGTGTGTGTGTGTGTGTGTGTGTGGCCCCCTGCGGTGGGGCGAGACAGAGCAACGGGAAGAGAAGAGAGGGGGGAGAAGCCACCAGGAAAGAGGAGGGGGCAGAGAAGCATGTGAGAGAGTGCAGGGAGAGAAAGGAGGAGAAGGTGTGTGTGAAGATGAAAGACAGAGCAACGGGGAAGAGAAGGAGGAGAAGCGTGGAGGACTACACTTTCCAGAATGCCTAGCAGCAGCGTCACTTCCAGTTCCCCATATAGAAATGCGGGAAAAAGAAGAAGATGAATGAAGGTGGGAAGGAAATGAGGGGAGAAGACAGGGAGAAGTGAGTAGTACAATAATTAAGAATTTATTACGATCATAACGCAAATTGTTGGCCTCAAGGACCGTAAAAGAAAGTCTACTTCCTGGTTAGCTGCCATGATGCATATAAACTAGAAAGTCCCATTACATACGAATCACTTACGATTTCTTTTAATTTTCATAACTTTTTTCTCATGCCTAGAAGCATCATTTTCTTCATACTATACTCATTCCAGCCTTCCTCCCTCTCTTGATCTCTCTTCCTCTCTCACTCTCTTCATTAAGCCAAACATACCAAAAATAAAAACCACACAAAATTAACTAACCTAAAGTTCCTCTAAGCAGACAAGAGGAAAGCAGACAGCAACCTCCCAAAGTGGACAAGAGCACGAGGCACAGAGGCTGCTCCCTTGAAGCCCTGTACTCTTGCGCTAGCGCTCCCTGCAAAGTAAACATGTTGCTCTTATGTCAAAACAAAACCAGGTTGAGTAAAGCTCTTAATTCAAATGCTCTTAAGTTGGGACACTCTTAAGTAGAGGTTCCACTGTATAACTAACTTTAAGAAATGCTGGGACGTGTAGCTCAACATCTGTGGCCCATTTACATGGATGGCACAACAGGGTTAAGGACACTACTACTGGAATCTGACCATAGAATGACATTGTAGTATTGAGATATTCCTAGAACAAGGGTGTCAAACCCAATTTCACAGACAGCACATCAGCCTTGTGGTTGCCTTAAAAGGCCCATTCGTAATTGTAATACACTATACGTGTAACTATGTTACACTGGCATTGAAAACCTTGTGGACCACATAAAAGGACGTTGCAAGCCAGATTCACCCCACGAGCCGTGCATTTTACATGTGTGTTCTAGAAATCTCTAGGTCCTACAGCATGACTAGAGGAAGTTGAGCACAGAGTCGCACTAGAGGACCTAGAGATTTCTAGAGAGAATATTTTAATCAAACCTGTGAATAATCAAATCTGCAAAAGCCAAAGCTGCAAACAGAATTGCCATTGATGCATTCTGTTCCCCACTTTCATCTCTCCTGCTTTTAATGCCCAGCTATTTCCGCTTCTTAAAGTACTATGACCCTGCAGCTCTGACCCATCTATTAGAGCCAAATGAATGTTAAACAATAGCAGCAACTCTTTTAGTAATATAATGGAAGCTGTCAAATGGTACTGAATCAGGATTAATTTTGCAACAATCATTTTATTTATATCCTTGATAGCTTTTTAATCCAAACATTTGAGCAGGGCTGTAACCTTGTTATGATATGCTGGCTCTATCCTGCCCTCCCGCTCCTCAGTATTTGTTTATGGCTGCCTCTCAATGCAGTGTTCCTCCTCCAACTGATTCTCAAGCCAATTTGTTTCTCATTTGAACAGTAGTCACTGGCAAGATAATGTCAAAAGCAATCGGGGTAGAAACAAGCTTTGCTACATGCTTTGCATAAAATATAGTCTCTGTTGAACATTTTGCGTGGGAAACCTTGATGCGGCAATACCGAGAGGAGGAGGTAGGAATACAAAAGCATTCCAGAGTGCAGACCCTGTGTGCCACCATTTGTCTCTGCTGTAATCAGATAGCTGCGACATGTGCAAGTGACTAAAGGGGGGGGGGGGGCGGGAAGCCACAGCCAAATGTCATGTTTGTCACTAGGGGATTGGACTCAGATCTGCCAATATTTGTGCGACATGAAACAAGAGTCTGCAGCAGGCTAGCCGAATTTGTAAGATGTCAAGTCTAAGGCCATCGCTCAGCCATGGAGGGCTTCTTCAGCATTCCTTCAACGTCTTCAGCAACCTGTTTGCTGCCTGCCCTGCATTTCAGAAATGAAAATACTAAATACAGTCATCCACATTTGCAGTTTTGACTTTTGTGGATTGGATTGTTCACTAATTTGATTACAAATATTCTCTCTAGAATTTCTCGGGCCTCCAGTGTGACTCCATGGTCAAGTTTCTCCAGTCATGCTGGAGGACCTTGAGATTTTTTAAAAAAACAAGAATACTCTCTAGGAATATCTATATGCAATTCTGTGTTCAACTAGGCTTGATTTTGTAAATCCCTTGATTCTAGATTGATGGGTCATGCAGCTCCCAGAATTTACCATCACTGGCTATGGTGACTAGGGTTGCGGGGAGCTGGACTTTAACAACATCTGAAAGGCTGTACAATTCCTACCCTGTGGCAAAATGTAGCAAGTCACATTGTCTCTTTGGAGAACCTCAGTTAGAAGTTGCTTATTGGGTACTTCTTATTTTGTTTGGTGCAAAATCACTCCTAAAATTGAAGACTACGAGAGTTTAATACTATTATTCTTCAGAGAAGAATCAGGGCTTGATTGGTCATACACACGGATTAGTCAATGCCATCATGTCAAACTTTTTTGTTGCTCTCAGCATGGCCAGCTCTACACAAAAACTCCTATTGTGTCTCAGATTCTTCTCTTGTTGTGGTTCTCCATTTACTTTCACTTCGTGTTTGCATCCTGCCCTTTGCATAGGGAAAAATAACTTCAACTGAACAGAATTAGGTGCCAATGGCAGCTGCCCAACCGTGCCTTACTTTTTGACATTGACCCCAAGTTCTCCAGCCCTTTTCTGGCATTTCTGTTCTTACCAGCTCCTACAGGATTCCTTGATGCTCTCATTTTTACAGTGCAGCTGGGGAATGTGCTGAAACTTGGATGGATGCATGTGCAGAAACATGTACGTGGCTAATATAAGATTAAAGCAGTGTTCCTGTATAAACGGATATTAATGAATAATATATTATACGCTTCCCTTTGAAACCAAGGACCTTACAAAATGCAAAGCATGAAAATAATCAAGGGCTGACTTGAGCAACAGAAAACAAAATGTTGCCTAGAATGACCCAGGAAGGAGTTTGATTCATTGGTGATTACAGCTTTCACCCTTCAAGCAAATAGCACCTAGAGGATATGCAACTCCCTCTCCAAAAAAACAACAACAAAACAAACAAACCAAAACCCAAAAACAAAAAAAACTCAAAACGCGCAATTTTCAACATTTATCTTTGCCTAGTTAGACTATGCTATTTTAGGTCTCATCTTGGAACAACAATTTGTTCAGATGCAAAACCAAATTGCATAATTCAGATTTGTTTTCCTTAAAGGTTATCTTGCACAAGTTATGGCCCTTCAAGCCAAATGTCAGCACATCAGTCAAGGGCTTGAAAATGCCTCTGAGGCTGGATCTACACTGCCATATAATCCAGATTATGAAATCAAATAATCCACATTGTCTGCTATGAACTGGATTATCTATGGTTTCATGGGAGTTATAGTTTAGTGAGACACCAGCACCATTTGGCAGATAAGGCTAAAGACCTAGTAAAACTACAAATCCAATGGATCCATGGTAGTTAAAGTGGTGTCAAACTGCATTTTATAGTGTGGATGCACCCCTGGAAATGACTTGAAGGCACACCGTTATTATGTTCCACTTTGTGCCTCTAGGGGGCCTCATCTGTCTCTGGGTGTCTCAGTGTAAAACAAATCAAACACTTAAACTAGTGATAGTTGTAGTTTATAAAAGGAATTATTAGTGTGTGGTAGGCATTATGAACAGAATATGCAGATGTAACAGGCAAGTTTTGCAGGCCTACCTAAAAATACTGACTTTAAAATTCAATAGTCATTCCTCTAAATTAAACCCCTTTCTTAGCTAGAGATAAACACGAGTATACATTGGTGACTGCTGGCTTGTGTGACCGTACTGAAATGGCACTCTCTGTCATGGTGTTGAAGAATTCAGGCAGCCGACAGCACTGAGGGAAAAATAAATGATTATTGAAATTGGTATTCCAAGTCTTTTGATTTTTTATGTTTTCTGGCCAATGTTACTGAAATGTGTTTTATTTTATAGTACCTGGTTTTCCTTCATTTTTATTCCACCTAGTCTGGGTATTTGGGTGGAAATATTTAATTCCTTTCACACAAACACTCTTATTATCATGTGGCATTTGTACACTCTACGATAAACTGACATTCTTATTATGCATGTCTGTAGGTGCCTTAAAGTTACTACCTTATGCAATATAAAAAATGATTGATTGATTTCATGGGGGTTTAAAATGTTTTTGCTTGTTCTTCCTCTGAAGTATGACCTACAGAATGTAGTAGTCATTGGTGGTCTTCCTTTCAAATCCTAACAAAGGCTGGCCCTGATTGGTTTCCAAGATCAGACAGGAATTGGTGCCTTTCTCATTGGGGTCAATAAATACCTCATTAGTCACACAACAACAATTTTTTAAGAACTGCTATTGCAGGAGGGCGAAGCTATCATGTAGAAGCTCTTTCCCTTTGTAAATGAACAGGGCAGCAGGTGGTCCTGACTGCTAAGGCAGTCAATGGAGACAGTCTGAAATACTCCTTTATCAACAACCGAGTAGGCTTATCCGCAGACTAGATACTCCCTAGTTTTCACACTCTCAAAACCTTGGTTGTGAAGAGCCAGTCTTCTGAAGCCTGACAAGCTGATCATTCCACAGTGAGTGGGTGGCTTGCCTCTTATCTTTTGTCGTGCTCCATTAATTTCAGCATAAACTAGGAATGACATACCAACAAGACAAGGGATTTGGTGTGCGTGTGGTGGGGAAGCAGTCAACTTCGACAGTAGGTTGGAGAACTAAAAATGCTTACTGATGATTGAGGAGTGAGGGCATTTGTCATTAATACCTTCTGAGACTAAATGCTTCTTGTCCTTATGGGATTTGGAAATGGAAAGTGTGTATGTGACTGTCTTTGTGTTTAATTCTTGCCAGTTCTTATTGACCAGAATAGAGTTTCCGGTTTTTGTGGCTTCTGGTTACCCAGAAAGTGGGATTTGGACCTGGTTTTATCCAGTGCTAGTTCAACATGTGACTTCACTATATTATGCTTTATAATTTAACAATTAGATCCACGCAGGGTGTACAGAGGAATTTTTGTGAGACACTATTGTGTCACTATTTTTAAGAACACCATTGCTGTTCTGTGTGCACAGTTTCATGAACATAGCTACATATCTGCTATCTGTGTGACATTCAAAGATGTCACACAACAGTGCATATCACTGCTGTTATGGCAGATATTGGAGGTCAAGCTTCCATTTAATGTTGCTCTTTAAATCTGAATATGCAACTTCGTAGAACTGCAGTACTCTAAAAGTACATTATGTGGTTATTCACAACTACACCGCACTGGAGATGCACCATAAAATATAATCCAAAGTAAATGAGGAAAGAGGCACTGTGTATACTCATGTATAACAACCTCATCAGATGGGGTGAATTCAGCATCCTAGGATGCTTTCACCCTAGAGTCCCACGCCAGACATCACACAAAGTTGTGTGATTTCTGGCAGAGACCCTGCCCCCAACCAGAGTGAAAGCATCACTGGATGCTTCCTCCCCAACATGGGAGGTTTCCTGTGTTGTGCTGCCTACAATGGAGCTGGCACGGGGCCTCACCTGGAGGGCACCCATGTGATGGGCACAAGCGTCACCAAGTGGGAACTGCGCATGGGGCAACAGATTTGACCCGCTGTTCCCTTTTTCCTCTCTGGCCTTTATCCATAAACAAGTCAGTTCAGGTTTTTTGGTTTGATTTTTTTGACTAAAATTTCTAGACTTATACATGAAAATATATGGTACTGCCCCTGCCCCCTCACTTCCACCAAAAGCCTGAAAAGGATGAGGGGAACAATGTGTAGTGAGAGAAAATTATTTATTTACTTATTTCCTACGTTCGGACCCTGCCCTTCTTACCCCTGAGGGGGGACTCAGGACAGCCTCACAACAAGCATCATTCAATGCCATCACCATCATAAAAACATTCAACAAATACATTAAAAGACATTAAAAACAGTTAATTAAAACAATTCCCTGGAAAATTCAATGGAAAAAGTTGGAATTTGCAAGAAATATTGTCCAGACCAGGGGTCCTCAAACTTTTTAAACAGAGGGCCAGGTCACAGTTTCTCAAACTGTTGGAGGGCCGGATTATAATTTGGGGGGAAAAAGTATGAATTCCTATGTACACTGCACATATCTTATTTGTAGTGCAAAAAACACTTTAAAACAATACAATAATAAAAATGAAGAACAATTTTAACAAATATAAACTTAATAGTATTTCAGTGGGAAGTGTGGGCCTGCTTTTGGCTGATGAGATAAGATTGTTGTTGTTGTGTACTTTCAAGTCATTTCAGACTTAGGTTGACCCTGAGTGAGGGTCGGGTAAATGACCTTGGAGGACCATATCCGGCCCACAGGCCTTAGTTTGGGGGCTCCTGGTCCAGACAATGAGCTAGATAATGCATAATGTCCCATGGGTGTGAACCCCATTTCCCTGTTCTAGAATAAAATGCTCATGTAGATTAATCCTCAGCCTAATTAATTTCTCATGGCTGTAATGGTTGTGGAAGAACAAAAAGTATCAGCTATGAAAAAAGACACAACATTTCCAAATCAATTAAACTACAGTAGAAATAACATTTGATATAAAACGTGACTCCAACACCATCACTTTTTTCTATTTTCTGTGTCCTGGTTGATTTTTAAACTTTTTTTTTTGCCTGAGGAAGAAGCCAGTGGAACATGGAAAGCTTTCATGATATGTTCAGTACATTTTGGTTGACCAATAAATGTGTTGATCATTTGTGGATATTAGGTTTTTCTTTATTTTGCTATATGGTCAAAACAGCTATTTCTGGATATACATCACCACTTTCACTCCAAAGAAAATTTCAAAAATTAGGATTAACTGGATAAATATGATCGACAAAAGACAGAGAGGGGGTCTTGGAGCCCCCGATCTAAAAACCTATTATGAAGCCTGTACCCTCAATTGGGTGATAGAATGGGCAAAACTAAACAATACAGCACTACTCAATCTGGAAGGTCACGACCTAAGGGTAGGTTGGCACGGTTATATGTGGTATAACAGGGCCAGCATAGAAAAAAACTTTAACAACCACTATATAAGAAAAGCATTACTTAAAGTCTGGACTAAGCATAAAGGGAGATTTTGTGAGAAAACTCCACTGTGGGTCTCCCCTCAGGAAGCTTTTCATAGGAGACAACATGACAAAAAAATATGGCTACCTTATGAGGTACTATTAAAAAGATCCCCAACGGACTTGAGTTTGAATGATATGACGGTGTTGAAAGAATCAGACAGTTCAATAAATTGGCTACAATATTTCCAGATAAATGAAGTTTTCAAAAAAGATAAATTGATAGGCTTTGGAGAAATAAACACTGACTGGGATAAGATAATGCAAAAGAAGAATAAGAGAATATCAACCCTCTATAATAAACTGCTAGAATGGCAGACAGAGGAAGAGAGAGTTAAAGCTTGCATGGTAAAATGGGCCCAGGATGTAGGTCACCCGATCCCCTTAAATCTCTGGGAGAAAATGTGGATTAAATATTCAAAGCTAACATACTCATACGATCTAAAGGAAAACGGAATGAAGATATTCCATAGATGGTATTTAACACCGACCAAACTGGCAAAGTATAACAATAGTATCAGCAATAAATGCTGGAAATGTAAAAGGGAAATCGGGTGCCTATATCATAT
Organism: Anolis apletophallus; assembly: GCA_030556195.1. Classification (NCBI taxonomy): domain Eukaryota; kingdom Metazoa; phylum Chordata; class Lepidosauria; order Squamata; family Anolidae; genus Anolis; species Anolis apletophallus. The sequence goes on from JARBWK010000002.1 coordinate 75,963,303, forward strand.
GTGGTGGAATTGCCATAAAGCAAAAAAAAATTGGAAGGCAATTTATAGAGAGATAAAAAATATACTAGAGATAGACTTTGAGTTCAAACCTGAATTTATGTTATTGGGCTTAATTGATTTTGATATAGATGATAATAAAGAAAAACTTTTTATATATTGTATAATAGCGGCGAGGATGACATATGCAAGGAAATGGAGGGATGAAGATATTCCCGAAATAACGGATTGGAGAAAGAAAATAATGGACATAATAAATATGGACTCCTTAACATTTGCTCTCTCAGAAGACATTCATAGAAAGAAGACGGACTGGTCTCCCATAGTTACGTATTTGAAAAAATCAAAATTAAATTGGATGATCGAAATTTAAACATACAGTATATAGATGTAACCAAATAACCACCTCACAGGGTTTAAAGAATGGTGGTTCAAATATGTGAATTAGATAACATATTAATATTATGTATTGATTCTCTTTTCATTGAAGGGAAAATTCCGATTGCTAAACAAGTAGGGGTTTATGAGAGAGCAGGAAGTACTCAGTGTATGTTTTTGGTTTGTCGGGATGTGTAAGGGGGAGGAGGGGAGGGCAGGGAGGAGGGGCAGGGAACAGTGTGTATGACGGTCTTGTGAGACTGCTTTTCTGTTTCTTTTATAACTTTGTAATTCAATAAAAACTATTTTTTTTAAAAAGAAAAAAATTTCAAAAATTAAGAGATTTGACCTTATAAATAGTATGACTGTTCAGTTATAATATTGTTTGAATAGACCTACAATGAGTCACTCTGCAAGCCTTCTATCTCTAGTGGTATTTGAAAATAATATCTGATTAGCCCAGAGAAGATCTAATCTTATCTTTCCAACTCCATAATATAAACTTCTTCCTGGTTATGTTGGTCAAGTCTCCGCAGTTTTCTTTAATCATTATGCACTTTGTCATTCTCATCTCACATCTCTCCTTGTCTTGATTATTAAGGTTGTTTTATCTCATTTGAGTTATATTATCTACCGCTCTCATTCATTTCCAAATTCCTGTGCAACCTCTCTCACATTATATTTTGTATTAATGGGGGGGGGGGGGGGAAATCCCCACCTTACATTTTTTTCCTCCTTTTTAGGACATATGTGATAGGTTTGCTACAAAAATGTAAATAAACTTTGTTAGACACCTGGTGATGCTTTTGATCTGCTTTTTAGCTAATAATGTTCTGGGAAGCTGAACTGGCTGGGTACCTGAAGATAGAAACACAAGGAAAGTTAGAAATCAAGAAGACAGATCCCATTGTGGCATGTGGGAAAGAGTAGGTATTACAAATTTTTCAGATTTCATAGTTGAAAAGGATTTTGAGGTTCAGTTCCTTGCCGATGCAGAAATCTAGTGCTATTCTATCCTTTGATAGGTGGCATCCTGACTTTACAGAAATACCTCCAGAAAACATATTCAGTGGTTGCCATGTTGGATGTGCAGCAAAATACAATGAAATCTCAAATCTACATCATTGTGATAACTAAAAAGTACAAAATATATTATCGGTCACTGGCATCTTCAACAAGCAAGAATGTTTTAAAAATCATACTGAAGACAAGTGACAATTTTTGCATTTACTTCTCATTTGGCTTACTTCTCATTTCAGATTATTGTTTAAGAAGGAGCCTGAAGGAAGTTGTTTTGCAAGCAGAAGCATAAAGAAGCCAGTAAGTTCGAATGGCTACTTTTTGTACTTAATTGCCATCAAGTTGATTTTGACTTATGGTGGCTCAATGAATGAGAGACCCACAAGTTATCCTTTCATCACCAGTCATGCTCCGGTATTTCACTGAATCATGCCTTCTCATGATATGTCCAAAGTAAAGCAGTCTCCGGTTGGACCTAATGTACACTGCTGTATAATGCAAATTGAAACTGCCTTCTATAGTAATTGTAGACTTCTATAATGCAGTTCAATGCAGTTAAGCTGCATTACATGCCTCTACACTGACCACATAATGCAGTTTGAAACTTCATTATATGACAGAGTTGATGGAACTCCAGTCATCTTGGCTTCCAAAGAGCATTCAGACTTGATTTGATTCGGGACCCATTTCTTTGTCTTTTTAGCAGTCCACGGTATCAATAGAACTCTTCTCCAGCACCATGCTTCAAATGAGTGTATTTTCTTTTAAAACTGGCATAATGTATTTTTAGCCTTTTGATTGGTATCACTGTGATGTGGATTTTGGGTTTTGTTAAATCTCTCTAGAAAAGAAAAATGAAGTTGCCTAAAACTCAAATTTTCTGCCATTGCTCTGCTGGCATCATGATAATGTGAATGCAAACGACTACACCGAAGACAAGAGAAAGCCCCTGAGGACTCCTCTCCACTGAAAACAGAGTTAGTATTCTGACTAATCCTGTAGCACACTGCAAGACATTTTTAATCTAAGGGAACACAAGAATCAATCTACACAGCACACAGTTGTGTTACACCAGTCACATATCTAGAAAATTAAGGACACACAGGAAGCCTTTGGTGACTAGGAATGTGGTGAACAGAAACTTAGCATAAAAGGAAAATTTTGCACAACAAACAAACAGCCAAAAGCAACTAAGAGCTTGTATTTGTTTAAAACATCTGTTACCACATCCTTTGGTTTTACAGGCCTGCAATTCAGAATATAACAAGAAATAACATACAAAACAAAAATAAATTAATATAAAATAATTGCCAGCAGTGACTGGAGGGAAGGGAGAAGGGATCCTAGAACTGATGGAGCCAATGTGCTACCCTATGAAGGAATCCATTCTATTGAGCTAAATGATGTTAGATATAGAATTGTTACCCAAGGCAGAGTTAACAAACATTGTAAAGAACCTTGGTCAATAAAAATATCTTCAACCGCTGCCTGAATTATAGAAAGCTCAGAAAGTTTTTGATTCAGTGCTCAACTGAAGTAGCAAGGAGAAAGGAGATTCAATCAGCAGCTGGACAACGCGACTGGACAATGATTTGGTAATGAATTGCGGAGGATTTATGATTTTATTATGTTTTTATATGTAATTGTAATTTTAACTATGTTTAATTGTTTTATCTCTTTTTATATAGTTGGCATTGAATTGTGCCGCTTTGTAAACCGTCATGAGTTGCCCTAGGGCTGAGAATGGCGGTATAGAAATGTAGTAAATTAAATAAATAATAAATAATGCACTATGTTGATCATACCCAACTCTACCTCTCATTCCACCTCAATACAAAAAAAGGTGTTTCAGTTCTATACCAGTGTCTAATGGCAGCAATGGACTAGATGAGGACAAATAAATTGAAACTTCACCCAGCTAAGATAGAAGTGTTCCCTTGTTGGTTGAAAGGGAGATCAACAAACAGGGTTTTGGTTTATGTTTTGAAGGAACCTACCTGCAATTTGTTGACATATGACATAGAAGTAGGGCTGAAAACAGTTGCTTGGTTTGCATTAAAATACTCCAAAAAGTAACTTTTCCAAACTCAAGGATTATTCAACAGCATGACCCATATATGTAGAAAGCAATTTGAAAAACATGGTTTGTGAAGACATTTATTTTGATCGCTACTAAAGGAGACAAAATGCTCCTGAGAAAAAACCTAGCCTCCCATTTCTATGCAAACTCATTTATTACACAACCCAACCAAATAAAAAAATCTTGATGTCTGTTTTTAGGTCAGTTCCTGGAGATATTGGGGGAGAGGGTTGATTTAAAAAATGCATTGGCTATGCTGTATCAGCTTTAGTTTCTATGATTTTTAATAGGCAAGTAGATGAAGACTGGAATATGGCATATGTTCTGTATCTCAAAAACTAGAAGTGATAGGGGAAAATATTTTTGGAATTTGAAGGTCAAATATACCGAGAAACAGGTCTAACATTTGAGGCACCAAAATGTGTGTTGGCCAGTGTTATCAGAAGGCTATCTTTTGCCGCTCATTTTGTATCTCTACGTGAAACACAATAATAATCCAGTTGGCAGAACTGGATACTAACTATGAAAACCATTTCCTGTGCAATAAGGCTTTGAGCACCAAAACATTCTCTTTGCCAAGACCCTGTCTCTTTTACACCTGATTTGTGACCCAGATCTCAGGCATGTCTGCTTTATATGGCTCTCCAGCACAGGGTGTCTGGATGAGATCAGATGCCTTTCGTCTGTAGCCCAAACAGCTGAGAGGTGGGATTAGCACATTAGAAATGGGAGGCCTACCAAAGGAGATTAAAGCTTTGGCTTGCAGTAGCCACTGCATCCTGTAACACAATGTCCTCTTATGTTTTTAGAAAGGAGAATGCCAAGAGTTGCTATGAAAAGCCTGCAAGGAAGAAAGAACTCAATGAACCAGGCTGTTCTGGAATGGTTGCAGTATCTATACCCTCCAACATTTTAGAAATGTAAACTAACACACATGCGGCTGAGCCACATTGGAGTTTGACTAAGATGGCAAAATTTATCACTGTGAAAGAACCAATAAGTGAGGTGAAGCTGCACAGTTTACTTTTGCCTGAGTATACTGGAAAAAGCAGGGCACTCTCTCCCATTCTCTCCCATATGCTGAGTTAATTTCATGCAAAATACTACTGTACTTTGAACTTATTTTGCAGCAATTTAAGTAAGCTATGGGCAAAGGGGAAAAGTGGAGGCAACATAGCCCAAAAAGCTAGATGGCAAGTTGGAAATCAAACTCTCTTGGCTTTCCCCCCCTTTTCTGGCCTTCCATCTGAGGCAAACATATAAAATATAATATTTGACTCAGTTTCCCACAGTCCTTTGGTTCCCTCTCCACCCCAAAACCAAAACAGAACAAAGTAATGTTTGTTCTTGTTAGATTGAAAATACATAGAGTTCTGACTTGTAGTGCCAGGCAGATGTTTTGCAGATGCAGAGCTCTACAAAGAGTTCTGGTTTGCTTGAAAGTAAGTGATCAGGCTGGATTTAACAGCACAGCATTTCTAGTGAACAAAATTCCCTCCCACTAACATAGATTTATGATCTTATTTTATGTAACTACGTTGATGTATATTAATGATATACGCAGCTATTCTGAAGAATTCTCATAGTAAAATCAAACATATTTCCATTGTATGAAAGCTTATAGATTGTTAGGCACATACTGGTTTTGTCATATACTTATGTTGCCCAGAGTGATCATGGGATAATTTAGTTATCTATTAACCACACAGATCCAAATACCCTAAAGGCACCATGTCCTGACTGATCTTAAAAGTTAAGCAGAATGCGCCCTGGTTAGTATTTGTATGGGTGACTTCCAACCAGGTGCTGGAGGCTGTATTTCAGAGAAAGAAACTGGCAAAATTACCCCTTACTATTCTATGTCTTTGAAAATGCTATAAAATGTATGCGGCCACAATTAAGTCTATAAGTGACTTGAAGGCACATGTATACATAATCCACACAATTATTGGAAATTTCTAGTTCTTATCTTTCATTAATCTGTCTCTTCTCTTTCTCACTCTCTCAATCTCTCCTTATCTTCAAACTGAAAGGCTATCTTTCACTGAGTAAATGGATTTATAGAATATATGTTTATAAAAGAATAATTGTGAAGTTCTTCAAATTTTCCTTTGAAATCAGAGAACAGAGCATATTTCTCAACACTCCTTGCATCTAGTATATAGAAGCTATGTGCCAGAGAAGGAAGGAAGGAGTGAAAGAAAGATAGAAAGAAATCCACTTCTCTTTTTCAGTTGTCAGAGCAGCACCTAAGCAAGTGGTTATAAGGGCTTGGATGAGTGTGTGTGGATGATTTGAGAACAGGGGAAGAAGGAAGGTTTATGTTCTTCTCTAACTAGAAGTTTTTTTGGAATTTTTTTTTTGCCAAAGGTGGTGGAAGACATCTACTTGTTATATGTAACACAAGACATTCCTTCACCTTTGGGTCTTTTAATGTTTATGCTAAGATGATTTTATATTTTGTCTGAATGTTTAAATTTTATATATGCCTTATGTTTAATGGTTTTAACTGATTTTAAGTTCATAGTTACATGTAGTAATTATTTATTATGATTTCTGTGTGTACTGTATGTTGGCATTGAATTTTTGCCATTAGTATGTTGTAAACTTCAAGGATGGTATCCTTGCAGTGACTGGCTTGACTTTGAAGGAATTGGGGGTGGCCGTGGCCGACAGGGATCTCTGGCGTGGACTGGTCCATGAGAGTTGGAAGTGACTGAACGAATACGCAACAAATGTTGTAAACCGCCTTGAGTCCCCTCATGGGTGAGAAAGGCAGTATATCAATACAGTAAATAAATAAATTTTATTTAGCATGATTTGTTTGTGATTTATTGTTGAAAGGGCAAACAATTAAGCTGCAATCTCACTGCTGATACATCTGTCATTGCAGAAGTCTACTTTGACTTCTACTTTAATCTGAGCTGGGAATGTTTGTGGATTGCTTCAGTTGGTGTGAGATGGTGATGTGAGCCCTAATGTGAGATGAAAAGGTCTGTTGCTGCATCTCCCTTCCCTTCTTAGTCTTTCATAGTATTGTTCAATCATAGAGTTCTGAAGAAGACAAACAACCTATATGTAGAAAAGGTTCTCAGCAATAAAGCACAAAGCAAGAGACCAGCCTAGGCTTGTGTCCTATTGCATGCAGACCCCCCCGCTAAGCAGCCATTTCAGCTGTTTTTGAGTGTTGTTAAAATGCACAGAAAGTAAGTTGTCATGGTCCAGAAGTCAAAGCCAGGAATTCCAGAATGCAAACAGGGTTAGAAGAAAGAGTCCAGAAATCCAGCCAAGGGGCATCAGAGCCAAAGTCCAGAGCAAGGATACAGAGTTCTCTGTTCCCCAGAGCTACTTCCCAGAGGCTTCTTTATTTAGCGGTCTCTGCTGAAGCTAATCTTCTCCAGCCTCCACCTTTAATCACTGGAGCCTGCAACCCTTTCCTTGTTCCAAAGGCTTGCTGGGAATACTGCGAAGAGTCCTTTTCTGCTGGAGACCTGCCCCCAGTAGTAGTTGATCCAGGCCAGTCAGACTTGTCTCACTCCAAGATAAATTGAGGATTTGTTGTTTAATACAAAATTGGGGGTTGACTAATTGTGGGGTTTAGGAGCTAGTCATATGTTACTAAATGTAGAAATGTGCTTATATAATATTTCCAAAAAGAGTAGACTGGTGAGAACTAAAAACCCATGATGCAGAGAGTGAGAGGTCAGTGGATTCATTTTTATGTTTTGCTTTTGTATGTATGTTTTCTGTATTGGGTTGGTTTAATACTTTTGTCTGTCATTGTAGGTTGGTGTTTTATATTAAGAAAAATGTTTGTATTTTGTGTTTGATGTAATTTGTTTCTTTGCATATATTTTTGTTTGTATGATGGTAGATTTGTTTCTTTGAATACAAAAATATTGTTTTTGAAAAAGAAGGAGGAACCATCAGAAGGGGGAGCAGTTGAGATTATGGCCTCCATTTATTCTAAAGAAATTGTCTGTTGCCACCAACTGAGCTGTACCTGGTTGGCTGACTTTCGCTTTCTTATCTAGAGGTTGGAAACTGATGGGCCCTTTCAGACAGGCCCTATATCCCAGGATCTGATCCCAGGTTTTCTGTTTATTCCAGATTATTTGGCAATGGTGACTCGTATAATGCACTTTAAAGCAGAAAAACTGGGATTGGATCCTGAGATGTAAGGCCTGTCTGGAGGAACCCTAAATTGGCTTCTGGAAAGGAGCCTGCAACAAGGCCCCTGGTTAACATAGTGCATAGCCATACTGCTCATCCCTACTTCTTGTAAGCTTTAAATCTATATTCTGAATATGCCAGGGAACACTTCTTTCACTAGATGTCAAAAAATCTAAATTTGAAGCTATTGCACTTGGGACATGTCATGAGTCATAAATCATTGGAATCGATTATAATGGTAGATGACATAGAAGGCCATAGGAAAATTTTAAGACTTCATTACAGGTGGCTCAACTCAATCAAAGAAGTCATGATCCTAAGTTTGTAAGAGGTTGACCGGACTGGTAATAGGGTCACTTGGCTGGGGGGGGGTCTCTCTCATTAATAGGGTCACCATAAGTCAAGCATGACTTTACAGCACATCATGTTATTTAGAACTAGCAATCTGATTCAAGCAATAGCATTTTAGTTTTGTTGTGGCACTTCTTACTTTTTATGATTGCGGACAAAGCCCTAGGGACATCTAACGTTTATTTTAAAGCCATGGATTAATTTGGAAAGTTTTGCAAAAGAGCAGCACCACAATAATAATAGTAACCAGAGGTGCTTTTATGAATGGTGTATCAAGCAATTTCATATATCAAACATTTTAAGAGCTCACTGTGAAATGGCATCTTAACAGGGAAATAATGAAATCAATTTTGAGTCTTGGATAAGAGCTCTATCATTCTGCCACATGTATTTTCCTCTTTACATTATGTTGTGGCTCCTTTTAAAAAATAGTTTTGCCCCTGAATGGCAAAACTATTTTTTCTAAAAAGGATCCAGTTTTTCCAACACTTTTCAGAACTGTCCACAATTATCAGTGTGACGTTGTTGGGTTTCTTTTAGAGAAAATATAGGACATTTATTGTGACGATAACAAAAGATGACATAAAAAGAGAAAGAAAACATATTCACAATACTGAAAACATTTAGATACATTTATTTTGATGGGGCAAAATAATGATCAGGTAATCATTGTAAATATATTACGGTTGCTTCTAGACAACTATGTAATCTCTGTCCTTGAGTTACATAATTTTGCATGTTGTCTGCATGTTGACATCTTTCATTGTTAACATTGTTAATCTAGATTTTCACACATTTTATTTGAAATAAAAGTATGTAATTTGGACTAAATTGTACCCAAAGATATTGGAGCAGGTCTGCATGGTCCTGGAGATTGACCATACAATTGTACTGGAGGCTTAAGAGATTCCTAGAGAGGTTTTTTTTCTCTAGGAACCTCTAGGCCCTCCAGCAGGACTTTATGGCCAACCTCTATAAGAAGTTGACAACGGAGTCACACTTAAGGACTTAAAGATCCCTAAAGAGAGCATATATTCAATTTCACAAAAGTCAAACTCTCAAATAGGGAGGTCTGACTGTATTATTGGCAGTAATATTTAGTTGCATGTATCTCTCCAACTTTCTGAGTGACTGAACATCTAACTTAGTGTGGTCAAATAGCTTCAGTAAAAAGGCACGTTGGACATCTTTCATGTAATGTATTATATCAAAAATAGTAATCTTCACTATTGCTAATGTGTCAGTTTCTAATGGACAGATCCCAACAGAATGTACCAAATTCAACCAGAGTGATTGTTCTGAGCCAAATAAGGTTTCGATATAGGATGAGTCACACCAATCTTATCAAGATGCCAGAGGAAAAAGTAAAAGAAAGAGAAGACAGCTAGTTGTGTACCCTGAGAAAGATAGCTACAGGCATGGCAGAAAGTATGTGGGCAGCAGTGAAAGACAAACAGGGGTGACAGTAGATGAACATAAGCAGAATTAATCTGCTGTTGATTCAGCTGCTCCTTGTGGGCTATTATATTGTATCCATGTCACTAGTTTGATCCTAGATATGACATGAACACAGCATGTTATGTTGGGAGTACTCTTCCAGATGAAGCTACCACTGCCATACACCCCAGTGCACAGGGCTTTGACATGTCACAGAGAGATGAGATGTTTTATGAGGGACCATTGGACAAATTTAAGGAGAACAAAACTACCAATGACAGTCAGTGTAGCAGTTTAAGCAGGGGATTGGAGATCTGGGTTGATTCCTCACTCAGCCATGGAAACCCACTAGGTGATAGTGGGTGAGTCATACATTCTCGGTCTCCATAATAGGTTCATCTGAGCGTTTTGAAGGCACACAACAGGAAAACTATAATAGTTAGGAGCTACAATAGCTGTGCACTATCTTGAGGTTCTGAAGGATGCTTTTGAATAATGGTTTCTCAGAAAGAAGATGGGTAGAAGCCCTTTGCAATCCTCATGTCCTGCCTGGGGGCTTTCCAGAAGCATCTGGGATAGATAACTATTGGTAATGAGATGGTGGACCTTTGGTCTGAGCTGGCAGAGCTGTTATTTTAATATGGTGGAATGTCTTTTGGATGAGACATGGACCATCTGGTATTACTGCCTTTAACATAATCAAGTTGCTATTTATCTGTGCACATCACAGACAAACATATTTCATGCTCTTATATGCAGCTGGAGCCAAAGTACTGATGTAAAACAGTGATACAGAATTCTTTCTCACTTGGTTCAGTTAAGATACCACATGCAGAGTATTGTGATTGTCCCCACTCTACAAGTCACTACCATTATACATTTATTTGGAATCAAATACATACTTTAGGTAATTGCTCCAGATAATTAGATCAACCTTTTTCATTTATATGTTTGCATGTTAGAAAAATTGCATTCTAGACTCTAGAGGGAAGCTTCCTCCTTGGCGGGCTGGACAAAGGCCCTCGGTGGGCTGCATGTAGCCTGTGAGCCATAGTTTGAGGACCCCTGTTCTAGAGTATATGAAATCTCATTTTTGTTTTGTTGGAGTGTAATGTTCCTGTTTCTGGACTGAAATCACAGGGTATCATTGCTTCTCTTTCCCATGTTTTATATATGGCTTAATTTCTCAGTTATTCGGTTGTTCAGGATTATAGTGAATTTCATATTTTAAGAAACTGCTGGTCACAATTTGGACTGAAATATTCAATTAGCTAAGGAGGTGTATACAACTTGTAGATCATCTAGGCAAACTATCATGTGTTAGCAGCCAACTATGGGATAAAATAAGCTTCCTACTTCCTGAGAACAGAGGGACATAGAAAAGATTTCACAGACCACAAAATGATCTGGTCCTGATACAGACAAATTGCATAAGCATTTGTTGTCACATGCCCTCACATGAGTTGTTTCCAATTTGTGGCAACCTTTGACAGTTACATCTGTCAAGTAGGAGATAAAGGTACCACATTAAAGTGAGGAGGCAAACTTAGACTGATTTATGAGGCCATAAAAGAATCGCTGAGGAATGTGGAAGAACAACAAAGCAACGCTGGAAGAAAACGCTGAGAGTGATGAGGAATGCGTCAGCTCCCCCTGGTGGCCAGAAAGTTTGCCTCTGTATATATGTCAAAATGTATGTACTGTACTGTGTTGTGATAAATGTCACATGTTTATATGTCATATGTTGAACTGCAGGGATTGTCTGCAAAGTATGTGTACTGTAATCCGCTCTGAGTCCCCTTCGGGGTGAGAAGAGCGGAATACAAATAAAGTAAATAAATAAATAAATAAATAAATAAACCTTAAGATGACTCTATCACAGGGTTTCTTGGCAAGGTGTGTGCCAGTGCTTTCCTTCAAGGGGTGTGACTTGCCCAAGGTCACCCAGTGGTAATCCATGGGCAAGCGTGGATTTTAACTGGTCTCCAGAATCCTAATCCAAACTAGACAGACCAATGGTCTGATTCAGTATAAAGCAGCTTTCTATCTTCCTAAATTTAGTTATGACAAATAATCTATTCATGCATTCAAAATAATATGGAGCAGCTGCTGGACTGCACTCACCAGACTGTCACTATCCACTTACAACCTTCTCACACGTGATTATGACATTCTGAATGAGGCATAGAATGCAGCTGAATGTCCATAGAATCATCTCCACTGAATTTCTCTTTAGATCTACACAATGAACACACAAAGGGTAAGGACCAAAATCAGTGCATGTGGAGCTGGCACGCACAACCACACTGCTTTTATAGAGTTTGTGCCCTTACACTTTCTTTTGAATGACTAAAAAGACAGCCAAGAGCCTTCTGAGAACAGCAAAATAAATCAGTTATGTTAAATCCTCTAACTTTCAAGTGGGACCATATGACTTAACTTGCTGTGTAAGAGTTTCTCTGTTTGGCTTGGCAAGAATTATTTAGGCCCAGCTTTGATGTAATAAATCTAAAAAGTGGTTTAAAAAATCACCACAGCAATAGTCTATAATGGGGAAATGGCCCAGAAATATCTAGTTCTGTTTTATTTTTTAAAAATCAGACCAAAATGAGTGACTGGAAAACGAAGAGATCCCAGCACAGAAATCATATTTGTTGGCAAAACTTGTTTCTTGGCAGGGGGTTGGACTGGATGGCCCATGAGGTCTCTTCCAACTCTTCGATTCTATGATTATTCTCGCCCCCCACCTCCAATCATAGGCACTTTAAAACACACCTCCATGTTCTCTAGGGTGCTCTGTACCAAATGAATAAGTATGCTAGACACTGGGGCAATGAAATGTTTTCTTTTTTGTACCACTTTGGTTTTTATTTCCTTGCCTTTTCATTGTATATCAAAATCAAAAGTCTTTATTATAGTCCTAGACCAGCATATTTCATTGTATGTGATGGCTTCCTTCCTTTGGTTTCTCCATAGAAAATTCTTAAGTGTTTGTATCTCTTGATCATGCAGCCCCATAGCACATAGATAGTTCAAGACATAGTTACACCAGAGGTAAAAGATGAGACGGTCCTGTCTCATTCTATGTATAGAAGCCAGCTGGAGTGGTGATAGTACATGTTCTCCATTACACCTACAGGTAGCAGCCCAGCTTCGAGGATGCTAGGTAGGCTGTATGGTAAAACAAAGCAAAACAAAAATATGGTCTGTGACAGGTTCTCCTTAATACTTGTTGGCTCAGGTGATGACTTATTCATTCTGCCAATAAGGCAAAGTATAAGGTTTTGGTATTGATCTTTAAAGATCTATATGGTTTAGGTCCAAGTTACCTACAGGACTGCCTTCCCGCATATAATTTGCCCTAAATACTGAGGTCCTCTGGGGGTCCTAACTACTGAGATCCTCAGCCTGCGAGAACCGCCCCACAATTGCCAGGCGTACCCAGACAGTTTTAATGATTAATTTTAAATTTCCACTTTATGTGTAACTTTCATTTTGTGTATTTTAGTATGTATTTTGTGGAAATATGGTTTAATATGTGTATTCTACAGAGTGCTTTTAAATGATTATATATTTTAGCAATGTTGTAACATGCCTCAAGCTGTGAAGAGAGAAGAGTAAGAAACATTATTATTATTATTATTATTACATCTGACATTGTTGAAGGCTTTCATGGCTACAATCACTGGGCTTTTGTGAATTTTTGGGCTGTATGACCACGTTCCAGTAGCATTCTCTCCAGATGTTTCACCTGTATCTGTAGCATGCATCCTCACAAGTTTGTTCAGAGGTCTGCTGGAAGTGAGGCAAGTGGAGTGTATATATATCTGTGGACTGTCAGGGTGGAAGAAAGATGCCTTGTTTATGTAAAGCAAGTGTGAATGTTTCAATTAGCCAACCTGATTAGCATTGAGTAGCTTTGGAGCTACAAAGTCAATCAGTGAGGGTATTTGCATAGAGGTAGCCTGACTGTTGTGCCTGGAGGCATCCTTTGTTTGGGAGGTGTTGACTGGGACTTGATTGTTGGTTGTTCAGAATTCCCCATTTTCTGAGTGGCATTCTTCATTTATCGTTAATTCTGGTGTTTTTTTTTTAAAAAAAATACTGGTAACCAGATATTGTTTGTTTTAATGGTTTCCTCCTTTCTGTTGAAACTGTCCACATGCTTGTGGATTTCAGTGGCTTCTCTGTGTAGTCTGATATGGTGGTTTGTCAGAGTGGTCCAACATTTCTGTGTTCTCAAACAATATTCTGTGTCCAGGTTGGTTCAACAAGTGCTCTGCTATAGCTGACTTCTCTGTTGAATTAGTCTGCAGTGCCTTTCATTTTCTTTGATTTGTGTTTGTGCATTGTGTTTGGCAGTCCCTATGTAGACTTGTCCGCAGCTGCTATGTAGACTTGTCCGCAGCTACATAGGCACCACCAATAGGTGAGATGCTCCATCTTTCCAGACACCAAATAGCAGACTTTCTTCTCTTTTTTAGTGTTAGTATTAACCTTTAAGGCCTTACATGGTCTAGGGCCTGTGTACCTGAGGGACCGTGTCTCCCCATATGTTCCCCAGAGATCACTACGGTCCAGTGAACAAAACTTACTGGAAGTCCCCACTGTTCGAACCTACCACCTGTCTTCTACCAGACAGAGAACATTCTCAGTTGTAGCTCTGACTCTCTGGAACACCTTACCAGATGATGTCCGGGCTCTTAGAGAGTTATCTGCCTTCCGAAGAGCCTGCAAGACAACTCTATTTCGCCAGGCTTTCAATCTCAATGACCCAGTGTAATCTACTCCATATTTGTATGGCTGGCTATTAGTACAGTGGGGGACTGTTTTATTGTGGTTTATTGTGGTTTATTGATGTTTTATTGTTGTTTTATTATGTTTCTATTGCATATGTTCATTGTGTGAACCGCCCCGAGTCTATGGGAATGGAGCGGTATATAAAATGGAATAATAAATAAATAATTAAAATGAAACTGTGTTGATTGTGCATTGTTATTCATGGGTAAACCCATTCTATATACCTTATTAAGAAGACCAAGTTTATTTTCTTTCTATGCTTAACCTTGTGTAGGGGCTAGTGGTGGTGGACTGGACAATTGTTCAACTTCTGCCTAGTGTATTAATTACTCTGATTGTGATATCCTTTACTGTCTCTCATGTTTCCCATCCTGTTTTCCATCTTGCTTGGCTTCCAAAACCAGACAATAATAAATGTGTTCAGCATGTTATAGTAGCTTCCAAATGTATTGTTTCTAAATTTGTGTGTGTGCATGCATATGCCTTCAAGTCACATGCCAATTTATGGTGATCCTGTGAATTTCTTGATAGGAATTGCTCAGGGGTGGTTTTGTCAGTTCCTTCCTCTGAAATATATCCACAGCACCTTGTATCCATTGGTGGTCTCCTATCCAAGTACTAACCAGAGTTAATCCTATAGAACTTCCAGGCGCAGACAGGAACCGGTGCCTTTAGGGTATTTAGGCCACCTCTAAATAATTACATGGAGGTATCTGTATCACCAAGGACAGCATTAGGGCACTTATGATTATCTCAGCATTGTGGCAGAGCCCACTGTTGATGCTGTTATGCTCTCCCAGACCTGTTACACTGGTTCAGTAAGACTTGGGCAACTTGGAATTGTCTATTAATTTTTATCTCAATATTCCAGAGTGGTACTCCCCAAAATCAGAATTCATAAAGTGGTCTTTGGGGCATTTTAACTCTCAGAAAAACTAGTCCAATGTTTTTCAAACTGTTTTGGGCTTCAGCTCCCACAATTCCTCACAATTCCTGGTAAGCTGGCTGGGCTTTCTGGGAGCTGAAGTCTAAAACACCTGGAGGAGCACAGTTGGAGAAACACTGCATTAATGGATGGTTTGAGGATTCTGTACATTCTTATCCAAAAGAGTAAACTTTCCAAGCTGTATTGTGAATCTGAATTGCTGTTCTAAGGCACCACAGGGTTATTTCCTACTCCATAGTCATAGCATTATGAGTCTATTTTAACTGCCATGGCAACATCCCATGAAATCCTGAAATTTGTACTTTAGATAGGACTATTTATGATTCTTAGCCAGAGGGCTTCTTTAGTACTTACCAACCTGCAAACCCCATGATTTCATAGAGGGTTGCCATGCTGGTTGAAGTGCCATCATGGAACTCACTTCCAGAAGAGGTTGTGACAGCTGTCAGCCTGAACAACTTCAAGGCAGGATTAGACAGATTCATGGATACCAAGTGTATCGGTAGTTACTGAAAAGGACATTCAAGTGCCACCTCGGAGTTGGTTGAGGTAGGCAGGATTTCCCTGGGTACTGGTTGTGGGGGGTCGGGAGCAGGTCAGGGTTTTGCCCTCCCTTCTGCTCGTGATCCCCGTGTACAACTGGTTGGCCACTGTGTGATACAGAATGCTGGACTAGATGGGCTGAGGTCCGATTCAGCATGGCTCTTCTTATGTTCTTATGTTCTTATCATAATGATGTAATTATGGAATGTGAAAAGGAACCTGGTTGTAGCTTCTTGTCCCACCAAAGAAGCCCATCAGGAACATGTGAGGACTACCAAAGCCCTTTGATCAGAGGCTCCAAAAATCTTTATTATTTGGGCTGACACACCATCTAAATTAAGTTACAAAGTACACACATGAACTTATTTGGTTGTGTCAACCTAATTGGTATGTAGATTGGAATGTTTTGCCACTATCTGGAAGTTTGTCCCCCTAGAGTTCTTTAGGCCAATTTGACAGAAGTGAGATGGTAATTCTGCTTTTTTTTTTAAAAAAAGTTTCCCATATATAGTAACTTTCCTAATGCAACCTTATGAGTTAAGGATTATTTCTTTGCAAATATTAAGCAACATAATTGTGAGAGTGTTTTGTAGAACCATTTGCTGTCATTTCTCTGAAAAGCAAAATAAGTGAAGCACAAAAGGAAATGCGAGAAGAATGTGCTCTAAGTGTAAAGAAGTTTCAGGAGGTTTCTGAAGAAATTATTGGCATCTATATCTGGCCAAAAAACCAGTGGATTGGATTTTTCCATTTAAAATTTCAGAGATATTTAGGGATAACTGTCATCCGCAAGAGCCCACAGGCTTGACAGTGATGGAAGTGACTGATTTAACAAAATTAAGAGTATGTCATCAAAATTGGAATGAAATTTAAGGGTGCTTTTCACTGGATAATCACACTTGTTGCATGATAACCCTGTTGAAACTCTAGGGAAACAGTAGTCTGGAATCACAGTTGTATTCAGAGCAGATCCATTTAAATCAGCGGTTCTTAACCTGTGAATCCCCAGATGTTTTGGCTTTCAACTCCCAGAAATCCTAACAGCTGGTAAACTGTAGATCAATACACCTGGGGACCCACAGGCTGAGAACCACCAAGTTAAATCAATGTGACTTCAGTTCATCATGGCACAGTAAGTCCCATCAATCTCAGTAGGTCCATGTTAAGTATGGCAAAATTATGATCCAGCCCATTGACTTTGGCAGGGTAGTTTTCTACAAAATATGGGACCATTTCTTCCAGCAATCTAGAATCCCGATACCACAGGACTGTGCAGTGCAATTTTTCTGTAAGTGTAAAAATGGATATAAAGGTGGAGCCATGTTCTATTTTACAGTTTGACAATCTGTAAATAGTGGCCTGTTTTGCAAAAGTTCTAACCAGGAACATGGCTGGATTACAAATCCCATCACCACAGATTACTGAGGATTTTGGGATCTGTAATCCAGTGCATCCAAATGATGAAGATCTCATGAAACCTGTGTTTTGACATGTTATGTGCAAGAAAGAGCTCTTTTACAGTCACAGTATTGTTTCTAATAGCAGAGGAGTCCTCAACTACACAGAGAAACATGCGTACATCGAGCCCTTACTTGTAACCAGGACTTAAGAGATCAAGGGATACAATTTTTAGAAAGATCATGAAGTCAGAATGATCCATTGTTTTGTACATGAATGGAACTCACTGTGTTGAGTTCATAGATGTTTTTGAGGCTAGGCTTTTAATGTCCTAAATTAAATGGAAAAGATTTTTTCCCCCTGTGGAAGAGGAAATCTTGAAACTCCAACCCGATCTGCCAACTCTCCAAATATCAAACTGCTGCCTAGCTGCCTTACCAAGAAGATTTTATTGTTAAAATAAAAGTAGATTTTGTTTTGGGAAAAAAAGAACACACATCTTCATTGTAAAACGCATGTTTGGTTTACAATTAGAGAAAAGTCACATGGTCCCAAAACCCCCGAGTTTTTTTTATATATATATTTTGAAAATATATTTAAAAAACATAAAAATCTATATTTAAACATATATTATATGTTAATCAGTACACTTAAATATAGCTTAATTATATTTACAATGTGAACCAGATGCCTGTAAGATTTAATGCCAGATTCAATATTTTTTCCAAAAATCCCATAAAATTATATAAATATACAATAAATATTTGTTACACATGGTGAATAAGAGAGAACAAGGCCACAGACATTAACTTACATTTGCAAGAGGTCTTTTTTAGAAAACAAAACAATAGGGCCAATGACATGCATGAAATACTTTTGCCACAAACAGAGCACAGCAAAACTTCAATTAACGAGTGACATTTTTGAAACTTCAGTACAACTAAAACTGCCAAGCCCGTGATCATATATTTTTAAATAGTAGGTTTGGCATAGCATCACCAAGTGAGTCCAATAGTTCTTTTGAACTATGGGGGAGTAATCATGCTGGTTTGGGCTTACAAAAATTACAAATATCTTGGGGACTAATTTGTGATAAAAATAATTTGTTGCATAGCAGATTTCTTTGATAGTCTTGTACCTAAAGGAGGAGCTGTACTTGCTTTTTTTCTTTACACATTTGCAAAATGCAACAATTTATTCATTTTTAATATCAACAGGTTTATGAACTACATCCTCATACTTAGCTTTAGTCTGTCACCTATAAACATTGATAAAACTGGGCTATTACCTGTTTGGAGGAAGTTGTCTTAATTCGCATTATTTAACGACTAAATATTATTAGTCCGTATTGAATCTTCTGTCAGTGCAAAATATTTTTTTACAGGGAAAAGATTTATCATTCCTAAGCAATTGTGTTGCACACTATCCAGATTTAGCCATACCAATGACAGAGCTTTGGAAATCCATGGGATCTAAGCTAGTCCTTGTGTGTGTGTGTGTCAGGAGTGACTTGAGAAACTGCAGTTCGCTTCTATTGTGAGATAATAGGCCGTCTGCGAGGACGTTGTCCATGAGATGCATGAATGTTTTTAACCATTCTGTGGGAGGGTTCTCTCATGTTTCTGTATGAGAAGCTGGAGCTCACCCCACTTCCTGGATTCGAAAAACTGACCTTTCTGTCAGCAGTGCTGCCGGCACAAGGGTTTAACCCATTGTGCCACCAGGGGCTCCAAGTTAGTCCTAACTGATTTCAAAGTAGTCACCCAGAAAAGCATCCAATGCATCATGGTCATCAGGGAAACATTTCTTGAAAGCCAATTAATATCAAATAGGGACTAAAATATTTTTAATTGCTTCCTGTCCTGGAAGACAGTGTATCTTAATAAACTAACTTCCTTTCATTGCTATACTGTTAATCCAGAAGGAGGATTATACTTGTATTCCAGGAATCATTTGTACAGGCCAAATTAGATGGTACACAATATATGAAATATAATCATTTTATTTTTCAGACTTGCCCTTCAATTCAACTGTTGATTTCATGACTTTAAATGATATCTTACTACAATATGTTAGTAGGAATTTAGTTGTCCAATTTAGGTTTCCACTTAGAGACTGACTCAGCTAGATGCAGGGTTGGAAGACAACCCTTTAATAGCAACAGACATGCTTTGAGAATGTGACTACTGTTTAGGGTTGCTAAATTAAAAAGTGAAGAAGGTTCCTGTATATTTAATGACTGTGTAGCAGAGGGAATTTTGTCAAGTGTTGTTTGTCATGCAACCAGGTAACAAGCAATCCCTGCTAACAATATTTTTTCTACACAACTATTCAAGGTACAAAACTTTTCTCTAACCCTACATAATGATCTTGGACCTAAGCAGGATCAGCCCTGGTCAGTACTTGGAAGGAAAACTATCAAGAAATATCAGTTGTTAGAATATATTAAGAAGAAGGCAATGGCAAACCATCTCTGAGTATAGCCTAAGAAAATGCTATGAAATTCATGTAGTTGCCATAGACAACCTGAAGGCAACATCAACCCACAAAACAGGGGAACAGCTATAATTTGAATGAAGTCAGGATCATCATCTTTTATCTTAGTGTAAGAAGAAATGTGGGAGGGATTACAATTCCTAATCTCAATTTCCACTTTCAAATGTGCAAACAAAAATAACCTTTGTTTAAAACATAATCTTAAAAAACTTTTCCCTTTCCAAATGTGGATTAATGCAACTTTGATTTTTTTAAATTTGCCTATAAATTACAGTAGTATGAAATGCATATTTGGACATTATGATAAAGATATTCTGGGAAGTGGGCTAAAGTTGACAGTGGGAATTGTCTTCAGACTGTAAGGATTATTCAGTGCTAGTTGGATCTCCTGTTTGAAATGGATAGTACCAATATTTGCTTTCTTTTAGGGTAACTATTTCATTGCCTGACATAGACAGAATTGATTAATGGAATGGTATCTATACACATTGATCAATTGAGCCGGTGTATTCTAACAGTGAACACATGTCCAGGGATGATAGGCACATTTTAAAACAAGCCAAAACCAACCTCGCTTTATCAGATAGATGAGGTCAATCATAAACCTGGAATTCTTAACTTTTAAACAGTTTTCTCAGTTTTTGTTAATGGTCAAATTTTAGTTTTGATAATCATGCAACCAGGTGGGTATTAATAATAGTAGGAAGACTACTTTGCATTGCTAATTTAATTCAATTGGTAAATTATTAATATACATTTGAATTGCTAGGGCTAAAAAAAATCAAAGATATCTAAAGCCCCAAATCTTTAAAATGCTCAAATATTACCTAAGAAGCATATTTTTATTCATAGCTTAGTTCACTGAAACAGCAGGTGAAATAGTAACCCAGTCTCTGGATTGTACTGCTTTAAATAAGTGGTTCTCAAACTGGATCTCCAGATGTTTTGGACCTCAGTTCTCAGCATCTTTGATAATTAGCTATGCTGCTGGAAGATCTGGAAGCTGAAGTCCAAAACACCCAGGGAGCCACAGGTTCAGAACTACTATCCTAGATGACCCAAGGGAAACTAAATGCACCAAGATGGCTCTTGTCTAAACTTTTGTCTGACATACAAAGAAGGAAAATAAGACTCCATCTGTAGTGGTACATCCAGATGCAGACAGATCTAACAACTGTTTGTACAAACTACACTCTACAGCAAGCCAAAATCATATTTCTAGCAAAACTCTAAAAGCTGGGAAAGCATGCATCTTTACTGTGAAGTATGCATGGGAATACACCTTGCAAAATTACATTGTGTATATTGTCATACATGGGTCATAGGATGCATACCTTTACAAGGGTGGGAAATACCTTTACAAGGATGGGACTCATGTGGCCCTTCAGAGGTTGTTGGACTGTAATCCCCCACATCTGCTAATATTGACTCTCAGGGCTGCTGAGAGTTGCAGTCCAACAATTTAATTTGTGACCACGCTAATTTCTTGCTGTATTATGACTTTGTGTAGTCATTATCTATTTGTGCTGTAGGTAATTCTGGAGTAGACAATGATTATCCTTCACCTGAATCTTCAGTCCTGTGCTCAGTTACTGACATATGCATCCCACTGAAGTCAGCTTTAATTAAAGTGCATACTACTGATGCCAGCATTGCATCCTAGAGTTAACTTTTAAACAAAAACTGTGGTTCTACAGGATTATGTTCCCTGTAGGAGTTAAGGCTATTGTGTGCTACCCCTTCAAAAGACGTAGACCTTTACAGGTAGTTGGGTTTTGAGGTAGAAGGCTCTGCCTACCTGATTCCAGAGCCACTCCTTCAGGCCTGGATTCTTTCATATTATCTCAAGTACAGAAAGTAGCAGGTGTTTTGAGAACTAGGGCATACTAGGCATTCCTTTTGCAATAAGAGCATCAAGTGGCACTACATTTTTTCCTTCATCAAAAAAGCCTTTCCTGCTTCACTGCAAGGCTATTTTCAATGGAAATTGGTGCCACCAAAATCCAATTGATTGTAGACCCACAAAGAGTGGGCCGGATAGATACATTACAATGTTGTGGCACCCCCAAAATATTTCCTTAAATGGAATCTGATCTTTGTGCGATCCCCTCCCGTTGTGAAATTTTCTGTGGCATTTCCAATAAGCCATAAATACAGACCCTATCTGCTCCTGTTCCAGTTCTAGTTGCATGGCCGCTGGCTCTTAATGGGGATGTGATTCTCTGTCCTCATCAAGAGGTGTGCTTCTCAAAAGCTCAATGCAACCCGGCACCAAATCCAATGGGTGCACACCACCTGTGTAGGTGGCTCTCCCTTGCAACTGCCTTTGTTCTCAACACCCTAGGAGAACGGGAAACGTATTTGAAGACACTGTGATTCATTTCCTTCCCAAAAGAGGGAAGGTGAAATGGGGAAAACCCATTTACAACCAACATGTAACAAGCAAAATGCAAGCCTTTTCAAGCAATAATCAGAGCATTGCATGGACCAACATGAAAGTGCTGCTTGCAGACTAGGAAAGAGCACTCACTGGGAGGAACATCAACACTGCCTTTTTTCAGTTGCCTCTTTTTTTATTATTTTTTTCAGTAGTCTGATTTGATATTGCAAACACCTTCACAACATACAAAAAACCCCAAATTTGTTTTATCCAGAACATATACGGTGACGATGGGGAGTTCTCCCATCTTTTAAAACCATGTGGGAATTTCAAAATTAAAATTAGGGAAAAAAATCAACAGTAAAACTATGACAACAGCACCTTGACATTGTTTTAATTCCAACGCTACCAGAAGAATTTTAAAGCAGTAAACAGATATAATACTAACAAGAATAAAGATACTTACTGTCTAAAATGTAAACGGAATGTTTTGGTTCAATTTTTTTCTGAAAGAGGACAGTTTATCATCAATTCACAATTTAAGCAGCATGCAATTTTATTTTTTTAATTTTTTATCGTTTTCAATTCTTGGCAATGGCAACAAACCACAATGTTAGAGGAATGTAATGCAAATTTGTTTTGTTTCTCAAAGTTGTGCGCAAATGGATATCATTTTTCCTCCTTTTGTTCCCCTCTAGGTCATGGATATGTTCAATAAATAGATTGTGGAACCACTGTACTGTATAAACCTCATTTATACATGCAGTCCATAAAATTATTTTCTTTCTTACTGAATAATTTACCCTGTTATGTATATATACAAATAGATAAATTTTTGTCTCAATATAATCTATACAACATGACTCCACTATCTTCCCCTTTTTATGGTCAGTGTACACACACAGGAAGTGTCTATTCTTATAAACCGCCATCCAACTCTCTTTTTGTTATCCATGGTGAGAGCTCGCACGTAAGACTGGGTAGTTCGGCACTGGGAATTCCAGTACCTCTTGTCTATGCCCCTGCAGCCCTCTTTCGTATAACCCTTTGAGTTGCATTTGGTCTCATAAAAATATTGCTTCAGTTGGCCTTTGGGTACAGGTACTTTTTCCAGAACAGTAACCGTTGCCCCTGACATGTCCACCGCAGTCTTTTTCTCAGCCGCTGTGACCCATTCACTAGTACTGTCACACACACTCAGCTCTCCACGGCGAGCAGGATCGGAGTGACGCCGGACCCTCATGGACATGTTTGCAGCATCCAAGTAGTTTTTATACTCCTCAAGCAGAAAGAGCAGTGGAGGCTCCAAAGGCACTTGACTGCTGAGCATAACCCGAGACGAGTACAAGTCTGCATCCTTGTTTTCCTTGCTGGGCTGGACGGGCTGCTGCTCATCCAGGAGCTCCTCTATGACATGTTCAAAAGTGTCTGCCAAAGATGTCAATCCCCGTGTGGCGTCATTGGGCCCACCTAGGTTCTCCAAGTTTCCCTGTGTCCGAAGACCGGGATAAGCCAAGCTGCCTTGTCCTCTGAGGCTAACTTCTTTCATCGGGGCAGCTTTCATGCAACTGAAGTATGAAATAACCATAGTAAGGAAAAGGATGGTCATCACTCTTTTCACTTGGTGGAACTGTTCAAGAGAGAGAGAGAAAGAGAGAAAGACAGAAAAGAAATTCAAAACCAATACGTTTTTAAACATCCACAAGACAAGTATGTGTCTTACTTTCTAATAACTGTTGAATAGAATTATGTATGCAGAATAACCTCATGTCTTTAACCTCATAAAGGCACCAGGTCTGCCTGAAGACATTTTGTTTACAAGGTAAATGACAAGATAGTGCATCCTCCCATTCCATGAACTAAACAGACCAGAATAACAGTTGCATCTTATTTTGGTGTAAAAATAAGTTTATATTATACTGCATCAGCAGGCTAGTGTAGGGGACCCAAGAGAAGCTATATGGCCTGCACGGTTATATACTCCATCATGTTGGCCTTTCAATATCACCTGCCTGATGTTCAATTGTCAGTCTAATCAGCTTGGTACATGGAATGAGAAGAGCACCAATTTGTCCTTTGCTTCAGTGCCGCAAAACCAAACATCTATTGGTTGCTAGAGTAAAACCAATTGGAAAAAATGGGTTGAAATAGATTCATGTAAAGATACCCCATTGATACAATGCATCTACTCAATGCAATGGTAGGATTTAGGCCAATACATCTAGGGCATCTGGTAACTATATAGCATAAACAGCTCTCTCTCTCTCTCTCTCTCTCTCTCTATATAGCATAATGACAGTCCTTTGCTTCAGTGCCGCAAAACCAAACATCTATTGGTTGCTAGAGTAAAACCAATTGGAAAAAATGGGTTGAAATAGATTCATGTAAAGATACCCCCATTGATACAATGCATCTACTCAATGCAATGGTAGGATTTATATCTAGGGCATCTGGTAACTATATAGCATAAACAGCTATATATATATATATATATATACAGTATATACACACACACACACACACACACATCATACCTTTTTAATTATAGATCTGCCCCTAAAAGATATCACTGATAGCAATTCATATCAAACAGTTCCAGTCAAGCAACAGAAATTCATACCAGGTCAGTTGATGTGCAACAGGGAACAAAAGTCCTTTTGGTCAAGGGGTAATGCCTTTGGGACTGTGTATTCTTGGTGGGGTAATACATGAAAAGCTATGTGCAACAATGTTTATGCACTTTCCCGTTTCATCTTTTATGTCATCGCCAAGGCATTCATTTAGAGTGCTAGCTACAGCAGATGCCAAGGATTGGACCACCCCGCTTAGAACAAATCTGAAAAAATGTTGGCCGGGAAGTCTCAAGGCCCTTGTGCAGTAAATGTCACACTTTAGGCATGATAATTAATTATCCTCTATTTGCATGACAAGTGTAACAGCATGTTTGGAAAGGTTACTAAGCATCTGTGGTATGCCTGTAGTAACAAGACAAATTTCAGTAAGTTGACTGCCTTTCACAAAAAGATTTCAGCATGGAGGTTGGGACTATGGAGCTATAATACAATTTAATTTTAATCCCTCTCCCCCAACGCTAATCTTGTGGCATCAGAACAACACACACTAGGAATTGGAACCAACCAACCATATCATGTTATACAGAACTGAGATATTTTGGATAAGGGGAAGTGGTTGAGAACAAGAGACTTGTTGACACACTAGGATGGGACATTTTAGCTCCCCAAAATAAGGCATTCTTACAGAACCTACACAAGACTAGTCTGACAACATATGCATCCTGAAACATTGTAACCTGAGGGCAGACAGTGGATCAGCTGTGGGCTATATACATGTTTCTTATTTTTATTATTATTTGCAGATTGTTCCCAAACATGTACATTATTCAAAACCTGGAAAATCCTGTATCTCTTCTACTAGAAATAATTATATAGCCTAGGGATAGAGACTATGTAACTTTTAAAAATGGCAAGATCACAATTTCTATCATTCCTTAACACTGGCCAACCACAGCCGGTGACTTCCATGTCAGTGAGATGATATATCCACTCTAGTGTTTAACTCCAAATTTTCCACAGAGCTGTCCAAGGTGATGAAGAGAGAACCTTGGATAATACCTTTAAAGGTCAGACTAAGACTCAAAACAAATCAGCCATCCCACTGACATGTATGTTATCAGGCTCCACTACCATAGGCCAAGCTGGCTAGAGTTAATGGAAACTGGCCATTCTTTTAAAAACAATTATTGGTTAGATATAAGTCATTAGTAACATTGTCACAATTACATATACACAACAATATATTATATTATTATTTACCTCATATAACACAGTGTTAATTTCATTTTATCTTTTACATTTCTATACATCTATTACTTATACCTATCCATTTCTTCCCTCCCTCTTCCTCCAATCCCCTGCTTCTGGAAACAGATGTGACTCTACTCATTGATTTATATTATTTGTTCAATCATGAAGAATTTTTGGTTCACTTTCTTATATTTTTCTTTCGTGTTTGCTCTGGCTATAACCTCTTTCCACCTCATCTCCCAGTTCTCCTTTGAATGACCAATCATATGTTTTGTTCTCCTTTCAGTTATGTAGTATTTCTTTTAACTGGAGAGCATAAACCATCAATGTTGACCATTCAGTATCAGGATAAATACACATTTATTGAGTTATATTCCGCCTTCCTCCCACTGACAACTCAGAAAAAAATTAAAGCGAAAACAGTTACAATAAACATGTTGTTGGAATACATGCTAAAGAGGCATCAGGAAAAACCTCAAGTCTACATATGTAATGTTTAAAATAACACCATACATAGAGCTTAGAAAAGTTTTTTTTAGTCTAGCTTTCCACATAGTCACTGGACTGGCTGATTATGGTATTTGTGTCCAAAGAAGTACAGTTTCTAGCACTGCTTATACTATAGCACTTTTTCTGATGGGTCATGTTGCTCCCTAGGTCTCCCAAGGAACAAATACCTGGATTTCTGCACTTACTACTACCACTACCTATTATCTGTCTTCCCAATTCTGAAAAGTCTGCTTCTCTTTTTTCTGTGCCTGTCTAAGCCATTCTTGTTAGAAAGCATTACTCACATTTCTAGAGAAGCAGCTAACCCTCATTCCAGTGCTTTTGAAGTTGTGTCGGAAGTACCTCATACTTGGCAGCAAATACTGGAGTAAACATTCTTTCTGTTTGCCAACATGGTGCCATGTAAAAGGACTCGCTTTCATAATAATCTATGTGGAATGAGGAATCCTAACACTTGTCAGAGGAAAAGCAAAACAAAGAAGCTTTACGTACTAAGGCAGGAATTGCCCAGATCTGAGGCCCTGGCATTTATATGAGGAAATGTTCTGCTGTTAGAAGAGCATAATCTAATTTCATCATGTCCCTTGGATACAAGTCAATCTTCTTATTCATCTATATCATTATGGCATGGGCATATAAATATTAATCATTTGCCTGTCCCCTTCAGGTCATACTTAAATGAACTGTTCCCAGCAATTATTCTAAGTCCTTATAAATGTGTTGTTTAATTTCATTAGGAACATTTTCTCTTTTCACAAAACTTTCCTGAACTGTTACAATATAGAGGTGACCACAAAAGACACACAATGCAATGGTTATCACTTGTTAACTGATAAACAAACAAGTGGAAAGATGTAACAGCAAAAAAGGAGAATGGTATATTCTCACCCTGGTCCCACGGGTGCCTGAGCACTATACACCACCCACCGAACACATGGATTGCCATCTTGCACTTTGTTTACTGCCATTTCACTCCAAAGAATTATACTCGGAGGGTGCTAAAGCTGTTTGAGAGTCAGGCTTGTTCCATGTGATGGTGTTATACACCTCTAAATCATGAGAGCAGACACACAATAGTAGCTAAAAGGAACTTTAAGGCATAGTGGAGTGTAACAATTGAGAGATCTGATTGGCTTGCACAGGAAAGAAGAAATTTATTTCAGGATCTTTGGCTCTTTCATACTTAACATCAAAGATGTCTTCAAGAAGAGGAAACAAAAATGGAGGCATCCTTGTTTGGGAGGTGTTAACTGGCACTTGATTATGAGCTGTCTGAAATTCCCTTGTTTCTTTATTTACTGTCTTGACTCTGTTTTCTTAATACTGGTAACCAGATTTTGTTCATTTTGATGGCTTCCTCCATTCTGTTGAAATTGTCCTCATACTTGTGGATTTCAATGGCTTCTCTGTGTATTCTGACATAATGGTTGTCAGAGTGGTCCAACATTTCTGTGTTCTCAAACAATATGCTATGTCCAGGTTGGTTTATCAAGTGCTCTGCTATAGCTGACTTCTCTGTTGAATTAGTTTGCAGTGCCTTTCATGTTCTTTAATTTGTGTTTGGGCACTGTGTTTGGTGGTCCCTATGTAGACTTGTCCACAGCTAGGGACCACCAATGGGTGAGATGCTCCACCTTTCCAGACACCAAATAGCACATTTATTCTCTTTTTTTCAGAAAGATGAAACTGGGTTGATTATGCATTGGTATTCACGAGTAAACCCATTCTATATACCTTATTAAGAAGACCAAGTTTAATTTCCTTCTATGCTTAACCTTTGGCGGTCCCTATGTATACTTGTCCACAGCGGCATGGTATATGGTAGAGTCCAGCAGTGATTAGAGGATCCCTCTTATCCTCTAATCTAATGTGCCATTAAATCTAACGTGCACCTCAAATTTCAAAACTCTGAAACCAAAGAAGCAATTGCTGGCAAATGTAATGGGCAATGGCAAAAGTGGCACTCTATGAAATTTGGCCAAAAAAGGTGCACTTTACAGTGGTTGCATGCTTAGAATTCCTTCTTTAAAAACAAAAGTGTTAGAACACCAAAGGATGCAGCAATTGAAAAGAAAACCTTGGAGGGCATGTAGAATGGATCCACTTTAACAGCTCAATCATGTATAATCATGTAGTTTTACAAGATCTTGAACTTTCTCTGCCAAAGAATGCTGATGGCTCATCAAACTACAAATTCCAGGATTATATCGCTGTGGCCATTAAGTTAGAGGTGACACCCTTTAAATAGGAGCTCCAGGTGCTCCTGAAGAGACCTCCCCTTTTGCTTTGACTCAGAACTAAGATTACCATATTATGCAAATCTAATGCACACCCTGATTTTGGGAAGGTAACTTAGCCTAAAAAGGTGAGCATTCAGTTCAAATAAATACTGTAGATTCTGAATCATTGCTCCTTCTTAAATCCAGTTCTTGTTGGCCACAAAGGACAATAGTTTCCACAACTGGCAGAAGTTTATTTCTGTTTTCTTGAGCTTCTTATTTCCTTTATCATGATGATGGGTTATATTCAGACATTTTCCACTATGAATTAGCAAGAAGTTTTCAGCCAAGTACAAGTTGTTCTGATGTTACTGTTTTTTAGTGTCTACTGAAGACTTGTATTGCAGTTTGTGAGTAGGCTAACCAGGGAAATCTGTTAAACCATTTGGGTCGAAAACTTAGATGCCTCTTCTTATCCATACGAAATAAGAGCCTGTGGATTTTGCAGTAATTGAGCTTTCACTCGGTCATCAGAAAGTCTTGTTCATATAAATTCCAAGGTCTAACAATGTCACAGCTTCTTGACCTTGCTCCTGTTCCATGGTTTCTTTGGCATGGCCTAGATTAGTGCTAGACACCTCAGTTTCCACCTGCAGTCCAGGTGTACATGTTCGAAGGTCTTCGTCAGTACCAGCTGTCGTAATTGTTTTCAACCTGCTGCCTTCTTGGTTTTCAATATTTGGCTTTTTATTTTTTTGCCATAAACTCAAAAATGTTCAGTTGCTTTGATAGACATTTAGGCATCTTCTGGATTCATGTGGATGAAAGAAAACACCAACAGCAACTAACAGGGTTTTAAGTCTCAGAACAACAACTCAAGCTAGTAGTCAATTGCACAGCAGGACAGCTGTTTTTGGAATGATCCACAGCCGCTTTCATGCCTTCCTTTTATACCCCCAGTGGGAGGAGCAAGAAGGCGGGCATAAGAAAAAGCTCTGAAAGGGGGAAGACCAAGAGGGCAGTGATGTGACTACTTTCAGGTGTTTTTAAAATAATATTTCAAAAACTATTAAAGATAATTATATCAGGTAAAAAAACAAATGAAACTACACAATAAAATCTCTAATTGTGTTTACATTTCATGAAAAATGTTGATTAGAATCAGACATACAGTATTTTGAAAGATTTCTGAGGAAATTATGATTCAAACATGGGAAATTTATAGGGCAACCCTGGGTCCATCCCACTCTTAGAAGGCAATGCCAAACCTCCTCTGAATAAATATCATTCCTATGATAGTGCCAACATAAGTCAGATTTGAAAGCACCCAACAATAACAAAAAGGGTATTTTGTTTAAATAAAAACATTTTTATAGGACTCTTGAAATGTTTGGTTTGCTTCTAGTGAAAGAGGCTAAATGCAAATGGTAGTCCAAGCTACCTTAAATGCATACCCCTTGACACACCACACCATTGATAGGAACTGCGAGGATACACAAGAAATATGGTCAAAGGAAACTAGAAGGTGTATTTCTATTTCCAGTGCCCATTTTGATGCTGGTTTGTCAGGTTGTGTAAGATACAATAATGGCAACTGAACTGTCTGTTTATTATTCAGAACTTTTAACCCACCTTTACCAGCCTAAGTGGAACACTTAAGGAAAGATGTAAGCAATAAAGAAAACTAATAAAATCGCTTCAAAACTCAACAGAGGGTTTGAGTGGTAACCACATTGAAATGTCAGGTGAAAGAAAGGGAGATCAAATAAAGAACTGCCTGAGAAAAATATCACTGAGCAGTAGTGGAAGATAATTAAAGAAACTGCAATGGAAGAATATATGAAGAAGTTTTCTGGAGTATGCTGAAGAAGTATGATGGAGCTCTCGGTGGCGCAGTGGGTTAACCCACTGAGCTGCTGAACTTGCTGATCGAAAGATCACAGGTTCGAATCTGGGGAGCGACGTGAGCTCCTGTTGTTAGCCCCAGCTTCTGCCAACCTAGCACTTTGAAAACATGCAAATGTGAGTAGATCAATAGGTACTGCTCCAGCGGGAAGGTAATGGCACTCCATGCAGTCATGCTGGCCACATGACCTTGGAGGGGTCTATGGACAATGCCGGCTCTTCGGCTTAGAAATGGAGATGAGCACCAACCCCCAGAGTTGGACACAACTGGACTTAATGTCTGGGGAAAACCTTTACCTTATGCTGGATAAGACAAATAATAGTAAAGTATTCTGTTCACACAATTGCCCAGAGAAACTCATTAGTAGGACATGAGTGCAACTGTACTGTCCCTATCAGCTTTTCTGGCAACCACTAAGATATATTGTTTTTGACACTGGGTATAATACATAGCTGTCTTTACTGGTTGTCTCTGTTGGCCCTACCTCCCCCCCAAAATGTTGGCCTTACTCCCCCCCCCACCTTTTGACGGCTATTCAGATTAGCAGTGATTAACACATTTTGTGATTGTGAATCCCACAGTGCAACCTTTTAATTAGGGATTCTTCTAAGGCAAGGTGTTCTACTTTCCAGGCACTAATATAAAGAAGGCCTTTGTCTCAGATGGTAAAGGGACTTGCAGATTGACCCATTAAGTATCCCATTAGTGCCATAAACCTTATTTTGAGAATTGTGATACACATGTGCTTCTCCTTGCTTTTGGGGAAGGAGTCAGCTTTAAACACCAAGACTAATTCACCTGTCAGGTAGTTTGAAGTAAATCCAAGCTAAGAGACAAGGCTGAACGTAGGCCGCTGCCCACTTCACTGTTGACCCCTATCTACCAAGTGCTTGGTGCTGCCAGAGTTGACAGTGTCGATGATACATGAATGCCATCTGTCTACCCTACGTGGGATCCAGAGAATTATACCAATTCATCTGTGCAGCCAAGAGAGCTTTGAAATTGTGTTTTTAAACTATGTAACAAACTGAAGGGACTTTCAAAAGCAGATGGTGATGTGAAATGGCAGCCTGCTGTTCAAAGGGGAAGAGAAGTCAGAAATTCCACTATACATAACCAAAGTCCTCGGTGCATCTGAATTAAATTTTCCATTCCAGTCCTTGAGTACAAGATGCAAGGTCCACCTCTCCTAACATGAGCAACAGGAGATGTTCTGCATGAAATATTCAGTTGTCTTCCAGGTTATTGTGCGCTTGAAAACCCTACATAAATGTGGAACTTGCAGCCACAAATAAAGTGCAAAGCTAGGAAAAATACTTTTGGGGAGGAAGAGGGGAATCACAGCTCCCAGTGAAAGAAATTCTGGGTATTGTAGAACAAAAAAGCTAACTTTTCCAAGCTCTGATTCTACAGGAATACGTTCACTCTGAAAATCCATTATCATAGAAGATAAACATTGAAATGCTTTTTAACTATTGTCAGATATGTTGTTTTATACGCTTCTGTTCAGAGATAGAGAGGGCACTGTATGGTTGAGTATCCCTCTTTCTGAATTCCAAAATCTGAAATACTCCAAAGTCAAAACTGTCCACACAGATGACCAAGATAGTGAAACCTTTGCTTGCTGATGGTTCAATGTACACAAATTTTGTTTCATGCACAAAACTATTAAATATATTGTTTATACACAGACTATGTGTATAAGGTGCATATGAATCCAAAATGCACTTCATGTTTAGACTTGGGCTCCATCCATCTCCAGAATATCTTGTTATATATGTATATGTAAATACATATATTCCAAAATCCACAAATACTTTTAGTTCCAAGCGTTCGGGATATTTAACTTGTACAATAAACTGCTCAGATATCCATGCCTACATTTGAATTACAAAATTGAAGTAGGCAGGACAATCAGGTCCTAATTTGCTTTCCTGTTTCTATTAATATATTTGCCCTCTGCATATTAATTGAAATCATGTTGAACAAGATTTATTTCTCAAGGATGCTTTGCCGTCGGAAACAGTTAAGATCAAATCTCAGGCAGAACTGTAACTGTCAAACAATCCCATTTTCAAAAGAATGATAGATTGCATGATCAAAAATATGAGCCTTAGCGTGATTTTATTTTATGTGTTTGGTCAAGTTATCACATTATTGCTTGGGCAAGTTATTTGATTTGCAGGCTATTTTCAGCTCAATCTCCTTTTCTCTACTGAGGCACAGTATAATCCAGATGGTACCAGAAAGGTGCAAGCTTGAAAACTGAGGAATGAAAAAGGTTGTCTGGGCAGTTCCTCTGTAACAGCGAGTCTTCAGTAGACCTTTCAACCCATCTAACACACACAGCCTCAAAACCAACCAACGTTGTGTTTTTGTAAAACTCAAACAAGTGAGCAAGCAAACAAAATGCCCTGATCAGAAATAGCAGTAGAAAGCACCCCGTAAAATATGCAGACCCTGGGGTACAAATCATATTGGAAAGGCTTCTTAAAAACCAGTTCATGTTTCAAAGGGCATCTTTCTGGGCTCCTTAGAGAGCTGGGGTTTCTTATCTTTCTCCTTTGCTCAATGTTTCTTATTGCTATTGTCCAATTCACATCTCTCTTCAATGTTATGCTCCTGCTGCAAATGTGTTTCCCCATACTGTTCTGTTTATAAGAAAACAACTCTGTTAAAAATTACTCTACTTCGATTTGCTGTTTCTTAAGATGGCTTTGTGCAATGACCACATGTGTGTTTGTGACAAAGAGAGAAAGAGCGGTGCTACTTTTACTGTTCAATAATTGTATAGATGTGTGTACTGTGCTGCAAAAGAGGCCATGTAAGTGTACAGTTTTTCAAGGCTTTATGTATGAGCATAAACTAAAATAGATATTGTTTACCATGAAACTCCTTTTACTTTTAATCTCAGTGGTTAAATGTGATTTCAGTGCTGTTCTGGAACTACATGCTCTCATACCCAGCAGCTTAACCATTTCCATCCATTACTACCACTGGTTCTGTAGCTGAATACAATAGGAGAAAGTAATGGTGGCTAGCAGTTCCAGATCTGTGAGGTGGAAAATCTGTTCCAGATGTTAGTGCCAACTTTAAAGGAGCTATCCAAGGTCCTGAGCCCCATGCGAGGAAACTGAAAGAAAGCACATTTCAATTTTGGACTAAAACCTGAAGTCAAGCTTCTATGCCACTGACACAGAAGCCCCCAGTCTCCATTGAGGGAAAAACAGATTAACTAGAAACTACCATGAGAAGTATGAGAAAAAAACACCAACTTTAATTTAGACTCTGGATTCCACAACTATGAAAAGAAACTTGTCACTTCCCTAGAAGTGGTAAATCAAAGAACAACTCTGCACCAAGGTGATTTTCAAGCTTTCTGCCTTCAGGGAACAAACCAAATCTCACAGTTAGGCAATATATTGATTAGGACTAATTAGAGAACTCGGGAAGTTTCTGAAACTAGGTGGAAAGTTAGTCTGAACATAGGGCTTGATTAATTGTGGAATTTGGTTGAATTTTGTTTCATGTCTCAACATAGCCTTGCATATTTTCCTCATCAAGCCATCTGTTGAGAAATTTCTGAATGCCTGTCACAGAATGTGTGATTTTGCACATTATAATCCATGGTCCCTCTCCATTGGTGCCCCCTTGTCGTCGGGAAGAGGCTTGTGTACACTAATGAAGTTGTGAGCTATGCTGGCGGTGACATAATAGTCACTGGTAGGGCCTCCCATGCCAGACAGGTCACAACCAAAGGGTCTGACAAAGAGCGTCAATGGGCAGGATGGGCTCCTTAGTCTTTGGCAACCATCCTAAGAGAAGGAAAACTCTAATTTCAAACGCAGACAGATGGTGCTCGTCTAACCCTGTAAGGTCAACCATCTAAGAGAAGGCAACTCTAATCAAACCTACGACCTGAGGACCTCGCTGCCACCGTCCAAGCTTGCTAGGCCCTGGCAGATGAACCTTTAGTTTAAAGGGTGAGGCCAGTTTTGTGCACGCTACGCTCCACCAGAAAAATCCATTGCACAGGCTTGAAGGACAAATCCAACTTCCTGGCCTTTTTAGTCATCAACGCACTTGTAGAAAGCGTGGGATGAGTCCTTCCTAAATCTTCGTTCGTGAAGAAAAGCCAGAGAGAGAGAGAGAGAGAGAGAGAGAGAGAGAGAGAGAGAGAGAGAGAATCCATGGTCCATGTTTATGGCACTTTCTGAGCTTTTGGGCTTCCCCATTATCTGAATGAAGGAAGACCTGGAAATACATACATGCCTTCCCTTCAGTTATGCATTGCAGAGGTAGATTGCTAGCGCATTTGGTGGTAATCATTTTAACTGTTGCTGATCTACTCTGTATGCATCTCTCTGCTACTTAAGATCTTCATCAGAATGACTTCAGCACCAGTTCTTATTTTGTGTATTGTTCCTCATCAGTAGTCATTACTGGTTTCAAGTTGCTTGTTGCTGTTTTATTATTAATCTGCTTCTAAAATGGTATTTTCCTTTAATTTAACCCCCCACACCTCTCTAAGCCAGTGGTTCTCAACCTTTTTTTTTACTTGGACCACTTGACCAGGGGCCACTCTCAAACATTAGTACCAAAAGGGTTACGAATCAGTTTTTGGTCAACTTTAGATTCCGTTTGAGGTGTTGATTCAGAAAATTACATTGGATAGACCACATCAACTCTAGTTTCTGATATAGAACATATGCCATGGTCAGTGAGAGGGAAGGAGTGGCAGGTGGCACTAAAGGAGTGGAAATAAATAAGGAGGCTCACAGACCAGATTTTCATCCTCACGGCCCATTGGTGGTCTGTGGCTCACAAGTTAAGAAACACTGCTCTAGGCAATTGGTTCCATTGCCAAACCACTCTTACTGTCAAGGTGTTCCACTATTCTATAGAAGTCTACTGTCATGTAACTTAAAACTATTATGCGTTGTCCTACCTTCTGGGGCAACAGAGAAAAGAAATACTCTGAATCAGTGGCACCAGAGCTAAATGGAAGAACTCGCCTTTTCCACAAAGGAATAGTCTGGCAGAAGCTTTTAAAAAACGTATTAAGATCAAGGGGGCCAGATTAAATAAGGCTATAAGAGTATTCCAAAATACGACAACTCATAAGCCCATTACTCATTTGCGGCAAACTGATAATAAAGGACAAGATAGTGTGTCTTCCCACTGTAGGTACACAAACCTCAACAGACTAGGAGATGGATTTCAGTTCAGCACTAATGAGAGGACAGCATTCCCAATCAAACATAAAGGCAGCAGACTTGGGGAGTGGGGAGCAAAATGTCACTGGGGCAGTGAATCTCGTTGTAGCTCCCTGCAGTTTCTCATTTTGCTTAATAGTTAGCATGTTAGTAAGCCTTCAGTCTCTGTTGCCTGCACTCTGCCTAGTAAGGCAATTATGATGGCAGCATGAGTTGAAAAGCAACTCTGGGTTGAGCTTAGTTTATAGTCCTGTCATACAGAATAATAAAATGTAGAAGATCATTTCCTCCTGTCTTGCAGGAGTTTCCTATACAGTCAACTTTATAAGACTGGGCATGTTTTGAAATGCAAATCCTAGGCAGTCAGTGGCAATTGATGAGTTCCATGTTAGTGGAGTAGTGAATTTCCCCTGGATTTTAGTCCAAAGTTGAAAGGAGCTCTCTGAAGTGTTGAACCCTTCACTCAAATATGTTCAGCCTCTTGGACAACTCCTTTAAAAATCAGACAAAAACCCAGAGCAGAATCACTATCACACAGATATTGAAGCCATCAACCATCAGCATATGAAGTATTTAATTTTGTTCAACTAGTCACACCCACTTTTGAATAACACTAGCATAGCTAGAAGGAAAACCAGTGTAGGTGGAAGACTACAGTTAGGTTGCAGTTGTTCTGAGATCTGAGGTGGTAAAATAACCACAGTGCATCTGTTAATTATTCTTATAGAGACAAATTAATGCTAAATCATATTTTGGGGTTTAGTGTGCTACACTTTTAGTGAGGCTTTTGGGGCATGGCATCCATAAAGATTTTGGTGAGGAATTATACTTTGCTAATATCAGTGGGCACTGCTGTTATTTATCTCAGTAGGAGGCAGGCTGACCAAATGTAGAAGGGGATAGAACTCTCCCACTTTTAATACTTGAGCAGAAGGGTCAAGTATTATAGTTTACACCAACTAATGTATGCTCTTTTGGATAACTAAGGTATAGGATCCCTACTCTCTTTTCCAGTCACCTACCCTTAATGGATGGGGAAGGCCTATGATCTGAAACAGAAGTCCAAAAGGACTCCTACACTGTTTTGTTATCTCACAATTTCGGTCACTAAACTGTGATCCTTAATAGTGCAAACCTATGTATGTCTATATATGTCATTGTCTACACACAAGCCCCATTGAGTACAACAATACCTACTCCTAAGTAAGTCTGACTGAACTTGATCAGGCTTATGCTGGAGAAGACATGCCCAGGATTGCCATACATAGTTTGTAAAACAGCAAGAAAATAAAACTGATAATACATAATACAGTGACTTTTTGGATGTATAATGAATTATGCAATAAACCTACTGAATCAAATGCACGTAGACCCTGTGTGGTGTAAGAGTCAGACTGTAGACCTGCAATTTTGTTGATCCAGTTTCTAACCCTTGCTGAGCCATGGGACTAACTGGTTGATCTTGGGTCTGTGATCTATGCCTCAGTACTACTGAGAAGATAAAGTGTAGTGGAACCATCTGGAGCTCATTTTCCAGTTAAACAATAGGAGAAATATAAATTTAACTAATCAATAAATGGACCCTAAATACCCTAGGCACTTGACCCCTCTGATATTGGAAGCTAGGCAGGACCAGCCCTGGTTAGTATTTGGATGGAAGAGCAATGAATACCAGCTGATCTTCCAGAGGCAGAACTGGCAAAATCACCTCTGAGTATTCCTTGACCAAGAAAACCCTGTGGAATTCATGAGATCACCATACATTGACATTACTACTAGATAAGTTAAATTACCGTTTTGCAATAACAGAAATGTAAGTTTAATGTATCCACTGAAGCAAGTGGTAATCCTATCCACTCTTTTTCTGAAAGTCAGCTACACTGAACTTCATGCAAATTATTTCTGAATGAACTCACACAGAGTCAAACTAGTATGTGTAGCATATATAGCCCAGAAACAAGCCAATGGTACACCAATTTTAACAAGTAAATGAGCATAGGACTTCACTTCAAGTAATGCTAATAAAATTGGGAAATTGATTTACTTCTGTTACAATTTGTGTAAAATTTCAGGCTGTTGAGGTTTACTAAAGGAAACCTTCAAAAGAATCCTGCTTTATTTATCTTTTCATAGTGTGTTAACAGATACAAAAACCGAATACATGTCAGCACATGATTTGCAAAGAACAAATGTACTGAGAGCAAGTGGGGATTAGCATTCAAATGCATGTGCCACTGGCTGTTCAACACACACAAATTATCCTCCAGGATATTTATTCATCCAACTCTATAATTTTTTTTTAATTACTGAAAACACCCTAAACAAGCATACTAAATGCACGCTAATGAATTTGAATAGCTCTAAAATTACAATCCTCACATTTGCCCATTTGGTAGTTGATGGGTTTTACTCAGCTAATAAAACCAGTCAGCCGTATCACAACAGACAGTAGCAATCAACATAAAGCAAGCCATTGGAGGCTTCAAAATAAATGGGGTTAAGTGGGAAATGACTTATTTTTCCAAATGAGGCAGCACTGTTGTTCTCCATTCATCAGCAAACAATTTAACTATCAGTTACCTATTCTGTAATGTTAACTGCTGCCAGAATTTGTAAAATAGAAGGCATCTTTCATTCCAGAATGCAAAAGCATCGAATACAAAGACCATCTCACGAAGAACACCTCCTCCTTGACAAATCTTAAAAATACGATTTTTAAATAAAAAAAACAGATGTCCTGGAAGCTTTCTGAAAACAGTTCCTGGAAGCTTAAAAGGGGTGGAGCCAGCCTAACTTCCCTCAACAATTGGAGTGCTGCTACAGAGCTCTGTTACATGCACCCACCAACCTGACTTCATGGGGTCTTTGAAAACATAACAAGGCTTCCTCTGCAGATCTCAAATTTCAGCCATGCCTATATGGGATTAGAAAATATTCCAGATATACTGGACTCAGGCCATTTAGGGGTTTGCAGGTCAAAATTAGCACCTTGAATTGAGTGTAGAGGCACATTGGAAGCTGGCATAGTTCCTGATGGACTAGAGTTATATAGTCTTTAAAATGCACGCCTCACACTAGTCTGATTGCTGTTTATTTATTTATTTAAAACTTTTATATCCCGATCTTCTCAACCTCCATAGAGGGACTCAGACTTTCTACAGCTTCTGAACATTTTCAAAGACAGCTCCATGTAGTGACCATTACAGCAGTCTAACTGGGAGGCAACCAACATAAACTGCTGTGGCCAAATATGTTCTCTCTAGGAAAGAGTGCAGCTGGAGCACCTGGCTGCTGCAGCAATCTGGCTTTCTGGAAGCAGAGTTATGTCCAAGAGCACTCACAAGCTATAAAACTGATCATTCAGAGCAAGTGTAACCTAATCCAGAACAGGCTAGGATCCTAACCCCAGATTAATTTTTCTAATAGCCAACAGCACTTTTGTATTGTCTGATCAAAACTCGGTCTATTCAGCCATACACAGTCCTTTGCTGCATCCAGACAATCTTTCAGGGTCTCCATAGTTGTAAAAGAGAGATAAAACTGGATGTCATCAGCATAATCAACCACAAAACTCTGGATGCCCTCTTCTAGTGGCTTCATGTAGCTGTTGAAAAGGATAGGGCACAGTACTCACCCCTGTAGAACCCCACAGGCTAATGGTAAAAAGGCTGAACAACAGACCCCAGCACCACCCTTTAGGGTGGATGCTTAAACAAAGCATTGTCCCATATTAGCCAAACAAACCAGATGAATACTAAAGGTCCACATTGATTTTTTAGACCTAGGTTCTCAAATCCCCTTGATTTGCTTATTCTCAATAGTTTGGATATCAAGTCTAGAACTTTTTTTAAAAAAATCTAGAAATCTAGAACCGGAAGTTCGAGCAGTCAATGAGCTACCGGCCTTCCGGAAAGCTTGTAAAACAGTACTGTTCCGGCGTGCATTTAATGTATGAAATAAACTCCTGGTTATAATTGAATATGGTTAAATTGTTTTTACTGTTTGCTTTTATGTTGTTTTGTTGGTTGTGATGTGTTTTATGATGAAGTCGATATGCTGTAAACCGTCCTGAGCCAGTTGGAAAAGACGGTATACAAATTGAAATAATAAATAAATAAATAAATAAAACGTCATCTCATTACCACTGTTTCAAAATACATGTCTTAAAATATTTATTAAGAGATGGATATTTAGTCTCCAGCTTCTGTAGTGAAGGGATAGTAATGGGATAGTAATAGTGGCAAACCAGTTGAGTATGGCTTAGCATTTGGCTAAGTCTACAAGATCCATAACTAAGGTTTCTCCTTGTGTAGTTCCACAGGCAACCCTTTCCCCAGCCTCGTTACCCATTAGCTACCATAAGCAATGGCCGAACATGTGATCATTCCCATTTCCTGCCATCCTATTTCCTGTCCACCAATCTCCAGAGATTTGTGATCTTGAGATCATACCGATCACATTGTTTGCTTCCACATTATTTTAATCCCTACACCCCATGCTACCAACAGGTTGTTGGTGCGGCGTGTCAAAAAGAGAGGAACCAAGTCTAGAATGTCTCTAGAGTTAGGAACAACCTCCTTTCATTTCCTTTTGTATTTATTTATTTATGATACTTTTACCCCACCTTTCTCTGCCAAGTGGACTTGAGGTGGCTTATAACAGATAAAACCATACAATGCAAAGGTTAAAAACATAGTCAAAATCACAATTACATTCGGCCCCTTACCACCTCCCCTTTCTGGTTCCTATAACAATGTACAGATGATTAATAATAATAATTTGTTTCTATACTGTTCTACCTCCCTGAGCATTGCAATTACCGACATAAAAACATACAGAAAATCATTATAAAAACATAAAAACAATACTATATGACAGTCATATATATTGATTGACCCACCAAAACTCATTAAACCCGTTCAAACTCAACCTAGCCCTGACACATTCCATCTTTAGTTAAGGACCTGAGTAGAGATAAGGGTCTCCCCACTTGACCTCAACACTCATTCTAGTGTGTGTGTGTGTGCGCATGCGCATATATGGGGCTACCGTGTTCCAGGTGGGCTAGGCTGAGCCGTATAGGACTTTATAGGTAAGAACCAGCACCTTGAATTGAGCCCAGAAACAAATGGGC
Source organism: Anolis apletophallus (assembly GCA_030556195.1). Taxonomy (NCBI): domain Eukaryota; kingdom Metazoa; phylum Chordata; class Lepidosauria; order Squamata; family Anolidae; genus Anolis; species Anolis apletophallus. The sequence goes on from JARBWK010000002.1 coordinate 76,004,111, forward strand.
AGCCAGTGGAGCTGTCTCGAGAGCAATGTAGTATGCTCTCCCAGACCAGCTTCAGTTAAAAGTCTGGCTGCAAATCTTTGAACAAGCTGTACTTTCAGAATGCTTTTCAAGGGCAGACCTATGTAGAGCGCATTACAATAGTCCAATCTGAACATAACCATTGTGTGTACCATCGTGGCCAGGTCCGATCTCTCCAGGAACGGGAGCAGTTGGTGCACAAGCTTTAATTGTGCAAAGGCCAATCTGCACACTTGGGCCTCGAGGTTTAAGGCAAAGTTCAGGACAACCCCCAAACTGTGAGCCTGAGGTTTCAGGTGGAGTTTAACCCCATCCAGCTCAGGTTATAACCCTATTCCCAAATTGATATTCTACAAGACCAGCAGTATCTCTGTCTTGTGTTGCTTTGGAGTTCTGCATAGGGCAGAAAGCTAAACCAGGTTATCCTTGTGAAGTGTCAGTTTTGCAACAATTGAGGTTACACAAGGGCATGACTTGGCACTTTCTAGGCAACCAAACAGGAATGCAAGATCATGATTTGCAGGATCCTCTTAATTCATCAAAACCTTTTGAGCAACAAAAAGTTTATAAGAAAATGTGCACACTTCAGAATAGCAATGGACAGACATGCTCATAACGAACAACTTTTCATGGGCAGAAGAAGAAAGCAAGAGGGAGAGTGGCCTCTCCATGTCCTAAGTATGATACTTACCTTTGATGATATACTCACTGTGGGTGGCACTGATAAAGATGGCAATGAGTAGAGAAAACACCTTGCCATTAGCCATCGCCAACAGTCCTCAGAATTAAGAGGAGTTAGCAATATGCTGTGTTCAACTGGAAATGCCAGTTTGCACAGGCTCCACTAGCTTTTTGACAACAGCAGAGGTTTGTTTGTTTTGCTTGTTTTGAAATGGTAGTTATTTATTAGCCACATTGTCAATCATTCTCTGGTTATCCACATCTTATGTGCAGTTGCCTTTCGGCCTTTCAGCACATGCCCAGTCCAATCAGTTGCTCAACATAGGCATTAGGATGCTTTCCTCATTTGAACAAAGGATCAAGCTAGTCTTTTTATATCATGGTAGCATAGAAAGAACATTTCACCAAGGAAGTCCCAAGTGGAAGCCTGGGATTCCACAAAAACATAACCTAAAAGGACAATATGCATTGACTTGCTATCGTGATTGAGACCTTAACAGCTGGGTATGGCCAGACTAAGGGAAGTGTTTGCAAAAAGTAATCATGCAGAGCTAATACCTTCATGTTAATTAATCCATTAAGAAACACGGCAAATCAGTCACGGATGATTTCTTGCCGTGAGTAGTACTTCCTGATTATTTACTATCACTACAGTTTAATGACATGCTTTATTGCCATGTTAGCAGAGTTTCATTGGAAATCTCTGACCCTTGAAGAACTCTGAAAAAGAGACCTGCTCCACAATTAGAAATATTTACACATACACACACACACATACACACACATACACACAACCATTTTATCAAGAAATAACTGTAAATTAATTGAAAAACACAATGTACTGGTAGTATTTAATAATTAGGCATGAGTGCTGCTGAGGAATTTGCCACAACCTTTTCATGCCCCCCAAATGTATATAAATACACCCCTACAAAAATAATACAAAGTGAGTTATACATTTATCAGATTTATAACTGTATACGCACATATGCATTTATATAAATTATTTATACAAAGCTCAATGCAGCTTTAGACAGAGTTTCTTTCTCCATAGATAGCAAAGGCGTTTACCCCTTGCTGGAGAAGTTGTTTGAACCTTTCACTCCTAATTTATGGATTTCCAACTTTCCATTTTAAACCATTCAGCAAAAGGAAAAACCTGGTTTATTTCAGGCTTGTCTTTAGATTTAGTACCAGGTTTTGGTGCCTCCTGACATTCTTTCCATCAAAAGTAATGTCTTGCTTCTGTGGTACATTTCTGAAAGGCAACATGTGACAGGAACTTTGCTGACATAAGATTGGAAAACTTTTGCTTTGTTGCTTCTCAACCAGCAAATCTTATGAATGGTTACACGGAAGTTATCACAAAGGTAATACAAACTCAAAAGTAATTATATTTCAGTACAAACACAGGAAGAAAACCAAAAGCTGGACAGTCATGTCTTCGGGGCATTTTTCAGCTACCCTCTCATTCTGAATCCTACAAAGCATATTAGCAAAGCAGGTGTCTACAATGTCTTCTGCATTATGTGGAGCTGATTGTGCCTTGGGATCCGGGATATACTGGGATCTGTTGCAGAGCATTAAAGGGCTTACTTAATTCTGACTTCCCCGCAACCTTCTTTAACGGACTGTATACCCTTTTATCTGTGGTGAAACATGCACTGAAATGCCACAATTTCAAGTCAGCTAGGAGCCACATTAAATGGTCAGTGTAGACAAGCCACAAGTCATTTCTGACTCATGACAACCCTAAGACAGGGTATGTGTGTGTGTGGGGGGGTGGTGGTGGTGAGGGATTATGGGAGATGTTGTTAAATGACAGCCAGTGTGATGTAGTACTTTGAATGTTATGCAAGAATTCTAGGAAACAAGGTTCAAATCCCTGCTGTCATGGAAACCAATTGGGTGAGTTACACTTCATTCAGCTATAGAAAAAGGCAATGGGTAGCCCACTGAGAAGAAATCTTGCCAAAGGAGGATACATTGCTATAAACTGGACTGGAGTATGTTTGGAGGCACATGTGTATAGTAAAATTAAAAACCCCGGAGGGCCAAAAGTTCCTGCTATAAAGGTATCCTTTGCAAGCGTTGTTTGTCTTTGTATAAAGGTCACATTATTACAATCTCATTTTGTGCCATTTAAAAGATATACTGTACATGACTAGCAAGAGTGCCAGAGCATATCCCAAAGAGGACAGAAGTTTCACTGATTCACTCCTCCAGCCACAGAATATTGCTAGGCCTAACCACATGACAGATGCAAATACTGTAGATTGTCCATTGACTGAGCAGTCCACTCAAGAGAAAGAACTATATGGAGGCAGAATATCCTTCTTTGTACAAGGGAAGATTCCCCTGTAGTCACTCTGTTAGCCAATTCTACCCACTGGGGACAAGTACTTTACAAATACAAATTGAGCATCCCTTATACAGAATTCTGAAATATTCCAAAATCTGAAATAGTCTACATGGCTGTTATAGGAGAGATGGAAGATGTGATATACTTTTGCCTGACTTGAACTTTATTCTATGTCTCGTTGTGCAAGTTCTTGGCCATGTCTTTGCATAAAACAAGGCATGAAGTTTGTTTCCATCAAACGAATATCTGTAGTTGTTTTTTAATTGTGAAAACTGTAGGCACATTGACAAGGGTAATGAATAATGCCTTTTAAACAGCCCCCCCCCCCCAGCTAAGACTTAAAAGGAAGGAAAAGCTTACACATTACTTGTGCGGTTATCAAGGCAGCAATAGTACCAGAAGTCAGAAAATATATCAAGGCATGGGTGTCTATTTGCTGGTAAGATGAAGAGTAAACAAGAAAAAAGGTCAGGGAAACACCAGGACTCCTTTGTTTATAATCCTATGAAGTAAAAGTGGATAACCTAAAGTTCAGCTACCAGAACACATAGCTTGGAAAAATTACTTTTGTGGACATCTCCCAAAATTCCTCATTAAGAGACATTCCAGGACTTCACACCCAACAAAATAACGTGTCCAGGCTTTGTATGAAACAATATAGGGAGCTACTTCTATTGAAATATAAGTGTATTTTGAACAGCTGGGAGGCATAAATTAAAATAAGAGAACACAGTTTCTCTGCATCTATACAACAGTTACATAATGTAAACATTTCCCCTTTCTTGTTGATTAAAACATTCCTGTCATTCCATATTTTGCCTCAGACCTCCAACCTCATCATATACTAGCTATGTTATTTGACACTATCGTCGTATCCCTTTCTCTCTTAATAGACTGAAACAGGTAAGCAGCCTTTCCTGACTTACCTGTAACCAAACAGTAGGAGGAGTGCTGCCCCTGGGGACAGCCCCACTCTAACCACTGTGAGCCATTGTTTCTCCATAGGCATCATCTGAATATTTTGCAGTTTTCTCTGGCCATACTTGGGCTTCTTCTAATGCAGAAAGAGGCAAGACTCCTGATTAAAAACCTTAGGGGTATTAATTTTTCCCCTTCTCCTCCTTAATACATATGCTAGCTCACTCCCATCTGTGTTGTTAATTAGTTCCTGACTGTAGGTTAAATGTAGGGCATGTAGTCACGAGCCTTAAGGTGGGGTGGCCAGACCTCCTGCTATTGCCATATGGCTTATTTTTAACTCTTTGCTTCCCACAACAGCTTCTGATTTATAGGCACGCAAACAACAGAATAAGAAAGTAAGAAACTAATGTGGTGGGCGGGGTGTAGGGAGGATGTTGGTTCAAGTTCATGTGCGCTGCTAAGTGGAAACATACTCTTTATGAAAGCAGATCCCATCCAGCCACCCCCAATAGTATTGATTTAAGACTGCAGCTTCCCTTCCTCTCTCCTTGCCTCTCCCCTATTTGCATCACACAGAGCAAAATCATCATTAAAGGCAGGAAATAGCTATCTGCACAGGGAGAAACTACTGCACAAATAGGTGTTTCCAGGAGTCCCAGAACATGCTTATATGACAGCTGCATTGGCAACTTGACAAGAACTTCAGGGTCACCCTCAATTATTTTATAATAGAGAATTAGGCTATCCCCACAGATGATTGAGACCCATGAATGAGAACTGCTTGTTTGGTGTTAAGAGAAAGGACCTCAAATGTTTCTTTTTCAGGGAAGGGACCTGAAGCATATGTAGACTTTGATGACCCCAAAGTTTAAAGCTAAGGTAGGCTTCTGGTATTCCATACGTTGCAATTCTGGGCAGTCTAATCGGCCTACTATGCAAAAGATCTGCTAATGATGCCAATCATATGGAAACTAGGAAGGGAGTACCCTCTCCTCTTTCCACACACAGATTTTTGTTGTTCAAATTACTTCCTTCAAAAGTTGCTTATAGGAAGGAAACAGATGGCTAGGGTTTCTTAAACATTTTTTGCATGTAACATGTGGTTGAACTCTCAATTGCTAAGTACAATTTAAGACAATTATATACTATAAGAAATTTTAGTTGCAGCCCTAGGTTTGCTTAACCCAGAAATTGGCTCCAATGGATTCAATGGCATATAATTCCAAGTAGACATGCAGCCTATATTTCAGAGGAAGGAACTGGCAAAACGTAAGGAAATCCTATGAATTCATGGGGCCACTATGAACTGACAAAGAGAGGGCTTTTCTCGGTGGTGGCCCCCAGCTCTGGAATACCCTCCCAAAAGAGATTAGATTAGCCCCCACCCTTCAATCCTTCTGTTCCAACCTGAAAACATGGATGCTCAAACAGGCTTTTGACCTTCAGTAGGCTGAATGGGCCCATATGAAGTTGACACTTGGCATTTTGTGATTTGATGGCAGCTGCTTTTATCTACCGTTGTTTTTAAATTTTTATTATTTTGATTTTATGTTGCATGTGTTGACAGGGGTTGTTATTATAATTTTATGTGACTTGATTTATACCTATGTAGCATGTTTACCTATTGTATGTTATATGTGCACCCTGGAGTGCCTTTGTAAGCCACCCCAAGTCCCTTTGGGGAGATGGTGGCATGATATAAATAAAGTTTTATTATTATTATTATACAAAGACGTATATGCAAATAATTGCACCAACAAATCACAATGGTCCTTATTTCTTATCAGACACATACAAGCTGGAATTCTATTGGTAATATGCACATGTGTAACTTGGGGTTACTTGTGCAAATGCCTTTTTGTTGGCAGTGCACAGGGCGTTATTCACCATCACCACCCCAGCAACTGTGAAGCCATTGGGGAGGGCCTGTCCTGGCCATCACTGGCTGAGGGAAGGAGGCAGGATGCAACTCCAGAAGCTTGCCTTGACTGCAACTGCAGCCAAGGGAAGAGAAGCATCAGATGGAAAGAGACTTCCTTTTTATTCTCCTCACAGTTCAAATTGGCATTTTCTTGGTTACCTGAGTTACCTCTACCAGCAAATAGCCAAAATGAATGGGAATGGAATGCTCTACACACTGTGCAAAAATCTTGGCCATAGGTTTCCTTGCTGATCTAATATAGCAACCTTAAAGTTTTCATTGCCAAGGATATGGTACCCTTCACAAGAAGTTGTTCCTTTGCTTATGCATGGACATTCTTACTGCACAGTGGGCCCTTGCTCTCTGCTGGGGTTTGGTTCCATGATCCCCTATAGCTTCAAAAATCTGTGGTTGCTAAAATCCCATTATATACAATTGCATAATAAAATGACACCCCTAAAATAAAATGCTTTGCCTTTGCAATTTTGGAGGGGAATATTTTCAGGCTGTGGATAATAGAATCCAGGGATGCCGAATAGGTGGATAAGGAAGGCTGGCTGTATTCCTTTCTGTAAACAGCTTGCCCATTTCTTCTTTCATTGGAGATTTTAGGGGGCATTTTTATTTCTGGCTTTGTGACTGCTATTCTTAAAAGCATTCACAAATGCAATTGTGATAACATATGTAAGCACTTAATAAGGGATAAAAATCCATTTTTGTTTGGGCTGGCATTCCCTAATGAGAATTAAGTTGTTGTTTTAGCTCAGGATAAATTACGTGCAAACATTTGAGGTAGTGGAACAAAGCCAGATGAAACAAATGCACACAGAGATGCCTAGCTGTTTGTTATGTTGTTTGTACAGTGTATAAGATGAATACCCACCATCTCCTCAAATTCTATCCTAGGTCTCTTGCAACATGCTTCTCATTTATACAACTGTTGCATAAAGCATTTGAAAATTTCAGGCAGTGTAGATATGGCCACCAGATTGGTTTGTGAAGCTTGTTTTTGCTGATCTTATCTCTCTAGCTTTCTTCCATCTGCACTGGCTCCTAGTTAATTTCTTCTGGCTTAGAGATGTAAATCTTCATTTATTTCACACTTATGAGCAGAAGCAAATAATTTAAACTATCCCTGACTGCTCCCCTGCAAAGAAGCCCTTCCTTTTAAGAACGTCAAAAATTAGGATGTATTATACAGAAAACCAGCCTTTTTCCTGTGCAGGAAAACATCAGTTTTCAATGACTAGTTAAAAATTAGGATGAATTCTGCACAAACCAGCATTTTAGCACAGAAAAGTTGATTGTCTATACATATTTTTAGTATGCACAAAAATGAAGCAAGTTTCCTGTGTGTACACAGTCATAAACTCCTTTGTTTTCTGTAGAAAAAAAACCATGATTTCTGTACAGCATTTGATTTTACACAAATTTTGCACAGAATAAATACCAAACAGCAAAGAAACTCACATTGTCTAAATTATCTCAATGGTGAGATCTAACAATTAGGAAACTATTAGCTTCCTTGATTGAGTCAATTCATCCATAGAATGGTCTCACTCTTTCCACTTTGCCCAGCATTATTGTCTCTTTCAATGAGAAATTGTCCAAACTATGACAGCCTCAGTTTAGTCATCTTTGCATCTAGTATTAATTCAGACCTGAATTAAGACACATTTATTTGTCTTTCTAGCAGTTCATGGTGCCTGTAGAATACTTCACTGCCCAGCTTTTCACAAGTATTGAGCTCAAAAACTCCTGGATAATTTTGGGCCGCTTACTATTTTCCAGCTTGATTTGCCTCACAGAGTTGTAGTGAGGATAAAGTTGGGGGTGAAAGAAAGCCTGAGTATGTTGGAGGAAACCTGGGGTATAAATACGGTATGCAGACAAACACAGAAAGAAAATGGGAGAGCAGTCCAAGGCTTCATCAGTCCTTATTGAGACAGGCATGGGAGCCTACACCAGGGAAGCATCTGTAGCCTTGGTTTGGAATGGCTTCAAAGAGATGGTGTCTCCAAATATGAAATAATTCCAGCTTTGTTTGCTTGCTTTGTTTCTTCTCTCTTTTTGTTTTGTTTTTGCTTTCATACTGAATTCCATCTTTCTCAGATGTCTGTGTTAAAATGCTATAAAAAGTCTGTATAGCAGTTGTTAACTCTGTGCTCTGCAATGAAGATGATGAATGTGGAGAATGTCTTCTAATGCATGCCAAGAACCACTGATTTAATACTTGAAGATTCTCAGAGTCTGAATCTGCCTCAGTGTGAGCACCTTATTCCATATTACAACCACCCAACTTTTTCAGGCTGATATTCACTTAGCTCTGTTCCTTGCATCTGTGGACACGATTGCTTGTCGCTTTTAATCATGTGTGGATGAATGCGCCTTGATATCATCTGAAAATTCCACTTAGTTGACATGGAAATCATCACCAACCGTTGCTTATAGGGGTGGGAGAAAGAGAGATAGTGTCAGAAATGGAGAAGCCACCAACTTCAAAGCCCTGATCCACTTCTGAGATATCCAATTTCATTGCTCCTGTGAGAAGTAAAATAAAAGCAACCCAAAACTTCTTCCCTTCATCCAGGTATGTGTCCAAAGATGGGAGAGACATGTATCATAACAACCCAAAGCCTCCTTGGATATCTTCTTGGTATATTCCATTTTCTTTAAACCAGGGCAAAAGCTGAGACAAGTTTCTGTACTTGTAATGGAGAGGTTTGCAAGGATGGACTTCCTTCTTTTCCCGTATGCCTCTTTCTTTGTAGTGCTCCTATCTTCCAGCTACTGGGGTGACCTTCTAGGGACCACATTTCTGAAAAGTGAATCCCAGCTTTCAAATAATACAAAGCATGGACCAATGCTATGCATGTTTCATTTCTACTAAAATAGGTTCTCAGACAGCCAAGTATGGTTCGGTTTTATGCAATAGGTTTCAGAGCTTCAAAGGATGTAATAATTTAAACAGACTCTTATATCAGCTCAATAATTAGATATGAGAGAAGAAACCTGCAGCCAGATTGGAAGCCTGTTCAGTTTGCATGCAACCTAGAGAGCGCAGAGAACCCCCCCACCTCCCACTTTCTGCACAATATGAGTGGTAGAAAACTGTTGAAAACAGCAAATTTTGTACTGGAAAGTCTTCAAAACAGTTGACTTTTCTTAAGGCTAAGAGCCAAGTAGTTGGAACATATGCATGCAATAGTGACTGCATATCAACAGATACATGAGCATGTAGCCCCGAAGGAGCTTAAAATTTAAAGATAGGTACACATATTAGATAAGCAGTCCCATTACTACAGCATAAACATTAGTGGCAAGAGTCCAAAATTCAGCTTGGATTTGGCAGTAAACTGAAACTCTTTGTGTGGCCACATTTCTCATGCTCAGGCTGATTGTGTCAGCCCAGAAGGTGTGGTTAGTTATCCATTTGGGCCACCTCATAATATCACACATGTGCAGTAAAAGTTCTTCCCACTCAAGTCTCTTTTTAAAACCTGGATATCAGAAGAGCTGAATGTATGTGGGCAGAGATAGGAAAGTGAATTCTAAGAAAGGCAAGCAGACCACATGTTTTGGGGCCTCATCGGAAGGGCCAGATGAAGTGTCCTGTTTAACCTGGCTTAACTGAGAAAAGAGAGGGGCAGCAGAGCAAATCTGTTATCCCACATGCAGCTCCCTCTCAGCGATGCTTTCCCCATCACAGGGAGAAAGTGTCGCCCTCCTGGTGAGGCCCTATGCTGGCTCCATTGGAGCCAGCACAACACAGGAAGCCTCCCATGTTCTGGGAGAAGCATCTAATGACGCTCCCACCCAGGATGGGGGTAGGGTCTCTGCCAGAAATCATGCAACATTGTGTGATGTTCAGCATGGGATTCTGTCCCCAAGAAAGGGTAGGAGTGTATTAGGATACTAAATTCCTCCTGTCTGATGAGATCATTGGAGTTCGGATTATAAACAATCCAGTCACTCTCTGTTTTTCTGTTCTGTTAAAAGAATATTTCAAAATGACCATTCATGCTGTCCATGGCTATGCAATACAATAAAATGTATTATTGTTGCATCCTATTCAGCACAGAACTGACAAAATCCTTGCAGCAACACCAAGTTAGTTTGTCACTCCCTTAAATTCATAGTGATCTTCTCTCAGAAAACATACATGAACTTAAATTCCTAGTTATAGCAATTTTGGTGAAGAGGACATTTTAAAGTGGTGGTCCATGAGTTAGTGGCTGTGTTTCATGTTGAGTTTCCAGGAAACAAACAAATAATCAGAGTCTATGGGCCCACCACATGGTGTCAGTTCCAGGTACATTGGAGTGGGGGTGGCGTGGGCATAGCTTAAGATTCGCTAGGGAGGCCCTGCTCTCGATCCCACTGACTTTGCAAATGTGTCTGGTGGGGACGAGGGACAGGGCCTTCTCGGTGGTAACCCCCCACCTGTGGAATTCGCTCCCCAGTGAGATTAGATCAGAATCCACCCTCCTTTCCTTTAGGAAAAAACTAAAATCGTGGTTTTGGAACCAGGCCTTCGGCTAGAGGGTGCAGTAGCACTTTGAACATGGAACTGGAGCATATGACTGTTATGATGATTGGAAACAGCTGTGTGGATATGTGATTATGTGATTGTATAACTAATGTGACTGTTTATGTACTTATGTTTTTATACTGTTGTTATTGATATTGTGGTATCAAATTGCTGCCTATGTTAGCCACTCTGAGTCCCCCCTCCCCTGGGGGGGGGGTGAGAAAGGTGGGGTATAAATGCTGTAAACAAACAAACAAACAAACAAACAAATTGCTGGTCTCCCATATCAGAGAGTCTGAGAAACACTGCTTTAAAGCACAGCCCCCAATCATGAAGATACATTATATGGGCCAAAGTTTACTTTGACACCAGGGTCGACCGTACTTTAGTCTTGGGGAAGCAAAGTGTAACACTGGCATACATGTGCCTCCCTGGGTATATTTGCAGTCCTGTCTCCATTTTTAGGGGGGAAAGAGGGATTACACATTGTACAGATCTCCTGAAGCAATTATTTTGTTTTTAAATGCTCTCCCTCCCCTGTCTCCATTTAAGATTCAGAACTCATTTTTCAAAATAAAGTGGACTACCACCAGTTCCTCCCAGTTTCATCCCCTTTCACCCTTATTTGGTTGCCCATGTTGCCCCAGAAGGCCCCTGAGGCAGAAAACTGTCCCACAGACCTACAAAGGTGCTCACCCTTGCTTTAGCCCCATACTTAGTTTCCTGACTGGGCTTTGTTTCAAGCTTTTATGCAAATAAGCGAGGAACTAAATTGTCACCAACACCAGCTTTTTCAAAGCTTAACTGTAGAGAGTACAGAGCAAGCCTTACACTGGCAAGCCAATTAATTCATAGCATTTGGGGCCAAATTAGTAGGCAAGCTGTGTACTCTCTACTGGGCAGATGCTCTGGGAAATGTAAAACATTAGCGAGAAAAAGGTGTGGCGCCTTGGAGTAAGGCACGTATCAACCAACAGTAAGCACAATGGGAGCAATCATTCTAAGCGTTCCTTCCTAATTGTTTCCTTTCTAATGTTTTTTAAAAAATTTAAACAGAAAACAAATCCTTTAAGAGGTTTTGCATGCTCTGGACTTGATACATGGATGCACGTCTCAATGACACCTGTAACAAGAGCCAGGAAATTTAATTTGCAAATAGTGCTTGCCTGGTGAAAGCAGGCAGGTAAACAAACACCTTGTTAGGGATGCCAGTCCTTGACATTTGACTGTTTATTCTACTGAAAAAGTGGGAAGGATTTACAACTGGTTTTACTGAGCTATTTCAAAGGGAATATTACATTTTTTGCATCATTCTCTATGAGTCATAGTCCAGCGTCATCTTAAGAGCACTTTTCATGTTGAAGGTCTTGAGATCTGAACAGGCTCTAGTTCTGAAACTTTTTTTAGTGGCAACAAGTCTGAGCTTTTTAATTTAAAGGAAGGAAGTGTCAACAAGAACTGAGCAAATTTGGATGTGACCTGTAGAGTTTAGCAAACCCAACTGGAGTATAATTCATAGTATTTTCCACATTGGCTGGAGAATGATAGATGTTATAGTCCCAAAGGTCAGCTTTCCATTCTCTAGAGCAGTAACAACAGTTGACGAAATCATTATCCATTCAAAAAAAAAAAAGCTGGACAACTGTGGGAAATAAGATTCCTGTTCATTTTTACAGCAGTATATTATGAAAGCACTTCAGGAAAATATTCCTTGTGTGTGCCCTTTATGGCAATAATCCATACAAAGGATACTCACAAAGTACTTTAGTACACAGTTCATAGGGATGTATTATGAAACATATTGCTGAGTTTTCATGCTTCTTCCAACCACAACCAGCTGCACCACTTTAAATGTGTATGTCTACAATTATTTCCATGAAGAAAGCAAAGAGAAATTTTAGCAATTTTCTTCCTACTGGAAGCAAAACTTTAAAAACTATGCAGCTTTCAAAGCCTACTCACAATTTGGGACTTGATTTGCACAAGATGTGCATGTGAGAAACATCATTTTCTGTGCAGGAAAATAATGTTCCTGTGTAGAAAGTTATTTTCTGTGCAGAAATGGAATGATAACACGATAATTCCATGTTGACTGCCCTGGTTCCCTTGCATGAAATTCTGGGAATCGAAATTTAGAGTGGGGCTTTTTGAATTCTCAGCCAGAGAGATCTAGCACCTCACTAAACTATGAGTCCTCGGATTTGAAATGCAACTCTAGCCAATGTGCGCGCGCGCACACACACATGCATAAATATTGAAAAATAGAGTTTTGGATGACATGGGGAAGGGTTAATACCCTTGTGACATTTGTTTTGCTATCTGTGCATTTGTTCTGAAGATTTCACCTCACTTTCTGTTTCTGTGACAATTGGATTTTGAAAATTTTGGCTTGTTGTGGAAATAAGGATTGGTGATAAAGCTCCAGTGGAAATACATTTCCTCCTTGATAATGTTTACAGGAGTGAATTTCCTTTCCGAGGGGCAGATATCTTCTCACTTCCTGTTGTCTCACCCCTGTTCTTAACCATGAGTTGTATGTAAGTTGGATGTCTGTAACTTGGGAACTACCTGTATAATGTATAGTGTGAAAGAATCCTAGCTGCCCTATGCACAAAGCTAAGAAGAGTGGCTACTGGGTTAGGAGTTCTCTGTCTTTTGCTGTAGAATATAATTGGGAACACATTCCACAGTTACATTCAATATCATGATTTTAATAGTTCTGGTTTTAGACACCCATTCACCTGAGTTCTCAATAGGACTTGACTAATAGCTTATGTCTGGGGATTTTGTTTACTTTAGCCACTATACTTTCATTATCTTCTAAATTTTGTTATTATAGTTTGCACGTTTTTCCTATCAGTTTTCTTTTGTTGTATATATTGTTTATATTTTCTTCGACCTGATTTTAGTAGAAATAAATATTCTATATAAAATAATCAAAATATAATCCATTCCAGTTCCATATATATCCTCACATAAGAGAAAAGAATTCTTCTTAAGCAATAAAAAAAATCTTGACACACTTTTGGACTTCCTTGTCAACCAACAATTGTGAAAAAAATGGCTCTAGGACCTAGGTGGTGCTAGTACTGCAGATTTTTTCAATGTATAGAATATATTTCTTACATTTTTTTTTCATTTTGAAGTCATGACTCGGTCTTGTGAGAAAAATTGACATTCTTTAGTTCCATTAAAATTAATGAGACATGCTTGTTTTGACTAACTTAGGTCCAAATATTATAATGGGACCAAAGCAAGGCTTATTTTCTCAGTGATTTTTCAAGATTGTAAGTTCTTGCTATTAACTTTCTGAAGTGTTTGAAGAAAATGAAACCATTCCAAATGCTATATATAAGAGTAATGCATAGTTTTAAAGCTAATGTAGGGGAATTAATATTTTTCATTCCCAAAGATATGCAATGTCTGTTAAAGAAACAAAAACCTGTGGGAACTAGCACATTGTTTACATTTTACTTCATCCCATGTAGACCCTGATCCAGTGATGAGGAGTCCCACATCTCATTGTGGGAGAGGATTGGATAGGATAGTAATTAGCAAGAGCCGGCTCAGGGTGGTGATTAGGGTGTTGAACTACAAGACCAAGTCCAAGCTCTTGACCATGGAAATCTACTGCGTGAATGTGAGTTACTCCAGAAGCCCTGCACCTTAGGGTTTCCATAAGTCAGTGATGACTTGAAGGCACACAAAAGCAACAAATTATCATGGGAAACTTGTATGAATTTTAGTTGGAAAAGAGTTAGAAAAACCAGATATATCTCAGCCCTTTCCATAATAAACTTGTGGCATTACTTTGGTTAAAAGACAATCATATCTGTGGTAATGACTTTTCTGCTGCTTTCCTTCTATAGCCTAGCAACAAGATGAAGCAATTTAAGGACTAAGGGAGACCACCTATCAGAGGGTTTTCGCATGTTGGATCCATCAAGTTCTACAATAATAGGAAACCCACTAAAAACAAAATATAGTGCTGGTAGTATAGCAAGGTGATTATTAGAAACAGGGTTTAGAAAAGTTAGTTCTTGTGGTTAAGCTCTCATAAACCTCCAGCTGGCTGAAGGATTCTTCGTTTGGTAGTCCCAAAACGTAGCTGCAATTATAAGTAGTAGTCATGCAGCCACAAAAAGAGCCAGCATGGGCCAATGGGAAGGAAGCTGGTTAGATTCTTTAATATTCTTGCTTTGACATGAATTGAATTGTCCAGCTTTGATAAGTTGCGATTTCTCAGCTGAAAAGGCCAAATATCCAATACTAAGCCACAATAAGAGAGAGTATGTTTGTGAAGGGATTATACACATTTTGAAGTACTCTTTGAGGATTAATCTGTTGGTGTTTTTGGTATGAGACCAGCACTTCCCTCCTTTCTGTATGCTATACTGCCTCACCAGTCTGTCAGCAGGGAAACAGCTGGCGCTGACTGTATCCTGCTATTCCTGGTAGAGAGCTTTTAGGGTTGTGCAGCAGCTCTGTGCTGAGGCTGCTCCAGTTCTACTTTGCCAGTCACTAGAGGCATATTGGGGATACAAACTGTACTGAGAAACACGATCTTCGAGGGTGACACCAAAACCACTCTCTGTAAAAAAAAAAGTGCAGTCCTTCAGCAGAAATTTATTCTTTTTTTTAATTAAAACATTACTGTAGCTAGATAAAACCACAAAAACATTTTTCATAAGCCTGGCTTACATGTACTGCATCAATATACCTACAAGGCTAAAACTATCTTAATGTGTAACTTCTAATATACATGTGCAAAACTGCTTTGAGAACTACTCCAATTGGCATGGGCACTTTAACGAGTGGAGTGGCTGGGCCAAGTATCTGAGAAATCCCCTCTCGACTGTGGAGTACCCCAAGGTGCTATTCTATTGCCAATGCTGTTTAACATCTATGTTCAACCTCTCGCCAAACTAGTCCGGAGATTTGGATTAGAATGTTTCCAATGCGCTGATGACACCCAGCTTCTCCTAAAACGAGAACCTGGAACAACTTCAGTAACAGATAACTTCACCCGGTGTCTTGGAGCGGTGACAAGATGGCTACGTGCCCATAAATTGAAAGTAAATCCAGTAAAAACTAAAATCCTGTGGCCTGGCCGCCCATCAGAATTGGTTGGTCTATTACCATCTTTTGAAGGGGAACCGTTAGTTCCATCCCCCACTGTGAAGAGTCTCGGTGTTATCCTGTATTCCAAAATGACAATGGAAGCTCAGATTGCCTCCACTAGTAAAAGGGCCTTCTTTCACCTACGCCAAGCGAGGCAGTTGGTGCCTTATTTACCAACAGAGGCGCTGGCTATGGTAATCCATTCCACGGTTACGTCGAGGCTGGATTACTGCAATGCTTTGTATGTGGGCTTACCTCGAGCAGCAATTCGCAAGATCCAAATTGTGCAAAATGCAGCTGCTAGACTCCTCACAAAAACATCAATGAGGTGCCATATAATGCCATCTCTGCAGCACTTGCGTTGGCTGCCGGTTGAACACAGAGTCCTCTATAAGACCCTGGTTTCGAGGTCAGGGTCCTTCATATCTAAGAGACCGTTTAATGCCACTCCAACACCAGAGACTGCCATGGTCAGCTCATGAGAATCTTCTCTATGTCCCTGGCCCTAGAGAGGTTCGTTTGGAGTCCACAAGACAGAGATCCTTCTTCATTGTAGCCCCAATCTTGTGGAACTCCCTACCGCCAGACCAAAGAGCCACTCCTGATCTACATACATTTTTAGGGGCACTCAAGACATGGCTTTTCAGAAGAGCCTATGATTGTTACTAACAAGCAGTGACTATGTAACCTGTTTATTTTAATTGTGTAAGTCGCCAGAGCACCTTTGGTGGAGGGCAACTCATAAGAAATAAAGTTTGTTAGTTAGTTAGTTATCCCACAGTATCTGCCACCCAAGACATGGGGGGAAAATGATCTGAAACCCATTGTAGGGGTTGGGGATTTTGAGTTGTAGTCCAAAGAACCCTAACCCTTTCCCAAACTCTGCACACCAGAAACAATCATGCTGCTAAATTAAGTTTATGGAACCATAGACTTCCGTTGGTCTGAACTGACTCAAACCCAAATATTTGATACTAGTTTATCATTCTGACTGAAAAGAGGAAAATATTTTGCAAATACGATTTTTGGTGCAGAGTCCATCATCTGCTTATTAATAGAAGGCAAACTAGACAGGCTGTGCTTCCTCTCAAAACTGCAGCCCCCTAAAACTGTTTTTCATTAAAGTTGAAAGACAACAACAGTAACAACAGTCGAGTTGGCAAGACCACATTGCACCCATTTATGTGCACTATGTAGTTTTGCCCCTCCGGGTGAAAAGAAAAAGAGCATATTATTTCAGGATCCCTTGTGTCAGTGACATACAAAGAAGGCTTGTTCTTTTTTCCTAAGCCAGAGCCGAGTTTTGCTTCATAATCAGAACAAAGTACTCCAAGCAACAGTTCACTTTTGGGTAAGAGAGAGAGCGTGCCAATGTATAAACCTCCTTCAAAGATGATTGAGAGTTGTTCCATTAAGTTGCAATTCTGCAATGGAAGGAGGGGGCTGTGCGCTCATGACAATTACATACCAACAAGTCAATGCAGGTTAGTAATTAACCTATTAAGAGGGATATATCCGCTCACACAGGAGCCTCTATCAGGCTGCACAGCACACAGAGCAGCATTTCCAATGCTGTCATAAATCAATGGCTGGAAGCAGCATCTGTAGATATTAAAGAGGCAGATGCTTAAAATGAGAGTAAGCATTACGATGTGTTACCCATACCTTTTGCTCACTGTTCTCATAGCATCCGGTTGACCTCTTTCCCCAGATAAAGAGCTTGACAATGACTTTGAGCCATAACTGCTCAAAGGTACAGTGTTCCTCCTCCCTGCTCTGGTTTGAGTTCACTGGTACTGAAACCTGGGGTTGCAATTGGACATCAAGTTCAAAGTAGTTATGAGGGAAAGCATCAACAAAGCAACTTTTCATAACCTCCTTACCAAAAGGTCACATCCTCTAACAGGCTTGATTTGGTAAGGACAGTCCTGATTAATTCACTGTTGTCTCATTGTTTTGCAGCTGTTTCTAAAATATTTCAAAAATGTCCACTCTTTCCCTCACTTTCCCTCTTTGTTTTCAGCCTACTTCCACTGGTGAAAAGTACAAAGGTAGTTGCACTCAACTCAGCAGGGAGAGAAGAGAGGAAACAGTTGAATCTTGCCCTTTCATGTGGGCTCAGGCAACAGCAAACTGCTGCAATGCCTCCTACAAAGCCTTCCTAATTGATAATGCTGACCACCATCTTCGAATCATAGAATCATAGAGTTGGAAGAGACCACATGGACTGTCTAGTCCAACCCCCTGCTATGCAAGAAAAGCACAAAGTACCCCTGACAGATGGCCATCCAGCCCTGTTTAAAAGCCTCCAAGGAAGGAGCTTCCTTCTGACAGACTCCAAGGCAGTGAGTTCCACTGCTGAACAGCTCTTATGGTCAGGAAGTTCTTCCTAATGTCCAGGTGGAATCTTCTTTCCTGTAATTTGAACCCATTGCTCCAAGTCCTAGTTTCAAGGGCAGCAGAAAACAAGCCTGCTCCTGCCTCCTTATGACACCCTTTCAAATATTTACACATGGCTATCATAACTCCTCTCAACCTTCTCTTGATTTTACACAACCCTCTCTATCTTGATTATACTTCAATCTTGCTTGGGTACATGTGTTTTAGTTTTCATCTGTGAAATGTTGGAAGGTATGAAAGATTTTGTAAAGTTTGAACTACAGGCCCTCCCAAAGACAGTCTCTAAAGAGAGTCCTCACACAGAGTCCAAAGATGGATTGATGGTGAGGATTTTCCAGTGCTTTTCATCAGGAGCAGGTTTTTTGCAAAGCTAATGGAATGTACCCATTCAAATCCAAGCCATTCTACAATATTCTGGATTATGCCAGACTCTCGCAATTAGCACAGGAATTGTAGTCTACAGCCTGTCTCCAAGGGTGTCATGGCACTAATCTAAATGATGTTGCACTTGGGAGTTTGGAACCATGCCCAGGGGAATCCCATTACTGTCTGACTGTACAACAGATTGCTCATTTAGCAACCACAAAACCAGTAACTTACCACTTGCACAATAGAAAAATGCAATGCAACTTGACATTAACATTTCACAAATGAAAACAGAGATATGTGTAGCCAAGCAACATTAGAGTGTGGCCAAGATAGCAAAAGTTATTAATGAGGCAGAAAGACAAGCTAGGAGAGACTGCAGCAATTTGCTTTTGCTTGAGCCTACTAAAGTGGTTCTCAACATGTGGTTCCCCAGATGTTTTGGCCTTCAACTCACAAAAATCATAACAGCTGGTAAACTGGCTAGGATTTCTGGGAGTTGTAGGCCAAAACATCTGGAGATCTACAGGTTGAGAGCCACTGGCCTAGTGGGATGGGCAAGATTCCACCTCTTCCTCTCTTCTTTTATGCTTGCTGGGTTAATTGAATCACTTGGATACTTTCAAGTCAATTTGCACCAATTGAAGTAAGATGGGGACAAAGCGTGATCATGAAAGGAGGAAAGAGGAGCTGGGAATTATATTTTTAAAGCTGAAAAGTTGGGATGACAGAGGATTAATCAGGACTCTCTATGCCAAATCAGGTTTGTTGGAGGGTATGAAACTTTTCTAGCACATTCTTTTGCTATGTAAACATTGCATTGGGTTTAGGTCTCCCAAAGTAGCTTTTCCAAGCTCTGACTATTACTTCTCAGTTAGTGGGATATAATGTTCATAGCTATCGCCGGTCAGTTTCAAAACCGGAGGAGCTCTTCTGTGTTTAACTTTGGGCCCCAAATGTTCTTAGCCTGCTCATTTTTCAGGATTTAAAAAAAATGCTACCCATATAACACTATTTTCAAACTTAGATTTAAATAAGCAGAGGGACGTTTGTCCTCTCCCTCCAGTCGCGCACCCACCCTTTTTGCCTCCAGTCAAGCTATTTGGCCAAGAATAAAATGTTTGAGTCTCTTGGCTTGTTATGCCAACCGCAATTTACGGCCCTTGAATGATGACATCCTCCCTATAACAAGAAAAATAAGGCTCTAACAGAGAGTGCAATTTTTTAAAATGGGTTTTCCAGCTGTGATTCAGTGAAGTTGAACACTAAGTGGCATTTCTACAGAGGGAAAATTGTTTCGTGTTGTTGAGTCTCAAAGGAAGGCCTTTCTTTTTTATCTCTTTTCATTAAACAAACAATAGTGAACAGCTCTTTTTCAACTGCCTCACATTGGGAGTTAAGTAGTGGTTTTATCTATGGTCCCAAGTAAGACAGCCTGGCCTGAATGCAGACAGTTATTTTTCCCCTCTTTCTTTTTCTGGGAGGCCCTTAATCCTTATCATAGACCGACCCAACACTAGAAACAGCTCATCCTAGGGCATGCAAAGGAAAACAGGACTACTGTGCCTTTTAGAAACTGTAGCTAGGTGGGCTGCTAAACAGGCACAACTTTTCTCACATATCGGATGAAGTGTTGTGAGTAGGGTTGCCATTTTTTGATATAAGAAATAAGGGACATTTACGGGATTTTTCACATAAATAAGGGACACTTCATTAAAATCTTGAAACTCAAACATTAGGTAGAAATAGTTTTATTAACAGAATAAGATAATGATTGAAACTCACAAAAAAACCCTGACTTATACCCTCTTAACAGTACATGGTATGTTTCTGCATGTTTTGTCATGCAGAAAAAAAATTATTAGAACTACCTAATTTTCTCCATCTGTATTTAGTACTTGACTTTGCTGACTTTAAAAGTGCACTGTCTAAACATTAAAATAAAATAAATGTTATAAGACAGTACATCTTCATGATTATTATGTCGATAGTTAATGGTATAGTATAGTATGGGATACACAGCATCTTATAGTATTGGAATGTACAGCTAGGCCTATTTTAAGAGTAACTCTCAAGCAACCAGAAACTATCTTTATCCAACATGATCCAACATTCCCCTTGGGTAACAGTTAATTAGTCTACTGTACTTTGAAAAAGTCCTGTATTGCCTCTTTCGTCCAACGAGCGCAGGCTGCCCTGCGAGTTGGAATCCCCGGGCAGGCATTGCCGTGGAAACCACAGCGCGCACCTTCCTCTGGTCAACCCCGCCCAGTCCTGTCCTGCTAGTCAAAAATAAGGGACAGGGCCTGAAAATAAGGGACACAAATTTTAGGGCCAGAATAAGGGACGTCCCTTAGAATAAGGGACATATGGGGACCCTAGTTGTGAGCTAGTACGGTGTACTGGTCCATGTGTCAGAAAAAGACTGCAAAGACTAGGGTTCAAACCCCATTCAGCAAAACACACAAAAGACTGAGTAATATCAAAAATAGCATATATTAGTGCATAAACAGATACATGGTGAATGCTGGAAGGGAGCAAGGACAATGATCACTCCCTGGCGCTTACATACATCAATCTAGGCATAAATACCATACACAAGTAAAGCGCCGTGTGGTTCTCAGGCGAAGTTCCAGGAAGGGGCGTGACAGAGCTCAAGAGGGGCAGCGAGGTAAACAGTTAGGATAGGGATCAAAATACACAGGCTGGAGGGAAAGATAAACAGGAGTTCAAAGCCTGGAGTGATCCCAAGCCGCGAAACATCAGCGGTGGAGGCAAACGCCTCAATGTGTAATCCGAGCTCCTAAAGCGGCCGATCGCCAGGAGCAGAGCAAAGCACGCCGCGTTGGAGACCAAGCCGGAAGAGAGCCACAGACTGGAACAGCAAATCAGACCACGAGGGAAACGCCAGGCACAGCGCATTTGCGCAACTCTGCTCCCGGCGATCGGCTGGACTAGGACTATTGGACTATACCACTATACTAGGAGTCTGGCCGACCAGGATTCTCTCAGCCTTAGAGGAAGACAATGGCAAATCACACCAAGAAAAACCTAGCATAGGATTATCATAATGCACCCTCTGTTTTGTTCTGGGCTGTTCATATGTTCTTTTCTGGCTAGAGTCATACCAACAGAAGAGAGGACAGCTGCATTTATTATTGCTGCCTTGAACTCCCTTGGAGGAAGGGCAGGCTAAAATGAATTCAGCTAAACAAACATGATATTTTTTCTTCCTCTATGGAAGGGGTAGGAATCATGTTGACCTCTAAGGCTGGCTCTACATTGTAACATTAATGCATATTGACACTTTAACTGTCATGGCTCAATGCTAGGTAATGTAGTTTGGTGAAGCAGTAGTACTTTTTGGCATAGAAAGGACCTACAATCCAAAGGATACCTAACATCATGGCTAGAGAAGCCATGGCCACTTTCACTTCTTGTTACCCATTACAGCTCTCAGTGTGTATCCCTTAGTTTTGATAGCCATAACTGGGGGCTCAGTGGAGGCTAATAGGAGTAGAAGAGAGCTGTTACATTAAAGAATTCATATTATGCTTTTATGCAATCTTCAAGGAATCATCTGGAAATGAAAGTAGCTTTCCCTCTTCTCCACATCACATGACACCACCAGCCCTTGGCAGAGATTCAGATAGTTCCTTTTGGGGAGAGGGGTTGCAAGTATTTGGATCAGTGTTCATGGTAGTTGGGGTTTTTCTAAGAGTTGCAATCCCCTCAAAAGAAACATCTCCAAGCTCTGTTTCTGGCTAAGGTAACAGATGCAAGGAGAAATCCCTGACAACATTTAGAAATCCCATTGTTAGTGGAGAGAGTTTACAAAAGCTCTGTGACATTTATGTCAGCACAATAATGCAAGTCAATGTAATGACTTCGCTTAACAGTTAACACATGGCAGGAGAAGATTGGCAAATATCATCCTATGACTTGTTGACACTATAGGTAGTATTTTTTCTGCTCACTTGTGGTTTCATCCTATACCTTTTAAGTAAAATCAAAAGTCTAGGTACAGGGTAGAACTGAACCAGTTGATATCCACATGGTTTGAACACATGCTCTTTACAGTAGCATTATATGCATTTTGGTGAAGAACATATGACAGAATCTGCATAGTTTCAGGAGGAGGACAGTACAGCAATCATGAAGATTGAATCATTTTATGGGATCTCTGTGCCAAGACTGAGCAAGACGATTCAAAAAGAATTCTCTGGACAACTGCCAGTACATATTAATGTGGCAGCAAGATCTCTCTCTCTCTCTCTCTCTCTCTCTCTCTCTCTCTCTATATATATATATATATATATATATATATATATATAAATATAAATTTAGTACTGCTTCCTGTACAGCATACATTGGTTTCCTAAAAAAAGATATGAGTGATCAAATCCCACTAGCATCTCTTGGTTTCAGAACTAAAAAGTGGATGAATCAACACCAGGACTAGATAAAGTTATCATATATATATAAATTCTCATTATGCCTTAGTTGTTCAGGATACTGTATCCCAAAAATGATGATAATTCCAGAATCATTTCGTCTTGGTAAAACAGACAAGTGAATCAACAAGATTGTCGCCAGCATACATTGGTTTGGACAATGATGCATGTCAAAATCTATGACCTCACGGCAGCGTTTGATGTGATCAAATTAGCATGGTTGACATCTTATTTGAAAACCAAATTGCTATGAGTTCAGAACTCTGTATTTCTTAATCGGTCTTCCCCCAAGTGGAAAACAACAAGTGAATCAACACCAGGACTAGATAAAGTTATCACTTTACCCAACACATGTCAGAGAAACAAAACTGGCACTTGGACAAATATGTCATATCCTTCAACATTTCATAGATGAAAACCATGACACATGTGATATCAAAATGTGGTCAAGATGGCAAAAGTTATAACTAAGGAAGCGTAAGCAGGTCAGAGGAGGCTGCAGCTTTTTTCTTTTGCTTGAGCCTATTGGGAAGGACAAGTTTCTAGTCATGTGCATTTGGGCCAAAAGGCATACCGTTTTTGGGTTTGTTTTAATCTGACCCCTAATTTTGCCATTTTAAGGCCTATCTGTATAAAACCTACCTTAGTTGTAGACCACATTTACAACTACAGCCCTGCCAAGTTTCAAAACAATTCACCAATCTACTAATTTTTAAAGAATTATTTTAAGTTTTAACCATAACATTTTTTAAAAATAAAACAAACTACAAGAGAGTGTTCTGGGAATTGTAGTTGCTGGTTGTGTCCATTCTCAGCCAATCTGAGTGTGGACACCATCAGGCTTTTTACTGACTGAGAGACCCAAAGAGAGAAAAACTTCAACTCCCATTATGCTCTGAGAGGAACCTTCAGTGGCCATCCTATGCTTGTGCCACTGGGAAAGCGAGTTCTAAGGGCCCTTTCTGAAGGACGTGGGAACTTTACAAGAAAAATGGAGGAGGCTTCTTCTGCCGGAGAGAGAAAAAGACACCATAGATGTCCCTGCCATGGGTATTTTGTGAACTTAACTCTTTCTGAAAATATTATCTCTCTGCATTTGTTTCATGGGCCTTTTCATCTCTCTATTTTCAAAAATTACATGAAAATGGCACTCCAAAAACTACATTTTTTTGTTAACAGTGATTTGGGCCCAACTCCAGAAATTGCCACTCAGTCTTCCATTCTTCCCTCTGTTAGTGAACTGTGAATTACTTTTTCACTTGGAATTTGGTTTGCACAATCAGTTGAATTAATCAAAAATGTCCATGCTAAACTGGGACAGATGGAGGGTATGCTGCTTGGAGACACTGCAGAGGGACGGGGATGAAAACTAACACAGAGACCTTAAATTTTCACAAAGGGAATTTCACCAAAATGAGAAAAATAGTAAAGAATAAACTAAAAGGAACAGTAAAAAAATCAAATCCCTCCAGAATGCTTGGAAACTGTTTAAAAATACTTTAAAACAAGCCGAACTAAAATGCATTCCTAAAATAAGAAAGAGGCTGGGAAAGTCCAAGAGGACATCGGTATGGCTTACAAATGAAGTAAAAGATGTGATTGGAAAGAAGAAAAACTCATTTAAGAAATGGAAGGCTCTTCCTACTGAGGAGAACAGAAAGGAACATAAGCTCTGGCAAACTAAATGCAAAGCAACCGTCAGGAAAGCCAAGAGAGATTTTGAGGCACATATAGCTAAGAATATTTTAAAAAAATAGCAAAAACTTCTTTAAGTACATCAGAAGCAGAAACCCAACAAGAAAAGCAGTTGGGCCACTTGACGAAAATGGTAAGAAAGGGACAATAAGTGAAGACAAGGAGATTGCTGAGCTGCTAAATGACTTCTTTGCCTCCGTTTTCACACAGGAGGACAGACAACATATGCCTGCAGCTGAGTCAGTTTTTTCAGGGAGGGAATTAAATGAATAAAACCAGATAGAGATAAACAAGGAGGATGTTCTCACATGCCTTACTAAACTAAATGTCAACAAATCACCAGGTCCAGATGGCATCCACCCCAGAGTTCTTAAGGAACTCAAGTGTGAAATTGCTGAAATTCTAGCCAAAATATATAACCTTTCTCTAAGATCAGGCACTGTACCCGAGGACTGGAGGGAGGCAAATGTAACTCTGATCTTCAAGAAAGGATCAGAGGTGATCCAGGAAATTATAGGCCAGTTAATCTAACCTCAGTTCCAGGCAAAGTGATGGAAACCATTATTAAAGAAAAAATTACTAAGCACATAGAAGAACAGGCATTGCTGAAGGAAAATCAACATGGTTTCTGCAAAGGCAAATCATGTCTTACTAACTTGATAGAATTCTTTGAGGGTGTAAATAAACACATAGATAAAGGGGACCCAGTCGATATTGTTTACCTTGACTTTCAAAAGGCTTTTGACAAAGTCCCTCACCAAAGGCTCCTAAATAAGCTCTTCAGCCATGGAATCAGAGGACAGGTCTTGTCCTGGATTGGAACCTGGCTAAACTGTAGGAAACAAAGGGTGGTAATAAATGGACACTTCTCTGGATGGAAAGAGGTGAGAAGTGGCGTACCCCAAGGTTCAGTTTTAGGACCGTTACTTTTAATTTATTCATAAATGATCTGGATGTAGAAGTAAATTGTGAGGTAGCAAAGTTTGCAGATGACACTAAACTGTTCAGGGTAGTTAAAAATGAAACTGACTGTAAAGAGCTCCAGAAAGATCTCTCGAAATTGAGTGAATGGGCAACAAAGTGGCAAATGCAGTTTAACCTAAACAAGTGTAAAGTCATGCACATCGGGGCAAAGAACCCCAAATACACCTACAAAATGATGGGATCAAAGCTTTCTGAGACAAACCAGGAAAGGGATCTTGGGGTTTTGGTGGACAGCTCAATGAAGATGTCAACCCAGTGCACTGCAGCAGTGAAAAAGCAACTTCTATGCTTGGCATGATCAGGAAGGGAATCGAAAATAGGTCGGCAAATGTTGTATTGCCTCTCTACAAATCTATGGTGAGGCCACATCTGGAGTACTGTGTACAATTCTGGTCACCGCACCTCAAGAAGGATATAACGGAACTGGAAAAGGTACAAAGAAGGGCAACAAAAATGATCCAAGGGATGGAGCAGCTCCCTTATGAAATCAGGTTGCAACGCCTTGGTCTTTTCAGCCTTGAAAGACGGCGTTTAAGAGGTGACTTGATCGAAGTGTATAAAATCATGCATGGGATAGAAAAGGTGAATAAAGAAAACATATTTTCTCTGTCACACAACACTAGGACTAGGGGCACTCCTAAAGCTCCAAGGTAGGAAAGTTAGGACTAATAAAGGGAAATATTTCTTCACCCAGAGGGTCATTGGGTTATGGAACTCACTTCCAGAGGAGGTTGTGGCAGCTGTCAGCCTGGACAGCTTCAAGGCAGGATTAGACAGATTCATTGATACCAAGGGAATCAGTAGTTACTGAAATGGACATCCAAGTGCCACCTCTGTGTTGATGGAGGCAGGCAGGATTTTCCCCGGGTACTGGTTGTGGGGGGTCGGGAGCAGGTGAGGGTTTTGCCCTCCTTTCTGCTAGAGATCCCCGTGTACAACTAGTGGGCCACTGTGTGACACAGAATGCTGGACTAGATGGGCTGAGGCCCGATTCAGCATGGCTCTTCTTATGATGACTCGTTCACAGTCATACGCATTTTCAAAAAACGTTTAGTCACCTAAGTATTTGAAACCCATAGGTATTATCTTTGTTTTTACTTGTTTTAACAAGATAGCAATTAGGTAAAATCTGTGTCTGTGATCTCTTCCAGCCCTTGGCAAAATTGTAACCAAAGCTAAGCTTAAATGAAATTCAAGTTTTGTTTTTTTAAGGTCACAGAGACACATAGAGATGGTCAAAACACATACCTTCTCATTCATGCTGCCAAGCACTGGCTCAATGGGATTTCACTCAATGGGCCACTTCATATCAGTAATCATTACTTTCATAATCATTTTAAAATTCATGGTACTCCAACCTAGGCCACTGCCTCTTTGTCTGGATGCTTCCATTTACGCATATCACATTACGTTCATTTCTATCAATCCATTTTTATCAATCCATGAATTAAAGATAACACAGGTACTCACTCTATACTACCAGGATAGATTCTCTGCATACATTAAAACTCAGTTACTAGAAGCGTAAATAATTAACGGTTATTGATCTCAAAATGGCAATAACCTCAAAGAAATGTGTAACCAAGTTTTTTAAAAAATGTACTGGGGGGGGGGGGCTGTGAATATTCAAGGCAAGATGCTAATGGCAATTCTGGGAAAAAAGTGTGCATGTGATTGTAACACATTGCTCTTTTAATCTTATAAAAAATTGAAGAAACTGAGCAATCAATAGTGCACCACAAAGCTGCCAAACAGCATGTGCATCGTTCAGATATCCGGAAATAATTACTAGTTGCATTTTTGAAAGCATCTCATTTAAGAGACTCTAACCATCGTTT
This sequence comes from Anolis apletophallus, assembly GCA_030556195.1. Taxonomy (NCBI): domain Eukaryota; kingdom Metazoa; phylum Chordata; class Lepidosauria; order Squamata; family Anolidae; genus Anolis; species Anolis apletophallus. Next base: position 76,031,403 of record JARBWK010000002.1, read on the forward strand.
GAACCACATTCCTTTGGAAGAAAGACCTTTTCACTTTGCATTTATATGAAAAGACAAACAGTGAGAGTACAGCCCAGTTGCAATCCTATACACACTTACTAGGGGGCAGCAAGCCCCACAGAAGAGAAGGAAAACACTTCCGAGAATTGGTGTGTGCTCACCGTCAAATCTCGCATCAGCCAAAAATTTTCTAGATGGCTTCATACAAGCCACAGTTATCAACCTCACTTCCTGTTTGCCTTATTAGATGAGGCATAATGTGATTGTACCACCTTATAGGGCCTTTGTAAATGGAACTGCAATAATGTCTGGGAAGTACTTTATTAATGTTTGGTATAGCCCAGCTTCCAAGAAAGTGTGCTTCAAACTTTAACTCTTGTGAGGTTTGCAGATTATGCCATCAAAAGAAAACAGGGTGCCCCTATACTACTGAATCAGGAGCCGGAAGCCACAGAAGATGCACTTGCTGTTTATTTATTTACAGTATTTATATTCTGCCCTTCTCACCCTGCAGGAGACTCAGGGCGGATTACAATGCACATATACATGGCAAACATTGCCAGGCAAAGGGTTGTATCACATTTCTTGGAGTTCTAATGGCGCAACTATCGAGATGTCTGACGATCCTTACATTCTCCACATAAAGTTCCAGAATTAGGTTTTGTACATCAACTTCTAGAATCCCCCAAATAGCATGGCCTGTGGGAAGTATAGTCCAAAGAGTCCGGTTGTGGTAACAATGAGTGACTTTGTGCGTAGTTCCCCCCTTCCCAAATTAAAACATTCACATTAAACCCAATCTATGATAAATCTGTGCCTGTTAAGACAACAGGACAATGCTGCAGCTCTGTCAGTTTGACTATATTTGGGACTGGTGCCTGGTGTCCAGAATAGAAATGTGCCAAATCTTCTGTGCTCCTACAGCCATTAGTGAGGGCCTTTCCACACAGTCATATAACCCAAAATATCAAGGCACTATATCGCAGATCTCTCCATTGGTGCCCCCTTGTCATGGGGAAGAGGCTTGCTAATGAAGTTGTGAGCTATCCTGGTGGTGGCATAATAGCCACCGGTAGGGCCTCCCATGTCAGACAGGTCACAACCTAAGGGTCTGACAAAGAGCATCAATGGGCAGGATGGGCTCTCTAGCCTTTTGGCAACCATCCTAGGAGAAGGAAAACTCTAATTTCAAACCAGAGCAGATGGTGCTCGTTTAACCCTGTAAGGTCAACCATCTAAGAGAAGGAAACTCAAACCAAACCTACAACCTGAGGATCTTGCTGCCACCGTTCAAGCTTGCTAAGCCCATGCAGACGAACCTTTGGTTTAAAGGGTGAGGCCAGTTGTGTGCACACTGCGCTCCACCAGAAAAATACATTGCACAGGCTCGAATGACACATCCAACCTCCAAATCATCAACACGCTTGTAGAAAGCATGGGATGCGTCCTTCCTGAATCTTCATTCACGAAGAAAAGCCAAGATATCACAGAATACCAAGGCAGAAAATCCCACAATATCTGCTTTGAACTGGGTTATCTGAGTCCATACTCAGATAATGTGGGTTTTTCTGCCTTGATATTCTGAGATATAGAGCTGTGTGGAAGGGCCCTTAAAGAGTAATGACTATCCCTACCCCTGATAGGTCCATGTGCAATTATGGATGATATTTAAAAGAATGGAAAGCCAATGTAGGGCAGTAGTTGCAGCATAGAAGCATGACTCTGAATTTCTACATAACCATGGGAATTTTAGTGATCCTGGGCAAGTGACATTTTCCCAGCTTCAGAGAAAGGCAAAGGGAACCCCTCTTCGCACATATCTTATAAAACCCCATCGGTTCACAAATTAAGGTTGCCCTAAGAGATGACTTGAAGATACACAACAATCCAAAAGGTTAGCCATCTAGTGGGCATTTGAAGGCTTTGCCATCTCCCTAGAATGTACTGTTGCAAATACATCCTTGCTCATTGTAAACATCTGCTAAAGGTCAAAAGATTATTGAATAGATCCTTGAAAAAAGCTCTGTGTGCTCATAAGGATCGCTCAGACAGGTGCGTAAGTTGATTTTGAATATAGGCAACTTTTTTTTACAATTGGAATGCCAGTTCTATTTCTAGCAAGAGTGGGCAAAGAAGCCCCAAGTATTGGTGGGCTGCAATGTCCATCAATTCTAGGAAACCTAGATAAAAGAGGGGGGAGAAGTGAACTGCAACACAACAATATCTGGAGGGCAAGAGGGCTATGGGTTGCCCAGCTTCAGCTTTGCAGAGTCACTTCCCCCTGAGAATGAATAAATAAACAAAAAATGTCAATCAGATAAAGTTTGCAGATCAAAAAGAGAGCATAAGACAGAAAGGCTCTCTATACAACAAATTGAATTACATGGGTAATTTCCCCTTCAAAATGCTGGATTTTTATTGTATTCCTCTTCCTCTGCCCCACCACAGACTGAGCACACATTATAAGCAGTTTAATAATTTACTGCAGGCGCGGAAACCCAGCCTTCCATCGAGCAAAGCAGGCAAAAAGGACAAATAACTTTATGGCCCTGGAATTCCAGTTATGGTAACCAGCGTGTTTGAAATTCCAGGAAAGCTTACATTTCAACAAGTGTTTCTTTCCGCTCACTTACAGATGCGGAGCGGTGGCCAAAGAGGTGCTTCCCGTTACATTCCATTTATAACCTTTGGCAGCATCCCATGCCTGGCACAGAGATGCATGCCCACTACACCATGCCACATCCTGATTCTCTTTACAGAAACAGCAGCTTCCAGTTGCCCCAGGCTCATAGGACAGCGATATTGGGCTCAACTTTTGGGTGCATAGTATCTAAAGCAGTGTTTCTCAACCTTTCTAATGCCACAGCCCCTTAATACAGTTCCGCATATTGTGGTGACCCCCGACCATAACATTATCTTTGTTGCTACTTCATGACTGTAATTTTTCTACTGTTATGAATCGTAATGTAAATATCTGATATGCAGGATGGATTTTCATTCACTGGTCCAGATTTGGCACAAATACCCAATACGCCCAAATTTGAATACTGGTGAGGTTAGGAGGAGGAGATTGATTTTTGTCATTTGAGAGTTGTAGTTAACCTACAATCAAAGAGCATTCTGAATTCCACCAATGATGGAATTGAACCAAACTTGGCACACAGAACTCCCATGACCAACAGAAAATACTGGAAGGGTTTGGTAGGCAATGACCTTGAGTTTTGAAGTTGTAGTTCACCTACATCCAGAGAGCACTGTGGACTCAAACAATGATAGATCTGGACCCAACTTGGCACAAATACCCAATATGCCCAAATGTGAACACTGGTGGAGTTTGGGGCAAAATCAAGCTTGACATTTGGGAGTTGTCATTGCTGGGATGTATAGTTCACCTACAATTAAAGAACATTTTGAACCCCAGCAATGATAGAATTGGGCCAAATCTCCACACAGAACCCCCATGCCTTGAAGGGACTCGCTGGCATGAGCCTTCCTCTAGCCTCACATGCTCCCCCCGCACATGCGCACCATGCTGCCATGCGCCAAGCACACCTGCTCTCACCTCCCCACTTGGAGTCCCAGGGATCCCAACCCCCAGGTTTATTTATTTATTTTATTTACTACATTTTTATCCCGCTCTTTTCAGCCCGAAGATGACTCAGGATGGTGTACAGACTGGCAACATTAGATGAGAAATACTGACCAAAAGAGCTTAATTTTCAAGCACAATATTGGAAAGAATGACTGCAATAATAAAGACTTGTCCCTAGAAACTCCAGTACCCACAAAAGTGAAGTTATATTCCTTTCCCTGCCCTAGAAACAAGATGCTATGTTCAAAAGAACACTCTTACTGCAAGAGGTTGACATTGATATTCCAACAGGGGCCAACCAACTAGAAGGAAGTTCAAAAGTAAATCCTAATGCGACCTCATAGTGGAGCTCCTAACTCCAGGGTCTAGAAGAAACCTGGGCAAACTTGGGCCCTCCTTCCAGATGCTTTGTACTTTGACTCCCACCATTTCTAACAGCCTCTGGCTCCTTCCTGGCTCAGGAAAGGACCTGAGGCTGTTAGGAATAGTGGGAGTCAAAGTCTAAAACACATGGAGGGCTGAAGTTTACCCATGCCTGGTCTACACCCACTAGTCACACTAGTCTACACCCACTGGTCCAGCCAAAGTCACATCTTGTAGCCACCCCACAATCCTTAGTTGTGGGTTTGGAGTGAATCCCTGTTTCGCAACCTGGGTGGGGGTGGGGGGTCACAAGGGTGTTTCAGAGGGGTGCCAAAGACTTATCAGAAACCTTATATTTCTGATTGTCTTAGAAACCCCTTTGGCAGAGAAGGCTGAAGATCTCTCCACCTGTCCTTCTCTTCCTTTTTGGAAACAGACTATGAATCCTGCCATCAAAAGCCAACCACTGAAGTGATTTGCTGGCCTCTCAGCCAAGGGGAGGGCTGTTTCTGAGACTCCAATTGGGGAGGGGAGAGCAGGGGTGCTCAATACATGGCAATGTGGTGTGTATGTACGGTTCAGGGAGAGCGTGTGAGGCTGAAGGGAGGCTCATGCCAGCAAGTCCCTTCAAGGCATGGCGTTCTGTGTGGAAAGCTTGACTCAATTGTATTTTTAGTGGGGTTCAGAATGCTCTTTGATTGTAGGTAAACTATAAATCCCAGAGCCCATAACTCCCAAGTGTCAAGCTCTATTTCCTCCAAACTCCACCAATGTTCACATTTGGGCATATTGAGTATTTGTGCCAAGTTTGGTCCAGATCTGCCATTGTTTGAGTCCACAGTGCTCTCTGGATGTAGGTGAACTACAACTCCAAAACTCAAGGCCAATGCCCACCAAACCCTTCCAGCATTTTCTGTTGGGAGTTCTGAGTGCCAAATTTGGTTCAATTCCATCATTGGTGGAGTTCAGGATGCTCTTTGATTGTGGGTTAACTAGAAATCCCAGCAGCTACAACTCCCAAATGACAAAATCAATACCCCTCCACCCCGAACCCCACCAGTATTCAAATTTGGGCAGTATCGATGGTATTTGTGCCAAATTTGGTCCAGTGCATGAAAATGCATCCTTCATATCAGATATTTACATTACGATTCATAACAGTAGCCAAATTACAGTCATGAGGTTGCCACACAAAATCATAGTATGGTTGGGGGGTCACCACAACATGAGGAAGTGTATTAAGGGGTGGCGGCATTGGGAAGGTCGAGAAGCACTGCCCCAAAGGGTCTGCCTTCGCCCGTCCCTCTCCCTCCCTCCCTCCCTCCCGCTCGTCCCCGGGTCTAATGCTCTTTATGTGTTCTTGGATTTCCGTCTCAGAATATTTCGGAACCTCGCCTCCTCGTCAAAGGAACCAGAAAGGATCCCCTGCCTGGCAGATTGCGTGGAAAGCTCGGCAACGGGGCAGGGAAAGTGGTCCCCCCGTGCTTCCCGCCCTGCGTCACGCGTCGCTTCGCCGCGCCGGGCTTTTGGCCAAGTGGCGCCGCGCCTGTCCTTGGGGAAAGAAAGAAGGAAGGAAGGAAGGAAAGAAGAAAGGGAAGGAGCTCTCCCTCGGGGCTCCAAAGCGCAAGAGAAGGGAGCCACGCACATAGCTAGGCACGCACGCCAGCCCCTCTCTGGGGACTGGAGGAAGATCTGCGCGGAGCCCCCACTCACTCCTCCCTCTGGCCTTGGCCTCCCTTTGCCCGGAAGGGGGCGCCCGTCCCCGTGGAAGAGCCACCCACTCAAGCAAGCAAACGTCCACGGGGGTCGCGCGGCAGGAGAGCAGCCCCTTCTCCGCCGGGGGTCCAAAGGGAAGGCAGAGCGCCTTCTCTGCGCTCCTTGCACACACATCCTCCCTCTTTCCCTGGGCGCCCCCACGAGCGAAATGCCCCCCCCCCACCTCAATACGCACACAGTCCGCAGCCCTTTTGGCCACCCCCTGCTCCCACTCCAAAAGCTTCAAGGACCGGCCAGGGGGCGGAGGAAGGAGCCTTGGGACTCCCCGAAGCGGGCGAAGAAAGTGCACGAGGGACGGGAGGAGACGGAGGCGTCCGGAAGGAAGAGTGGGAAAAGAAAGCGAGCTTTTGTTGTTTTTTTACGTGTCAGGAGCGATTTGAGAAGTTGCTTCTGGTGTGGGAAAATTGGACGTCTGCAAGGACGCCGGGATGCTTTTTTTAACCACTTCTCTCATGTCCCCCGCATGAGAAGCTGGAGCTGACAGACGGAAGCTCACCCCGCTGCCCGGATTCTAAGCTCCGATCTTTCCGTTAGACACAAGGGTTGACCCAGTGGTTCTCAACCTGTGGGTCCCCAGATGGTTTGGCCGTGAACTCCCACAACTCCTCTAACAGCTGGCGAACCGGCTGGGATTTCTGGGAGTTGTAGGCCCAAAGACCTGCTGGGGAGCCACAAGTTGGCAACCCCCATTGCGCCACCAAGGGCTGCTCCTTGTTGTCAGTGGGGAGGAGGCGCGAAGGGAAGGAGCCCGAGGGCCAAGTTGGGCGAGGCGAACAGGTGCCTGGCATAGCGGGAGCAAAGCGGGCAGGGAGCAACCTTGGCGGTCGGTGCCTTCTTCCAGCCTGCAGGGAGGGAAGCCCCACCTGCGAGGAAACCCTCTCCGCCGCGCTCCCACCCGCGTCCCCCTTCCTCCTCCGCCCCGCTTCCCAGGCACAACAGGTCCCCTTCCTTCCCGGGTGGGTCTCCGAGAGGCGCAGCCCTGCTCCCGACAGGCCTTTCCCCCCCTTGCGGGCGGGGAGCCTGCCCTTACCTTGCCGTCCCCACAAAGCCAGCCTGGGGTCCCCTCCGGAGAGTCACATCCTCTCCGCGCCGTCCGCTCCCTCCAGCCGCAGCCTCCTGCAGCTCCCGCAACCCAGGACGAGGCCGGCGGCTCAAGTGTCTCATCAAAGCTTCATGAGGGAGGGAGGGGGGGAGGGGGAGGAAGGAAGGAAGGAAGGAGGAGTGGGGCCGGGAGCCTCTGCTGCGCTCGCCCGCCCGCCCACGGCCCCCTCCCTCAGCCTCAGCACGAGCGGGACCCCCCAGCTTCCCCCAAACGATGGCGATCCCCCAAAGCCCAGCCACGGGGAGCAATGGGTGCTCAACAGGACTGACGAGGCAATGGGTGCCTGAGAGGCTTCCCCGCCTCCTCCACCCTTCCCCAAACTTTGGCGGACGGAGGGAGGGAGGGAGGGGGCCTCTGCCTAGGAGCCGCTCCCCGGAGGCTCCGGCCCACAAACACGCCAAAACCGACACGCACACGCGCTTCCCCACGTGCCCGGCTCGTCTTCCCCGGCCACGCTGAAATAACTTCATCAAGACTCGCATCGAGACGGGGCATCCCTCGTCCATGTCCCTCTTTCTCAAACCCAAGCGAGGCAGGATAGGATAGATAGGGCTGGGTTGTGGGATGTTTTCCGGGCGGAATGGCCATGTTCCAGAAGCATTCTCCCCTGACGTTTCGCCTGCATCTATGGCAGGGATCCTCAGAGGTTGAGAGGTTGAGGGAGGGAGAGAGGGGCGCGCAAGACGCACCTAGAACACTGGAGGAGGAAGGCCGGGGCATTGACTCTAGGCGATGGAAGCGATGCCAAGAGATACAGGCATGGGGAAACTTGGGTCACCCATCCCTCTAGGTGTTTTGGACTCCAAGTCCCACCATTCCTCACAGCCTCAGGCCCCTTCCGTTCCCCCCTCAGCTGCTTCAGCGTCTCCTCCTCCTTCTCTACACTTAAGCGGCTGAGGGGGGAAAGGAAGGGTCCGAGGCTGTGAGAAATGGTGGAAGTTGGAGTCCAAAACACCTGGAGGGAAGGCCCAAGTCCCCCCACGCCTGCTGTAGATGCATCCATTCACACAAACACATAGCCTACGCAACGACTTAGATCCGCTCTTTCTTTCTCGACAGGGAAAACTCAGGCCAAGTTAAGAAAAGTTCCTTCTCTGGGTTGTTATGAGTTTTCCGGGCTGTATGGCCATGTTCCAGAAGCATTCTCTCCTGACGTTTCGCCTGCATCTATGACAGGCATCCTCAGAGGTCGGTAGGACCTCCCAATAAATGGGGAAGCCTGCTATAGATGCAGGCGAAACGTCAGGAGAGAATGCTCCTGAACATGGCCATACAGCCCGGAAAACTCACTCACAACAACCCAGAGATTCAGGCCATGAGAGCCTTCGACAATACAGTTCATATTCTCTCTCTCTCTCTCTCTCTCTCTCTCTCTCTCTCTCTCTCTCTCTCTCTCTCATCTTCTCCACTTGGGGAGGAAAGAACCCCCCCCCGCCATTTGACCAAAAAAAAAAAAAGCGGGAGCCGATTAACTTACTGTTTGGTGGAGGCAATAAACAAACCAGATCCATTTAAATATAGCTCCCTGCCTGACCTCGCCGTCGTCGGCCCTATTAAGAATGCAATCAAGATAATCAGGCGCATGGTTTATTCATGGCGGGCCCGGCGGATTGCGTTACAAGCCGTCACTTTGGCCGGGCGCACGCAGCGGGCACAACGGGGCCCGTCCACCCCCGGCTCCCCCCTCCCCCCCCCCGCCAAAGAAGAACAAGACCCGGAGCAGAGACGCGGCCACCCAGGACTCACCTTGCGCTCTCTGGCTCGCCTCCTCTGCCTTCTTTAAAGCGCCCACTCGCCCGAAGTTACCATCCGCGCGCGGGACGCATGGAGGGCCGCTTCCTCCCCGGCCTCGTCGCTGCCTTACAGATGGAGAAGTCCACGCGTCCAAAACAAGCTCCACCACTCCCCCAAATATTGATCTCTCTCTCTCTCTTCCCCCTCTCTTTGTGAGTCTTTCCAGTCTCTGCCCACCTCTCTGTCTCTTTTTTTTGGGAGGGGGGCGGGTGGGTTTGTTTTCCAAATGGTTAAATTATTGATAGTGGAAATTGCGTGGCCAAGGGAATCATGGCATCCTCTGATTGAGTTCGCTCCATCTGATCTTGGTCGGGACGGAGAGATTGCATGCTGCTGGGCGGGAGGAGGAGGAGGAGGAGGAGGAAGAGGGAGAGAAGAGTAGCACCAAGCGCGCTCCTTCTCTCTCTCTCTCGCTTTCTCTCTCTTTCTCCGCGAAGGGGAATCCACGCGCGGGTGCTGGGCCCGCCCTTCTTTGACGTGAGATGTCATATGACACCCTCCGCCCCACAGACCGCCTCGGGAGAGAGAGAGAGAGAGAGAGAGAGAGAGAGAGAGAGAGAGAGAGAGCAGAGAAAAAAAGAAAGAAAAGAAGCACTCCGCAGCAGGGATTACACAGAACCGCAATCCCGTCAACACACACCAATGCCTCCGCCTTTCCTATCCCAAAATGAGCCTTGGGTTGCCGCCCCTCGCACGTGCGCTCCCTCCCCCCCCTCCTTACAGTTTCGCCTCCACACGAAGGAAAGGGAGGCATCTCCACCTCGCCAAAGGGCTCCCCGGCTAGGAAAGGCTTCCCTGGCTCAGTCTGGCTCTCTCTCTCTCTCTCTCTCTCTCTCTCTCTCTCTCTCTCTCTCTCTCTCTTGAGGGAAAAGGGATCTAGAGAGCCCGGTTTTAGGAAAAGAGATCCCTCCCCAAAACATTGGGAAGAACTCCCTGGCTATCAGAGCTCTTCAACATGCACAACCTAGGAGTGTATCTCCTTCTCTGGAGGGTTTTCAGCGGAGGCTGGAAGGCCATCTGTCCGAAGGGCTTTAAGTGTTCCCGCATGACAGGGGATGGGACTGAAGGGGCCTTCTAGTTCTATGGCTTTCTGAGCTTGGCATCACAGGGCTCATCTACACCAATGGTTCTCAACCTTCCTAATGCAGCAAATCTTTAATACACATCCTCATGTTGTGGTGACCCCCAACCATACAATGATTTTCGTTGCTACTTCATAACTGTAATTTTGCTACTATTATGAAGCTTCACGTAAATTTCTGATATGCAGGATCAGGCATGTAGGGGGGGGGCTTAAGGGGCTTCAGCCCCCAATTCTCAGGGTGGTCCCTGAGAAGGCCTTACTGGTACATTATTTAAACTGTTATGTTTACTCATATCATGATCTAATCACCATGCTCAATATATCCCATATGCATGGGGGTATTGGGATAACAATACAAAAGGTTTGCTAGGGTAGATCCTCTCTCACTCAGACTCAGCCCCCCATCAAACTCACCCCCCCCCCAATAAAAATCCTGGCTATGGGCCTGTGCAGGATGTGTTTTCATTCACTGGACCACATTTGGCACAAATACCCATATGCGCAAATCTGAATACTGGTGGGGTTGGGGAGGGGGATTGATTTTGTCATTTGGAAGTTGTTGTTCATTCGTTCAGTCGCTTCCGACTCTTTGTGACCTCATGGACCAGCCCACACCAGAGCTTCCTGTCGGGCCATCATCTCCCCCAGCTTCTTCAAAGTCAAGCCAGTCACTTCAAGGATACCATTAATCTATCTTGCCCTTGGTTGGCCCCTCTTCCTTTTTCCTTCCACCCCCCCGCCATAATTGTCTTCTCTAAGCTTTCCTTTCTTCTCAGGATGTGGCCAAACTACTTAACCTTTGCCTCTACTATCCTTCCCTCCAATGAGCAGTTGGGTTTTATTTCCTGTAGTATGGACTGGTTGGGTCTTCTCATTCCTCTGCCTTTTCTAAACCCAGCTTGTACATCTGGCAACTCTCTCTCCATGTGTTGCTGGAGTCTTCCTTACAGGATCTTGAATATTACCTTACTGGCATGAGAAATAAGAGTCACTGTATGAAAGTTTGAGCATTCTTTAGCATTTCCCTTTTTATGGTATGGGGATATAAGTTGATTTTTTTCCAGTCTGATGACAGCCTCTTGAACAATGTCGCAGACTTCTGTCCATAGTTCTTCTGGGACTCTATTTATTAAATTGAGTCCCTTAAATCTGTTCTTCACCTCCACTGCATATTCACTAGGAATGTTTTCCATATTTGCTGGCATATGGCATGCATCACCTTGACAGCGTCACCTTTCAAGATTTTGAACAGTTTAGCTGGGATCCCGTCGTCTCCTGCTGCCTTGTTAGCAATGCTTCTTCAGGTCCATTCAAACTCACTTCTCAGGATGTCTGGTTCTAATTCACTCACTACACTGTCAAAACTATCCTTGATATTATTATCCTTCCTATACAGATCTTCTGTATAGTCTCTCCACCTTCTCTTAATCTCTTCAGCTTTTGTTAGGTCCCTGCCATCTTTGTTTTTACCATGCCCATTTTTGCCTGAAATTTACCTCCAATGTTTCTAATTTTCTGGAAGAGGTCTCTTGTCCTTCCTATTATGTTGTCTTCTTCCACTTCCTTACATTGCTTGTTTAAAAATAGTTCCTTATCGCTTCTGGCTAACCTCTGGAATTGTGCATTTAACTGGGCATATCTCCCCTTATCACTGTTTCCCTTTGCTTTCCTCCTTTCTTGGGCTACTTCCAGTGTCTCAGCAGACAACCATCTTGCCTTCTTGGTTTTCTTTTTCTTTGGGATATATTTTGTTGCTGTCTCCTGAACAATGTCTTGGACTTCTGTCCATAGTTCTTCTGGGACTCTATTTATTAAACCGAGTCCCTTAAATCTGTTATTTATCTCCACTTCATATTCACTAGGAATGTTAGTGAGATCATATCTAACTGGTCTGTGTTTTTTTCATGATCTCTTTAGTCTTATTCTAAATTGAGCAAGAAGAAGTTCGTGATCTGAACTAGTCAGCCCAAGGGATTGTTTTCACTGACTGGATGGATGTCCGCCACCTTTGACTGCAAAGGATGTAGTCAATCTGATTTTGGTGTTGGGAGTGGTAGTTGCTAGGATTTATAGTTCACCTACAATCAAAGAGCATTCTGAACTCCACCAATGATGAATTGATCCAAACTTGGCACCCAGAACTCTACACATTCAAAACAGGCTTTTAGTGGATTCTAATTCTAGGAAAAGAGATCCTCTCCAAAACATTTGGGAAGAACTCTGTGACTGTAAGAGCTCTTCAACATTTGGGTGCCTGCAGAGCCTAGGAGTGTATCTTTTAATCAGATGCTAGAAGGCCATCTGTCCCCAGTGCTTTGATTGGGTGTTTCTTCATGACTTTCTGAGCTTGGCATCACAGGGCTCACCCACACTGACCATCCAATGAAGCTTGAATATCAAGAAAGAGATTTTCCCCCTGGCACACAAAAGACTGGTTGACTTGGAAGGTGCTGAACATGCTGCACTCTGGCACCACAAGACACAGAGCGAACCTTAAGAAATAGGGCCGCAAAGGTGAATCCACGACATGCGAGTGTGGAGAAGAGCAAACCACAGACTCATATTATAATACAACCTGAATTCTGCCACATGCACAAAGGAGGACCTTCTCACAGCGACAGTAGCGGCACTTCAGGTGGCCAGCGTGTGGTCAAAGGTCATAGCTCTAATGTGAGCTCTTTTTGCCTGGATATAGCCCGGGCTGGATGTGAACTTTTTTGCACACAGAGCTACTGCTCCATCGTGTAAAAGCAGTTTCCATTAACTGCATATAATGATATAATAAAGTAGATAGGAAATCTTACATTTATATTCTTTTTCAGAGAAATTGAAACCTTAATTAATTGAAGTTAAGGACCCGCACCCTTTAAGTAACATTTAATCTATTTATAACAACTATCTAGGGTTTTCTCATTTTAAAAGATGAGAAAAATCTCTACCACCAATCATTAAAAAAACCTTTCCTCTACTATCTTTTTAACCATCTGTTTGGTTAATGCGATTTGATCCAAGCCCGATTTTCTAAGAAGAGGAGGTCAAGAAAAATAGAGGGGAAAGAGAGGGATTCTCATTTCCCCCTCCTCATCAGGAAATCTATGTTAATCCTGATGATAGGGATGAGAGTGATGTCAATGAACTCAGAGTTTTGACAAGAGTATTTTTTTCTATTAATATTTTTAATTGGCTGAGGTCATGTCTAATATTACTAACAGCATTTTATGTTTATGCATGTCTCCTAGTTACTCATGTTCTACTGTTTCCCCTGCCCTCCAATCCCCTTCCTCTAATTCCTAAAGGAATCAGAAACATCTTGAAATCAGAACTTGGTAAAAAAAAAACAACCAAAATAAAACAAGACTGGATATCATTTAAAACAAAATGGAGCTCACAGACAAGAGTACCACTCACACTACACAATTACAACACTATAATTCCAGGTTGCTGTGACTTTTCCAAGTTGTATGGCCATGTTCCACAAGCATTCTTTCCGGCATTTTTGCCCACATCTATGGCAGGCATCCTCGGAGGTTGTGAGGCCTGTTGGAAACTAGGCAAGTGATGTTTATATGCTTGAGGCAAGTCTGAATATTGCAACTGGCCACCTTGATTAGCATTTAATGACCTTGTAGCTTCAAAGCCTGGTTGACTGCTATCTGGGGATCAGATATATAAAACTCACTTGCCAAATTTTCAACAGGCCTCACAACCTCCGAGGATGCCTGCCACATATGTGGGTGAAACATCAGAAGATTATGCTTCTGGAACATGGAAAACTCATAGCAACCTAGTGATTCCAGCCATGAAAGCATTGAACAACACTATTATACTATTATTTGACTTTAACTCCCATGGTTCCCTTGTGTGGGACCTTGGGATTTGTAGGTCAGTGGGCACTAGAGTGCTCTGGGTAAAACTGCAATTCCCAGTATTCCATAGGTTGTTGGTGCTGAATTCCTGGCTACAGTTGATTTTGGGTGTATAACATAATCTGTTTTATGTGTGCATGCAGCACCTATCCCAAAAAGGCAAACTTATGAGTTAGAAAAAAATACAGTAGGTATTAGCAATTTACACTCCAATACATATTGTTGGACTGTAATACTTATAATTCCTCACCATTGAGTGCACCATTGACTACACTGATATGAAGCAGCATCTTACCCAACAGTTATTCCATAACATGCGGCAAGATACCGGTAGTTATTGCTTCAATCAAATACTAGGTGGATTAGATATGGCAATGTTTAAGACATGGGTTGGTGGTTTCATTATTGGGAGCATTGGCAGTGGTCTTCTTGTGTACTTTGGCATACTTCCAAATTGCAGACACAACATCCTGGGTCAACATACTTTTCTGAAAACCTTTCAGGATATCTCTCAAAACTTCCACATAATCAGGTCAATCGGCCAAGATCATAAAGTTCAGAGAGCTAATTAAACACAACTATTTAAAACCATGATGTAGACGAGGACTTCATTGATATTCAAATAATTACATGTGTGTGTGTATATTCACTCAGGTGGATGTTGCAAGATACTAGTTTTGTGTTATTTATATTAAAAATGCACACATAGGTTATAAGAGATTGCACACAGAAGATACAATTCTGCAAATATTTGTTATGAGAAAGGCTGAGGAGTGAAGCCCACTGAACTTAGTGGGACTTGCATCCTTAAGATCAGCTGAAATTATGGGACATTTGTTGTTATGTGCCTTCAAACTGACCTTGACTTACAATGACACTATCATTTAAAGGTTTGCTATTGCCTTCCTCTTAGTCTGGAAGGGTGTGACTTGCTCAAGACTATCCAATGGGTTTCTATGGTTGAGAAGACATTTGATGTCAAGAAGTTGGCATTTTTATATTGGTTACATTTTTAGGACATTTGCTACATCCTTCCATTAAAACAGAGATAGAATCATAGAGTTGGAAGAGACCTCGTAGGCCATCCAATCCAACCCCCTGCCAAGAAGCAGGAAAATTGCATTCAAAGCACCCCCGACAGATGGCCAACCAGCCTCTGCTTAAAAGCCTCCAAAGAAAGAGCCTCCACCACACTCATGGCAGAGAGTTCCACTGCTGAACAGCTCTCACAGTCAGCAAGTTCTTCCTAATGCTCAGATGGAATAGCCTTTCCTGTAGTTTGAAGCCATTGTTCTGTGTCCTCGTTTCTTGGGCAGCAGAAAACAAGCTTGCTCCCTCCTCCTTCTGACTTCCCCTCACATATTTATACATGGCCATCATATCTCCTCTCAGCCTTCTCGTCTGCAGGCTAAACATGCCCAACTCTTTAAACTGTTCCTCATAGGGCTTGTTCTCCAGACCCTTGATCATTTTAGTCACTCTCCTATGGACACATTCCAGCTTGTCAACATCTCCTTTAAATTGCGTTGCCCAGAATTGGACACTGTATTCCAGGTGTGGTCTGTCCAAGGCAGAATAGAGGGGTATCATGATTTCCCTGGATCTAGGTACTATACTCCTATTTATGCAGGCCAAAATCCCATTGGATGTTTTAGCTGCCGCATTACATCGTTGGCTCATGTTTAACATCTACCCTATTTTCTAGAATACATGGTCACTTATTATTGTGTTCTTTCAAGTAATTTCCAAAGTATAATACCCCAAAGCAAACCTATAGTGGGGTTTTCTTGGCAAAATTTATCCAGAGGGGATTTGAAATTGCTCTCCTCAGAATCTGGGAGCATATAACTTGCCCAATGTCACCCACTGGATTTCTATGGCTATGTGAAGACGAAGCCTGGTTTCTCAGAGTTCGTTCAGCACTCAAACCACCTCACTACTCTGGCTTACTATGGGACCTTAGCTTGCCATGAATCACATCCTGGCTGGTTCACAGCTCTCAGAAGGATCCCTCTCTTTTGGGGAGAATGGATTGGGTCTAGCTCTTCCTTGATTACTTAGAATTATTACTTGAAGCACTGGGTTTATTGTAAATATTTTATAGAATTGCAGTATAATATGTGCAAAAGAAAATGTTAAAAACGTATGGGATTGTCCAGTATCATCTCCATTCTCCATATTGAATTTTATTTTGTTATTAGCCAAAAGTTAAATGTTGCCTATTCTATTTTGGCAACAACAACAACAACAACAAGACCAAACAAATAAGAAACCAATATCCACTCAGACAATTCAAATTCTGCAATGTATAATGCTAAATTCAATTGCTGGTCCCAATTAAGAGTAGACCCATTGAACCAACAGAATTTATATAAGTCTTAGCTTCCTATTCACCTGAGAAGAGTAATTGGAGGCCATAAACAGCTTGCCAGCTGAGGAAATCTGCACAATTTGTCTTATTTTGGATTGATTAATGTGCCCATCTGAGCTGGGTTGGAAATTCAGCATTCGAAAACACTGAACCTCTGAGATCTTTGCAGGCATTACTCACATGCATTTTAGATGTCCCTTACCTTAGTAGGACTATAGGCTTTGGAGTTTTTTAAAATGTGAAAGCTAGATCTAGTTTCCAATTATACTGAACTTATACTTTCCCTGCATCCCTATGGAACTGCAACCTACTACACAGTCCTAATTATTACTGAAGCAAAATTTCAGAAGTCCAGAAAAAATAGGCTAATAGAGATTCTTTATATTTTAAACTACAGCAAAGAAAGCAGCTTGGGGGGGGGGGGGTCAAGACAAAAGTCTATAATTAAATGTACCAGCAATGTAAGAAAATGGTAAAACATAAGTGTGTTGAGAATGAAACTACTGCTTGTTGGAGAAATGTTGCCCTCCCCCCTGATCTTAAGAGAGCCAGTCAGTGTCTTCAGTGGTGGCAGAGTTACACCTTGAGTCTGTGCACTCTTGCACCCACAGCTCAGAGGAACTAGGAATTAATTTCACTGGTGTTACTAGATTACTCTCATGTGCTCTGGGCGGGCATTAAAAAGTTAGTGTCTGAGCAGAGAGCAAAGTATCTGGGTATCTGGTGTCCAGAACCTGAGTATATTTCTGCTTCTCACTTCTTGATTCTCCTGCCTAATAAATATGAGAGATCTCCAGTTGACCACTTAGCGGTAGCATAAAATGAAGAGAGCAAGCAAAATTACAGGAATGAGAAGGGCAAGCATTGTGTTCGCAGAAAACCTGAGCCACCGAGAAAGATAGGTGAGCATTCTAACATAGCAAGATGGAGTCCTGTGATGAATCTGGCCATTGGGTCTCCTTGACAGAAGGAGGTTCTGCCATACAAGGTAAAAATGAACACTGGCTTTTCACACTTGTGTTGAGTTCTTGCAGTTGTGGCGAGCCTTCAAGTCATTTCTATGCTATGATGACCCTAAAGTGACCCTATTACAAGGCTCTTTTGGCAACGTAAAGGTTTCCACTTTACATTAAGTCTAGTCGTGTCTGACTCTGGGGGGTAGTGCTCATCTCCCTTTCTAAGCCGAAGAGCAGTAGTTGTCCTTAGACACCTCCAAGGTCATGTGGCTGGCATGACTGCAGCCATGACCTTCCTGCCTATTGATCTACTCACATTTGCATGTTTTTGAACTTCTAGTTCGGCAGAAGCTGGGGCTAACAGCAGGAACGCAGCCCGCTCCCCGGATTCGAACTGCCGACCTTTTGGCCAGAAAGTTCAGCAGCTCAGCACTTTAACCTGCTGCACCACCAGGGGTTCCTTCTTGGTAAGATTTGTTCAGAGAAAGGTTGCCATTGTCTTCCTCTGAGGTTCAGAGAGTGTGACTTGCCCATGGTCGCCCAGTGAGTTTTAGGGTCAAGCAGGGATTCACACCCAGTCTGCAAAGTGGTAGTCCAACACTTCAGCCACTACACCTTATTATATCTCATAAACTATTTTAAAACCCCCTCAAATACCCTAAAATGCACACAACATAATAGTAAGAAAAAATAAAAATAATGAGAGGTTTAAGTGTTAAAAGTATGCCGTGACCCAGTAGAACAATGGTAAACAAACTAGTCTTCATGGTCTCTCTGAAGGTCTGACAAAACATAGCAGGTGCCATAACTGTAAATGCCCTACCCTGTTGGCCTTATAGACAAACACACATATAGCACCATCAATATTGATCTAAGAGTGTCATTAAGATGGCAAGGATGATTCTGGTTTACTGAATACACACACAAAGATATTCTTTTGCTGCCTGTTATGCTTGGGATACCTTCATAGAATACTTCTGTGGCGTCATAGCCACATCTCACTTTAAATTATTTTTGAATATTTTTTCCCTTCAAATTCTATCTCAGGAAGCCACCTTTTGAGGCCTGAATGTCATAAAGGCACCAGATCCCATGTGATCTTTAAGCCGGGCAGTGTTAGTGCTTATATGACAGATCATCAAGGAACAGCAGGTGCTAGGCTATATATACTTCAGAGAAAGAACAGGCAAAACTGTCCTTTAGGTTAATTCTCCTATGAAAACCCTATGAAATTCCTGGGGTTGTCATAAATTGACAAGCAACCTGAAGGTACATCATACAACCCAACTTTTTGCAAGAAACTTTGGTACGAGGGATGGGCATTCATCAGTAGAGCTGGCAGTAATCAGAGGAGGAGCTCCCTGTGGTGCAATGGGTTAAACCCTTGTGTCGGCAGGACTGAAGACCGGCAGGTTGCAGGTTTGAATCCTGGGAGAGCATGGATGAGTTCCCTCTGTCAGCTCCAGTTCCCCATGCGGGGACATGAGAGAAGCCTCCCACAAGGATGGTAAAACATCAAAACATCCGGGCATCCCCTGGGCAATGTCCTTGCAGATGGCCAATTCTCTCACACCAGAAGTGACTTGCAGTTTCTCAAGTTGCTCCTGACATTAAAAAAAATCAGAGGTGACATTTCTCTTTAAAGAATGGAAGGGGGGGTTTGCTGGTTTTGGCTGAAAAGGTGCTTTTGTCTGATTCCCCCTACCCAAAATGGGATAGAGCCAGGAGCAAGTTAGGCCCACTAATAATCATTCAAACGCATGGAGTTAATGATTCCCACTCCTAGCACAATAATTTCACTGTACAAGAAAAAGGAAAGGAAGGGAAAGTTCATATTATTGCATTTATCTTTGCCTCACCTCCTTTCTTCCCATCCCATTCAAATTTGCATTGCAAGCCTTCTTGAGATAGACAGATATGTGTCAGGTGCTGTAACAGGCACTTGATAGCTTTCTCTTGTTATGCCTTGCTGACTGCTAATAGATTGTATAAATAAAAGACTCAGGGAACTCTAGAGACCTATGGGACTATTTTGGCTTGCATAGTGTTAGTGTCAATGGATGGCTTAAAATTAAATATCCTACTGGAAACCAATCAAACCACACAGATGCCTTGAGCCAGTACATATGGCTTTGTGGTCAGAGACTAGACTTATATTGGATTACATATACATAAAGCAAAAGCTTTCCTTATTAAATGATTCATTTGTTAGCTGTCATTCAATTCATTGAAAATTTGAGACAGTGAATCTATCATCAATTGAAAACCCAGACCTTGGTGGGCATCCTCTTGCCATTAGAAGGTGGCTAAATGCCAGTGATGTTGGCCCCTGCTTCTGGAATCAAGGCAGAAGAAAGTAAGCATGGTGTAGTGCAGTGGTTCTCAATATGTGGGTCCCCCAGATATTTTGGCCTTCAACTCCCAGAAATCCTAACAGCTGGTAAACTGCCTGGGATTTCTGGGAGTTGTAGGCAAAGCTCCTGGGTACCTACAAGTTGAGAACCACTGGTGTAGTGGTTTGAACATTGGGCTATAATTCTGGTGGAAACCTGGATTTGAATTCTTCTCAGTCATGGCAACCAGTAGGGTGATCAAGTGCAAGTTACACTCTCTTACCGGCAAATCCCTCTGAACAAATTGTGCCAAGAAAACTCAATGACAGGTTCAATTTAAGATCACTTCAAGTTGGAAATGAAGTGACATAATAATCTGGAAATTGGCAGATGCATTTGATGTTGTGACCCATTTAGTTGACTTTTGACATCAGTGAAAAAGTTTCTACTGTGGAGCTGCTATACATTTTCATGCAAAGCAGTCCATGAGTTAACATTTCATTCTGAAACTCTACATGACTTCATATCGATCTTAATATAGATCTTCAACAGTATTAGAAGAAAAAGTAGGTCCCTATCAGATCCTATATAGATGAAATGGTGATGGGAAGGAGTTCCACAGCATCCAAGTCAAATATGCCATCCAAGTCCAAGCAAAACCACTGTGAAAACAATCTGTCCAGAAAGATGCCATGACAGATGTTGCACCATCTCTCCCAAGTGTGGTGCCTGCCAAGGTCATCAGACTCTCCATAACTAGTCAATGTCAATAATTCCAATTATAGTAGCGCGATTGAACCATTGGAATTTAAATTATTCCAAAGATCTATTTGGGAGTAGCAATTCGATTTGGACAGATGTTATCTGAACTGGTTCTCTTTCCCAAATGTTGTCTAAATTGTACCCTCTGTCTTTGAGATCAGAAATAAATGCTACTTGAAGAGGTGGCTCCCTTCGAGATTTTTCTCTCTCTAAGTTCCCATTCAACAGTTTGTAAAATCTTTTTTACTAAAGAAAGTGCTTCAAGCAGGTAGAACTTGCATCCTTATTCTGTTTATTAATTCATGCTAAGTTTGATCACTGTTTATGTGACTAATACATCCCAGCAGCACACTGATGAAGTCTAAAGAGCATTTCAGTAATAGGAATGAAGATCAAAAGATATAGGAGTTAAAAGATTCAACATCTCCCCTTGCCCCCATTTCCATTCAAAGAACACCATACTTGATTATCATTTGATTATGATGCTAGTTATAGGAAGCTGAAGAAGAACACATATGGCTCTGAAAAATAAATTATATCAAAGAAGACCCTTTTCCTGAGGAGCTATGATTTTAAATGTAAGATTATTTATTGCTTAAAATCACATATAAAGGGCAAATATGTGGCAGTGTTTGTCTCATTATGCTCACCAATCCAACACATATGTGCAGCATGTATGCCTTTGCTGTGCCAGAAGGCATGATGTCATGCTGCCATGACATCACAGAAAGGCAGTGCTTCAAAAAACAAGCAAAAAACTAAGCTTGTAAAATGCATAATTTGTAATTATTTTAAAGAAGAAGGTGAAATAATTCATAACATTCAGTATCTTGCTTAAGAAGGACTAGATGTCAATTGCAGAGTAAATAATTTTCAGTTTACAAAAAGGTATGAAAAACAAGGATTTGAACATGTATTAGAAAGTTTTTAGTATCTCCATGCTATTCCAATTCATTCTTGTAAACTGGGTTTGAATGGTAAGAATGGTTCAGGGTGCAATACTGTGTGATGCAGCAGCTTAAAAAAGCAAATTCAGTTCTAGTTTAGATCAATGGAGAGAGTGCCCCTGGTCAAAAAAGGTTTGGGAACCACTGGTTTAGATCAAGAGAAGTAATAGTACTGCACTATTCTGTTTTGGTCACATCTTACCGTTGTCTACTTCTGGGCATCACAATTCAAGGATATTGACAAGCTGGAAAGTATCCACAGGAGGGCAACAATTTTTTAACATGTCTGGAAACAATGCCCTTTAAACACTGTCTTGGGGACTGGAGAAGATTCAGAGGTGACAAGATAGCCATGTTTAAATATTTGAAAGGATGTTATATTGAACACAGAGCCAGCTTGTTTTCTGCTGCTCTAGAGACAAAGGCACGGAAGCAATGGAATCAGTGAGATTCCACCTAAACTTTAGGACAAACTTCCTGATGGTAAGAGCTGTTCAGCAGTGAATATGCTGCCTCGGAGTGTGGTGGAATATCCTTTGCTGGAGGTTTTCAATCAGAGGCTGGATGGCTATCTGTGAGGAGTGCTTTGATTTTATATTCCTGCATGACAGGGAGTTGGACTGGATTTTTTTACAGCTCTGTAATTCTATTCTTTGAGTCCATATCACATTGATTAAAAAGTAATATTCACCTCTGTTTATATGAAACTGCTGTTTCTTTGTACTTCTGCTCTATGCCACCTAAGAAACCATTGTGTTTTGCCTAAGGCAAGAGGCAAATATCTGAGCTACCACCTTGTATTTGCAAACATGGGATAACACAATTTTGTTTTCATCTTAGAAAGCATTGCTCAATGCCATGTAATACTGCCACGCCTATAGCTGACTCACCAAGCCTGTACTTTCTGCCTTGGTGGTGAGTTTAACCATTGACCTCATGGTTAAGAACTCCTATGACCTCTATGCTCTCCCCCCTCAACCCATTTTTGGCCATTTATCTTGATGAAAAATTATTCTGGAGGACACTATGAAAATGTCTACCTATAGACTCTGGATCCAAAATAGTAGAATACGTCTCATATAGCCTTTCCTCCAATGAATTCAAAGCAACATCTATGGGTCTCCTCCTCTTTACTTTATGCTTATAATACTGTGAGGTTAAATGGGCTGAGAGAGAACATCTCAAGATCACCAAATGAGTAGGACTAGAAATGTTTCGAGTCCCAAAGACTCTAAGCACTATACCATGCTGGGTCTCTAGGTTTTGATCACATTGTCCCACGAGCTGCAAGGGAAAGGTTCAATGTATCTGACACTTGGTTGCTGTGCTTTTGTCACTGGCTGATGAACGTCACTCAGCTTGGTATTTGGTTTGCTTTTGCTTCTTTGACATTGCCACCCATGGATGCATGCTGCAAAATGTATCCCTGTCAATTATGAGCATCCCCTGAAGCAGAATGCTAACAGGCATGTGCAGGGCTTGTGAAATACGCAGTTAGAAATGCAAACATCAAAAACAGATTTTACTGTTAAAGGACAGACAGGTTGGGGCATTGTGAAAATCAGAAAAGTATTCCTTGTGGAACTGAAGTCCAATTTTGCAATAGCAGAACTGGCTAATTGAATTCAGTTTTGCAACTGTTTCTGTTGTACATTAGCAAAATCAAATTCTGAAAAGGTGGGATGTGTTTCTTTTCCACCTGCAGAGCTGTCTCCATCTGCACTAGAGGTTTGAAGTCAAAGCTTAAATAAATAAATCGACCTTCCTAATTTGGATTTGTAGTAGCACATGGATAAATAGGTGTTCAGTGCTTTTGTTAGCAGCAACTGGAAGTTAAATAGCAAGCTAAGCAAATGCTGTAGCAAATGTGACTTGAATTGTAAACACACAAGTCTGTATTGCTACTTGAATTGATGGTGTGCTGGGCAACTACTTGTTATTTATATATTGACAACCAAAAAAAGCTGTGACTCATAAAAATGCAGTTGATTTGATATGCAGAAACCCAGAAGACTCATAAATCATCAGAGATCAGGTTGCTTAAAATGCTGTCTTTTAAAATCTGGAATTTCTGCTTCCTTCCCACTGCTTTTGCATTTGTAGCCTTTTATTTCCCACTAGACAGGCCTTAGCAAAGGCTATTAGCATTCTCCAAGAGATAACTTGTTGGTAAAATGGGAATGCCTGACACATTATCACGTTGCTACCAATCCAATTACCATCATTTACTGACTCATGAGGGCCAGCCCAAGATATCTTATTGCCCAAGGCAGATCATAAAATGGTGCCTCCACCATGCTACTAACTCCAGGTCTAAAATACTCTGCCAAGGCCAGCTAAGCTATTTTTCACCTGCTACTGAAAAGTCCACATTATCACGCCATGATGTTTCCAGTTTCTGTGTTGGGTTGTGAAAGCAGGAAGTGAAAAAACTGTCAGGAAGAAAAGAAACTCACATGAAATGTGGTGCTAGAGAAGAGTTTAATCGAAAAAGATTGAACCTGAACTTTCCCTAAATGGAAATATAACTAAACTGAGTCTGTCATACTTTGGTCATATCATGAGACAACATGGCTTTTTGTAAATAACAATGATTTTTGGTAAAGTGGAAGGCAATAGGAAAAGAGCAAGAGCTTTCAACAGATGGATAGATGCAACCAAGGCTCAGAGTTTGCAAGACCTGATAAGGATGATTGGTCTTGGAGGTCTTCATCCATTCAAGGTGACTTGACAGGCAAATAAATAAACTACAATGCAGAAAACTCACAGCTCCGTTCCCTCTTCCCAGACAGCTCCTTTCCCTCTTCACCATCATCACTAAATAAAAACAACCAAATAATCACCACCAGCACCATCTTGTCCCACAAGAATTTTAGGATCCAAACTTATTAACAGTTTGATAATAGTATGCCACATATAACTGTGACTGAGAAAAGAAGGCTTTGTGACAATCCCAGGGGACAGCAGAATTGGGAAAAAAAGTAAAAAGATTATGATATACTGAGATCTACAAATTGAGAGTTGGTGCTTTTGGGGAAAAATGACTGTTGTTCCAATAGTGTTAGGTACTATGGTAGCAATTCCAAATGAACTGGGGAAAAACATTTCAATGAATCACAATATCTCAAGTTACAAAACATAATTGTTTGGAATATGACACATTATCCAATAATACAGGCCTATTGTTTGATAGATTGCTGAATTTTTGACAGTCCAGAATTCTAGTTAGTAGCACATGGTAGACTGGGAAATTGTAGAAAAGAAAGATAAATACAAGAATGTACTTCCATACTATGCTAAATCAAGCTGCTTGAGTTGGCTGCCTCTCTCTGCTTCATGGTAGGGCTAGCTTTGGAAATCATCTTGGGAGCAAGGCAGGAACTCTTTTTAAGCAAGATAACATGAACTGCATTCATGTATTTGCCTATTATATGAGGGATCAAAGTGTGTAAACAGGGCAAGGAGATAACACACACTGACTATGTCCTCTAGCTGGCCATATCTTCCAGCAATCTAGAGTTGTGCTGCCAGGTTCTATTTGTGTTTATTCATATGTGAATCGAAGGTCCCATCTAATCTCCTTCACCATGCTGTCCTGTATGTGTGTCTGAGACTATTTTTTTGCAAAGATCCCCTGCAAAAACCTCCTCAAGTTGTCACTGCCTATCTAGGGGCCAAGCAAAAACAGTTGCTTCTCCTGATGTTTTGGACCACCAATATCTCCTGGTGATGTAGTGTTTCAGGGAGATGAAGTCTAACACATCTGGAGAGTGAAAGGTTTTCCACCTTTCCCACAATGTATCATGGATATGTCCTTCCACACCAGTGCCTTTTGGAGAGTGTTGAGATCTCAATTGCCCAAGCAGAAGCATCTCTATTTCTTTACATGTCAAAGGAAGCTCTACCTTCTGCATACAATTACACACTGAGAGGTCTACTTGACATTGGTACAAATGGGACAACTCTGGACTGTTTATAGCTCAATAGAGCTCAATATATTATGCCTGACTCTGCCACTAGACAGAATGAAGAAGATGGAAGATGCTGGGAGGTGGCAACAAGGGTCTGGAAGAAATGACTGTGTCCATGCAGCCTGTCTTGTGTTCCTCTGTGTGATTCCAAGCACCGTAGAGGACACTGTCCCATTTCCAGTGTTAAAGATTCAACTTTAAAGATCCAGTCAATGTTTGTATGTATATGGAAGTAAAAATGGTATCATCTTGTTCTTTGCTTCATGTAGCAAAATGCCTTGGAGAAATTCTGCTTGTAGACACTATTTATGTGCATATATATTCTGTTATCATGACAATTGATCCACCATGATGTTTCCTCATTATCAAACTGTTTGATTAGTGACCATGATTGAGCAACTGTGAGTCTTATGTTTTTATGAATGCTGAGGAGCATCACCCGTGATTGATTACTCTTATTTCAGTGGGATCTATAATATGTTTAAGATTATAGCTTCAATTTGGGATTTGACTAACTCAGGCAGGGAAACGAACCAGATGCATTCAATTTTCATTTTGTAAACTTTTTTTGATGGCATACTCTGGGATGTAGGCTATTTTCATTAAACACCTTGTAAAGTTGTTTGGAATTCAGGCCATCATTTCTGTTTTGTTTCCATTCTTCTAACAATTCTAATGTGTGAGATTTGGGAACAAAGACATTTGCTCTTAGGCTTGTGTAAATAGAGAACACTGCTTTGGGAAAATAATGTAAGGTCTGGTTTGTTAATTTCATTTTCTTGGAATTAGGTTCCCAAAAGATCCAAGACTGCGGTGTCCTGAAATGAGATTCAGTTATAGATTTAAGAATCCTATATTCCTGTGAAAAGAGGTGTCTGATTTCATTGGGATATTTAGCATTTTTAATCTGTAGGCCATTGCTTTGTCTTCTGTATCTGTTGACTGATATTAGTCAGAACTAGAGTAGATTCTGTCTTTGTAGCTTGAAGCAACTTATTGGTTTATCATCTGTTCCTGGTGATTTATTTACCCCAATGGCTCTCAGTGCAGCTTCCTTTTCACTTTCTAAAATTGGAGCTTCCAGAAAGAATATAACTGTGGGGTCTGACATAAGATCTGCTAAGCCGAACTGCTCCCTCACACGCAATGGAAAATCCTGTCCTGTCATTAGTGCTGAATCAGATTTGGCTAATAGTCTTCATACCTTTTGTACATCTAAACTGATGATGAGAAACACCTCTCATTTTGTACTACAAGTAGCCCAACATTTTGGGATCACCCCAAATAGGGTTAATGTTATGGGAAGAATCAAAGCTAACCACAGCAGCTGAAACAAATGCACTGAAACAACCTATCCTTAAGACTATTAATACCCAAATCATAATGGAAGATTTGGACTAGTAGGGGATGGGGGTACTCAGAACAATAGGCTGGAAATCCTTGCCTTGTACCCCAGTTGCTCAAAGTGGAGAAACATGCAATCAGATTAAGTTTCTCTAGGGGGCAATAGAGGCAGAGACTTAGAGACTAGGTTTCTGTGTGTTCTTTCTCTTGTCTGCTCTGTTGCTTCTGAATCCTCACCTGTACAATGATCTTTCCTGACATGGTTTCCTTCATCATTGATAGCCATTGATAGGAAATCTTATATTTTCTGACTTCCAAATATGTAATTCCTTGTAATAAAACATTCTTCTCACAAAAGGTCTTATATTGGTGATTAGAAATACAATCTTCTATAATTATCGAACTCAGCAATCCCAGGTTCTCAGAAAGGGGGAATAACTGAAACAATTTGGACACCCACAGTGTGAATAGTGGGTTGAGGAAGGATTTCTGCAACCTTTCCAGCAGCAGATCATATTCCTCCTCCTTGTCCTGCTCTGCCTCCTCTACTGCTGCCTCTTCCTCCTCTTCCTCTGTATCCCAGTTTCCTCAAAGTGCTGTTTACAGAGAGGAAGAGGTAGGCTATGAAATAATGGTTAAAAGTGTTGTGTTTATCACACAAGTGGTTTTCCAGAGGAAATAGATGCTTGCAAAGACTTTCTTGGGAGCCATGACAGCATGAATCCTTGACCTTGCCATGTTCACTGTCTGTCACACTGGTTTGTTGATTTCTTTTTGTCAGTAGCTGGCTTGATACAAACAGCAGCTCTGAAAACCCAAGGGAAACAACTGACATTTTGCCATTTCCAGCCTTGTTGACAGACTTCTATTCTTCACTTTAGATAGCCAATATACAATTCTGTAATGCCAGAATTTGACGTGCAGTCTCTCTTCATGACAGTGACCACAAGGAGAGTCCAAAAATCTAGGCAGCTGAATTTATTTGGGTCAATGCACCAGTTCTAATTCTAGTTTTACTTTCCCCTAAGAATGGATCACAGTTGACCCTCCACATTTGCAGGTTTACCTTTTGTAGATTTGATTATCTGTGAATTTGATTGATATGTTCTCTCCAGCAATCTCTGGGTCCTCCAAATGGAAAAACAATGCATTACTTTTTAAAATCTGGGACAACACTTCTCTAGGAATCTCTAAATCCTATGGGGTAACTCTATGGTCAACTTCCACTGGATTCCTAGAGTTTGCTGGAGGCCTTAGAGCAGTGGTTCTCAACCTGGGGTCCCCAGATGTTTTTGGCCTTTGACTCCCATAAATCCCAACAACTGGTAAACTGGCTAGGATTTCTGGGAGTTGTAGGCCAAAAACATCTGAAGACCCCAGGTTGAGAACAACTGCCATGGGGATTCTTAGATATAACACTCCTCTATGAATGTGTAGGCCTTTCAGTGGGAGTTGATGATATCATCACCTTGGAGGACCAGGGAATCCAAGAAGAGTGTTCTCTCAGGTTTAAAAGGTATTTCTTTTTATTCATTTTTTTTCAGTTTCACAGGGGGTTTGCACACCTAACCTCTGAGGAGGTGGTCTACTGTAAAGGGTGCTTCCATCTAATTCTGACTCTGCAATTCCAAGGGCAACCAATTTTGCTGGAACTGGAAGATTCCAACATAAATGTTCAATTGGATAACTGACAAATCACTATACTTAATCTGGCTGTTACAGCTTTGTAGAGGGCCATAATCTTTCCCTTCAAAGCTGAAAATATCCTTTCACAATTACAATAGAACAAGAATGTTTATATCCCCTAGAAACCTTTGTGTGAAGGAACTGTTGACAAATTTCAACACAAAATGTTTATCTGGTATCAAGCAAAGCTAGTCTGGGAATAGATATGACAGTAAGCTATGAAAGGGATGACCTGTGAGAGAGATACAAACTGTAGCCAAGAATAGCAACATAAGACCTGGAAAACATCCAAGGTATGAGAAACACACAGATCAGTGCAAATTCAGACTAAAGATCAGGTTTTTGCAATGAAGAACTGCAACGGGATATTGTTTTGAGTGGTGTTAATGAGAACTACTATGCAAACAGAGGAAAATGGGAACTTTGGAATCAATAGATGTTTGTGAATGAAGGAGGAACACAAAAGGCCAAGTATGTACCTTGTTATGGCTTCTGCTACTGTGGATGTAGTAACTGACTTGCAGTATATATGCACTGATAGCCTTTCTGCCAGCACTGGTCTCCTTGGAAATTATACAAGCTGACCCACCACTCTGAGACCAATACCAGGTGTTCCACACAGTTTACTAAATCCTGAGATAGAGACAGCCAGGGAATCCCCAGATATGAAAAGTGCTCCCTAAGCACCTCCTCTTCCCCTTCTAAGTCCCAACACTATATGAAGGGTGAGACCATGTGTCCCTTCTTCATCTTGCCTCTCCTTCCCTGATAAGGAGATAACTGTCAGCCAACGTTGGTAAGAACCAAATGAGTGTGTTTCATTTCTCTGTTTTTTTCTTCTGTTTTCAGAAAACGTAATGAGGTGAGCAAAGAACCACTTTGCTTGGTGAGTCAATAAGTCATGGATGGTTGCTGTTGTTATTGATTAGAATCCAGTATCACACCTGATTCCGATTCCCCACCTCTGCATTGGGGTTGGAGCATTGGCTATTGTATGTAAAGTAGGACTTTACACACAGTAGCTTTGACTACTGTATGAAAAGAATTTTTATGTCATCTCACATCTTCTCAGATGCCAAGGTTTCCTGTGACACCTCTTTCCATCTTCATCTTCTGGTTATGCTATTGAATGTACAATGGACATGTGTATTTGCACAATTGCAAAGTAGTACAGTGTGCAAATGCATTTGTCAACAAATGGGCCCGAGCAAACTTTTGTACATGATACCGGGCAATAACAACATTCTGCCTAATTATTTGTGCATAGAAGTTGCCATCTAATGCTATAACTAATGAGTTCTGAATGTGCCTGATGAAGAACGTTTTCCATTCATTCTTGACCTTATTGATCATGTGAATTAGAAATCTTTTTAAAAAGATCAATAGACTGAAATTTAACCAATAAACCAAAAGGAACCATTACTCTGTACTCCAGAAAAAGTCAAATGGAAAAGATTCCAATCCCAGAATGAAAGTGGAGAACTTGCCTATCATTGTGCATTTTCTTACGCAGTGGCGAGACTACTTGCAAGGCAGGGCATCTTTGCATTGTAATGAATATATGAGTAATTTGCTATTTGACTCTTCGTGGATACAACAAAATATTAGAACTCAAGCGATAGGTTGACATTTATTGCAGTGACAGAATCCTAGACAGGGACCTGTCAACCACTGAGCTGAAGACATCATTTTAACTCTGGCATCCTTTATAAAGTCAATAACAGCCGCATCAAAGGGCAATCATGTCCAGCGTGGGTGTCTGCCAATTGTATTTCGGACTGCTGCAATAAACTAGCCGATCTATGGGATTAGTTTGCTAGGTTGTTTGTTTTTCTTTTTGACACCCACATTTCTTGTTAATTGTGTTCATGAGACTGAGGTAGTTAATGCCAGATCTATAGCTCTTCATGGATGTCAAAATGCCCACACACCTTATGCAATCCTTGGGTTTCCAGCCTGCTTTCGCATTCCTCTTAGCTGGCCCATCCAATTATCATTGATCATGCTTGTATATCATGCATTATTCATGAACTTCAAGGTGTAAATAGCTCCTGATTGAAAGGACAAGAAGATGTCTAATTACCATTGCCTCTGTGTGTGTGTGTGTGTGTGTGTGTGTGTGTGTATCCTTTCCCCATTGGAAATAAAAAAAAATAGCACACACTAGTTCTGATGACTGAGAAATAAACAATTACTGTTTCTAATGATGCTTAAGTCTTTGAACATTTCCCCTGAGTTCGAGGCTAAAATTGCACACTCTGGTGGTTTCTAATTGCTTGTTCTTGTCCTCTCTCTCTCTCTCTCTCTCTCTCTCTCTCTCTCTCTTACACACACACACTTTCCTGTAAATGATGTGGTGAGGAAAAGATCTAAAATGGTAAGAAAATTTAAAAAAAATGAGGCTTAATGACCCAGGTTACTTAATCATCCCATTTGAATGTCAGGATAAATTGGACACCATAGGATATAGGTTAAGCGCCCAGCTGGAGAAATGATGTCCTTCATGTAGGGCAGAAAGAGAGTCAACTTTCCAGCTGCACATGCCTGTGGGAACAGGAAAGAAAAAGAAGCATGTGTGCCTTTGGAGTGGGCATTTGGGAAGGAATGTTTCCAGTCTTGGTGAATTTACATATGCTATGTATTAAATGAGATGTTGACTCTTCTTTTCATAGCACGTTTCACCCTGTTTGCACTTAGGAGAGCTCTGTGGTGGCACGGTGGCATTTTCATCACCCCATCAATCTGTGTGGACATCATCCAGACAAAGCTGAGAAGTTTCAAGACCCCTCAAATTTCGGTGAAAATAATTTAAGCATCTATTTCCCTCCATGAAAACCAACAAGACTTCAGTGGCTTTCTCTTTACCTGGGTCCTGCATTTGTTTTGCTTTCCTTTGTCTCAAATAATTTTAAGAAGTAGCTCGGAAAATTAAAATACAGCATGCATTTATTTTAAAAATATGGAACAAAACATTTCAAGACTAATGATTCAAGCAAGGATTCCAAAGTGAAAGAAAGATAGGGAGGCTGGAGCCCCCTGAAACTAAAATAGTTTAGCCCTTCTTTTTAAATGATCCCACAAAATTGAACCACTATGACTGGCTCCACACTGTAGAATTAACACAGTTTGATACCACTTAAACTGCCATGTCTCAATGCTATGGTATCCATAGAAGTTGTAGTTTGGTGAGGCATGCACGTCTTTTGGCAGAGAATGCTAAATACTTTATAAAACTACAACTCCTACGATTCCATTGGTTTGAGCCTTGGCAGCACAGTGGGTTAGACTGCTAGCTGCAGAAAAACTTGCTGACCAGAAGGTTGGTGGCCTGAAGCCACAGATTGGGGTGAGCTCCTGCTGTTATCCCTAGCTTCTGCCAACCTAGTAGTTTGAAGACATGCAATGTGAGTAGATCAATAGGTACCGCCTCGGCGGGAAGGTAAAAGGCACACATGTAGGCAAAATAACCAGGAAGGGTCTAAGGACAACAGGCTCCTTGGCATGGAAAATGAAACAAGAGCATCTCCCCATGGCCACCGTTGAGCATCACCTCCAGATACCAGAGATGGGAAGGGAAACCTTTGCCTTTGTTTGTGTATTGTATGTCATTGTTGTTCCCTGTATAAAAAGGCATATATATGCATATTGTAATCTGTTCTGAGTCCCCTTGAGGAGATAGAGCAGAATATAAATAAAGTGTATTATTATTGTTATTATTATTATTTTGTAGTATCAAACTGCCCATCAAAAATGTACTAAATGATCAATCACTTAGAAATATTAACATACTATTGTCCTTGAAGCCTCCCAGAACTAATAAAATCTCTTTGCAATGTACAGTGAATAGGGTGTAAGCTATACTGACACCACGAGGGATATTTCTACATAAGAACTTCATAATTAAAGTTGTTTCAGTGATAATAAATGGGAGAAGTAATTTGCTCTCCCCTGAAAATATCTGCTAATAGGCCTAATTAATAACAATCTGCAAGCCAGCTTTGAGCCAATTGAATCTTCCATTCTTGACTACTAGCATCTTTTACAACATTCAGCGGCAGCAGGGTAATTTATGAGGGTCATGCAGTAGAACAGGTTTATCTTCCAAGAAAGGGATAATGGTTGGTTAGGCAGCTCAGGTCACACAGCTGAAGTATTGTCTCAATCTCCCTAATGGTCAAACTGGCTTGGCAGTAGCCTAGAAAACTGGGACCTGAAATGAGCAGATGAAATGACTTCCTGAACAAGTACTTCACCACAGGTCCAGAGGCAGAAAAAGACAAGTCTTATTCATTCTTCTTGTTGTATACCTTTGAATTAGTGCTGGGACATAGGAGAAGCCTCTCATAGGATGATAAAACATCCAGGGTGTCCCCTGGGCAACCTCCTTACATATGGCCAATTCTCTCACACCAGAAGCAACTTGCAGTTTCTCAAGTCACTCCTGACACGAAAATAAAAAGTTAGCGCTGACTTGCAGCAACCTTATTCTAGGGTTTTCCCACCAAGAAACCGTTTCTCCAACTTGGCAGCAGCAGGAGGGACCTATCCAGTCCAAGTCCACAAACCTCTAAAGGCTGTGTATGTCTATTTACTCCAATAAGATATAACCAGGTAGTCACTTTTGATTTTGGATTAAAAAAAGGTTGGGTGGGAAATTAGAATGGGGAATCAAACCTAGCTGGAGCGTTCTGGTTGTATTTGGTGCACAATTTGGGGAACTATTTTTTTGGAATGATGGGGTCAAAGAGTCTTGAGAAGTTACTTCAGAGGACTTGGTGGAGAACACACTGCTCACAGAATTGCAAATGCCATATCTAACCAAAAAGTACATCAAGAACACAACCAAGAATACTATTAACACACTATTATTTCATTGAGAAGGGAGCAAAAATGTATTTTTAACTTGTGTACTCTTTGTACTAAACGGGTACAACCGGCAACTTTCTGGCTGCATCTGAAAGCTCAAATGTTGAGCTCTTTACTCAGCCCTGTCATTGGCAAGCTCTACATTTATTTCAGAGATTTGGCACAGCTCCTTCTACATATCATGCTGTGCTGCCAAAATTGTCTAAAGAACTTATTTTGGCACTTAACTTTCCTCTCCTTCACAGGAACATTGCTAGGTTGGAGTGGTACCTGCTGCAAAGTTTAGACATGGGGCTAAATGTATTGTGGAAGGCTTCCCTTATCTGTGTCCAGTATAGGCTGAAATATGTCTACTGCACAATCACATTCCTCATAAAGAATATACTTCTGAAAGTGAAGTGCAAATTTGAGCAGCAGGTGATTGAGAACAGGTATGCTCATCAAAAGGGTGGGATTGACCTCTGCAATGAGTAGCAACTCTAAGTGTTTTGTTTTGCAATGTGTGAAACAGCATGATATATGTCAACCGTCTCTCATCTAGGCTTAGAAGAACTGACTAGCTTTCACAAACCAATGGCTTTCAGGCCATTCTTAGTACATGTCTATATTCACTATTACACACCAGCTATGCCCTTAACATTGTGGGCTGTGATCTGCAATGTATGTGTTCTCAAGTTTCCCATTTGACAGTGGCCCTGGAGTAAATGGGCTCTGGATAGCAGCCATATGACGTCAAAGGGACTACTTCAGAGTAAGTAGCTGAAGGGTTGCAGCATAAGAATAGAAACAAGATGTAAGCAGATGGAAATGTTAGCGCTGCCAAGGATGACAGCTCACGAGAATGCATCACACATTTGTGGAATAATGAAAGAGGGTGGGCAGTTGTTATGCTAACTTCATGCTGCTCGTTATGTTTTTTTCTGACTCCAAAATCTGCTAGAGAACAGAGGGGGATCATGCTTGTTGCTTCCCAGAGATATTTTCAGCTAAGTCAGAGCAACCAGGGTAGGTTTCTTGCTTGCTTGTGGGTGGAGAACAGACCTGTGTGTGTGCATCTGTACGCGCGCACGCACGCACACACACACACACACACACGTCATACTGTCTCTGTTTCTCTCTCTTTCTCACAAATGTACACACACTGCACTGATCTTGACCATGCTCTAATAAAATGTAGAAGATCAACTGGAAATAATTCAAGCTCTGGGGTGCTGTAGCAGACAAGAATTAGAGTCACAAAATTACTTGCAAATGAAACCCATGGAACATCCTTAACATCTCAGAGTAGTGTTCCTTTTATATCACATGTTGATTGAGAATCAAGCTGATAGGAACTTTCCTATCAAATTTTGGGATAAGTCCCTACCACATGGAGAGTATTTATTATATGAAAGCTAGGAACTCAATGAAACATGGGTGATAGTCTACCCATAGATTTTCCCTTAACTGTGGGGTTCTGTGTTATGGGTATAATTACCCATATGGGTATGAGTCAATCACATACCTTTGCATCATTGGATCACTGTCAAGGATCACAAATATTATTTTAGAAAGAGACTACATACATCATTTGAAAACAGTGGCCAAGATCTTAGAGAACTTTGAAACAGTGCAATGAAAACAAGATAACATTCCTCTTCCTTCCTTCCTTCCTTCCTTCATCAGTGAAGCCTGTTCTTGAGACTCCACGTATTACTGAACTTCAAGTACCAAAAGCCCTGACCAGTTCAACTAATGGATAGAGGTTCTGGGAATCATTGTCCAATGACATCTGGTTCATTTCATGAAGGACTAGTTTGTACCTTCTCATACAATGTATGTGTATGAGATCTCCTCGTGCATATACAGTACCACCCCATATCCATGACTCTGGTATTCATGTTTTCATGTATCCATGTCCCACAAAATATGGCATTTTTGATCCAACTCTATGGTATTTTCAATCCAAAGGTTATTTATTTCAATAGAGTTCACTATTACCAATATCCACACAAAGTTTGGGAGCATATCACCTTTGGATATAATAGCTGTACTGTACTGAGCATGAGAAACAGGACTTGAAAGAGTTACTGTACTTGTCAGTCCTGCATGGCCACATCATGCATAGCCTCCTCCTTTGTTCATGTTCTCATCTCTCTTTAAAGCTGCTCACATTAGTGACCATCATTACATCTTGTGGTAGATAATCCCATAGTTTAATTATGCAGTGTGAAGAAATGCTTCCTTTTATGTGTCTTGAATTTCCCACCACTTAGTAAATGACCCGAGGTTCTACTATTTTAAGAGTGGGAGAGCAAATTATCCCTATTCACTTTCTAAAAGTATTCCCGCATGAATCATGTCCTCCTTACTCACCTTTCTTGCTAAGCTACAGTTCCCCAGAAGCACACTTTCTCATAGAAGAATTATCCAATGCCTTGATCATTTTAGTTTTTCTTTTTTTGAATGTTTTCTAGCTATACAATCTCCTTCTTCGGCTGCAGTGATTAGAATGTTATGTATGGGGCAGTACAGCCTTTCCATTACATTGTACAGATGAATACAGATCTACAGTATATTTACAGAATGTAAGCTATCAAAATGACCTCTGGATATTCCTATGAAAACTCTATGAAATTATTGTCATCACCAGGTAACTTGAGGGTGTGCAGGCACAGACACACACACACACTCTTAGAACTTCTGTAACTACTTAGTAAAACAATTGCAAATCCCAAAAAACAATAGACAAGTATTGAATGGCTAATTGTGTTTGGGAATCTGGACCTTCTGCCTAGCAGGCATATGGAGTGATGTACAGTAAAAACATTAAAGCATAACAAAAAAGAAGAACAAAACCTGTGCAGAGAAAATTTATGAGCAGTCATTAAAATAAAGAGCAGCTAAACATTAAAGGTTCAAAGCCTGATGGAACAGGACAGCCTTTGAATATGAGAGTGCAGTAAACTTTCTCAGTACTTGGCAAGATGGTATAGTTTTCTTATGTGGTATGCAGGAACTTTACATGAATAGTTAAGTGGACCGCCACTTAGGGGAAGATCTGCGTGTATTTGCCCTACTTCAGTATTTTTGAGACCCAAAGTTTAACAATTGTACAAAGCATCTCTGCCTCCTGTTTAGAATGACATCTTTGTTATTATTTCTTAGAAGACAATTGGTTGGATATACATTTCTACATGAATGCCAATGTTGTGTAATGGTTTGAGTCTTGAATGAGGAGTATGGAACCCAGGGTTTGAATCCCTGCTTGGCTATGGAAGCCCATTGGCTGACCTTGGGCAAGTCATGCTCTCAGCTTCAAAGGAAGACAATAGCAAACCTTCTCTGAAGAAATTATACCAAGAAAATGCCATGAGGTCTCCTTACGGTCACCATAAATTGGAGATTATTTGAGGAACATAAGACATTTTTTTTAATGTGGGCGAGATGTCTGAGATTCAGACAGTGTTTCTCAAACTAAGCTCCTCCAGGTGTTTTGGACTTCCACTCCCAGAAATCCCAGCCAACATACCAGCTGTCAGGTATTGTGGGAGCTGAAGTTTAAAACATCTGGAGGAGCACAGTTTGAGAAGATCTTCTTTAGAAAATAAGGTGGCTCATAAGAATATGGGTTTGTCATCTCTATCTCTGTGAAGCATGTCCTAATGCTGTAAGACTGTGGTTCTCAACCTGTTGATCCCCAGGTGTTTTGGCTTACAACTCCCAAAAATCCCAGTTGGTTTACTAGTTGTTAGGATTTCTGAGGGTTGAAGGCCAAAACATCTGGGGACCCACAGGGTTGAGAACCACTGCTGTAAGAGATGCGAAAAATGCTTCATGACTTCAGTCAGATCTTAAGCCAGGGACAGAAAAATCCAAAGTGATCAGGGACCACTCTATGCATTGTAAATTCACAACACATGCATAAACATCACATTTCCAAAATGGATTCAAGTTAAGCCAACAGTTTAGAATGTACAGTTCTGTATAAAAAGCTATGCAATGATGGAATACATAAATCTATTCCCAATTGAGGTAAATGATACCAATATTTTGGGTTTTTTTCATGTTCTTTGATGAGTGATATATGAAAAAAAATGCAGAAGCCTAAAAAGAAAATTCAGGTATGCTCAATGGCCAAGGAATATTATTTGCTGGCAATCTTAATAGGTAGACTACCATTACAACAAAAACATACATAGTATCCTAAACATATTCTGAATTGAATGATTTTTCTGTATGTCTTGGGACAAGATAATCGTATTTCAAATCTATAGAATTCCCCCAATATCATTTGACAAAAGAAGTGTCAGTATTAATGCCTTTTAAGTCAAAAATTTGATTACTAATTCATTCATGGTTAAATAAAAACATTTTATAGCACAAAGTGAAAATCCTGGTATCAGTCAAGTCTGCACTGAAATATAAAATACATAAATTACAGAACTTGAAAGTGATATTTTTTGAACTACAACCTCCAGAATTTCTCAGACAGCATTATCACTGGTTAGCCTGCACTTGCCATGCTTGCTGCAGTGTTCTGGGAGTTGTTGCCCAGCTCTGAGTCCCATCCCCCCTCCCCCAGCTTTGAACCAAGAATTGCTGTTCTTGATGAGACCAAGGCTCTGTTCAATTCATCTACCTCCTCATTACCCACAATACCCACTTAAGCAATTCTGGAAAACCACCTGCAGGGCAGAAAAACAACAGCCCCTTCATATGTATTGCTGATTGTTGTATTAGTTTGTGGTATTTTCCTATAGCATATATTGTCATCCTTCTACTGGGCTTAGGGTGGCACACATGGATCTCCCCTCCCCACCTTTTCCACCCAACAAGTGGCAAATAGTGGCTTATACATCAATGGTGCATTATATCTATTCCCATTTGATTTATACTTTTAAGGAGCTATCCAAGGTGCCAAGTGCCTTCCCGAAACAGATTTACCACTTTTACTGACAGCAAACCCCAAAAGTAAGTCAGACTGAGAAAGAGTAGCAAGCCCAAAGTCACCTGTTGAGTTTTGCTCTGGGGCTGCTCATTCTTAATCCAACACTCTAACTTCTAGTGGTGTAGTGGTAAGTACTAACCTTCATTAACAGTCCCATAAGAGAGTGAGGGGGAGAGGATTTCTAGCATTTTCTATTTCTACCAGGACCAGAGCTTTTGTAAAATTAATGATCTTACATTTCCTGTATTCACATTCTCTTGGTCACTTTGCCTGCCCTGTATTTTTAGTCTCAACTGAGCAGCAAAGTTACAACAGTGTTAGAAATTTGGGGACTGAAGGAACGTTCAGTCCCCAAATTTTGCCCCTTTTAATTTTGCCCCTCTTATAGCTATACCCCTGTCTAGGACTCAGTATATACATGGATTCCTTCTTGCCTTCCCATTTGCACTGAGTCCAAAATCTGAACTGACATGACAGAAGAAAGGGGAGAGGGGAAAGGAAGGAAGTAGGAAATAAAGAGTTAAAAGATGGCTGGATCAAATAAGAAGAACTTTGGGTAGATGAAGGGTCAATGTGCTGACAGGGTAAATAGGATATATTTTACCCCATCAACTTTTGATTGGTACAAGTCACAGCTAAAGCAATGTCTCTCCAAAAGGCAAGAGAAAATGATTCCTTAAGTCAAGAAATGGGGGTATCTGGTCCTCTAGAAGTTGAGCATAGACAATGATGAGTGATGAGGAGAGTTACACTCTAATAGTATTTTGTGGGCTACACAATCCTTATTCTGGCTTTAAATGCATCTCTTAGATGTCCTAACAGAACTGGATTTTCAATTAAACAGAAGGCAAGACAGAGAGCTGGAAAATATAGAATTTGAATGAGAACCAAGTGTTACTACAAGGGCAGAACTTACTCCAGCATCCAGCAGAAACATGCAGTGGTTTAGTTTACTTTGATTTTCAGAATCACAGGACTGGAAGGAACTACAAGGCTCATCCAATCCAACCTTCTGCCATGCAAAAAGGGAGGATGCCCCTCCAAGCTGTGTTTACAGTAGGAGAGTTCACTACCACCACCACCCAGGCAGTTTTTTCCACTGCTAAACATGTCTTACATTTTAAAAGTTACTTCTGGCATTTAGGAAAAATCTATTTTAGAAAAATTATATCCATTCTAGTCCCTGGAGCAGCAGAAAACAATTTTGCCCCATTTTTCACATGAAGGGAGCCTTTATGTCACTCTCAGTCTTTGCTTCTTTGAGCTAAACATTCCTGTCTTTCTACACCATTCCTCATAGAGTTTGGTTTCCAGACCCTTGACCACCTTGATTGCCCTCCTCTGGGTACTTTTCCCACCTTGTGAACATTCCTCCTGAACTGTAATGTCCAGAGCTTGACTGGGGATCCCAGGTGAGGTCTGGCCAAAGCAGAAGAGAGTTCATTGTATTACTGAACAGCACTTCCAGTCCAAAAGTTCTTCCTAATGATTCAATGGAAACACTTGTCATTTCAACCCATTCAACAACATATAACAAGCTTTCTCCATATTCTACATGCCATGATTTCATATACTTATATATGGCTATCAACAAGAGAAGGTAGGGGACTAGAAGGATGGGATGATAATACTCAACCTCCAAACATGTGTGTGGATGTAGTAGGATTAGAATGTATTTCTCCTACACACACATTTATGGAATTGTTCACTGGATCAAAAGCTGCCAGAGATGTTTTGATTATATGTCCCTGCGTGGCAGGGGTTGGACTGGGTGGCCCTTGTGGTCTCTTCCAACTCTATGACTCTATATGTGGCAATTTCAGTCAAGGTCAGATTAAGACATTCCCTGGCACTAAGCAATATTACATTTAAGGGTCTTGATAATAGTGATTTAAGAATAACATATATTTTGAAAAGTCTGGTTGTATCAAATTGTGGAACTAACCTTTAAACTGGTTTAAGTTGTGCTTACATCCAGGACTGAAAGTTGGACTTATGTGGGGAATTCACCTGGGAAAATATGCTGGGTTTGAAAGTACCTTAGAAAGATTCAGTGAGTAAGTTTATACCTTGTCCCCTTAGTTCTCCTGGGAAAGACTTGCCACCCAGGACTTTTGCTTCAGCAGCCCTTTTGGGTTTTAAGACTTGGGCTGTATCATGCAAAGGCATCAACAGTCCCTGAGCATGTGCAAAGTGCTTCATGCATTATAACCCCTTTATACAGACATCTAAACAATTATAAGGATGGGGGTAGTGAGATTTTCTCCTAGATTCCCCAGGACCTACAAGTTCAGGAACTGTGAAGCCCTTCCCTGGCTTGCCCCTGAGCAGCACAACTAGGAAGAAACTCCACGGTTTCGAGCTCTGAACACAACATGACCTCACTTGGGCCACTGGCTCCATCACTGAGGCCGGCCTTTGCAAGACCAAGCCGAGAGAGAGCCTGGAAGACCAGTCGTCATTCAAGCTGACCAAAGGCGAGAGACACAACATGTCCTTTTCTGGGTTGTCCTAGGTTTTTCGGGCTATGATGGCCATGTTCTAGAAGCATTATCTCTCTGCTGACCTTTCGCCTGCATCTATGGTAAGCATCCTCAGAGGTTGTGAGGTCTCACAACCTCTGAG
The DNA here is from genome assembly GCA_030556195.1 of Anolis apletophallus. Classification (NCBI taxonomy): domain Eukaryota; kingdom Metazoa; phylum Chordata; class Lepidosauria; order Squamata; family Anolidae; genus Anolis; species Anolis apletophallus. The sequence goes on from JARBWK010000002.1 coordinate 76,071,771, forward strand.
GATGGTTGCCATTGATGCAGGCGAAGCGTCAGGAGAGAATGCTTCTGGAACATGGCCATATAGCCCGAAAAACCTAGGACAACCCAATGATTCCAGCCATGAAAGCCTTCGACAATACATTTCTTTTTCTTCCTCCCCTGGCCCGCAGCAAAAAGGAGGGAAAGAAAAAAAGAGGGCGAGAAAGAAACCTGCGCGGCGCCTTTAATGCCTCTTTTCTCTCCCCCCCCCCGATTTTCCGCCGAAGAGCCTCCTTCTTAGCGGGCCTTTCCCCGCTCCGCATTGAAAGGCAGCGAGTGGGGAGCCGCCACCTCGGAATCCCTTCCTTCGCAGCACCTTCTGGGGGATTGCGTCAGATGGAGCAGGGCGCGTCGCTCCGGAGCCTAGCCCGCTCCGACAGCCCTCTCCCCGAGCTCTCCTCCTCCTCCGCCTGCTGGAAAGCGCTCCCCGGAGCCTGGGCCCGGCGCTCCTCCTCCCGCCCCTGCGCCCTCGCTTCCAAAGGAGGCCCCTCCAGGCTGGGAGCCCCAGAAAGCCAGGGCGCAGGGGGCGGGAATTGGGGGTGCTCCTCGGCCTGGGGTCCCGCTGGATCCAGCCACACCCTGCTGCGAAATCCCAGGCTGCCTCGACGGTTCCCGCCTTCCTTCCTTCCTGCCTGCCTTCCTCCAAACCCGCCCCGCGCACTCGCTCGTGCTCGCTGGGGATTCTCCCTCCGTCGTCGTCGCCGTCGCCTTCGCCGTCTTCCTGCCCTGCTGCTACGTGAGCGCAATCGCGGCGGCGGCGGCGGAGGAGGAGGCCCAATGAACGGCCAAGGCGGCGGGGCGGGAGGAGGAGGAGGAAGAGGAGGAGGGACTGCAAGCCGGGCAAGGCAGGCAGGCGAAGGAGGGAGGAAGGAGAGGGAGGGAGTATGGAAAGATGCTTGGCTGGAAGGAAGAAGAGTGTGGATAAGGAAGGAAGGAACCAGTCAACCCACCCAGCTTATCCGCTCGCCTAAGCCGGGCCACAGCGACTGGGAACAAAGCTCCGGCTTGGCCATTGGCCTCTCCTTCCTTCCTTCCTTCCTTCCTTCCTTCCTTCCTTCCCTTCCTTCCTTCCTTCCTTCCTTCCTTCCTTCCTTCCTTCCTCCTTCCTTCCTTCCCTTCCTTCCTTCCTTCCTTCCTTCCTTCCTTCCTTCCTCTGGGAGCGGAGGGGCGGGAAAGAGCGAGGCCGTCCCTTCCCGAGCCTCTCTGGGCCTGGGGGCGACGGAGGGGGGGGGCTCTCTCCTTTTTTTCTTTCCTGACCCTCTCCAGCCCCGTCACACGCTTCCTGGATTTGTGACACCTCCTGACCCCTCCCTGGGGCGAAGGAGGAGACCTCACAACCTCTGAGGGTGCCTGCCATAGATGCAGGCGAAACGTCAGGAGAGAATGCTTCTAGAACATAGCCACGCAGCCCGAAAAAACTACAGCAACCCAATGATTCCGGCCATGACAATACAGAGAGAGAGAGAGAGAGAGAGAGAGAGAGAGAGAGAGAGAGAGAGAAGCTTCCTGCATGCCTGCCTGCCTTTCTCCCGCCCTCGTTCCCTCCCGGCTTGAAGCGGCTCGATTGCGTCTCTGGCTCGCTCCCCGCCCCAGAGCTTCCCCCGCCCCCTCTCCTCGGGCCTTCTCTGTCCGGATGGGCGCTCAGACCCGGGGCCAGGCTTGACCACCAGCTCTGTCTGGTGATGGGGAAGGGAAGGTGGTTTGGGGGAGGGGGAGGAGAGAAAGAAATGTGTCCGTCCGTCCCCCTCTCCGCCCCGCAGCAGAAGCGCCCACTAAGCGGAGCTCTCTCCCTCTCTTTCTCCGTCTCCCTACGGCTCCAAACTGCTGACTTTCCCCGGCTTATTTTTAGCCCAGCGACTCAATATTCTTAGCTCCGTGTCTACGTAGGAAGGAGCATCGCAAGAGGGAACGAGGGAGGGGAGGAGCCGGAGGACTGAATGAGCGCAGGATGGAGTTCCCGTCGGAGAGAGAGAGAGAGAGCTTTCCCCAGCCTCCCGTTTCCCCGCAAAGGAAAGTCACTCTAAGGAAAGGGAAAGGAGGCTCTGGAGGGAGGAAGTCGACGCAGGCGAAGGCCAAGTCTTGGCGCAAAAGGGAGAAGAGTTTGACCCGACCCCCCCGGAGCGCGTGCAGGCAGCTCCCCGGCCCCAAATAGACTGTATTCTCAGTTGCTGGGATGCCTCTCTCAGCTTATCGCTCGCTGGTGATGTAGTGAGTGATCCCGCCATTCATTCATCCATTCATTCATCCATCCAGGAACTACGCGCTCCCTTCCTCCTTCTCCCCCCAAAAACACACAGACACAAACCATTCATTGGGGGCTGGACGGAGTTCTCGCCAACTCCGGAGAGTGACGTGAGTGAAGGGCCTGGCTGGCGCCTACCTTGGCTCCTCTTTTCCTCGGCTCCGCACGACAGAGGACACAGACCCGGCCCAGAGTAGCCCACGGTCCCTCCATAATAATTAATAATAATAATAATAATACTAACCAGAGACTGGGGCAAGGAAGGAGGGGAGGAAGGAGATGGGGGAGGGGAAAAGCCTCGCGTGGGAGAGGGAGCCTTACCTCGGTCCCCGCGAGCCCCCCGCCAGTGGCTAGATGGCGCCGGGCAGAGGCGCTCGCATCGCCCAGAGTGACCCGCGCCGTCGGTGCCCAGGCGCCCCCGCAAAGCCGGCTCTGGCGCGGGTCTGTCCCGCTCTCCTCCGCCGCCCGTCCGGGATGGAGGCGGTTCCCGCCCAGGTCCGCCACAACCGGGACGCAGGAGCAACTCGGAAGCAAGGAGGGAGCGCTCCCTCTCCCTTCCTCCCTCCCTCCCTCCTTCGCTCGCTCTCCGGCTTCTCTCTCTCTCCCCCTCTCTCTCTCTCCCCGTCGTTCCTTCCTCGCCAGATCTTATCACAGTGTGAGGAGGGAGGTCCAAGCTCGCCGCCTTTTAAGCGCTGGGGGATTCACTCCGGATTACCTGGGCTGACAAACCCCATCGCCTCCCTCCGAGGCCAGGCCCCCTCCTTCCCCAGCCCCCCCCTCTTTCTTTGCTCCTCGGGAAAAGCTGGGGGAGGGGGAAAGAGGGGGAAGGTCTGGCGTTGACATTTCCATGAAGTCACTTGGTGCGGCCTGAAGCCCCCTCCCCTCTTTCCCTGAGTCACGTGAGCCCGGCTTTTGCACGGGCTGTAAATAGAAGATCACATGTTGGACGGACCCGGAGATTTGGGGAGAGGGGGGGGGGGGGAGAGAGGAGAGGAATACCTCCTTTCCCCTTCCTTCCTCGCCCCATCGCTCTGCCCCTCTTTCCCAACAGATCCTCCTCGGGAAAAGCGGGGGGGGGGGAGAGGGAGGGTCCCACAAAGTAAAACAAGAGCCAAGCAGCAGTTCTATTTCGGAAGAAGGAAAACCCGGGTGCCAAGTTTCTTCTGCGTAGCTAGAAATCCCCGCAAAGCTCGAGTTGGGCTGACGCGCCGCGCCGCCCTCCTTCCCGGGACGCCCGAGGCTTGCTGGGGCTCTGCGTGGCCAAACTGACGCGCTCCAGGAAGCCGGGCTTCTTTTTTGGCGCGGAGGGGGGGGGGGAGAGGGCGCGGGGAGTAGAGGCAGGGGAAGGTTTCGGAGGGGAAGAGAAGGAGCGGCGAACTCGATTGTTGTCAAGCAACAGCCTTCTTTCTTCCTTCCTTCCTTCCTTCCCGCTTTGGAGAGGAGATCTCCCTGTCTCTTTCTTTCCAAGCACAAATTGGGGGGAAAGCACGCCACGGGGCGCTCCCCCCTCCTTCCCTCCCCCCTCCCAGCGCCAAAGCCGCCCCTCCGGAGTCCCACTCACACTCACCATGGTTTCGGGTTCTTTTTTTATTGTTTTTGTGTGTTTTTCCCCCGGCCGTCCTGGAGCACTGAAGCGCCTTTACAATCCCGTCTCTCCTCCAGATGCTGGGAGGTAATGTGTCTCGTTTGAAGTCATCATGTGAGAAGTTCTCTCTCCGCTCGGCTCCGTGGATCGCCCACCACTTGGTGTGACTTATGAATCTAATAACCACCCTGTGCAATATCCGCCGAGCCGCCAAACTCGCCACACACCGCCACCTGGGTGACTTACAGGAAGGCAAGGCAAGGAAAGGCAGGGAAGGAAGGAAGGAAGGCAGCCAGCGGCGGGCAGGAGGCTGCTGGCGGGGAAGATCTTTCCTCCGCACTCACTCACACATATACACACACTCTCTCTCTGTATCACACACACTCACACACGCCCCACGGGCACACGCGCCCCACACACCGCCGCCGGCCCTCGATTTACGCAAACGCCTGAGCTCACAGGCACGTTTCTCCCCTTTGGGTAGCTTCTTCTTACGTGATCTTAATGAAGGGGGGAAAGGCTGAGCCACGAGACCCAACCAGAACAAGAGAAGGGAGGAGGAGGAGGAGAAGGAGAAGGGGGGAATGTGTGCCCTTTCCTCTCTCCCTTTCTCTCTCTACCCTCTCGGGAGCCGCACGTGAGGAGTGGGCTGCAAACTTCTCCCCAAGGTGGGGGAAAAAACTCCAGCTCACTTTGTGTGCCTCTCATTTTGTCCCCGGAAGCCTTGGCATGAGTCTTTGGTGGCAGCAGGGCCGGGAAAGGAGTCAGGAAGCAGCCCCTCTCCTGGTCCCACGCCCCCACCCTCACCCCCTCTCTCATTCACTCCATCTCCCTCCAGACACTCCGGGGACTTGTTGCGTCCCAGGCGCAGCTCCGCAGGTGGCGGCAGGGCTCAAAAGGAGAGCAGCGCCAGCCGGGCGGCCAGGCGAGGCAGATGGGGAATGGAGGCCCCTGGCGCACTGGCCCAGGGACAGGTGCTGCCTGCACCGGTCTCTCTCCCCCCCTCCCCCCTCTCTTTGCGTGTGTTTGTTTACATCCACCTGCCCGGAGGCCAGGCAGGACTGATTCACGGAGGGGCAGTGGGAGTCTGGGTGTGGGCTGCTGTCGCGCCTACTTGCGTCTCTTGGCAAGGCAGGGAGAGCCTATAAAGGGCCCTTCCCGCTCCCACCCAGTCTCACTCTCTGGGCGCCTAAGTTTAGCGTCTCCAGGCTGGAGGGGCCCCGGGCGCAGGTAGGTTGGCACACTTGGGCTGGTGGGGATCTAACACTCTCCCTCCTCTCCCTGGCGTGGTGAGTGGAAGGGGCCACTATGGGGCCCGGTGATGCTCCTGACTCCCAAGGCAGCCTGCTCCGAACCGCAGCCTCTTACAGGCTGAGAAGTGAGCCTCCTTCACCCCCACTGCTTTTTTGTTTCTTCCTTCAAAAGGATCCCCCTTGGAAGTCTCCCCTGAGGAGTTCCGTGGGACTTGTTCCCCAGGGAACGTAGCGCGCCATCTCCAGCCCCGTCTGCACCCACCGCTTACTGCAGTTCGAAGCTAGCTCCCAACTGCGGCGGCCGGGCAACAAACTCCCACGGAAGCGCGCCAAAGAGAGCCCTGGATGCGCCTCCCTGCCCTGCGGTGTGTACAGTC